>CM056506.1:46971959-47709307 GCA_029783415.1 Anisodus acutangulus | reverse complement strand
TTATATCATTATTCTATTGCTTGTCCAATTTGAAATAAATTATAATTTTGTAATTTAATTTTTATATTAAGTAATAGATGCAGTTTTGGTCCTCATTTGTGCATATTCAGTCCTACATATTTGTTTTAATTTTATACAAATTTAAAATGTTATTTTGATTTAAGTTATTAATTTTTATTGGACAGTTTTTGTGAGATTAATATTTTAAAGGGCAAATCAAAGTAAATTATAGGACAATTTATTGTCAAAAAAATTTCAGATCTAATGAGGTTTCAGGAGTAACCAAAGCACTCTGAGACTATAAAGTACTAAGTTTGAAAGATTTCATATGATGTATGTCATTAAAATTAATTTTGTGTAATTTTTGATAGTTTTTCTACATTATTCAGAACTTTATGTAGATCTTTGTTATGCTTTTTTGAATTTTCTAAAGCAGTTTTGCATAAAGTGAACATCTATCTACATTTTTTCAGTTACATTTGGTAATGTCTTTTTTGTTATTTTTTAGCCGCGCATAAAAGAAATAGTTATTTGTACTAGGAATGAATTATATCATGTGTGTTTCTTGTTTCAAATAGAATAGATTAGTCTAATATGTTGCCAAAGTAACCTCTATTAGATAAAATTTATTTGGTTCGAACATGTGAGCATATTTTATCTATGCAGAATAATCAGCCCAAAGAAATATTATTTGGGCCTTATTATGGATAGTCATGAATATGTGATACATTTAGAAATGTCATACTAGTAATTTGTCGGTCCAACGAAAGGCATATTATTAGGTTGATTGAGTAGTCAATGTTTGAACTATGTACGAGAGTACCACTTAATTATTATTTCTGTCCAAAAACTAAATGATAATGTTGTGCTAGGTATCTTGAGATGGACTAATTTGTTTGGATGTGTGTGTGTGTGTGTGTGATATGTGTATCCTGAGTTTGTTGAAATTAAATCATACAGACAATAAAAAAAAATTATTGTGAAGGAAAAAGTTCAGAGTTTTCTTGTGTCAATAGAGCATATTAGTACAAACTCCATTATTGTGGATCCGCTCATGAAAGGTTGCAACCTAAATTTTTTTTATGAGTATGTAGCTTATATGAATGTTGCTCGACTCTATGATGAGCCACTTCAGTAGGAGTTTGTTGTTTTGTTTATGCTTTGATATGTTTAAGTATATTTTTTGTACATATTAAAGTTTTATGAAATTTATAAATTTTGAGTGATTATTGAAAACTCTGAAAACAAAGTTATTGATTTTCTAATGTAGTTTTGCATAAAGTATAAGAAAGTGATTTTAGACTATTTAAAGTCATAAAGTAGGACCAGTTGGAAATAGACATGACTGAGATCAATTTTACATGTAATTTCTATGCTATACATCCATACTTGATCTATGTCATTGATTTTGCTGATATCGTGACCATTGATGGATTTAGTGACGAGTATACGTTATGAAAATCGCTTTGATCCCATATTAGTACGATTAATGGACCATATTGCTTAGAGATAGCAAATTGTGCGCACTATAAATTTTTTGGTTATGTACAATTTTCAAAAATATATGTGGCCCAAGTGGGAGATTGTTAGAAATTCTCTATTTAGTGGACTCACATATTTAATATAATTGTACATAGATATGCTATAAATTAAAGATGTTCATTTTTTTGGTATGATAAATTATTATTTTTATGGGCTAATAAGATATGGATTTTATATGCATCGTAACCTAGTTAACTCTTCAGTTATAATTGATGGGTTCATAACTGAAGAGTTATACCTCTTCTGAAAGGTTATGTACGAAGAGTTATGTCTTTACGAAGAGGTGCATCACTATTATATATATTGGTTGTGGTCCCTAAATTTGTGACTGAATTTTTCCCTCTCTACCCCATTAAGAGAAATGTACATAAATAAAGTAACAAAACTTAGAAGATCATGGCTTCCTTCTATCGATTCTTACTATGAATGAAAGGTAAGTGTCCTTATTATCTTCTAGAATTATATCGGTGTCTAATGATTTACTTGCGATATTGTGTAGAGTGTATAAAGTTTTCCAACAATTCATTCATCTCATCACATTCTTCGCCCTTATATGATAATAACCACTATGTTTTTTTTTCCTTTTTACCCCATTTTTCGATCCATATATATAGCCAGAAAATGTGCCATTTTTGCGTCACTTGTTCTTTTAAGAAGGGAAAAAAAACAAGAAGTCAATAGTTGAAAAACTACAAGTCAGAACTATTTATAATAATTTTGAATCCATAATTTGTTTTACTTTTATCTCCAACTTATTGAAGAAGTATATATTACAACTATGTCATATTCTCTACTTTGTGCTGTTCAGAAACTATTTTAAATTGGACCTTAAACAGCCTTTGCTCGATCGAGACTGATTTGAATGATTTTTTGTGTTTTAAATTGTGAATAGTGAACAATCTGATAAATACTAATCCTAATTTCGTATCTAAATTCATGTTTTTTCTTGAAGAATTACTTTGATTTTGTCAAAACTTCAACAAGATTATTTTTTAGTACAAACTTTCCTCTGTTCTTTCTTTCACATTTATTCCATTCGAAATGTGAAAGAAAGAACAGAGTAAAGTGTCCTCCGGGGCATAGTCCAGTGGCAAAGCCTGGGCGCTATAAGGCGCTCTGGCATGGGACAGTGTGGGTTCGATTCCCCGCAAGCACGAAGAAACTCTGCATGTTGGGGAATTTGACCTTGTCTCATTGATCAGTTGTACGCTCTCAGAAAACTGGCCACCGGAGCACATCCCGCGATTTACCTGGTAATAGTATTGAAGGACCGGTGCTATTACCTCCAGGACGTAGTCAGGCGCAAGCCTGAAGATCTGGATTATAAAAAAAAAAACCAGAGGAAAGTACCTGAAAGAATAATTTATGCAATGAATGATTTTATAATGACTATATATAAAGAAATTATCAAACTAAAAAGAGTTAGAGATATGAGGCTTTAAGCAATCACTCATGAGCTCATAAATCTCGCTACAAGAAAATAGGTAATAGCACTCATATTTCTTGTAGATACTTTTAAGAGAAAATAATCAAATAAGCCCTCAACTATCGAAATCCCAACTACACATTATATGTTTGGTGGAGTTTTATTACCCCTCGGTAATAATTTAAAATGTTTGGTGGAATTCTATTACCCCTCTGTAATAATTTAAAATTGAATATATTGCTTTCTAAATGCCGAGGTGTCAAAGAAAATGTATTTTGCTGTAAAAATAAATTATTAAATTTTTATAATTATATTTTATTTAATATTAACTTTTTGATTTTTTAAAATCTTTCCCTTTCTTTTTTATTTTCTTTTTATCCAATACTAAAATTTTATCACTATTCACACAAAAATATCTTCTCCATTAAAACACTCTTCTCCTACTCCCATTTTCATAGCAGCCGCCATCCTTCCACTGCCGGAGCTCCGGCGAAACCATTCAAATTCACCGTCGCTGCCCCTTTTCTCCTCCTCTTCTCTCTCCCTCCCTTTCTCCAAAATCACCGCAAAGCCGCCGCCACCATATCTGTCATCCTCAGGCAACGCTCCACCACCACACTATGCTCCCTCCGTTCTCCCCCCACTGCTCCGGCAAGGAGCTCCAGCTTCAGTGAACCGGAGCAGTCACGAAACAACCCAAAACCCACCGCAACCATAGCGAACTCCACTCTCTCTCGTCTTCTTTTTTCGGGACCAACAAAATGACCCCAACTCCAGCTAAGTACAACAACCCCAAACGCCACAACGACATCACCAACTCCCTATCTTCACTAACCCTTAATTACACTGTTATCTCATCACGGCAACACCCTTAAAATGCCATATCTGGCCGGAATCATTTAATGCCGACGAACTCCATTCGTTCATGATTTTTTTTATCACTGTTTTGCTTTATTTTCTGTTGTGCTTCCGTTAGTTGCTCGTTTTTTCAATGTGTTACTTTTGGATTTGTTTGGACTAATTTTGAACTTTCCTGGCGGTTGTTTAACTGACTCTGACCACCTTGTACTGGTACGCCGGTGGAGTGCCCGTCGGTGGTGTGTTCGTTAGGGAATAGGGGGTGGAGATTGTTAATTGGGTTCAGTTAAAGAGAAAGGAGGAAGATAGAGAAAATTATGAAAAAGAATAAGAAAAAATATAAATAATTATTTTATATCAAATATATAGGTGGCAGGCGTGTGCATTTCAATCTCTAATACAAAGCTGGAATTGACAGTTTAGGGAGCAATATATTCATTTTAAATTAGTTGGGTCTGAATTTCGGTCAAATGTTATGGGTTTATTTGACCATTTTCTCACACTTTTAAATAATGTCTAATTTAAAAATGGTTTATGTCGGTAGTGATAGTATATATCAGGGCTGGCCAGTGGGTCGGGTTGGCCAGGTCCCGGCCCGGTCCCGCCCCGACACCACCCGGTTCGATACCGAACCCGACCTTTTTTTTTAAAAAAAATCGGATCTTGGGACTCGAATCGGGACGGGACATGGTCTCGCCTGCCCCAAGTCGCCAGGCCGCCGAAGCCCCGATCTGATCCACTTTGAAAACCCCGCCTCCCATTTTGCAAAAATAATTGTTGCACCAACGACCATTTTACATTTTGTCTGTTGTGCAACGACCATTTTTGGCCTCCCCCTACCCCCGTAATATTTATTTTTAACTCATAAGTTAATATATTTATACTTTAACTCAATTTAAAAACTATAAATACCTCATTTTTTCTTCATCTTTCTCACAACTCATCCTACAATCTCTCTAATCTCTCAATCTATCTCTGCAAGTCTACTAAATATTCAATTTTATTTATTCATTTGGGAATTGAGTGAAGTTGGCAACTAGCTTGAGTATCTTCCATCGAGCAAAGTTTCAATTTTCAACCTCTCGATTACACGTCAACGTTACGTTGACGTGTGGTACATTCGTTCCTTCATTAAATTATTATTGTATGTTTATTTTATTTAGCGCACTTAATTTCATTTACTTTAATTATTTATTAGTATAATTATAAATTTATAATAGAAGAATTTAAACGTATGTTTACGGGTAGGGGTTATGCTTCTTCTAGTAGGAGCAACAAGGCCAAGGGTTCTTCTTCTAGTCATCCTATTTCTAGACAGAATCATATTCCTACACAAGATGATGATATTGAACATTTTTCTACAATACCATTAGATTTAGACGATGAGCTATTTTTTGAAACTCAAGAAGACTTTAATTTAGACGATGATCTAGATGATACACCCACTAATGTAGCTGACAACACACCCACTAGTGCACCTTCAACTGAAATGCCTCATACTGCCTCTAGTATGAGACGAGGTCCAGCAAAACGAACATTAAAATCAGATGCATGGACATTTTTTTGATAGGGACGTAGAGAATCAAGTAGCTAGATGTAAAATTTGTAAATATGTTTTAAAATTTAAAACTGGAAAAGGTCACGGTGGGACGGGGGTTTAATGAGACGTAGCAAGGGCTCATCCAGCTAGGTATGCCCAATACCAGGCTTCAAAACCGGATGCGCAAACGTCCGCTCCATCGAGACAAGGTTCACATACTGATACTGTCCCGGACCAAGTACAGGGTCAAATTACCCTATGACGGGGAAATTGTAGGCCCCAAATACAATAAACATAGAGATATGGAAGCAATAGCAAAATTAGTTGTTGTGGAGGGTTTGCCTTTTTCATTTCCTTCATCTCCCGGTTTTATTCATTACATTAGAGATATATATAATCCTGCTTTTAACGATTTTCCTAGATCAACTGTTAAGAGAGATGTATTTAAATTCGCGCATGAATATCAACAATATTTACGTTATTCATTATATCATTTTAATGGCAAAGTATCTATCACGTCTGATGTAGGTCGTAGTACTAACGGCCATGATTATTTAACTGTAACTTGTCATTGGATAGATTATAAATGGTCTATGCAAAAACGTATTTTAGCGTATAGATATATAGATGATGGGCACACTGGTACTTTTATTGCAGAAAATATTTATCAAGTGTGCGATTATTACGGAATAACTAATAAAATTATGACTATTACATTAAATAACGCTTCTTCTAACAATTACGCTATTACAATTTTAAAAACACAGTTTAACTCCATCTTTTTCAGATCATTTTCATATAAAATGTGTGTGTCATATATATAACTTAATTGTAAATGATGATCTATCACTTTTTGAAGACATTCTTAGTAAAATACAATTTGCTATAAACTTTATTTTAAAAAATAATAGAATACAACGAAGAAAAGAATATAAAAAAACTTGTAACGATTGCCAACTACCTTATAGAAAATTCCAGAAGAAGTACCCACTAGGTGAAATTCTTTATACGAGCAACTACTTGTTGCTTATGACTATAGAAAACCTATAACTTTATTTTTTAACTCTCAATCAAAATCCGATATGATTGTAGATAGCGATTGGGGAAAAAATTTCGAACTTATTGTATTTTTAGAAAAAAAAATTCAAGAAACAAAAGAAATTTCCGGTATATATTATCCTACTATTTAAACTATGTTGTTTTATATAGCTCTAATATTTTTATTGTTTAATGAATATATGGATAAACCAGCTTATAAGGCAGCTATTAAAAAAATATTTATCAAAATAAAATATTATTCCCACTATTTATATTATTGGTGATGTATTAAATCCGACAATTAAAATAGACGGTACTAAATCACTTATTGAAACTATTTACGATTGTATAGCAGTAGTACCACTTCCAAGTCCCAAAAATCCAAATCACCCACCACCTATTGAACAAACTAAAGAAGAAGTGTTGTCTAGCGTAGAAGACGAATGCAAAAAAAAATATAGGTTTTACCAACAAGAAAGTGCTAGCAACCTACCAGCTTCCATACCATCTTCTTCTTCAACACAACCTACAAAAGACATGCTGTTTCTGCGGCTAGTATTGATAGCCTTAGAAATATAATGTGCGACCGTACCGCTACTAACCAAATTAGCGAGTTTGATATTTTTGTTTTTTCTGTACCGTACCAAGCAGTTCTCAATGAAGAAGGACGTGAAGACTTGCTGAAATACTGGAGGGGGAATGAGATGACATTTTCGACACTTTCAATGATGGCCCGAGATATTTTGAACATTCAAGCGTCATCAACGACGTCTGAAAGCGCTTTTTCTGCCGGCAAATATCAAATAGGAGAGCACATACACTCATTAGCCGGAGACAGCTTGGAGATTGTAGTATTATTCAGAGATTGGATACGAGCGAAGCGGAGAAGGTGCGGTCAACCGGAGATCAACGAAATCTTATCCGAAGGTGGTAGAAGCGACGTGGAGCAATTTGACCAACAAATATCAATTCCAACCGAAGAACACAAGAAATTATCAAGAAACTAGAACATGTGCTTTTTCAAAATGTAATTTTTTAATTACAATTTTATTATGTAATTTACAACTTTTGAACAACACCACAAAGTTGCAATTTTGACAATTGTATTTGTATTACAAAAAAAATCATATGTACATTAAATAATATAAGAGGCACAAAAACAATTTTGGGATATTTTTATTACACTATCTTGTTTAATTATTGACTTTTTTTTATATATATGCTACTTTTTAAATTAAGTAAAAAAAAAATCCCGATACGGGACGGGACGGCGGCGAATCCCGCCGGTCCTAACCCGACCCGATCCCTCCCCACCCGGCCCGTCAGTCCCAATCCCGGCCCACTGGCCACCCTCATATGGCGAAGATATTAGCGATTTTGGGTAGTGTTGGAAAGAAGAAATATTGATTTGGTGAGCTGACATATCATTCTGGCTAAAACCGATGGAATTAATGGATGAAGAATAAATTAGAGCACTTCATAACTTTAAGGGTATATATGGGCTGATTGTACAATAGAAGACAATGTTAAATTTTTTTCCGATAGGAGAGGTGCAAATATGACTCTTTTTTCTCTATCTATTATATTACAAAATCGATTTTTTTGTAAATACTTCTAAATGACTTAAATATATCATTTATATTAATAATATATTTAAGAATATTTCATTCTTTTTAATATAAAATAGCGTTGATAAGTACTTTTTACTCGACAATTTTTCTTTCAACTACAACATTTTTATCTAAACGCGTAACTGCAGAATTTATCTTGAATCGAGATCTTTTGGCTCAACTTTATCTCAGTTTTGCCGAGGGAGCAACCCCATTTTTCACCTTGAATTGGTCAAAATATGCAGACTTTCTTACTTTTCGTGGAACCGTCTAACTCGCCTAACCTCCAACTCTGTATCGGAAAAGCTGTCCGAGGACACCAACCTGTTGACTAAAGCACAGAAAAGTAGATCGGCAAATAAGCTCTTTCAACATTGCCACTAGCGGCCGGGTCCCTTTCCTCTTATTTTTGTCGAAAGATGAAATTCTTAATGATAGTTGGTTGTATTCGCCAATTTTCGCAATAATGACCCTTGGGAAAGAGATTGTAATCGCCGCAGAGAATAAACATGTTGTGCCGGGTGACAGGAATCCTCTGAGGTCAGCTTAACAGGCTGACAGCGCTTTACAAAAACCTATTCTAATATGATTTTGACAAGTAATACTAAATGTACTTAAGAATTAAGATCTCAAAAAATAAACATACTTAAATTGAGACTTAATTGATTAAGATTAACTAATGATGCTTTAAGTAGAAAAATATTTGAATTTCCAACCGTAAGATGACAAATTTAAGCCATTAATGCTCTTTTTTCTCAAAACTTTTAAAAGGAAACTTTGGTTAAAAGCTCATTTTCGTCTCCACTGATCAAATCAAACACAAAGAGTGTAAAGAGCTGTGGCGATGCTCATAGCTGTTTCTCCAAATCTGTTCTGACTTCATCATCATTCGGTGTTCGAAACTACAGGGAAAACAGTAACAATTCTATGTCCAACCCTGATTCTGGAATACAAGTGAAATTGTTTTATGGCCAAACGGGCCCTTAGTGAAAGTCAATGTGTTGAGAATGGCATGGGCGGATGCAAGGTGTTAGCTGCTTTTTGCGCAAACTATATATATAATTTGTAAAGAATAATTTTGGACCTAACTCAATCCAACCAGTCCATACAACGGCCTACTGAGTCATCCACCCTTGCATCTATTTGATGCATCATCACATGGACGTCATGTAACTCCTGGCTCGCCCCTAAGCTAGCTTATAGGTTGAGTATTATCCAAATTCATATAAGGAGTTCATGTTCCCATTCCATATCTAATGTGAGAATCTTAACAGTCCTTCGCACGCCCACACCTTGTTAACTGGAGCGTGGATAATATAATTTGGGGGCCCAACATCGGTGAACAAAAAATTGGAATGAGTCTGACTCTGATGCTATGAAGGAATGGATATTGGGTCTAACTCAACCCAAAAGATTTTAATAGACTCCCTTTGATTAAGCTTTTTTTGCTTATTGAGAGTCAATTGGAGGTGAGACTAGACGGAATTATGGTGCCAAAATGCAAAAAATTTAGATATCTAAGCTCGTTGTTTCAAGAGAATGGAATGATAGATGTATGTTTCCATTCATTATCTGACACTTGGGGGTGAGCGTGAAAGAATGCCTGAACCAATAGTACGTGCATTTGGTATTCTTAAAAAATGTGCTGCCAAGGTTCGTACTAGTATACGCTAGACAATGTCAAACTTTATCTCTAATGTATATGAAACTATTGGTGTCGCTTGTGGTAATGCTTTACATGCATTTTTTTGGTCTTGACATCTTGTGGTTATTGAATCCATTGCAGGTGAACATGGAGTATGGCTTTGACCGTAAAGAATAGATCTTGGATCTAACTCAACCCCAAAAGCTAGCTTGTAGGGTGAGGATTGTCCAAGTCCATATAAGGAGTCCATGTTCCCATTCCATATCCGATGTGGACTTTTAACACGCTCCCGCACGCCCAGACCTTATTAACATTGGTGTTGTCCAAAAGTTGCAAATTACATAATAAAATTGCAATTAAAAAAATTACATTCTCAAAAAAACCTGTTCTAATTGCTTGATGATTTCATGTGGTTCTTCGGTTGGAATTGGTATTTGTTGGTCAAATTGATCCACGTCGCTTCCACTACCTTCGGTTAAGATTTCGTTGTAGTTTTCATCATCTTCTTCGTTGATCTCCGGTTGACCGCACCTTCTCGCTCGCTCGTATCCAATCTACGAATAATACTGCAATTTTCAAGTCGCTCTCCGGCTAATGAGTGTCTGTGGTCTCCTATTTGATATCTCTGCTGCAGAAAAACGCTTTCAGACGCATGATTGATGACGCTTGAATGTTCAAAACATCTCGAGCCATCAATGAAAGTGTCGGAAAGGTCTTCTCATTCCTCCCGATGTTCAGCAAGTCTTCATGTCCATCTTCATTGATAACTTCTTAATACGATGCAGAACCCCGCAAAACAAAAATATTCAACTCGCTAATTTGGTTAGTAGTAGAATGCGGCCGCACATTCTATTTCCGAGGCTTTCAATACTAGCCATGAAACATCATGTCTTTTGTGAGGTTGTGTTGAAGATGAAGAAGATGGTATGAAAGCCGGTAAGTTACTAGCATTTTCTTGTTGATAAAATCTATATATATTTTTGCATTGGTGTTCTACGCTAGACAACACTTCTTCTTTAGTTTGTTCAATAGGTGGTGGGTGATTTAGATTTTTGGGACTTGGAGGTGGTAGTACTTCTATACAATCGTAAATGGTTTCAATTAGTGATTTAGTACCGTCTATTTTAATAGTAGGATTTAATACAGAACCAATAATATAAATAGTGGGAATAGGAATAAAATATTTTTTTATTTTGACAAACATTTTTTTAATAGCTACCTTATAAGCTGGGTTTTTCATATATTCACTAAGTAATAAAAATATTAGAGTTATATAAAACAACATAGTTGAAATAGTAGGATAATATATACCGGAAAATTCTTTTGTTGCTTGAAAAAATTTCTCTAAAAATACAATAAGTTCAGAAATTTTTACCCAATCACTATCTAAAATCATATCAGCTGGATTTTTATTATGAGAGTTAAAAAATAAAGTTATAGGTATTCTATAGTCATAAGCAACAAGTAGTTGCTCGTATAAAGAATTCCACCTAGTGGATACTTCTTGTGGAATTTTTCTATAAGATAGTCCACAATCGTGACAAGTTTTTTTATATTCTTTTCTACGTTGTACTTTATTACTTTTAAAAATAAAGTTTATAGCAAATTGTATTTTATTAAGAATGTCTTCAAAAAGTGATAGACCATCCTTTACAATTAAGTTATATATATGACACGCGCATTTTATATGAAAATGGTCTGGAAAAGATGGAGTTAAACTATTTTTTAAAATTGTAATTGCGTAATTGTTAGAAGAAGCGTTATCTAATGTAATAGTCATAATTTTATCGGTTATTCCGTAATAATGGCACACTTGATAAATATTATCTGCAATAAAAGTACCAGTGTGCCTATTATCTATATATCTATACGCTAAAATACATTTTTGCATAGACTATTTATAATCTATCCAATGGCAAGTTACAGTTAAATAATCATGGCCGTTAGTACTACGACCTATATCAGACGTGATATATACTTTGCCATTAAAATGATATAATGAATAACGTATATACTGTTGATATTCATGCGCGAATTTAAATACATCTCTCTTAACAGTTGATCTAGGAAAACCGTTAAAAGCAGGATTATATATATCTCTAATGTAATGAATAAAACCGGGAGATGAAGGAAATGAAAAAGGAAAACCCTCCACAGCAACTAATTTTGATATTGTTTCCCTATCTCTATGTTTATTGTATTTAGGGCCTACAATTCCCCACGTCATATGGTTAATTTGACCCTGTACTTGGTCCGGGACAGTATCAGTATGTGAACCTTGTCCCGATGGAGCGGACGTTTGCGCACCCGGTTTTGAAGCCTGGTATTGGGCATACCTAGCTGGATGAGCACTTACTACGTGTCTAATTAAACCCCCCCGTCCCACCGTGACCTTTTTCAGTTTTAAATTTTAAAACATTTTTATAAATTTTACATATGGCTACTTGATTCTCTACGTCCCTATCAAAAAATGTCCATGCATCTGATTTTAATGGTCGTTTTGTTGGACCTCGTCTCATACTAGGGGGAATATGAGGCATTTTAGTTGAAGGTGCACTAGTGGGTGTGTTGTCATCAACATTAGTGGGTATATCATCTAGATCATCGTCTAAATTAAAGTCTTCTTGAGTTCCAGAAAATAGCTCCTGGTCTAAATCTAATGGTATTGTAGGAAAATGTTGAGTATCATCAAAATCATCTTGTGTAGGAATAAGATGACTAGAAGAAGTACCCTTGCCCTGGTTGCCCCTACTAGAAGAAGCACCCTTACCCTTACCCTTAAACATACCTTTTAATCTTTCCATTTTAATTATGATAATAAATAATTAAAGACAATAAAATTAAGTGCGCTAAATAAAATAAACAAACAATAATAATTTAATGAAGGAACGAATGTACCAAACACCGACGTAACGTCGACGTGTAATCGAGAGGTTGAAAATTGAAACTTTGCTCGATGGAAGATCCTCAAGCTAGTTGCCAACTTCACTCCCAATTCCCAAATGAATAAATAAAATTGAATATTTAGCAAACAATGTAGACTTGTAGAGAGATATATTGAGAAATTAGAGAGATTGTAGGAAGATTTGTGAGAAAGATGAAGAGAAAATGAGTTATTTGTAGTTGGAAATTGGGTTAAAGAGTAAATATAATAACTTATGGGTTAAAAATAAATATTAAGGGGTAGGGGGGTGGGGGGAGGGGGGCCTAAAATGGTCGTTGGCCAACGGCCATAATCTAAAATGGTCGTTGGTGCAACGGTCATATTTGTAAAGGGGGGAAAAGGGCGAGGTCGGGCTCGGGACGGGTCGGGTCTAGCGGGCATGGGGCGGGCTTGGGTCTGGCGGGACGAGACATCGTCCCGTCCCGAGTTCGAGTCCCGCCCCCGTTATTTTTTTATTTTTTTTAGCGTGGTCGTGGCGGGACCGGGGCGGGCTCAGGACGGGGTCGGGTCTGGGACGGGCCGTCCCGGCCCACTGGCCAGCCCTAGTTTTATCTCATCTTAACCTTGCAGCAGAGTATCTTACCTTGACAATTCGAGATTACAAGCATAGCAGTTAGTCAATCAATAGAATTCCATATGTGAAACCCCAAGCCAAATGGATATATCAAGAACCTATCGACTGCCCTAATTTTCTTCAATAATATTTTGGTGCTACAGTTTTTCATGTTTATGCACCAATACAGCATTACTATATGGAAATGGTGATTGTCCTCCAATATTAATACTAACGTTCCGACTTGAAAGAAATAATGCCTTGATTATTTTCATTAATGAAAAAGAATATATACAATTTACAATTTCCTTAATAGGAAAATCATATTCCTATTCTACTCTCAAACCCTATTTTAGTAGTACAAGAATCCTATAATTATGGTAAGTGTACAATACTAATTAATACAATTATTTTACACTAATTAATCAGCCAAAACCGTGATATACACTTAAGTATGGTAAGTGTATATCACGGTCCAAAATCAGTACCAAACCCGTGATATACACTACTTATGGTAAGTGTATATCACGGGTATACACATCATTTATCACACCCCCGCAGTCATAGTGGGCGGTCTTCGTACACTGAGATTGTCCCTAAAATCTTCAAAAAGAACCGAGGGAAGACTTTTGGTAAAGATGTCTGCAATTTGATAGCTGGAAGGGACATGACAAACACGTACTTGTCCACGAGCTACCTTTTCACGAACAAAGTGGATATCCATCTCGATATGTTTAGTGCGCTGGTGATGAACCGGATTACCAGAAAGGTAGATGTCACTAACATTATCACAATAAATCAAGGTAGCTTTCTGAATAGTACAATGAAGCTCTAAAAGAAGATTACATAACCAACAGGATTCAGAGACCACATTGGCTACCCCTTGATACTCGGCCTCTGCACTAGAGCGGGACAAAGTCTACTGACGCTTTGCAGACTAGGAGACCAAGAAACATACAACAGCCAGACGTAGAGCGTCTGTTGTCTGTACAGCCACCCCAATCAGCATCTGTATACGAGACAAGTGTAGACGTCGATGAGGGATATAAATGTAAGATAAAGTCAAGTGTCCCATGGATGTACCGAATAATGCGTTGAGCGCATTCATGTGCTCAACCCTGGGATCATGCATAAATAAACACATATATTGTATGGCATACGTAATGTCTGATCTCGTGAACGTAAGATACTGACTGCGATAGAGGGTCGAATCCTCGTAAGGGGAGCCAGCCGCAGCCCCTAGCTTGGGTTTAGTATCAACTGGAGTGAAAAAGGACTTGCATGAGGACATACCAGCTCGCTCAATGATCTCAGCTGCATACTTCCGTTGTGACAAGAATAACCCACCTGCATGATGAGTGACGGCAATGCCCAAAAAGTAACTCAAGGGCCCCAAGTCTTTCATAGCTAACTCAGAACTGAGCAGTGTCATGATAGACTGTTTATGCACCAATACAGCAGTACTATACGGAAATGATGATTGTCCTCCAATATTAATACTAACGTTCCGACTTGAAAAAAATAATCCCTTGATTATTTTCATTAATGAAAGAGAATATATACAATTTACAATTTTCTTAATAGGAAAATCCTATTCATATTCTTCTCCCAAAATCCTATAATTATGGTAAGTGTACAATACTAATTAATACAATTATTTTACACTAATTAATCAGCCAAAACCGTGATATACACTTAAGTATGGTAAGTGTATATCACGGTCCAAAATCAGTACTAAACCCGTGATATACACTACTTATGGTAAGTGTATCACGGGTATACACATCATTTATCACACCCCCGCAGTCATAGCGGGCGATCTTCGTATGCTGAGACTGTCCCTAAAATCTTCAAAAAGGACCGAGGGAAGACCTTTGGTAAAGATGTCTGCAATTTGATATTTGGAAGGGACATGACAAACACGTACTTGTCCACGAGCTACCTTTTCGCGAACAAAGTGGATATCCATCTCGATATGTTTAGTGCGCTGGTGCTGAACCGGATTACCAGAAAGGTAGATGACACTAACATTATCACAATAAACCATGGTAGCTTTCTGAATAAGACAATGAAGCTCTAAAAGAAGATTACATAACCAACAGGATTCAGAGACCACATTGGCTACCCCTTGATACTCGGCCTCTGCACTAGAGCGGGACAAAGTCTACTGA
Source organism: Anisodus acutangulus (assembly GCA_029783415.1). Taxonomy (NCBI): domain Eukaryota; kingdom Viridiplantae; phylum Streptophyta; class Magnoliopsida; order Solanales; family Solanaceae; genus Anisodus; species Anisodus acutangulus. The sequence continues at coordinate 47,693,980 of CM056506.1, read as the reverse complement.
TGCTTAGCAGACTAGGAGACCAAGTTATTACCAAAAAACATACAATAGTCAGACATAGAGCGTCCGGTGTCTGTACAACCACCCCAATCAGCATATGTATACGAGACAAGTGTAGACGTCGATGAGGGATATCAATGTAAGCCAAAGTCAAGTTCCCCTGGATGTACTGAATAATGCTTTTGAGCGCATTCATGTGCTCAACCCTGGGATCATGCATAAACAAATACACCTGTTGTATGGCATACGTAATGTATTGTCTCGTGAACGTAAGATATTGAAGAGCCCCTGCAAGACTGCGATATCGGATCAGATCCTCGTAAGGGGAGCCAATCACAGCCCCTAGCTTGGGTTTAGTATCAACTGGAGTGGAAAAGGACTTGCATGAGTACATACCAGCTCGCTCAATGATCTCAGCTGCATACTTCCGTTGTGATAAAAAATAACCCACCTGCATGACGAGTGACAACAATGCCCAAAAATTAACTCAAGGGCCCCAAGTCTTTCATAGCAAACTCAGAACTGAGCAGTGTCATGATAGACTGGTGTAATGCATCAGAAGAGTCAGTCAAGATAATATCATCCACATATAATAGTATATAATCCAGGGAAGAACCACGACGATATATGAACAATGAATTATCAGACCTGCTGTGAGAAAACCTAATAGTCGAAACATAGTTTGCAAACTTCTTATACCAAGCCCGTGGGGACTACTTAAGCCCATAGAAGGACTTCTTCAATAAACAAACATGATGAGGATATTTGGAATCCCTAAACCTCAAGGGCTGATGCATATAGATTGTGTCCTTAAGATCACCATGTAAGAAAGCATTCTTCACATCTAACTGATGAATGAGCCATGCTTTCGAAAGAGCCAAGCTGAGCACGGTGCGAATCGGACTAAATGTCTCACCACAATCCACACCAACCTGTTGAGTCTTACCATCACCTACAAGACGAGCATTATGCCTCTCAAAAGAACCGTCAGAATTGTCTTTATGAGCAAAAATCCACATAGACCGAATAATATTAACACCGGAAGGACGGGGTACCAACTCCCACGTCTTTTTCGCAATTAGAGCATCATATTCATCGGTCATAGCCAATTTCCAATTCGGGTCATTTAAGGCGGACACGGGGTTACGGGGTAGAGGGGATTTAAGAACATTAGAATTCAAATTAAAATGTATTTTTGGTTTAAAAATACCCTGTTAACTACGAGTGACCGGTCTATGACTCGGGGGAGAATTGGGTGAATTTTGGGAAATATCGGGACAAGTGACGGACTGGCCAGCAGGCCCACTGAAATCGGATCCGTGGATCAAGCCGAGACTAGACCGCCAGTATTGGCCGGGCAACCGCCCAATTATGAAGATCGGGCGTAAACCGCCCAATTACGGGACTAGAAATAGAGGGGTGAGACGGAACCGTAGGTCCAGCGGGCAGTGAGCCCGTTGGCGGATTTTGGGTGCGGGATAGGTCCAAAAAATGGTTGATAATATATAGAGAGACGGTGTCGTCCAAAAAATTATACGAACTAGGCTCGGGGCTACGCACGTTAGCAAAGGAAAATTGGATTTCATCAAAAATAACATGACGACTAATGATGATTTTATTAGATGATAAATCAAAACATTTGTAACCAAGATGATTAGACGGATAATCCAAAAACACACAAGGGTAGAACGGGCCTGAAGTTCGTTAATTGTGGTGGACGGAAACAACGGATAATATAAGCACCAAAAGACCCTAAGATGTGAATACGAAAGAGTCATGTTATATAAGATTTGAAGGGGGGACGAATATGCTAAGCCTTTGGTAGGAAGAATGTTAAGAAGATATGTAGCCATTTATAGAGCATGATGCCAAAAAGAAGAGGGCAGGGAAGCATGAACCAATAAAGTTCGGACAATGTTATTAATGGTACGAATTTTACATTCGGCTTTCCCATTTTGTGAGGACGTATAAGGACAAGAAAAATGAAAATTGATGCCATTATTATCACAAAACTCCCGAAAACCCTCATTATCGTATTCTTTGCCATTATCACATTGAATATTTTTGATTTCCGGTTCGAATTGGGTTTTGATGAATGCTCTAAATTTGAAGAAAGTGGGAAAACGTGAGATTTTTTCGCTATCGAAAAAGTCCATAAAAATTAGAATAATCATTCAAAAATATAACATAGTAACGATGACCCAAAGAACTGAGAACAAGAGATGTCCATAAATCGCTATGAATAATATCAAATGACATTAAAGTACGAGAATTAGAGTCTACAAACGGCAATCTAACATTTTTTTCTAAAGAACAAGATTGACAAATCGGAGTACTACGCGTACCCTTACAAGAAATAAAATCATTTTTATCTAAAGAAGACAAAATTGACGACCCCGGATGACCTAGACGTGCATGCCACAAGGAAGGAGCAAGAGCTGCAAAAGTATATGGCAGGGCTTGACTCGAGAGACCAGCTGTGGGCGTGATAGGATAAAGATCTCCCCTACTATCACATCTCATGAGAGGAATCCCCGTCTTGAAATCATTTACAGAAAACCCAAGAGGATAAAAAAACAATAGAAATTGAATTATCAGTGGTGAATTTACGGACATACACCAAATTTTTAATCAAGGAGCATGAAGGGTATTTTTCAAGACAAGAGGTGGATGATGAGGAGACAGTTTTATGACTGTAACCACGAATTGGAATTGAATTTCCATTACCCATAATTATGCCATGATTGTTACTCAAATTGGAATAAGACGAGAGAGCACATTGATCGGACGTCATGTGAGTAGTGGCTCCGGTGTCCATGTACCAATTCGGGTCCGGTGGATTTAATCCAAGTGTGTGCAACGCAGCTTCAATGTCGGTAGGTGTGGGGGCCCCGGCCCGGTGGGCCCGGGGGGGTCGAGACCCAAGCACGCCGGCTTGCTGCCCCGGTCAAGAAGCTGCTCTCGAAATCGCGTGAAATTTGGAAAAAGCGGGCCTAATGGGTTCGGCGGGCCCATTCGGTGGGCGATGGTTGCGAAAATAGGGGTTGTTGGGCCCATGCCCATTGGCCCAGTTCCACCGCCATGGGTCCCAGGGCTGTGGCCAGTTGGCTTGCGGCCCACTGCCCCGAGGCCCATTGTCACCCCCGTGATTTCCACCTCGATTGCCGCCACGGTGTTTGCCATTGTTTTTGCGATTCTTACCTTTTTTGCCGCCACTGTTGTTGCGGTTTTTGCCGGAATTGTTGGAGATGGGTGGAGAAAAATTGGACTCGGTCACCATGACGACGGAAGGGGCCCGAGTGGCCGCTTTCTTTGCCAAGTCGGCTTCTTCAAGCGTGAGCATTGAACGGGCCTGATAAAACTGCGGAAGAGGACTGCTCTGACGGAGAAGAGTACCAACGCCACTATAGGCCGGCAACCATCTGAAGAACCAGACGATCGTTGGTAACGGGCGCACCAACGTTGCGAAGTTGATCCGCCAGTTCTTTCAACCTTCTGCAGTATGGTGAAACGTTGGGGAAATCTTCCATAGTGACGTGGGAGAATTCCTGCTCAAGGGTAACAACACGAGAATTTTAATTATCTTGGAATATATCACGCACTCTATTCCAAGCATCCATCGCTGTAGCGTCTGGTTCGATAATCGTTTGCAACATGTCGGTAGAAATAGTAGAGTAAATCCACTGAAGAACGGTAGCATCAAGGGTTGTCCATAACTTAGGATCATCCTCGAGTTTGGGCACCTCAGTATCCGCATGAGCCGCGGGCATAATGTGATGGAGGACTTGATGCGAGCGTGCGTGAACTTTGAACAGTTCTGCCCATGTCGCGTATTGGACGTTTTCTATTTCAAAAATGATAGGGATGTGATTCTTGATGTTAGAAACAGTAAGGGCATGGTGAAACGTATTCTTAGCCATAATAGAAACGCAAGACGTGGTGTAGGGATTTGGGAAGAGAGGAGGTACCATCCGCGCGAAATCCGAGAGAATAGGCTTGGAACTCGAGGTAAGGGTGATGGAATTTAGGAGAGGAAATTAGGACCTAGACTTCTGATACCATGAAAGAAATGATTATTTTCATTAATGAAAGAGAATATATACAATTTACAATTTCCTTAATAGGAAAATCTTATTCATATTCTACTCCCAAAACCCTATTCTAGTAGTACAAGAATCCTATAATTATGGGAGTGTACAATACTAATTAATACAATTATTTTACACTAATTAATCAGCCAAACCCGTGATATACACTTGAGTATGGCAAGTGTATATCATGGTCCAAAATCAGTACCAAACCCGTGATATACACTACTTATGGTAAATGTATATCACGGGTATACACATCATTTATCATCAACCTTAGAGGAAAGGTGTTTGTATGGTCCACACTTATTTTTGTCTTGAATGGATTTCGTACTACCATGGCTGATTGAGTTATATAATTTCAAAACAAAAAGCGGCTCTTCCCCATAGCAGAAAACGGCAGAAGCTGTTCTGATTTTCTATTTTAACAGTTATTTAATAATGCAAAGAAAGTGAAAATAAATAAACTGGTCCTACCATTTCATAGTTGCTTTGTCTTTTTTGGAACTCTATGATCTTGGAATGGAGCACGATTAATCAACTCTTCAGGGCTATACCATCACTTTCACTTGTTTTAAATTTGTCACACTTGGTATTATTTCCTTTGCAACTAAAACATTTTACTCCTGATTACTTTTACCAGTCAGCTGAATTCAAGGACATTATTAAGATTGGGCGAACCCACACACAAGATGCAACACCGTTTACTCTTGGACAAGAATTTAGTGGCTACGCCACTCAAGTAAAGCTCTACTGGATTTCAATTTTATGCAAAAGTTGATGCTAGCCTGCTACACGTAGATAAAGGGTGTTAGTTTTAGATGATTGGATCATTGTTAGGTGAAATATGGTATTGATTGAGTCTTGTGCACCCTTCCACGGATGTATCAGGTTCTCATTCAAACTTGGCTTTCCCTACTTTTTTTATTTCTGCAATTTCCTTGCTTCCCCTTTTCTGGTTCTTACTGATTGCAGCTTGCACAAGGAGGAGGCACAGCAGTGGGAACGGGGATTGAACACAAAAAAAGGGGTAAGTGTTCCCACATTCAGGTTCAGGTGTTTGTTATTTTCAGCAACGAACTCTAGCATTTGTTTTGTGAAGGCATGGAACTTTCCAGCCATGCAATCCTTTCAGTTTGCTGTTTCATCCTTTTCATTGTTTAATATTTCAACTGTGCCATTTATATTTTCTTCCCCTTCACAGGTTTGATATTAAAATTGCAGCAGCAGTGGCAGAGGAAACAAATTTCCCTTGGGTAACAGCTGAAAACAAGTTTGAAGCATTGGTAATCTACTGCTTTCTGTAGTATTTTTGTAGAAAATGATGGCTATGACAACAAAAGTTTAATGTTCCGCTGTTGTTTCCACTGGCAGGCTGCTCATGATGCATTTGTTGAAACCAGTGGAGCCTTAAATACGGTGGCTGCTTCTCTCATGAAGATTGGGAATGATATACGCTTCTTAGGAAGGTATCTGTTCGGGCAATTTCCTTTTATTGTTTTGTTGGAGATTTTAAAGCGTAAAATGTGTTTTTTCTTGGATTAATGCTTTTGGTTGAAGAATTTATATCTTGTCTTATACAATGGTCCACGCTGCGAACTCATTCTTCCTGAAAATGAACCTGGAAGCAGTATCATGCCTGTAATCTTGATTGACCCTTTCAAATAAATGTTTAACATATATGAGTTGTACTCATTTCAGAGCAAGGTGAACCCTACTCAGTGTGAGGCGCTTAATGGTCTGTACTCAGGTAACAGTTCTGCTTTAGATAGATATAATGAACGCTGATATTTTGACTTGTCTAATATGATCGTCCAAAGTCATAGCACTCTGAGCCCCGACGGCCGACACATGAACTTGACTTGGATTGGATCAGTGCTGGAACGTTTATTTGCAAGTTTAATTATCACCTGCAGGTTATGGGAAATCATGTAGCCGTAACAGTTGGTGGTGGTGGATCAAATGGTCATTTTGAGTTGAACGTGTTCAAGCCTATGATTGTTTTCATTTGGGTTAATAGCAATTTTTGGTCCCTCTGTTATTAGTCCTTGTGATATCTGACCCAACACATTTAACCTTCAATTACTTGAAATGTGCACTTTTAGAACCTAAAAATGCACATATGGCATAACTAGACATATAATCCCTACTAGAAACACATTCCAACAAACAGATGTGTATTAGGTCTAGTTATGCCATAAACATACAATCCCCCACTCTACACGAAGTCTGCTTGTCCCTTTTTCTGAAGAAAACAAAAGGAACAAGTATGGTAATATCACGACATTTTTGCCTTCCTATTGTCTAAAGTATCTTTCGATCTTTTTGTTACTATCTAATGTCTCTTGTTATTTGCTTAAAAGTACTATTTTATTGTAGATGTTCCTTGTTCCTCTTTGACTTACTTGGCTTTTGCTTTATCCTAAATATAATTAAAAATTGCAACATGCAAGACATAATCAGGCAAATAAGCTTAAATACAATCTCTACTATTCTAAAGATTTTTGTCCTATTGACGAACAAGAAACGTGAATTTAGAATGCCACAACCACAGCAAATGATTCTCGTTCAGTAAAGGACAGTAACTTCCATCGAGCACTGTCACAACTAGCAAAAGGCAGAAATGCAATAAAGTTAGAAGAATTCAATCCCAAAAATCTGCTTAAACCGCTACATCCATCCAACGCAAAATGACTTCAGGCGAACATATAATTAAAACGTATGGGCAAAATTATAACTGAGAAACAAGGAATCAAAACTTTAAACCGGTATAATTCATACAAGTAACATTGTTTTTCAAAGTTAAAAGACCAAAAAGGGAACGGATAAGACATACTAAACCGCCATACTAACAAGGACAGAAAGTAGGCATAGCGCCAACCCCTCCTTACAATTCATCATGCTCACTTCTTTGACTTCTTAGATCCCCTGCAAGGACATGTTCTCATCAAATTCTGCCCTAACAAGGCTCCAGAGAAACTAAAATTAACATAATTGCAGATGTACTTACTGTGCTGACTGGGCTGGGGGAGCAGCGGCGGCCGGTGCTGCAGGTTGTACTGGCCCTCCTGGTCCCTGAGAATTGGAACAGAAAAGATGAACTCAAAATCTTAGCAGTTATTATCTAGAAGAGGATAAAATTCCATAATCACATGCAGCATGTCCTAAAACCATAAAAACTTGGAGCAGAGCACAGAGAAAATAAGTATCCTCAAGTGTCGTGAATTTAATTTGAGCTTCAAATTATCACCTGAGCCAAACGCTCCTCCCTCCTAGCGAACTTTCTTTCCCTGCTTGCCTTGTTCTTTGCCCTCCTGGCCTCAAATTGGTCGGACAAGGTCTTTTCTCTGGCCTTCTCAGCCTTGGTCTTGTGGATATTTTCCATCAGGACACGCTTGTTCTTGAAAACATTACCCTTCACCTTCATGTACATGTCATGATACATGTGTTTGTCAATCTTCTTTGATTCACGGTACTTGCGAAGCAAGCGCCTAAGGACTCTCATTCTCCTCATCCAAAGCACCTTGGTAGGCAATCTAGCCTCCCTGGTACCTTTGCGCTTACCTGAGAAAAGAATAGATATCAGCTAACCGAGCAATTTCACCAGCAATTGTTCATTAGTCATTACAAAGACATGGAAGAAACAACAAAGTTCAAGCACAGTATGTACGAGTCAAATGATCTTTAATACCAAGCCACCAAAAAGGTATCTCTATTGATATATCTTCTTTAGGTATGGAGTACCCAAAAATTATTTAATTAGGGTCAATAAACAAAGTGACTATATTCAAACAAAGAATGCCTGTACTAAACTTGCCGGAAGAAATAAATACTAGATATAGGTTTATATTCCCTCAATCTCATTTTAATTGGCCTAGCTGCTATTTATGGCCAAAAAGATTCCCCTTGAAATTCCACCTCCTAATTATGTTCTTCTTTATTTGTTTGAAAAAATGAGTTTTAATAGTGTTCTCCAAGTAGCTTATAATTTGTAACTACCATTTTTAAAAGACAATGAAATGAATATCCAATGTTAGACTGAAAATTAATAGAGCCAATCCTAAAATTGAATATAAGCTGCAATCACTGACAAGACTAGGAGGTACCATATCCAGAGTGACGGCCTTTCCTCTTGGCTTCCTTCATTCTGCGAGCACGAGATCTTGAGTGAATTTTTGTTGGTTTCCTGATGATGAAACCATCCTTCACCAATTTTCTGATGTTTTGACCTGCACCGTATGCAAATGAAGGGGTTATAGCTTCAACCAATTAGCTAGTTACAGCTACATGCTCTAGTCTTCTAAATTGGGTAATCCTAACATTATTTGTGTTGACCAAACATTAGATGAAACAGCAAATAACTGCAAAGCAGCTCAATCATATTTCTATTTCAAGGCCTAACAATTCTTGATTAAGGCATATTAAACAAGCAAATAATCAACTTCAGTAAAATAATATTAAGAGTAGAACTACTATGCATTGACAGAGTAATTCTTTTTACAATCAGGTCACTTGGAAAAGTTGAAAGTCGCTCTACTTAATAGCATTGTTTGGTAAATATAATAAACGGTAAGTAACCTATTAACACTAGTTAAGTTTACACTGATGGTTCAAAAATATTCATTGCACTCAGAGCTCAATCATATTTCCATATCACAACCTAACGACTCTTGATTAAGCCACATCAAACAAGCAACCAAAGGACAACTTCAGCAATACAACTTCTCATAACCTATCCACATCTGTCAATAATTCCAATACCACTACACCTCTAGTTGCAATCAGCTAATCTTAACTGTCTACCCCTTTGGTTTTCATAAAATTCAGCATAATCAGATTACTCATCTGTTAACCCTACAGAAAACATCCTTCTTAATCAAGCTTACGAGAACCAGCTATGTTTCCTATGCTCAAATCTAAGAATCGTTATTGAAACTTTCATCGTTTACATGTGAATAGCAAACCATTAGTATGCTGGTCCCGTGAATGGTACCTAAAGAGTATACTTGGTTGATAAAAGTATAAAGCTGATCGAATACCAAAGAAAAACATCTATACATCAAACCAGCAAACTAACGACAACTTCAGTGATATCACTTGTCGCATAACCTATCCATATTTGCCAATAATATCAATCAACTAAACATATAGTTGCAATCAGCTTATGAATAATCTACCCCTTCCGTTGTCGAAAACTTCATCATAATTAGAGTACTCCTAACCGTTAACACAGCAACAATCCTTATTCATCCAGCTTACAAACCAGCTATTATTCCAACACGCGGATCTAAGAATCATCATTCAAAAATGTCATCGTTTACATGTAAATAACAAAACATTAACATGTGAGTCTCGTGAATGATACATAAAGATTATACTTCATTGAAATAGGTCTATAATTGATCTAATTCCAAACCTAAAACGCCTCTACGGAAAAAAATGAACTGATAATCATATAACATATTCAAGGCTTCGCTAAAGCTTAACTAAATAGAATCTACTACAAATCTTCAAAATATAGAAGCGACTAAATACAAACAATAGATTAAAGAGATCGCATAAACGTAAAATGTTCTAGTTTACATGTGCATAGCAAAATATTAATAGGCTAGTCCCGTGAATGTTACATAAAGAGTATATTTCCTTGAAAAAGCATAAAATTGATCAAATTCCAACCCTAAACAGCCTCTACGTAAAAAAAATGAACTGATAATCACTGTAACATATTCAAGGAGTCACTGGAGCTAAAGTAACTGGAGCTAAAGTAATTAGAATCTACTACATATCTTCCAAAAATCGAAGCTACTACATACGAACAATAGATTAATGAGATCGCATAAACATAAAATGTTATCATTTACAAATGAATAGCAAAATACCTAAAATCGATCAAATTCCAAACCTAAATCGTCTCTACGTAACAAAAAAAAGAACTAATTATCACAGCAACATATCCAAGACTTCATTGGAGCTAAATATTATCGCATAAACATAAAATATTGGAACAATAGATTAAAAGAGATCGCATAAACATAAAATATTATCGTTTATAAGTAAATAGCAAAAATATCTAAAACTCGTCATATTCCAAACCTAAATCGTCTCTAGGTAACATATACAAGGCTTCACTTGAGCTAAATAGAAGCTACTACATACGAACGATAGATTAAAAGAGATAATCGCATAAACGTACGAGAATTGGCCATGGAGATTTCGTTGCCTTCATTAGGATCGAGCCAAACTTTGCCTCTTCCACACTTGAGGACACTAGCGGCGAGCCGCTTCTGGAGCTTCAACGACACCATTTTTAGAGATTTCGTGAAGCTGCGAATGAAGGAGAAATGAACTGCACTTGGGAGAGATGGCTTTTATATCTCTCGTATGCCCTAGGGTTACTCTCAGTCCATTTAGAACCTCAGGTCCAATGGGCCGGGCCTCTTAGTACTGCAGATAGGAAAAACCCCGTTGAAATAATTTCACCTGTAGCCAGGTTTCACCCATAAAATTACAGCCAATGGCAATGGAAATGAAGTAAAGTCTACGTCCTCCCCAAAAGTCATAAACTAGAATTCCTAATTTATAATTTTTGACTTATAAGTCAAAAATTATAAGACCATCCAAACGTGTTCTAGCTATGTTGTTGTTGTTGTTGTTGTTAAGCATGAAAATGAGTGGTCTTAAATTTTTGTCCCACGCTTGTTCTTTAATGTCAAAAGTTAAAATTTATTGAACTTAAAATTTTATCCATAAAATAAGCGGGTCAAAAGTTCAACACCAGTTACCTTCAATACAATTCTTATAAATCACTTGTTTTCACTTATCATTTATTATTTAACTGGTAGTAAATGTTGACAAACTTTAGGCAAAGTCTGTTTGTTGCTCTCTTTTTTCCTTATCATTATCAACAAACGATATAAAATTCTTTTCTTAATTTTTTATATATTGGCAACGATAGTGTTGTAGCTTATTATATGAACCAATGATCCCTTAGTAAATTGTCTCTTATCATTTTCGTGATAGCTCTTCAACGACACCATTTTCGATAGTTTTGGAGAGGGGCTTTTTTGTCATTTTGATATTTGTTAACATAAGGGTCTGCATTACAATAGTCATAGCTATAATTTCAAAAAAACTACCAAACATAGCTACATTTTGGATTTTATAGCAAATACACAATACACACACGCTAATATAACTCGTTCACGTTGTTAACGCTCAAAAGTAATTTAAGTGTTTAGCCGAATTCAGTGACAGCCGAACTGTTCCAGGGCCGAATTTACTCCTAGCCCTCGACTACAAGAACTTCATCGGCTACTAAGGCATCTTAGTTGAGTTGTTAGTTAGAGGTATGAATGGGACCCACTCAGATGCAGACACAGAAGAGGGGAAGTGGTCTGACAATAAGGCTCCTGGAAAGAAAGAGGCACCACTGAGAGTCGCATCCAGGACTCAGAAAAGAAGGATGCAATGTGCCTAGGCCTTGCGTAAGACGCAACAGACATTGCATCTAATTTCCAACACCAAGGCAGCCGAAAATCATGAGATTCGTGAGTCTGTCGTAGTCGAGGCTATCGAACGGGCATTCAGCTCAGTTACTTCAGGGGCAATGTCACCTGAAGGAGAGACGTCATGTCAACCAGAGCTGAATGAACAGCCTACCGACAACCCGATGGAGGAACCCCAGCAAGAGAATGTGGCCCCGGATGGACCTCTAACCGAGGCAATCCCACAGATCGTGCATAGGATTCAGTCAGAGAATCCCCAACCGATCCTCATTTGTCTCCAGAAAATGAAAGATATGAGCTTCTAGTCAGCCGAATTGGATGAAGGATGGGACTCCATCCTTGATTTATTTAGCCATGACCTGGTTGATGAGATGTGGGCAGACATGGAAATGGTCAGCCTAATCCCATGTGAGTTCTGGGCCAGCCGCTCCGCGCTGGATAGCCTAGAAGGTGATGTTTGCGTAGAAGACGCAGAATGGGCAACAATAGCCGATACCCTGGCTAGGGACATTTTGAGCACCGTATTTGGTGCACCTACAGAAGATATGGTTAAACACCTCAAACCCATTTACGTCAAGGCTTACATTAATGGAAAAATTATTAGTCAGGTGTTTGTCGACAATGGGGTTGTGCTGAATGTGATGTCGTTGCTTACCTTGAAGGATCTTAACAAAACAAAGGATGGTCTCATCCCAACTAACATGAAAATGGCTAGCTTTATGGGAGAAGCCTCTGAAGCATTGGGGATTCTAGTAGCAGAAATCATTGTAGGTCCTAAGACGGTCAGGTCTGCCTTCTTTGTAATAGATGGCAAGTCGTCCTATACCATTCTGCTAGGCATGGACTGGATTCACACCAGTCGCTGTCTTCCTTCTACCATGCATCAAAAGCTCATCTTTTGGAAAGGAGACAAGATAGAAATCGTCTCAACGGATGATAACCCGTTCCGACCAGAGGTGCACAATGTAGAGGTTGTCCTCTATTCACCCTATGTGGATCACATAGCCGTCGCGAAGCAGTATGAAGAAGGATCTTTGGAATCTTGTAATCTTACCTCGCGAGGGTTTAAAATAAAACAATTGGCCAAACCACGGCTTACCTTGGAGGATTTAAATGGTTGAGGAAACCCAAATCGTACGTGACCTATGGTATCGGTTGACCGTCCTAAGTTCTGAGGCAAGCATAGCCGAGGTATCACATATGGGGAACCACGACAACGAACCAACGCTTGTAGCCGATGAAGTTGAGCTGACAATGGAACTTGAATCGCCCATAAGAAGGGTTATGCCTAGTTTTGAGTCTTAGGATCCTTTGAAATATATCAACTTGGGAACTGAAGAAATCCCTCGGCTAACACATATTAGTGGTTTATTGAAGGAAGAAGACAAACAAGGCATAACCGCCCTTCTACTTCAGTATAAAGACTGTTTCTCATGAGATTATCATGAGATGCTTGGGTTGGCACGTACTTTAGTAGAACATAGATTGCCAATCAATGAGGGTTTTAAACCACAAAAACAGTCACCCAGAAGGTATCACCCTCAGTTGATGCCTCAAATCAATGCCGAGATCGAACGACTGCTGAAAGTCGGGTTTATCAGAACGGCTAAGTATGTGGAATGGTTGGCAAACGTTGTACCAGTCAAGAAGAAGAATGGCAAGGTTCGGGTATGTATTGATTACAGGAACCTAAATTTAGCCACTCCTAAAGATGAGTACGTCATGCCGATAGCCGACATGCTAGTCGACTCAGCATCCGCTAATGGTGTATTGACCTTCATGGATGAATACTCTGGCTATAATCAGATATCGATAGTCGAGTACGACATTCACAAAACTGCCTTCAGATGTCCAGGAGCGTTGGGCATTTACGAGTGGGTAGTTATGCCATTTTGTCTGAAGAACGCTGGTGCCACTTATCAAAGGGCAATGAACACCATCTTCCATGACTTGATCGGCAAGACTATGGAGGTTTACATCGATGATGTAGTAGTGAAGTCTAAGGACTTCAAGGATATCATTTAGCCGATCTTGAACAAGCATTAAAAAGAATGAGGATTCATAATCTCAAAATGAATTCAGCTAAGTGCATGTTCGGAGTATCGGCTGGCAACTTCCTTAGCTTTTTGGTACACAAGAAAGGCATCGAGATAGATCGTAATAAAACCAATGCAGTAATGGGATCCGCACCACCCAAGACAAAGAAGGAGTTACAAAGCTTATTGGAAAAGATCAATTTCTTAAGGAGGTTCATATCTAACTCGGCTGACAAGATGAAGGCTTTCTCACCTTTGCTCAGACTTAAAGAGTCAGAAGAGCTAGTATGGGGTCCGGAACAGCAAAAGGCCTTTGATCAGATTAAAAAGGCCTTAGCTACTTCCCCCGTACTGGTGCCTCCTATGCCAGGGAAGCCGTTGAAATTGTATATTTTGACTGCAGAATTATCTATCGGTTGTTTGCTAGCACATAAGGCCGATGATGGAACTGAAAGAGCGGTTTATTATCTTAGCCGAATGCTCAACGATGCTGAAACTAGATATACTCCTTTGGAGAAGCTTTGTTTGTCTTATCTTAGCTGAATGCTCAATGATGTTGAAACTAGATATACTTCTTTGGAGAAACTTTGTATGTCTTTGTTCTAGGCTTGCACAAAACTCAATATTATCTAATGCCTCACGTTATATACGTTTTGTGCAAAATTGATATTGTCCGGTACTTACTAAATAGACCTATCTTGCAAGGTCGATTAATGAAATGGGCCATCAAGCTTACCGTGTTTTCTCTCGAGTATAGGCCACTCAGGGCCGTCAAAGGCTAAGCAATAGCCAATTTCTTGGCAGAACACCTTTGTGTAGACATGGAGGATCCATGCGCCCCTCCTACTGCATGTATAGACATCGCACCGTGGGTACTAACCTTTGACGGGTCTAGAACCCAGAAAGGAGTTGGAGCCGAAGTTACGATAACAAATCCGAGAGATAAAACGTGGAGGTTCTCCTATCGGATAGATCCTGAATTGACAAACAATCAAGCCGAATATGATGCTCTCATCATGGGACTCAAACTCCTAGTTTATATGATGGCGAGGTACATCGAGATCCGAGGAGACTCTCAGCTGGTGATCAAACAGCTAGCCGGGGAATATGACTGCAAAGACCTAAATTTGCTGGGCCGTCACATGATGGATAGCAGGTTGCTTAGTGGGTTTGCATCATCCACGTTAAGTTATGTTCCCAGAGGCATGAATGTTGAGGCTAACAACTTAGCACAAGAAGCTTCAGGTTTTATGAAGTCTCTACTCACCCTAGAGCACGATGAATTACCAGCCGAAGTGTTAGTTGTTGATCAAATCGACTCATGTAGGCAGTTACTAATTGTCTACCTAAAAGATCCCTCCAATTGCAAGGACCTCAAAGTTAAAAGAAGAGCCTTGAAATACATGCTCATTGACGATGACCTCTATAAAAGGAGCGTGAATTGAGTACTACTCAAGTGCATTGCCAAAACAGAGGCCTTGAGGGTCATGTGAGAGGTCCATGAAGGAGTATATGGATAACACAGAGCGGGCCAACGATGAAGTGGTCGATCTACCACCACGTCTATTATTGGCCTACTATCAAGTTGACTGCTTCCAGTGTGCAAAAAGATGCGGAGAATGTCAAAAATATGGACCAATCCAACGGGTACCAGCCGGGTTGTTGCACTCAATCGTAAAACCTTGGCCCTTCAGAGGATGGGCTATGGACCTCATCGGCAAGATTCACCTACAATCGGCTAAAGGCCACAATTTCATTATCGTGGCTACCAATTACTTCACTAAATGGGTGGAGGCTCAACCGATGAAGAGGGTCCATCAGACAAATGTCATTCAGTTTCTCCAATACCAGATCATATACAGATATAGTATTCCTGAGACGATTACCACCGATCAAGGGATGATGTTCACTGGTTCTAAGGTAGCAGCCTTTGCTGAGAAGTTCGTATCAAGATGATTACATCTTCGCCTTATTACGCACATGCGAATGGGCAAGCCAAGGCAGCCAACAAACTTATTGTGAACATAATGAGTAAGAACATGGAGGATAAACCATGAATGTGGCATCTCACTCTGGATGAAGCCGTTTGGGCGATCAGGAATTCTAAATCTACATCTACCGGGACGACACCTTATCGGTTATCCTATGGCCAAGATGCAGTGTTGCCATTGGAAATTAATGTCAAATCATTACGGGTGGCCAAAAAGAACTTTCTAAGTTTAAAGGAGTATCAACAGGCCATGCTAATGGAGTTAGACTAGCTAGATGAAGATCGATTGATGGCCCTAGAGAAAATCAAAGCCAGTAAACGTAAAGTGGCTAAAACATACAACAAACATGTTAAGCCTAAGAGGTTTGCCGAAGGAGACTTAGTTTGGAAAACCGTTTTGCCGACTGGGATGAAAGATCGTAAATTCGGCAAATGGTCATCAAATTGGGAAGGACCTTTCGTAGTAAGCCAACAGATCGCCGACAATGCATATCGACTAATAAACATGCATGACGAAGAAATGGACAGGAATGTAAATGACAAGTATCTAAAAAAGTACTATCCTTCAATTTGGGGCATGCATGAATAAACGACGGCCACATACAGACTGTCTGGTCGCAAAAAATAAGTTAATTCCTTCCGATGGGAGATGTATGGCTAAATGACAGCCATAGACCGGTTGCCCGGTCATAAAATACAGAGAAGCCATTTCTTTCACACGCTCGTGTCGTAAGGTTGGTCGCACTGCTCAGGCAAAGAAACGACATCCCAAGTGGTCAAAGATAATGGCCCATCAAATCTGCAGGATTTATTCTAAATTTGCTCAAGAATGATGAGAGCAATACTGAAGGTAAAAGGTGGGATATGGATTCCCACATCCAAGTAAATCAAGCACAAAAACAGAGGCGCCACAATACCCGAGCCCGGCGTTATAGCAGAAATTAAATTCTGACAGTGCGGCGGCATCAAAAGGACATATGCGCCTCCATTCGGCTTCTGTGACCAATTTCACTCGGTCCAACCAACCCGAATAATGAGCGACCTTAGTCGGCCAAGTACGAAGATTAGCCGAACAACGGCCGCCGGTGAACCAGTCACAAGTAGAAAGAAAGTCATGGTTTATCGGGCTGAGGTACCGAAACAAGAGAGAATCACCTTGTTCCGATCCACTGTACGGAGTCAGAACCAGTTGTTCATCAACGAATGCCAAGGCAGGGGTCAGGTCACTATCGACTAGAATGATTTTTCCTGATCTTCGAGATAAAAAAGATGAAGCCATGGTTTCCGACTAAGAAAAGGGCCAAAGATTAGCACGACCGAAAATCATCATTGCATGTGCTGGAGACGAGATGATTGAAGTGACATGCGCGACTGTCAGACTGAAACGGCGGCTACTTTCGGATACATCAACTCAACAGTCACACTCGAGTTAATATAGGGAGCAATTGTTATCACTCAAAAATAATTTAAGTGTTTAGCCTAATTCAGTGACAACTGAATTGTTCCAGAGCCGAATTTACTCATAGCCCTCGACAACAAGAACTTCATCGGCTACTAAGGCATCTTAGCCGAGTTGTTAGTTAGAGGTACGACTGGGACCCACTCAGATGCAGACGCCTTAACGACCAAGTCAAAAGGATTTTCGGACCCCTAAAAGTGGTAACGGCCAACAACTGCTAAAAGAAAGGGCCATTATTCGAGCAAGAGGAGTAGAGGGCAAGAAAATTGGCACCACCTCCCCCATAGTCGGCCATTGAACTTAGTGGGTTACTTGATGAATGACATAGGGGGATCACATTGTACAATTCCTCCCCCCCCCCCCCTTTTTGTACTATAAATAGAACCATTTTTTGTATATACAGACACAACCAATCAATCAAACAACTCAATTTTTATCTATCTTTATCCTTAACTTTATCTATCATTTACTTTACTGTACTCAGCTGCATTCATGTTTCTTACCTCTTAGTTTACTCATACCACCGTCCTAACGCTTTCTGGAGTAGTTGGGGAACCCATTGCTGGAAATTAGAGTTCCGTTTCCAGCCCAAATCGCTTAAGTTAAGGAATCAATTTGTCTCACGATTCGGTCAGCCGATAAAACGGCAGAGAACAGAATTCAGGGCGAGAATACACACGTTTTCAGATAATACAATATCTGTTGAGATAATTGATACCCGTCTTATGCAGCTGATACCCGTCACCTGAATACAACTCTTTCGTTGATACAACTGATACCCGCTAATATAACAATTATAGCTATGTTTCACAATCACACTCTAAAGTATAGCTATTTATGAAATTTTCTCTTTAATATATACCTAGAGTTTTCAAATTATTTAATTGATTGCAAAGATTGGCAAACTTCAAGCAAAAAATTATTTGTTGCTCCTCTTTTTTTTTTTAATCGTTATCACACCCGATACAGGACATCTCAGTATCAAAACTTTTTATGCATTATCAACTATGTGCTGTAGCTCATTATATGAATCGAATGATTTCTTTATCTATATCATCACCCAACACATAGCCTCGACAAAGTTTGTTTTTTTGGTGTCGTACCTATTTAAATTCATGTAGATCATCTCTTTTCTCATTATGTTCCACTAAATTATCTATATAAGCCCAGTATAGTAGATTGTTTGGTTAAGAGTGTTTTAATTTGATTAATATATCAATTGTGTTAATCACAATTTGACATTGAATGAAAATAATAACATACATCCAAAAAACAAAAGACCTTTCCAGTATCCAATTTCAAATACAATTTGATGGATCCCTCTTATTCTAGATTTTTATCTTTTTCTATTTCGATAAGACCAAGAAAAAAAGTGGAAAAAATCGTATAACCACAAACAAATTACGTAGATACAAGAACACATGCTTTTAGCTATGGACTATATCCCTAACTACTAACGTCATTTTCGCTAAGAAAATATCCCTAGCTACATTCTGTAGCTAATACGCACCAAGCTAAATTTTTATCTATTTCCAGAAGACTGAAAAAAGAGAAAGTATATATTGAAATAAACCATAAACAAATCATGTGGTTGAAATATTAGAATTATATACATTTTTTCATAGACGTAATTTGACTAATAATGTAATTAGCATGCTGGTGGGTTATTTTTCCCATTCAATATTGTTTTGGCATTTTGACATGTTGCCAAAAGCGGTCCAATATTGCCAGCTGGAGCTAGATCAATGTCAACCAATCAACTCCTTGAGAGTCAAATGAGTTATTCTTTTATCACGATTTTTTAAAATATTTTAAATTATCAATTATTATAATTTATAATATTTTTATATAATTTCTAAATATATAATTTTATTTTAAA
Organism: Anisodus acutangulus; assembly: GCA_029783415.1. NCBI lineage: Eukaryota > Viridiplantae > Streptophyta > Magnoliopsida > Solanales > Solanaceae > Anisodus > Anisodus acutangulus. The sequence goes on along the minus strand of CM056506.1, from coordinate 47,675,026 downwards.
AATTTTATATCTGAATTCACGATTAAAAGTAAGAAAATTGACTTCCAAAATTTGAATTGTAGCACATAATTTGGGATGGAAGAAGGTTTGGCTTGTGGCCAGTGTCTTTTATTTTCTAGTTAATGAAGAAAAATAACACTTGCTTATGAGAATCGCAGTTTACACGTGGTTACTGCATTCACAATCTATGCACAAACCAACTCCCTAGCAAGCTGCATATGTATATATACCTTTCATAGTACAATTTAATACTATAATACTAACTAAATAATTACTCACTCGTCTATTTTTACTTGTCACGTTTTAGCTTGACATATCTATTAAAGAGTCAAAAATATAATGATAATTTTACTATATCACCCCTAATTTTTGGTAAGTAACTTACTGATTGAAATAAATAAAACATACTTTAAAAGTTGTGCAACCACTAAGACCCTGTTTGGAAAACCACTCAGATAATTGAAATAGGGTGTAATTACACAGTTTGACCTGTTTGTTTGACCAACTGATTACACATTTAGGTGGGAATTGAATGTAATTGAGATGGTGTAATTACACTCTCCAATTCTCTAGGGGGTTGTGAATTGGACATGATTGCTTTTTAGTTTCTTTTTTTGTTTAATTTTAATTTATTTTTTATTTCTATTATTTTAATTTATTTTAAATTTTTTACTTTTTAATTATTTTATTTTTAAAATATATTTTTATTTTTATATTATTTATCTTTCATTTCCTTTCTTCTCATTCCCAACATTTACTTTTTATGGTTCCATGTAATTGCTCGTATATTTTTATTTTATTCATTTAGCATAACCGTGTTATTATCCTAATTTTTAAAACTGCACATCTTAATATTATAAATAATGAGTCATTAACATACTTGACATATAATGAGTGACGTTATTAAAGTAGAATTTCGTTGTGAATGGGGTTATAGACTTATATTTTTCCTTTCTTTTGAATTATTTACTTAAATTACGTTCGAACTTACTTATGTAATGTTGGAATTTGACATAAAAGTATTATGTTAAACTTTTTCTTTTGGATTTTGAATTTATGTTATGCTTTTTTATTTTAATTTATTTGTTTTAGTACTATTGACTTGTTACTTCACATTGCATGTTGTTTATCACTTACAATTTTGATAGATTTTTTTTGTCAAACATTTGAATAATGTTATGACATTATATTTAAATATTATTTTTAGTCAAACATCCAATCCATGATGTTCTCACAAAAAGTCAGCTTTTAAGTTTTATAATTAATTAAAATTAAACTATTATTAATTTGAAATATATATCAAATATTTTTTACAATGTTAGTTACAAATATATGATTATTTAATTAATATATTTTCAAAAAACAATGTGTTATTAAATAACTAATTTAATATCATTTATAAAGGTACATATTTTTTAAATATTAATTTTAAGTTTTATTTTTAAATTAAACTAATTGTGTAATTACACTTGTGCAACCAAACATCACACTTGTAATTACATTATGACAAACAAACAAACAAACAAACTGATGTAATTACAATACTGTGTAATTACTAATTACTAGGTACAGTCGATTTCATATGCTGCTGCAATATATACCCGAAACTCCCTATACAAAATCAGTTCAATGCAATCACAGCACGAGGCAGAAAAGATCTGAATCAAAACACGGGAATTTCAATTCAAAATTGCACTGTAAAACAAAGCAGATGACCTATAATTCAGCAATACTAGCAGGCAAACGTACCTTGGTAGGCCTTGGAAGGAGTACTCGAGGACTATTTACGCGCAAAATTTCATCGACGGATTTGTGAATCCATTAGGGTGGAGAGAATGGTCGGGGGATTCTGCACTTAATACAAGTTATTATGCAGAGTTTAATAATATAGGGCCATGATCTAATGGTTTTCATGTTATTGATGATGCTGCTGCAAATTTCACAGTTTCTGAGTTCTTACTTGGAGATAATTGGTTGCCACATACTGGAGTGCCATATTTTAGTAGTTTAGTACAAGAGCATAAGTTATATACACCGTCAGTGTAACAAATTATTTACAGTATCAAGTCACTCAAAGAAGAATATTTATACGTAAGCTTCCTTCAAATGTATGATTTTAATCCTGCAAATAAGATATATTACAAGAAGGTAAAGTTTAAGATACATAAAAGTGGCCTTTTATTACAAACACACCAAAAAGACTTGAAAAGGGTCTTTTATTCCAAACACAAAAAAAAAAGATTTGAAAAATGATTAAGGGAACAACACACCAAAAAGACTTGAAAAAGGTCTTTTATTCCAAACACAAAAAAAAAGATTTGAAAAATGATTAAGGGAACAAAACACACATGATAAAAATACACACACATTAGAACTTCTGGAAAAAGTCATAGATATGGTCATTAATTTCAACTGGTTTTTCTTGGTTGATGAAGTGTGCAACTCCTTCCATGATAACTACTTCTTGCAAGAATGGCACCATTTTTTGGAACCCGCCTTTGTGGATATATTCCTTAACACCAGGTGCATTGTAAGTTAGGTCGAGATCCCCTACGATGAACTTAACCGGGACCTTTATTTGCACCCCTGTCCATGGCGCAGTCAGCTCCCAATTTCTGCAACGGTTATAAAAAAGAAACAACAATAAAATGGCCACACAAACAGCTAACACTATATATATAAGTGTATACATAGAAGACTTAAAGAGTATCAGAGTCAAAGCAACTAGAAGTAGATCCAAGATTTAAACTTGATGGATTCAACTTTTAAAGTTCTTAGCACCGGACATATCGTACTATTGAAATTACAAGTTCAGAATTTAATATCAGATTTTAGTGTGTTATACAAAGCTAAGGCTGCGTACAATAGACCCTTGTGGTCCGGCCCTTCCCCGGACCCCGCGCATAGCGGGAGCTTAGTGCACCGGGCTACCCCTATACAGATGTATCTCTATGTTGCATGTCGAAGATAATGGGTTCAGTTGAAGTCACTATATCAGGTTGCATCGGCCTCTAAAAGCAGCATTGCTTATGAACTGGTATCACATCACTACTAAAAAAAACAGGAATTAGCGATGGACAAATTTTGTAGCTAAACAGCAAAATCCGTCGCTAAATTATCACACAAATCTGTTAGCTACGAGCAATTTAACAACGGATTAGTGATGAAGTTTGTAGCTAATTCCAGTTCTTTTTGTACTGAAAAAACTATTAAGTTGATCCATGATGGCAGATCAATAAATCAACCAAGGATGACAGCTTTTAGTATACATCATATATGCAGCACAATTCTTAGTTCATGTTAGAAATAATACCACCAAAAAAATTGAACAAAAAATAAACCTAAGAGTTCTTGAACAAATAGATCATTTGGTGGAAAAAAAAAGATTAGGCAACTCACAGGTCCATAGCTCGATAGTAGTTTAATCCCCCAGTAAAACCCGACTGTCTAAACTTGTTTGCATAGTAGTTGAGATCCTCTTCCGACAACCAAGACGGTAATGTAATTGGAGTATGAGGTGAACCCCCAAATCCTTTCTCTTTAGGTACACGAAGAGGAACTGGACTGCGTGATGTTAAAAATTTCGCGATTAGTCTTGCGGTATCAACACGAGCAAACTCCTCTTCTACCTCTCCACATTCCTAATAAAACAACACATTCAAAAGGGTATTTTCAGCAATGATGATTAAATAACGTCTTTAGCAATGATGAAGATCAATAGCGCCTGGAAACCAGACTTTGTCCAACAGCTAGGTTTTGTTTTTATGGTTTAACTTAACATATGAACCTTTTCTTTAAAAGATAAATCAAAAAGTCACAAAATTTCTATATACCAAGATGGTACCAAAGAATTACAAGTTTCTTGCACTGAGCTTCCAAAGAACGTTTGCGAACTATCTATGCAAATCGGACGTTCTTTTTATACCCAAAATTGCATATTGTTTGTATCAACAGCTACCGTTGGAACTCTTCCTTATGGTCTTTCACCAAAAATTCCTGCTTTAGGACTCATAACCAACTAATAACACAGCTTACGGAAGGCAAAAGAATGAAAGTAAATTGAAACAGAAATCATACAGCAAATACAGACAGCTTATGCCTAAAAAGGGCAGCCCGGTGCACTAAGCTCCCGCTATGCGCGGGGTCCGGGGAAGAGCCGAACCACAAGGGTTTATTGTACGCAGCCTTACCTCACATTTCTGCAAGAGGCTGTTTCCACGGCTTGAACCCATGACCTCCTGGTCACATGGCAGCAACTTTACCAACTTAACAAATTCAGACAGCTTATGCCTGATGTCACATATTTGAAGCCCTGGAAAAAGCAGAACCTAATATGATTACATTTAATACAAATTCGAACACTGAATTTCCCTGAAAAGTCATTAGACACAGAATTATTGGAAGCAACGATACCATCAGAATCTTGATTTTATCCCTAAGTGCATGCAGTAAGGAAGATCATATAAAAGAATCTCCTCAATCCCGAATTAGTTGCAGGCAACTATATGAATCCTTTAAACTTTTCCAGACAATTTAAATTGAGCTCCGTTATGTGAATCAATATATATATATATATATATATATATATATATATATATATATATATATATTCTTGTATTAGACTATATTTTTGGATAACCGTGGTGTACGGGCCAGCGTGCGCGCACCTTGACTAATTCCGCGAGATACTTGCTACCTCCCACTAGCAACAGGTACCATGTAACTATGTTCATCGAGGCTTAGACAGATAGGAATAAATCACCAAGTGTTTTTTCTCCATTTGGATTTGACCCTGAGACCTCATGGTTCCCCTCCCACTTCATTGACCACTAGGCCACACCCTTCTATTAGACTATATTTAATCTCCGTTCAACTTAACCTCCCCTCCTTTATCCAAGTAAAAATTATAATTTCCAAAACTGAAATTAGTGGAGTTAAGAAAAATAATGTAACAGTTGAAAGAAGAAAAACAAAGGAGAGAAGGATGCTGGAAGAAACCTGAAATCTGCAAATATAGTAATCATCCCCGAGGACAGCACGCATAGATTCAATAGGCTTTCTCTTGGGGTTCCTGGCGTGGAAGACAACACTCATATTAACCAGTGCCTTGATCCTATCAGGTCGCAAAAGGCATACATGCCAAGCTATAACAGCACCCCAATCATGTCCAACAAGAAACACCTGATTCATAGAGGCAAATCAAAAAATTTAATTAGCAAATGCATGTGCATCCACTGTTTGGAACTTCGACTACGCACTAATTGTTAAAACATATTTATACAATCATGTCACTTATAACATAATTATAGGCAAATTTTAAAGAGCCGGAAGATAACTAAAGGGAGAGAAGGTCCTAACACAAACTACCATTCCATCTATTGTACCAGTCGAGTCGAGTCGATCCCATTCGTCCTGAATAATATCCTCTTAGGGGTCGTTTGGCTATTGGTTAGAGTTATACAAGAATTAGATATGCAGGGTTTAGTTATTCTTATTTCATCTTCTATCCTGCATAAATAATACATGAATTAACTCATAACTAAACATGTTTTAGTTATGTGAGATTGTAAAATGATAACCAAACATGATACTCGATGTGCTGAATTTTATACAAAGCACTAAAAAGCTACCAAACATGATATTAACATTGCTAAATTTAATACATGAATAATTCTTTTCCTAACTAGCAATCAAACAATCCCTTGGAGGTCGATCTTGATGGGGATATCATAACTATTCTACCTGGTAAGAGTGTCTATGTGACTCGTGAAGGTTATAACATAGAGTTGGAGGCCTTATTTCTGGGACATCTAGAAAAGACATCCCGCTCAACAAACCCCTACTTATACCCCTCCTTCCTTTTGACATTTTCTTGCAATCTTCCTCCCAATATCTTGAACAAGATTGTTTTCCCACTGCCAGAAGGCCCCATTAAGGCAAGAATACTATCTTGATGTATGTGATAGCATCCAATTCCATGTATTTGATATATTTTTTGTTTTAATCAATCTTACTAACTCTTATGTCTTATAGTTTGAACTACTTTATTAATTTATAATTATCATATTTTATCCTCTCTTTTTTTTCTCTCTGATCCATCTAGTTCCTTCGTGTACAATCAATTGTAAACACTCGTTTGAGGCGACAACCAGAGAGAATCATATTTGAAGATGAATTATCGCCAAGGTATTTGTCGCTCAAAAAAAATGTGAAAGCAAACTTCGTGAAGAAGTCATATGCATCAAAGAAATGGAATGGCTCTCCTTCTAATTACCTTGATAAGCATTTCTTTTCCAGAGTGATAAGCATTAATTAGCATTAATTGATAACCTAACAAAAATGATAACCTACCCACTATAACAGGTTAACTACATAACTTAAATACATAAAAAAAATTATGTATATTTATGTTAACTGATGCATCCACTGCCTATATATATATATATAAAGTTGTGTACCACTGTAAATACATAAAATAAATTAAACAAAAATTACAAAATCCTAGATTGCCCTGTAAATAGTAATTACTCGAACTATATGCATATACATATGTAGAACTCTGAAAAAAGAAACTTTGTTTGTATAAGACCAAGAATGTGAACCCACTGTAATATAGTAAAACTTTAAATTCTAGATTCTCCTCTGACCTGATCGAGACCCAGAGCATCGAGATGGGAAATAAGATCATCGACTATGTGGAAAGACCGTATAGATAGATATAAAAATACATAAAAAGTTAAACAAAAACCACAGAAAATGTGTGTGTGTGTGTGTGTGTATAGTATGTATATAAACTGATGCATCCACTGCATATATTAAGTTGTGCACCACTGTTACTAAATCCTAGATTACCCTGTAATTTATGTTGCTCAGACTCTTCAAAAGTGCTGACGAGTGCATGTCGGATCCTCCAAAAGTAGTGCATCTTTTGAGGATCCGGCACGGGCGCTGCGACAATTTTGGAGAGTCCGAGCAACATAGCCCGTAATTACTCTGAACTATACTATATGTATACATATAGATATGCAGAACTCTAAAAAGGGAAACTTTATGTGTATAATACTAAGTTTATAACCCACTGTCAATATAGTATTACTTTCAAATTCTAAGCATTAATTGATAATCTAGACAAAATGCTAACCTACTTAAATACATAACAAATAATCCTAGATTGCCCTGTAATTATTCGAACCATATACATATACTCCCTTCGTTTCAAATTATTTGTCGTTATTTATTTATTTTTCTCTTTTACATGCCTACTATTTTACCCTTCTTTATGTCTAAAGATGTAATCTCTATTCATTGAACAATTACTATGGAGGGTAAAATGAAAAAAAAAATTATCTTGAACTTTTAAGATGACAAATAATTTGAGACATCTATTTTTAGAAATCATGACACATAATTTGAGACGGGAGGGAGTAACTAACTTACTATAACAGGTTAACTACATAACTTAGATTATCCTAGATTTCCCTGTAATTACTCTAAAAGAAGAAACTTTATTTGTACTTCAACTTATATGTTGTGATTCTAAAAACAGTTTTTCTCATATTATTTGTCATTTTAGAAGCTCAAAACAAAATTAGTTATTTTTCACATTTTACCATTAGAAGTAATTGTTCTTGAGAACTACAAACGTGTCTCAATTGTAAGGAGATGACACATCCAACAATAATAACAACAACATATCCGGTGTAAGCCCATAAATTATGAAGATATGATACATAAATAAATTAAATATTCAATAAGATGAGTTATGTCTTAAAAGACATATATAAGGGTAAAACAGTAAAAAACTTCTCTTAATTAATCGTGTATACTAAGTTTAAATTCTAGATTCGTGTCTGACCTGACGGAGACCGAGAACATCGAGAAGGGCAATAAGGTCACCAACGATATGAAAAACCGTATAGCTAGAAGGAGAAGGAGGAGCATCAGTGTCACCATAGCCACGTAGGTCCGGAGCTATCGCGCGGTAACCCTTAGATGAAAGAGAAATCAATTGGTGACGCCATGTATACCAGAGTTCAGGGAATCCATGAAGGAATAGTATTGTTGATGGGCCTTCACCAATTTCAGCTATATGCATATTTATTCCATTTACAGTAAGATTTTTGTGCTCTATATTCTCCATCGTTTGCTTTTTTGCTGATTGAATAAAAGATGACGACTCTTTGAATATGAAATGGAGTGTTATACAACTTTTTCATCAATCATTATTATTGCAACTTACTCCTTCTAAATATAAATAAATAAATAAATAAAAATTCAACTATAAGCTTATTTGAAAAGAAAGTAATCTAGTCAAATATTCCCTTATAATTAATGATTACTAAAAAAGTTTTAATCAAGTGGGTCATGATCTCAAACAACTCATAAAAGTGACATGAAAGTAGGGGTGGTCGGTGGGCCGGGTTCGGGATGGTCGGGCCGGGTTGGGCTGGATCGGGGCGGGGCGGGTGAAGGGGCGGGATCGGGTCGTGGCGTTTCCCCCCCCCCCACTTAATTTAAAAAATAACATATATAAACAACTCCATAATTGAACAAGATAATATAATAAAAACATCACAAAGCTGTTTTTGTGACTCTTGTATTATTTAATAAAAATATTTTTTTTTTGTAATTCAAATACAATTGTCAAAATTGCAATTTTGTGGTGTTGTTCAAAAGTTGCAAATTACATAGTAAAATTGCAATTAAAAAAATTACATTTTGAAAAAAACATGTTCTAGTTTCTTGATAATTTCTTGTGGTTCTTCGGTTGGAATTGGTATATGTTGGTCAAATTGCTCCACGTCACTTCCACCACCTTCGGATAAGATTTTGTTGTAGTTTTCGTCTTCTTCTTCGTTGATCTCCGGATGACCGCACCATCTCCGCTCCGCTCGTATCCAATCTTTGAATAATACTGCAATCTCCAAGCTGTCTCCGGCTAATAAGTGTATGTGCTCTCCTATTTGATATCTGTCGGCAGAAAATGCGCTTTCAAACGCCGTTGATGACGCTTGAATGTTCAAAAAATCTCGGGTCATCATGGAAAGTGTCGGAAAGGTCTTCTCATTCCCCCTCCAGTATTTCAGCAAGTCTTCACGTACTTCTTTATTGAGAACTGGCAGTACGATGCATGTAACCCTGCAAAACAAAAATATCAAACTCGCTAATTTGGTTAGTAGCGGTATGACCGCACATTCTATTTCTGAGGCTTTCAATACTAGCCGCAGAAACATCATGTCTTTTGTGAGGTTGTGTTGAAGAAGAAGATGGTATGAAGCCGGTAGGTTGCTATCACTTTCTTGTTGGTAAAACCTATATATTTTTTTGAATTCGTCTTCTACGCTAGACAACACTTCTTCTTTAGTTTGTTCAATAGGTGGTGGGTGATTTGGAATTTTGGGACTTGGAGGTGGTAGTACTGCTATACAATCATAAATAGTTTCAATAAGTGATTTAGTACCTTCTATTTTAATAGTCGGATTTAATATAGCACCAATAATATAAATAGTGGGAATAGGAATAAAAAAAATTGATAAACATTTTTAATAGCTGCCTTATAAGCTGGTTTATCCATATATTCATTTAGCAGTAAAAATATTAGAGCTATATAAAACAACATAGTTGAAATAGTAGGATAATATATACCGGAAAATTCTTTTGTTGCTTGAAAAAAATTCTCTAGAAATACAATAAGTTCGGGAAATTTTTCCTCAATCGCTATCTACAACAATATCAGTTGGATTTTAATTATGAGAGTTAAAAAATAAAGTTATAGGTTTTCTATAGTTATAAGCAACAAGTAGTTGCTCGTATAAAGAATTTCACCTAGTTGGTACTTCTTCTGAAATTTTTCTATAAGGTAGTTGACAATCGTGACAAGTTTTTTTATATTCTTTTTTTTCGTTGTATTCTATTATTTTTTAAAATAAAGTTTATAGTAAATTGTATTTTACTAAGAATGTCTTCAAAAAGTGTTAGATCATCCTTTACAACTAAGTTATATATATGACACACACATTTTATATGAAAATGATCTGAAAATATGGAGTTAAATTATTTTTTTAAATTGTAATAGCACAATTGTTAGAAGAAGCGTTATCTAAATGTAATAATCATAATTTTATTAGTTATTCCGTAATAATTAAACACTTGATAAATATTTTATGCAATAAAAGTACAAGTGTATCTATCATCTATATATCTATACGATAAGATACGTTTTTGCATAGACCGTTTATAATCTATCCAATGACAGGTTGCCGTTAAATAATCATGGTCGTTAGTACTACGGCCTATATCAGAAGTGATAGCCACTTTGCCATTAAAATGATATAATGAATAACGTAAATAATGTTGATATTCATGTGCAAATTTAAATACATCTCTTTTAACAGTTGACCTAGGAAAGCCGTTAAAAGCAGGATTATACATTTCTCTAATGTAATGAATAAAACAAGGAGATGAAAGAAATGAAAAAGGCAAACCCTCCACATCAATTAATTTTGGTATTGCTTCCCTATCTCTATGTTTATTGTAATTATGGCCTACAATTCCCCAGTCGTGGGGTTAATTTGATCATGTACTTGGTCCGAAACAATACGTGAACCTTGTTCTGATGGAGCGGGCGTTTGCGCACCCGGTTTTGAAGCCTTGTATTGGGCATACCTATCTGGATGAGCCCTTGCTACATGTCTCATTAAACTCCCATTCCACCGTGACCTTTTCCAATTTTAAATTTTAAAACATCTTTACAAATTTTTACATCTAGCTACTTGATTCTCTACGCCCCTATAAAAAAATGTCCATGCATCTGATTTTAATTGTCGTTTTGATGGACTTCGTCTCATACTAGGGGGAATATGAGCCATTTCAGTTGAAGGTGCATTAGTGGGTGTGTTGTCATCTACATTAGTGGTGTATCATCGTGTAAATTAAAGTCTTCTTGAGTTTCATAAAATAGCTCATCGTCTAAATCTAATGGTATTGTAGAAAAATGTTCAGTATCAACAAAATCATCATGTGTAGGAATAAGATTCTGTCTAGAAATAGGACCCTTGCCTTTGTTGACCCTACTAGAAGAAGTCTGATCCATACCCGCAAGCATACATTTAAATCCTTCAATTATAAATTTATAATTATACTAATAAATAATTAAAGTGAATGAAATTAAATGCGCTAAATAAAATAAACAGACAATAATAATTTAATGAAGGAACGAATGTATCAAACGCCGACGTAACGTTGACGTGTAATCGAGAGGTTGAAAATTGAAACTTTGCTCGATGGAAGATCCTCAAGCTAGTTGCCAACTTCACTCCCAAATGAATAAATAAAATTCAATATTTAATAGACAATGTAGACTTGTAGAGAGATAGATTGAAGATTTAGAGAGATTGTAGGAAGATTTGTGAGAAAGATGAAGAGAAAATAAGGTATTTATAGTTGGAAAAATGGGTTAAAGTGTAAATATAATAACTTATGGGTTAAAAATAAATATTAAGGGGGTAGGGGGTTGGAGGAGGGGGAGGCCAAAAATGGTCGTTTCACAACGACCAAAATATAAAATGGTCGTTGGTGCAACGACTATTTGTGCAAAGGGAGGTTTTGGGCGGGATCGGGGCCGGGACGAGACCATGTCCCGTCCCGGTTCGAGTCTCGATACCACAATTTTTTTCTTTTAAAAAGTCGAGGTCGGGGCGGTGCCGGGCCGGAACCGGGCCGACCCGGCCCACTGGCCAGCCTTACATGAAAGAATACTATTTTTGATTTTCGTGCATAGACTTTACATGCAAATAGAAAGATTTTGATTGTGTAAAACTTTTCATTATCAAGTCACGCGACTAAGTGAAATTAATAATTTGAATTTAAAACGAATATTGTTTGGAAAAAATATTATACAGAATATTTCATATTATCCATGGAAATAAAAATTGTAGGCGTTTTTCCCCATGATATATATCCTAAAAACAAGGAAAACATTATCCTTTGCATCGAGAAACCCAACTTGATTTCCTTTTTCTTTTCAAAAAATTTCAATCCCGATAACAATAATATTATCCGTCAATTCTTGTATGACCTTTTTTATCGTATTTTTTGTTGAGCCGAATACCTCTCTCTATCTCTCAAGATAAAGGTAAGGTTTAGTATCTTCTACCCTTCCTATACCTCACCTTCACTACGGTAGATAATAGTTATATTTTTGATAAAAAAACATCTACTTTATCAAGCAAATATATATTTTGCATTGTACTTTAAAATTTAACCATAATCAAGTTTTAGCTAATTTGTAACTCCTATGATAATGATACTTAACTCTGACTAAATATCATATACATATAAGTATCTTCACTTTTACAGAAATATAATAAGTTTTGTTTACACAAAATATATGAATACCATCACATATGTGTTATATATAAACTTTCATGCTTAGTTATAGTTAATTGACGTATTTAACGACGTGTTTCAGTGAGCAATGAAGTGAAGTGAGAAAGAGCCATGATCTCTTGGTTAAAATTCAAGCAGAGGTAAAAAAATATTATGCAATTTCTTTATATCTACCTAAGCTTCGTTGGGTAGCAACTCTCGTTACATGTGATGGTGAAAAAGAGTCGAGATGCATATAAGATAATCCGGGCATCACCACCTTCAAAGAAAATGTTAATTGAGATATATTTCTATTTTAATTCATACTTTAAGTTAAAATATTTAAGTTTTTTTAATATATCACTATGTAGCGTGCCTTGACAGCTTATTATATTAACAATAATATATTATTTAATTTGAAGGAAAGTCTTGGAGTAACTGATAACGTTGTTGCCATGTGACCAGAAAGTTACGGGTTCAAGCCGTGGAAACAGCCTCTTGCAGAAATGCAAGGTAAGGCTGCGTACAATTGACCCTTGTGGTCTGGCTCTTCTCCGGACACCGCGCATAGCGGGAGTTTAATGCACCGAACTATTTTTTTAAAAATATATTATTTAATTTGGTTAAAAAAGTAAGACATTTTCCCTCTCTTTTTTCATGTAAAAAGTTAGACCAGATTTGTTGTGTGTAAATGTAAATTATATGGCTGCCCAGCCAAAATAATTACAACTTTTAGTTAAGTAAATAAATATTCCTATATATATATATATATATATATATATATATATATATATATATATTATAAGTTAATTTATATCACTCGTCAATAATTTGACATGAGCTATTTCATTAAATTCAGTGGCATATTTGAGTCATTTTTCGGTTCTTTTTATAATTATATATAAACCTCTATTTTTTCTAATTTTATGTAACAAACTTATAAGGATAATTATTAACGAGTGGATAATGAACCTTTTCTAATAGTATAATGACATATTTAAATTTTTTTCTCATTTTATTCTGATTCCTATATACGTTTTTATTTTTCTAATTTTATGTAACGAACCACTATTAACGCGTAACATTTAAGCTTTTGGTGTATATATATTTGCCGGCCGGCTAAAACTCTTATGTAAAATGTAGAAAAATAAAACCTGCAAGTGCAGCAACCCAAATGTCAAAATCCACGGAGAAGCAACATATAAAAAACAACAACAAATTGCCGGATCGGAAAATTCTGTTAGACGTCGGAGAAAATGGCGTAGCCATTATCAGTATCAATCGTCCACCTCTCAATCTTCTCTCCGTTGACGGTACTTTTTTTTTTCTTACAATACTTGCAATCCCTTTATTTTGAGTTAATGGTAAAAATACAACTGAATTATCACTTTTTCATGAGTTTTGCACCTCAACTATCAACTGTTCCCTTTTTCTACTTCAACTATCACTATTTATGTATTATAACACAACTAGTTGATATAGTTCAGGTAGGAAAAGACAATAACCGATAGTTTATCACTTTTTTCGTGTGTTTCATACCTAAACTATCCGTTGTTTCCCTTTCCTACCTGAACTATCATCTATTAAAACTAGAGGTGGCCAGTGGGCCGGGCTCGGGTCTGGTGGGGTCGGGGTCGGGGCGGGATGGGCGAAGGGGTCTGGCGGGGTCGGGTCTGGCGGGACTTGCTCCAGTCCCGTCCCGATCCTGATCCCGTGGAATCGGGTCGGGGTCGGGATCGGGGCGGGTTCCGGCGAGTTTTCCTTTTTTTTTTTTAAATAACATATGTATAAAAAAAAAACTCAATAAACAAGACAAGATAGTGTAATAGAAACATCCCAAAGCTGTTTTTGTGCCTCTTATATTATTTAATAGACATATGATTTTTTTGTAATACAAATACAATTGTCTAAAATCTAAATTGCAACTTTGTGGTGTTGTCCAAAAGTTGCAAATTACATAATAAAATTGCAATTAAAAAATTACATTCTCAAAAAAACCTGTTCTAATTGTTTGATAATTTCCTGTGGTTCTTCGGTTGGAATTGGTATTTGTTGGTCAAATTGATCCACGTCGCTTCCACCACCTTCGGATAAGATTTTGTTGTAGTTTTCGTCTTCTTCTTCGTTGATCTCCGGTTGACCGCACCTTCTCCGCTGCTCGTATCCAATCTCTGAATAATACTGCAATTTTCAAGCTGTCTCCGGCTAATGAGTGTCTGTGGTCTCCTATTTGATATCTGCCGACAGAAAAAGCGCCTTCAGACGCAGTTGATGACGATTGAATGTTCAAAACATCTCGGGCCATCAATGAAAGTGTTGGAAAGGTCTTCTCATTCCCCCTCCAGTATTTTACCAAGTCTTCATGTCCATCTTCATTGATAACTTCTTGGTACGGTACATAACCCTGCAAAACAAAAATATCCAACTCGCTAAATTAATACTAGGGGGAATAGGAGGTATTTCAGTTGAAGGTGCACTAGTGGGTGTGTTGTCATCAACATTAGTGGGTGTATCATCTAGATCATTGTCTAAATTAAAGTCTTCTTGAGTTCCAGAAAATAGCTCCTCGTCTAAATCTAATGGTATTGTAGAAAAATGTTGAGTATCAACAAAATCATCCTGTGTAGGAATAAGATGACTAGAAGAAGTACCCTTGCCTTGGTTGCCCCTACTAGATGAAGCACCCTTACTCTTACCTTTAAACATACCTCTTAATCCTTCCATTTTAATTATGATAATAAATAATTAAAGATAATAAAATTAAGTGCGCTAAATAAAATAAACAAACAATAATAATTTAATGAAGAAATGAATGTACCAAACGCCGACGTAACGTCGACGTGTAATCGAGAGGTTGAAAATTGAAACTTTGCTCGATGAAAGATCCTCAAGCTAGTTGCCAGCTTCACCCCCAATGCCCAAATGAATAAATAAAATTGAATATTTAGTAAACAATGTAGACTTATAGAGAGATATATTGAGAGATTAGAGAGATTGTAGGAAGATTTGTGAGAAGATGAAGAGAAAATGAGTTATTTATAGTTGGAAAATTGGGTTAAAGTGTAAATATAATAACTTATGGGTTAAAAATAAATATTAAGGGTAGGGGTTGGGAGGCCAAATGGCCGTCGCCTAACGGCCAAAATCTAAAATGGCCGTTGGTGCGACGGTTATATTTGCAAAGGGGGGCTCTCGGGCAGGATCGGGGGCGGGCTCGGGACGGGATTGGGGGCGGGCTCGGGACGGGATTGGGGGCGGGCTCGGGACGGGCAGGCCTGAGGCGGGCTCGGGTCGGGGTCAGGCCGTCTCGGCCCACTGGCCAGCCCTAATTAAAACACAACTAGTTGATAGTTCAGGGTGGAAAGGGAATAATTGATAGTTGATCTAGTGAGCTTCGAGGTGCGTTTTCTCTCAATCGGTGGTACTTTTTCCCCTTACAATACTTCTAATACCTTTATTTTTCAGATAATGGTAAAAAACACACCTAAATTATCACTTTATTCGCAAGTTTCTACCCAAACTATCAAATGTTCAGGTAGGAGCTTCAAGGTGTATAGATGATGATAGTTCAGATAGAAAAAGAGAAAAAAATGATAGTTGAGGTGTGAAACTTGCAAAAAAGTGACAGTTCAGGTGTGTTTTTAACCATTATCTCCTTTATTTTATCTGCTTACCTTCTAATTCATCCAATTCACACAGGCTCGTCAGAATTTTAAGCCAGCGAGTGCGAAGTACTATTATTTATGTCTCAACATGTAACTCTAGTGTTACAATTGATGCGAACATAGCAAAAAAGTACATTTTCTTTGGGAATTGTTTCATTATGTATGTGTAGTTAGCAGAAAGTAGTGGACATACTGCAAATTCAGCTTATTTCCTTTCATATTTATAGAAAATTTGAAGCTGTTTTGGAGTAGCAGTGCGCTCCCTATACATTAAGTACACTTTCCCATCGACTGAATTGGAACGATAACAAAACACAATGATTTATTTGGTCAACGGGAACTAAATTTGGAATTGAGGCGTAGTTGATTAATTGATTAATTAGTTGATTGTCTCTTTTATATCAAGTTGTTCAAATTGTTATCACCCAAGCTTTTTGTGGAAATTCTCGTCAAACGTTATAGTTGATGGTACTTTTTCCCCTTACAATACTTCCAATTCCTTTATTTTTTGAGATAATGGTAAAAAACACACCTAAATTATCATTTTTTTGCGAGTTTCATACCCAAAAAAGGAACGGTAGGAAAAGGGAACAACTGATAGTTGGCCTAGTCAGCTTTGAGATGTGTTTTAATACATAGATGGTGATAGTTTAGATAGAAAAAAGGGAAAAAATGATAGTTGAGGTGTGAAACTCGCGAAAAAGTTATATTTCAGGTGTGCTTTTTCCATTATCTCCTTTATTTATTCTCTTTGTCTGCTTACCTTCTAATTCATCCAATTCACACAAGCACGTCAGAATTTTAAGCCAGTGAGTGCGAAATACTATTTATGTCTGTATCTGTAACTCCTAGTCTGACAATTGATGTGAACATAGCCAAAAAGTACTTTTTTTGGGAATTGTTTCATTATATGTGTAATTAGAACAGAAAGTAATGGACATACTGCCATTATATATGTATAGTTCGAGCAGAAAATAACTGGTACACGACCTATACCTTGCATCCTTAGCTTATTTATTTCATATTTATTGATTTTTTAAGGTTTTCTGAGTAGCACCTGGACTTTTTTACATTTTTTTGGAATTATTTCATTATATATGTGTAGTTCAAGTAGAAAGTAATGGACACACTGCAAATTCCTTGGATCTGCAGCTTATTTCATTTCATATTTGTAGAAAATTTGAAGCTGTTTCGGAGTAGCAGTGGACTCCTTTTGTATTAATTAGACTTCCTAAGGGACTGTATTGGAACGATTATTCATTAGTTGAATTGTAAAATGTAAATAACTTAAGTTTGTGAATAGAGCAGAACAAACACAATGCTTTATTTGGTCAAGGGGAACTAGTACTACTTTATATCTCAACCTATAACTCTAGTGTGACAATTGATGTGAACATATCAAAACAGTACATTTTATTGGGGGAATTATTTCATTGTATATGTGTAGTTCAAGCAGAAAGTAGTCACACTGCAAATTCCTTGCATCCGCAGCTTATTTCATTCACACTGCAAATTCCTTGCATCCACAGCTTATTTCATTTCATATTTGTAGAACATTCAAAGCTGTTGAGTAGCAATGGACTCCTTTTACATTGCACTTTTTCAGGGACTGATTTGATATGATTATTCATTAGCTGAATTCGTGCTATACTATTTTATGTCTTTACCTATAACTCTAGTGTGACAATTGATGCAAACATAGCATAAACATACATTTTTTGGGGAATTATCTCATTATATATGTGTAGTTCAAGCAGAAAGTAGTGGACACACTGCAAATTCCTCACATCCGCAGCTTATTTCCTTTCATATTTTGGAGAAAATTCGAAGTTGTTGAGTAGCAGTGGACTCCTTTTACATTAATTACACTTTCTCAGGAAATGAATTGGAACGATTATTCATTAGTTGAATTGTAAATGTAAATAAATTAAGTTTGTGACTAGAGCAGAACAAACACAATGATTTATTTGGTCAAGGGAACTAATTTGGGATTGAGGCGCGGTTGATTGATTGATTAATTCGTTGATTATCTATTTTATATCATGTTGTTCAAATTGACGGACTGCCACATTTCATATGTATAGTTCGAGCAGAAAGTAAAGGATACACTGCCAATACCTTGCATCCTTAGCTTGTTTCTTTCATATTTGTAGAAATTATGAAGGTTTTTCTGAGTAGCACCTGGGCTCTTTTTACATCAATTCCACTTTCTCAAAGTCTGATGGAATAGTTATTCACTAGTTGTGTTAAACGGTACCTTTTATGGTGGGAGGTAACATGTATATGGTGGATAGTCGAGGTACGTGCAAGCTGGTCCGGACACCACCGCCGGAAAAAATAAAAGATCATTCATTTGTTGAATTATCAGATGTAATAAACCAAGTCCAGCTTGTGTGTGTTTATGTTAATCATGAATGCTATCACCCTTTTATGTCATGGTTGTTCGAATTGCTATTGCCCGCTTTTGTTGAAACTCTCGTCAAATATAGAAGTTAAAGATCGAGTGCTGCTCCTTTCTTTAGCATCAATGAATTTACTTGTGAAAAATGACATTTCCGTGGTTTCCTAGTTTATTCATTTTCTGTATTTTGTTATTCTTAGTGCTATTGAGCTTGAAAGAGAATATTGAGGAAGCTATGCGTAAAGATAATGTGAAGGCAATTGTCATAACTGGTATGTTTTAAGGCTTTTCTCATTTTTCTCAAGACGACTTGTTCTAATGGTTGAAAGTAACTTACTTGTGATGTATCAGGTTCAAGAGGAAACTTCTCAGCAGGATTTGATGTAACAGCTTTTGGTGGAAGTCAACAGAGAAAGAGTAAGAAAAATCATCATCTGATTAGTTGTTACTCTCCAGATTGATCACTTATGAGTTCTGTGGCATTTAAAGCCCTATTTTGCTGCAGCAAAAAGAGAACTTGGCTTTATGTCAATTGAATTTATCACTGACACATTGGAAGGTATTCCTAGAGTATGTCTTATGATAACCTCTCTTTTATCCGTGGACTTATGGTAACCATGGTAATCATCATTACTTTTGCATCTCAGCTGCAAGGAAGCCCATTGTTGCTGCTGTTGAAGGTCTTGCTTTGGGAGGCGGATTCGAAATTGCACTAGTGAGTGTGTAACAATTTATTTTAGGCTAATATATGCTTCCATTGGTGTTCTTGTATTCTGTTCTATTCAGCTCTGGTTTTTCCGCAGAAACAACATAAGTGGTTTGTCACTGATGTATCTAGAAGGGCTCAGATAGTTTTGCCTTAAAGTTCGGAGATCATGCAGTTGTCATTTTTCTGTTTAAAGGAATACAAATAATTTAGAATTGAGGTAATTATAAATATTTTAGGCTTTTAATTTTGTTAAAAATTAGCATGTGACTGACTAAACAGCTTATTTAGTGGGAACGAGATGAAGAAATATTGATAGAAGTAAACAACTTTTGAGGGATAATGAGTCGTTCCCAATTCTTCTAACTACGATTAAATCTTGACTAAATTTTTAATGCATTTGTTAGGCCTGTCATGCCCGCATATCAACCTCTACCTCAAAATTAGGTCTTCCCGAACTTCAGTATGGGATTCTTCCTGGGTTTGGAGGTACCATAAAGAGAAGATTTCTGGATTTCTTGATTCTATTTTAAATTATTTACTTCTCGATTATGACTAGGTGTCATTCAGAATCTCCAGTTCTGTATCTTAGTATTTGAGATATGCTGGCCAGTCATTCTGATATTTGAGATTGCATATCACTGTGATAAATGGTCAGCTATTACCCCATCATTTGGAAATTAGTTTACATTATTTAGGTAACCCCATCTTTTTGAGCATTTAGTTACACATGTTATATGTTGGAACTTAAGACAAATAAGAGACTATAAAACTTTTGATTTGGCATGTATATGGCAGAAATTAATGTTTAATGTCTTCTCATGTCGAATGAATCTGAGAAGGATGAGACAGCATGTACCACGTTAAAAATATTGGTACGCTCTAATCATGTGAAACAAATTGTGCGCTCTATTTTCTGGACACTACCTTATTTTGCATTCTCCTCTGGCACGGAAAGTTTTATGTGAACTATGACTTTTTTTCTTCTTCTGTTATTGCCTTTTTAAGAAAAGAAACCTTCATGTGAAATATGTTGTGTAGATGTAGACTATATTGGAACTTGTGCTGCTAAGGCAGAATGATGATGCTTTTGTCAACAGTTATACGTGATCACTATTCTGAAGTTTTAATTTTTCTCAGGAACACAACGACTTCCTCGGCTGGTTGGCCTTCAAAAGGCTCTTGAAATGATTCTGGTACAATGCCAAATTTTCTGTTTGATCACCTTATTTGGATTCCTCTTTATTTTTTTTATCTTTGGAGGGGGGTGGGGGGTTGACTTATTAACACTTAAAATAGCTAGTAACAAAAGATATGGTTCACTTGTCTCGGGATCTTCACATGCCTTTCCTTGTTACAGTCTCTGTCAAGGTTTGACACAGTGCCAGAAATTGGGGTAAATTGAGTAGAATAACACGTTTTCTTGACTTCATTGCGTTCCTATCATTTCCTTGTCAATTTGGAAGGTAGCCAAGAAAGCCAGAAAACAGATAGGCTTAACATGTCCATGCTTAATATAGCAGTGTAACTATAGCAAAGTGAGGTACCAGACAATGGACACTTTTCATGAGCAAGCAGACCTCACCTTACCAACATTGGCCTTACTTCCCTCTGATGAATGCTATTTATCTCTTTGGAGCTTCCGTTTCCTGATTCTCTAAGTAGATTCACTTTATAAATGTTTGCCAGATGTCAAAGCGGATACGTGGAGAGGAAGCTTACAATATGTGCCTTGTCGATGCCATATCTCCACCAAATCAGTTGCTTGGATCAGCTTGTCAATGGGCTTTGGACATATTGGAATGTAGAAGACCATGGTCTATCAGTCTTTTCAGAACGGATAGATTAGCACCTCTGGCAGAAGCTAGGACATTGCTCAATTCTGTCAGAGCTCAGATGCAGAAACAAAATCCAAATGTTATCCACCCCTTGGTTTGTATTGATGTCATTGAACATGGCATTCTTTCTGGCCCTCGTAATGGACTGTGGAAGGTGACGTGCTCTTCGTGATCTTTCTTTGCAATGACTGGCTAAATGGAATTAGCAATGACTTGTCTTATCTTGGCAGGAAGCAGAAGCTTTACATGAACTTCGTCAATCTGATAGTTGCAGGAGCTTAGTGCATGTATTCTTTGCAAAACAAAGCACTTCAAAGGTTCAGAAACAACCAACATTTTCTTGAGTGTTTATATGGTAAAAGTATCTGGGATTGTTTAAAATTGGAAAGCAAAACTTCTTTTCTAAGCACTTCAAAGGTTCAAAAAGATCTAATGTGTTCTTGAGTGTTTATATAGTACATGTGTCTGGGATTGTTTAAAATTTGAAAATGAAACTTCTTTTCTCTCTTATTTAGAAAAATAAATTCCCTCATTTCAATGCCATGGTGATTACGTAAAATTGGGTATGAAGACACTGCTATAATCTCAACAGAAATCTTATTTTTGGTCCAAAGGGACATAATCTGCATCATGCTCTAAATCCAAAGGGAGAAAAGTCGTCGTAGATAATTCTACAACATTGAGATTCTTATTGTGCTTTCAAATCAGTATTAATGTGTTCTTCCAATTTTCTAGTTTTAGAGATTCTTGAGGTCAAATAGCAATAAATGCTTCTCTATTCTTGTGGCTCAATCCCTGACATTTGTACAATATGATTTAACATGGCTTCTGTGGCTGCACTTCTCTCATTCTATATTTTCTTTGTTGATCGTTCTACACATTTACTGTTTCAGATTCCCGGGATTACTGATATGGGATTGCGACCTAGGAAGATTCACAAGGTTGCTGTACTGGGTGGGAGCTCGATGAGTTCTGGAATAGCAACAGTGCTGGTACTTGCAAACCATTATGTAATCATGAAATATATAGATCAGGTTTCTCTGCAGAATGGCATTGACAGAGTTAAAGGTGAGAAGTAATTGAGAAGTCCCCTTAATTACTCTTATTAATTCAAGGAAGGTTTTACCATTCGAAAAATGTTTGTTTCCTTTCCAGCCAATTTGGAAGGGCATTTTAAAGAAGGAAGGATGACTCAAGAGCATTATAAAAAAGCATGCACTCTTTTTAAGGGTGTTTTGAGCTATGATAGCTTCAAAGACGTGGATCTAGTCATAGAGGTTGGTTGTTGTAGGATTTTTGGAAAGCATTACACTGAATCACTTGGTCAATTCAAATAAATTATACACTAACCTTTCCTTCCTACATTGAGCTACAGTTTTTGTCAGTGCTGCTGCTTAACGAGCAAATACATTATTTTTGTCCAGATTTCGGGGTTTTGGAGATAGTAATATTCACAACAGCTGATCAAAAATTTATCCATATCCATGTAAAAGTTTTAATGATCCAAATCCATGTAAAAGTTCAGGGGCTCTTTGATTTAAAAGGGAAGTTCAATACTTCTCAAGATAGTTCTAGTTACTAACCAGTAACCACTTCATAGACAAATTTTCCAATGGTAAAATATTGAACTTTTATATGCTGGTAGGATGAGAAATGTATAATGGAAAATATCTCAAAAGTACTTTTCAAGTTTTCATAAACATAAACTAATAAATATTTTAAACTGTATTATTCTCATTAACATGATAGTGTAAAATTTACGTCAGAAGAGTCTCGAATGAGTAATGTAGAATAGTCAAATACCATGATCGTCATGGTAGGTTGAGACCTGATCAAGTAGTGAGTTTCAATGTATTTTTTTCACATTGCAACACATGTTTGCCATACCTCTATATACCTTTAGTTTTGATAAATAGCACTTCGAGGACAGGGTTCTTCTATACTAGCATAATTGATAATATACTTTTGATAACCTTGACAGTCTTTGGTAGTTATTTTGACCTTTGGGAAGCTCTTGGTTACTTTGGAGCTCATAGAGATTTATCTATCCACAAGTTGTATTCTGTCTGATGTTTAGGATGAAACATATAGAAACATAATTTGGCAATGATCCCTATTTTTCACGGCCGTTCCTGGTACTATTGCTTTGCAGTGATGCTGGGAAATTTTGGGGCAATCTATTCGGTCCTAGTGAAATCTTCACTAGGAGTTGGCAGTGAGGAAAATCTTTGTTCATTGCAAAGGGAGCTACTTGACAAAAAAATCAACATGTCATCTTCTCTTTGAAAATGAATATCAGCTAGCCAGTTGTGCTTAGTGCACCCTGATGTCGCATTGAGGAGCACTTTTTTGTACAGTCCTGTCGGGTGTTAACATTGAGCTTAATCTTTGTCTAGTAGTCATTGTTAATGTTCTATCATGAAGAATGCCCGATTTACAAGTACTTCATGAGTCCCAAAAGGCTAAAATGGATGAAATGTCTAGATACATAGAGACTGAATGGAAAATGGGACCATGCATGTTTGTTGCAGATTACTTTTAGAAACGACAATGATAATCATCAGATCAACTCAGATGCAGACTTCTCATATTTGTTCTTCTTTTTGATTAATAGGATGTGCCTGACATTGTCTCCTTGAAGCAGCAATTTTTTGCTGATCTGGATGAGTGTTGCCCTCCTCACTGCATTTTTGCTTCAAATACTTGTATAGTCAACTTAGATTTGATTGGAGAAAGGATGAAACCGTGTAAGGAGATTGTCGGGATCCACTTTTTTAGGTAAAGGTGAATCAAGCAATCCTAGTATATCTGCTGTGAGATGAGTTAAGCTTGTTTGTAACTTGACTGCAGCCCACCCTCTGTCATTGATCTCCTGGAAATTGTCCGCACAGAGAGGACATCCCCTCAAGTGCTTGTTGATCTGTTAAGCTTTGGGAGGAGGATTCAAAGGACTCCTATTGTAGTTCGAAATTGTACAGGTTTTGCAGTCAGACGTATGCACTTCCCCTACTTGCAGGCAGCGATGCTTCTCGTTGAATGTGGTGCTGATGTTTATCAGATTGATAAGGCTCTTAATAGCTTTGGGATGAAACTGGGTCCATTTAGGTGCATAATCCATTCAAAATCCTATGAACTGTGAAATTGATTTATGCTCTTCAGTAGAACCCTCAGTTTCTCCATACAGTCAAACTCATAATAAAAGAAAATACGAGTTTCTCTAAGGTTTAACAGACATCTACCAAACTGTTTCAGAACTAATGAATGTTGATTCAAAGTTTGATCATACAGAAGGAGAAGATTATTTCTTAAATACTAAATAAAGGTCTCTTGCTTTGCTTGTGTTTATGCTGTGTCTTGAGCCGAGGGTCTTTCGGAAACAGCCGCTCTACCTACCAAGGTAGAGGTAAGGCCTGCGTACACTCTACCCTCCCCAGACCCACATTGTGGGATTTCACTGGGTATGTTGTTGTTGTAAATAAAGGTCATATGACACACATTTCTCATGTGGATAATTCACTGGTGAATGTGATCTTCAGCATTTTTTTCTTATAACGTTCCACTTGGAGAGCAAGACATCTTCTGTTGTTACTTCAATTTCTTTTGGGTGATGTTGTCAATGTTAACTGCAGAATGGTTGATCAAGATGGGTTTCAGTCTGCAACTACGCATGAGATGAAATTCCTCGAGACTTTTCCAGATAGATCTCACAAATCAAATTTGATTCCAATCCTGAGGAAAAGTAACCGTGAAGGTAATGTACACTTCCTTTTTGTCATCAGGACTTGGATTGGATTTGTCATCAGCTTCTTGAATTTCTCGCCAATGGAATGTGTACCAGGTGAATCCACCTGCCAAGGCTTCTACACATACAATGACAAGGGAGAGGCAAGCCCAGATCCTGAAGTATCAACATATATAGAAATGGCAAGAAGTATGTCTGGTATCACCATTAAATCAAAGGTCTTCATTTCTATCTCTCTCTGCTACTCATTTAACTGTCTTTTTGATCCTCCTATCAAGAGTTCTCTAGTAATCTTCCTACTGAACTTATCTTGAAGAAATGGAAGTAGCTTATGCTGTGTACTATTATTGGTTCCACTGCAATTTACACCAGTTTTGTGTTATGTCATTGTTGAGGGCTGTTTCCTATTACCCATGTTCCTTTGTTATTTCCTTTTTTCTCTTTATTTCTCTGTTTCCTTTTGACCATCAGTTCTAGGCTGCATTTTTATGTTCTTCCATAAGTGTAGATGCTTGTAGAATATTCCTCCTGCAATTGGTCTTTTGCGAGCGGTTCAACCTGTGTTTATTTGTTGTCTATCCGTTCTTTCATGATTGTAGATTTGATAAATGATCCATTTTGTTTGAATGCCATTGTAGTTGGATCACATATAATGCATTTACCATATTATTAAATGAACTAAATTTATTTTGGAATGGCATTTGAATGCTTCCTTTCTATCAATCAATTTATGACTCTATGCACATCTAAACAATCATATTAGTACAGGTGGCAACGTTGTCTGATGGAGAAATTGTTGAGATGATTCTTTTCCCTGTACTGAATGAAGCATGTAGCATGATATCAGAGGCAATTATAGTGAAGTCGTCTGATCTTAATGTTGCTTCAGTTATGGGTATGGGGTTCCCCGCATACAGGTATTTTTGCTGAGAAGTCATCTCTTCCATGTCCCATGTCCCATGTCCCAATTCATACACTAATTGTATATGATGATGAAAATCAGGGGAGGCATAATTTTTTGGTCTCACTCTGTTGGCTCCAAATATATTTGTTCCAAACTGGAAGATTGGTCGAAGGAGTATGGAGAGTTTTTCAAGCCTTGTGCATACTTAGTTGAACGAGCTTCCAAGGGACATTCTTTGGTGAGAAATGTTAATTTTCTTGCACCCTGAAATTAAACAACTATGAAAAAGTAGATTCGCAAACACTATTTGTTTGACAAATTGTATCATTTGTTGCTGATGACGAGATCAATTTGATAATAAATGTGATGTATATGCTGGGTCCTAACAACGGAATCAGAAAACTGCATTTTCTTATGCATGCACATTAGTAGACCAACATCAGTTGATTGCTTTCTAGTGGAGCTAACTTCCGATCACAAAAATGTGTTCCATTTAATTTTTATTATGACAAAAAAAGTGTTGTGACACATAATGAAGATTGGTCTTTTGCTAATTGAGGAGTTTCGTTATGATTGCAGGGTGCACAAATTAAGCTGGCCAAGTCACCTTTGTAAGATTGTGATGACCACATCATTCTAATACACGGTTCATATGTCAGATATTTGTGCAGTGTCAGTGTAAAGTTTCGTGCTAGTTGGGGTTTACCCTCACAACTCCAGCTGCTTGATCTGTATGTATCATTCACCTAATGGGGCCATAGTGTCTGAGAGTGCAGTTATGTCTGTATAAAGTCTCATGGATAGAGCTGGCACCGGATGGACGTAGATGAAAAGGAAGATGGTGCTGATCGCTGCATTAAATATTCATGTAATTCAGGTGAAGTTTGTGTTTGAACTGTCAATCTACAATGTTATTTTTTAGGATTTCTTCATGTCTAAGTGAAGCCGTATATGCTTTAGATGTTTACAACTGTCTTTGTGTGCAGTGGTAGAGCCACTCTTGTCCAAGGGGTGTCAATTACAATGTGTAGATAGGTAAAATTTGTTTTTTAATGTATAATATACTATATGTTGAATCCCCTTGACTTCTTCGTGTGTTCTTTATATCTTGACACCCTCAAAAGTCGAGGTCACAAGACAATAGGTTGTTCTGAAGCCTTTGTCAGTATGGTCTCTTCGGTACAGGTACAGACTTTCTCTTTTACGGTGTGGAATAAGAGCGGGTGCCTTTCATTTATCAAGACTAGATAAACCAAAGCCTTTCATTTATCAAGACTAGATAAACCAAAGCAGTGAAAATTCTGACTTCACCCCCATGGGTGTGTTTCTTGGTCTTAACAGAAGTGGTGTATGAGAGGACAGTACAGATTAAATTGAATTGGTAAAATGGTAAAACTAACGAACGCCCTTCAATATTAAGCTCAATGATCACCCTTTCCTTGAAATTTCTTCTCTAATGGCCGTGAACCCTTGTTTGAGTGATAAAGGCAAAAGCACTCCTAAATTTTTAATTTTTACTCTTTGAAGGATTTTATGTAGTGATCTCCAAAATTGTGGGGTTACCTATACTTTCATCTACATCGATTTTGCCCTTTCCCTGTTCATTGAGTTTGCAAGATGACTCAAACTTTGGATACTTGAAAGTGTTATTAAGCTAGTTGAATTGAGATTATAGAAAGGATTCATTACTGAAATAGCAAGTGATTACCTTGGTAACTATAACAAATTGCACTTCTTTAGAATATATAGTTGTTGGCACATCACCTGCTTCATAATTAAAAAAAAATGATTGCTAGAATAAGACAGAAAAGGGTGCTAGTTTGGTAAAACAGAATTATTGAGTGGAAAACAACAAGAACAATTAACGATGAGAAAAGTTGGCTTAATGCAAGTCACCTCCATTTTCTGCTGATAGGTTTAGTGCCTGAGTCATGTTTTGTGGGTTGTGGGTAGAGTTACCTGACACTTGTACTTGTGGAAGTAGTAGGTAGTCGGTAAAATAGGTGGGAGATGCCCGTTGTTTTAAAAAAATTATATATGATTGAGGAAGCTTATAAATCTTGTATAGTATGTTTTTTGTGCTTACTATCCTTTAGTCATGAGTTTAGTATCCTCGCAGCTTCCACTTTAGAAGAATTGTTAAATTGGACAAGAGCATCAATCTGCACGTGGAAACTGGCAAAATCAATCAAACTAACAAGCCATTATACCCAATAACAAATCATCTATAAACCATAGACTTCTTGTTCAAACTCGAGAAATACCCATGTCTTTAGCAACACTTTCCTTGTTTCTCTTTGGCTGTTGCAGCAAATGAAAAGCCCTCGGCCTATGAAGAGTTACAGCACTATGACATCCCAATTGGCATTCTTCCTAAAGGGGGTGATAGGCTATGAGTTGAACCCGAAAACGGGCGAATTCTCGGCGTATCTCAATGGCTCATGTAGGTTCATGTTGACTTAATATGAGCTTTATTACAAGCCTGTGATAAAAGGAGTTATATCCAAATGCAGGCTTAGGAAATTGAGTGGTGTTAGTGTGAAGGTTGTATTGCTATGGCTTAACATTGTTGAGGTTAGGAGGAGAGATGACAATCTCCAATTCTCAGTTGGATTACTTCTGCAAATTTTCCTATTAGGGTGTTGCAGTGGCCAACACAATTTTATGTCCCTCGTTGTGAATGTGGGTGAATATCCTTGCATCTTCCTCGTAGAGTATTGCAGTGGCGTACACAATTTTTGTCGGTTTATTGTTACAACTCGTCTTGTCACGGGGTTTTAGTTCTGGGTTTATTGGGTTCTAGAACTATGCTTTCTATTCAAAATTGATGTTTACTTTGTATCGTCTTTTAATCGATGCCACCTTATTGAAAATATGCATGTTATAATTTTTGCAACCATATTTTATATGTGCCTATTGTTTTCTGAAAATACATTGTTTGCATACACACGCAAACACACACATTTAAATCAACTTTCTTTTTGTTATAGTTTGATATCTTCAGTAGCTAACTGGCTGAACTAGGACAGAAGGTAGCGTGCATCATCAATTTCTTCATAACATAAAAATACGAGGAATGTATCTCGTCTTTTCTTTTAGAATCTGTAGTTTAAGATGGAGTAATGGTAAAAAATACATCTGAACTATCGCTTTTTCGCGAGTTTTACATAACAATTATCAGTTATTTCTTTTTTCCTGAACTATCACCATCTATATATTAAAATACACCTCAGCTATCAGTTGTTCTCTTTTTCTACCTGGTAGTTGGGGTGTGACATTCGCAAAAATGCAATAGTTCAGGTGTGTTTTTGACCATTAACCCCCTGTTTGGATGGTTATTTCCCGTGGGTCATTAATGTATGGTTTTCCGTTAAACCATGTTTGTTTCCATTGTTCTTAAAATTATGTTGTATGTTGTTGTAAATACGTTGTAATCCTGTGGTTATATAACCATGAAAACCCCCAATTTTTGTAACCATGGATTTAGTGGTTTTTGCGTGATTATGTATTTCATTTACCCATTATACCCCCACCCACCCCATCAAGCCCTACCCTTTGCCACCCCCCCAACAACCACCTACTTAAATCAAAGTAACGACATGTAGCCCTTGTGTAGGATGAAAAAGAAGAACACTAGAAAGGAATACTTCTCAGTTGAAGTAATCATGATGATAAAAATATCTTGATGATATAGATCTTCTCACGCACCTTTGTTATTTGTTTTTTTAAACTTGAGGGGTGGGGACTCGTCTTTGAGAAATCAAAACGGGGAGAGCCCATGATGATGACGAGATGCAAGGAACGGGAACAAGGCCCAGAGTCATACCCTCAACCCAAGCAGGAGCACGGGAAAAAAGAGTGCAAGAGTTCATTTATTAGATAAATCTATCTCCCTAAAAAGACCGGTAGCAGCAACATCGGACCTATTAGCCCCTTGATGGGTAAGGTCTGGGGCAGGATCCTCTTCTTCCTCACTAGCATCAGACGTCAAGTTGATGGCCACCGGAGGGTAGCTTGTGCAACTGGGGTTGACCCTGGATGACTCGCTCCCCAACACTCAGTCTGATTCTTTTGGCCGAGGGAGAAGAAGAATGAGATAGCAATCTTTTAGACCTGACAGAGTTCGTAACCCCTGAGTTCTGGGCCAACTAAGAAACAACTTACTCAATTTGCTGAAGGTCTACATTGGGATCCTCAGGAACCTCCGTATATGCCCGGACCGATACTCCCTTCGAAATACCATGATTTTTCCCTTCCAATTATGTTTCGGCGCGATCTCCTGCCACGTCCGGAGGGAAGAAGGCGCATAATCAAGAATCTTCTAGACCCATCAATCCATACCCGACATAGGTTCCATGCTATGGTTGACAGAGGAAGAAGGAAGAAAGTCAGAGGCATCGTCAGGACAGGAATGGGCACATTCGGTGGCTTGACAAGATCCCTCGTCGTGATGATGACATATCTCTCTGTCCACCCACATTTGGAGTCATCATCAATACTAACAATCAACGCATTTTGACCACAACGGGATAGCTGAATAACCCCCACTTTGAAAATTTTGGGAAAATAAAGGCTAATTAAGTGGGCAAGGGTGAGGTTCTCTCCTACCTTAGAAGAAAGGTATCTGATACACACAATCGTCCTCCAAAAGGCCTAACGAATTTGGGCCAGGCACATTTTGTACTTCCAGCAGAATTCTAAAATCACATGGTTAAGTTTGCCCAACCGCAATGAAAAGGGGTACGTGTTTATGAAGGAGTACCCCTGTCGCTAGGAAGTAATATCATCCCCTTCTCTAGGGAGGAACACTTCTATTTTGACCCAACCATAGTCTACCAACTCGGCTCAAATAACAGGCGCTAATAGAGGATTTATATGAACTAGCTGGTTGGGATAGCTCTGAATCCATGGAGACCTGGCACTTTACGAGGTCCTTTAAAGAAGACCATTTGCTAGAAAGGTAGGTAATAGCCTGGTGAGCGGAAGAAGAAGACCCAAATTTCTTCTTCCTCGATATGTTGATAGTTGATGGCAAAGAATCCATGATTGGAACCTTGTGGATAGGGACGTCTGAATTACCGCGAGCTAGGCTCTGAGCCTGTGTGGTGGCACCACAGACGTCTAAAGATTCTGAAGATATGGTAACAAGATTTGGTGATAAAGAAAAAGGGATGATGACTGTTTGTTTGAAAATTTGAAGGAGTAAAGTGTTAGGAGACTGAAGGGAATGAAAAGAAGTCTTTATAGGGAAATGGTATATAGAAAGAATAGAGAAAGAGTAGCATTTGGTTTAAAGGAAGGAGAATCAAGCCATCATTACGGTATCTCTTCCCTAGGAGAGTTATCAACAGATGCGCGACACGTGTAAGGTAGATGATATAAGGTCAGTAGAGCATTTAATGCTAAGGGATGGCGTGTGAAAAGAAGATAGACGACTAGATCGATACACTATCTCCAAGAGACGTCGTGTTGTATGCAAAAATTAATGGTTGACAGACTCTTCCAATTCCTAGTCCCATGAGCTCAAGGGTCCTAAAAAGCGGGGGACTATCTGTATTGGGTAGAAATACTTCCGGAAGCGTTGACGTACACAAAAAGGTTGGCAGTTCCGGAAACCCCAATGGTCCCAAAGGATCTCTACAACTGTCCTACACTCCCAACAACTCCCGTCACATAAGTACTCCTAGATCAGAGTGTCATAACTTCGGGGGGGGGGGGCATAATAGTCTAAGTTTCGTATTATATATACAAGACTTAGAAGAGAAGGAAAACACATTGTATTCTCTCTAAGCTCACACCTGTAACCTTCGTGTGTTTACATCTTTATATATTTGAACCCCTTTAGTAAAAATCATGACTCCGCCACTAAGAGATCGTTTGGTTTGAACACAAGTTATGTTGGGATTAGTTATGTTGGGATTAATTATCCTGATGTTATTTCTTATTAATTATTTAGTTTGTTGTATTAAAAGTAACATGCATTGCATAATTTTTTAAGAAAAAATATTTATTTACAAATATTCTCCATCTTATTTAGTAGAAAAAGGGTTTGAGGTATCTCAGAGCTATTTTTGTCAGTTTCATTCTTTTATCCTAGGATAACTAATTTTGGGATTGTTATTCCACTTTCTACCAGGGATAACTTATCGTGGTACTATTTTTAATCCTGGAATAACTTATTTCGGGATTAATAGCCAAACAAAGGATAAGGCGGTACTAATTTTTTGTCCCAAAACTATTTTTCAAAGTCCCATCATAACAAACGACCCCTAAGTAATTAACGTATTAGCTTTACAATGTGAGTGATGGAAATGGCGTGTGCATATATATGCAATGTGTGTGTTTTGATTTGAGTGTCAATGTCAAGTGGACAAGTAAAAAGTAACGGAGGGAGTATCAACTTTGCAACGTCAGAATAGGAATGCCGTGTACATTACTAATATCATCTTGAATCAGTGTAATACTAGTTGATTTAGCTAAAATGCATGCCAGAAGCAACCTCTTATTTGAAATGATATAAAGTTTGAACAAAAATCAAATGAATAGTGTATTGGTAAACTAATATTATTTGATGAAACACGTGGCAAGCATAAAGAAGATCATAATCAATTATTGAATTGGTCAACGTTAGCTGAGTCAAAGACTTATTTGATCATTCGAGAATCAGCACCCGAAACCGCCATCTGAGAATCTATAATGAATCCACCTTTCTATGCGCAGAAGTTGATGCAATATAGGTTCAATCAGTTAAGTTGAATACAACATTTCTTAAACACTTGCATAGATATAGAAAAATTACTAAAATTTCAATAAAAGTCACGTTTTGTACTCATAATTTCAAATGTGCAATGAATTTACTGCTAAACATAAAAGTCCAACATTTAAATTCTGGATCCGTCTTTACCAACTAACCAAAGTGGATGCAATACATGTTCAATGAATTCAATGGACTAGCATTTTCCGCACGAAACACAAATATATACGTAAAAAATTACTATTTTCACTAACATTACAACATTACGTTCTGAACTCATAATTTCAAAAGTACAATGACTTCATTGTTGAACTCATAATCGTTAAACATTTTAATCCTAGATCTGCCTATGCATATCAACAAAGACAAGTAGGTTTAACAGATTCAACTGAATAAGTATTTTCTACATGATGCATAGACATATATGTGAAAAAATACTATATTTCTACTAATATTATGTTCTGAACTCATAATTCCAAAAGCTCAATGAATTCAGTGACGACAACACGAAAGATGAAACAATTAAAAGTTGAGCACTTAACTTCTGAATCCGCCTCAATCAATCAAAAAGGTGGAGGCAATATATGTTCAACAAACTAGTTTTTTGTTACACTGAGAATAGATATATATGTGAAAAATTACTAAATTTCCACTAACATTATATTCTGAACTCATAATTCCAAAAGTACAACGAGTTCAGCGGAACTCCAACACAAAAGATGAACATTCAAATCCTAAATCCGCCTTTGCTCATCAAGACACTCTTGATCCTATGTTTTTTCAGTGTTGTCTTTTGTGCTTCAACAACATGTTTCTGAGCTCAGCAGCATCAATCTCCTTAACATGACTCTCTGGCCTATAATAACCAGTAACAGGGTCTGGTACCCATGAAGTTGTCTTGTTTGATTCCTCTGCAACTTTCTTCATCATCACATTGCTTCTAACAGCCCCAGTACCTCTTACACTACCAGAAACAGCACCTTGTGATGCAGCTGCGTATCCACGCCTGCATAATTAATCAGAGACGGATTCAGAATTTAGATTAGCAATTCGTCTCATATTTGTTATTCACTTTAAGGAGCTATAGCTTGGACTAAGGGAATCTCACTTGCTAAAATACCTTTGAATTATTTTTTCCCATCTTCTAATATTAATTATTATCTAAAACTATCTTTCGTTATATTTCATATTGGAGGTCCATTACGGTCAAGGTGCAAATACAAAACAATTTGCTAATAACAATAACACGAATTACCCCAAAATATAACCAAGAATAAAAAATTAGGATATTTCGTATATAGCATAGGGTTATTTTTTCTCTTTTTTCCATAAAATAAAACAGGGAAAAGGCATGAAATTTTACCTATGAATAACTGCAGAAACAGAGTCTATAATGAAAGCAGAGACAATCTTGGAGTTGGAGAAATAACGAGCCATTGTATTATCAAAAGTAAATTAAAATTAAAGCTGTGTAATTTCAGGCAACTTCCACAGCAGCAAAATTGAATATTTTTCTCGCGACGACTCTTAGCTGTATAATATGAAAAAATGTGATGAAATAATAGTGTGAGAAGGAGGGATATATATAGAGAAAGAAATTATATGAGTGGAGGAAGAAAGAGTCAATTATAGTTATAAATGGGGACGCGTTAATATCGGCTTCTAAGAAGGTGAAAAGGTCTTCTTTCTAATGAGCCAATACCTGGTGGATGCTTCTAAGTAGGGGTGATCACGGTTACAGGGTGTTCAGACACCCGACCGAAACCGACATTAATGAGTAGGTTTGAGTATATATATTATAATAACGGGTAGATTTTGAATAGTAAAATTAGGAACCGATCAATGTCAGGTCCGATTCAGGCAAATAGAGACAGGGTGCCCGGACCGGACCCGGAATCGATACCCGAAACCTATGAAATATTAAATATTTTTACTTTTTTAATTCTATTATTTTTTAGTTAATAAAAAAAAGGCCATACTAAAGTACACCATTTAAGGGGAAAAAAACCAAATGAAGAACAATCACTTTCACTATCAAGAAATAAATCAAATAACACAAAGTGACAATCATAAGGAGAGAAAAAGCCAAAAGCGGTAGAAAACTGAGTTTTTTAAACTATGTACTCCTTTAAGTTATTGAAAAAGAAAGTTGAAACGAAAACCAAAGCAAATCTTTGAAACATTCTTGGGATATTTGCTCCGAAAGGATTCTTTATGGGTTTTGTGGCACTGACTTTCAGAGGATAAGCATGCGAGTTTATTTCTAAACCAAAACTGTTATATGAAGGCATTATTTTGCACAAAGAAACACCGATTCCGGGTAATGATTGCTACGGGTAGGTTCCGAGTAGTAAATTTAGGAACCGATCTTTTACTGAGTAGGGTCCGGGTAGTTCAAAAAAGTTAGGGTACCTGGACCCGCTCACCCCTACTTCTAAGGATAGTCTTTCCGTAAAGATGAGATCAGTAAATGACAATTCACTGAAATTGCATCTTAAGTTATAAATATTTTTTAGTTCGTGAATAAGTTATATTAATATTGTATATTGTGATGTTCCCACTAATTTTAACATATTATGAATAATTTTATGAGATACTTGATATTTTTTTATCTCGGGCAATTCTCTTTTATAATCGTGTTGTTCGGATCCATTTGAGTGCATCTCTATTAATTTTATGGGACATATTATCTATTACAAGAACATATACCAGATAACTCTGTCCATCAAAATAAATGATACAGATGAAAAAATCACCTAGTATTTTTTTGAACTTTAAACTTCATAGGAATAGTTCTTAACTCACTTAATTGACAATAAGTCACATGACCCTTAAATATTTATACTGAAATTATGATGTAAAGATTATAATATAAATTAAAAAGTATGGTATTTATTTAGCAAAGATTTATTGATAGGTGTTTTATTTGCTGGAGTAAACATGAGATATATCAGACATAATATAAATATGTATCTGATTTTACAATAACATCAATAACTACATTTCACTCAAACAAATTAGGATTGATTATATGAAATCGTCATTTTCTCTTTTTAAGTCAACTTTCATCATTATTATACCAAATAAAAATAAAATATCTTTTGAAAAGAAGTATGACAAATTACTGTAGAAAAATGAACTTAAATAAATATAAATAATATATTTCTTTATTAGTTTCTACGTATATAATTTTTACATAACTAATGTGCATGAATCAAAACCACATCACGCAAATGAGTGGAAGACTCGTTTTTGGCTTTGTGCAGTACACATGATGTGGGAAATTAGGAGCTCTTTACATTTAACTTCACACATCAATTTCCACCGTCTCTAATTATCTCTCCTGTTTTATAAAAATAGTTATCTCAATTTATTTATTATTTTAAAAGTTTAAGACAAAATTCATTATTGTCTTCCTATTTTATTCTAGTAATAATGATTCTTAAAGAATACAAACACATTATGACACATATATAAAGATAAAATAATCAAAATTACTGCTAATTAATATTTTCAAAGAACGTGTAAATGGGAAACACAGATAATTTGAAATGGGTGACCATTAAAATGCATTGGGGTCTAAGTGTCGAAAAGCGATAGAAGCACACTGTGGCGGCTGCGTTTGCTTACTTTTCTCAACATTCTCGAAGTCAATATAATCACGGCAACTTGTGTAATTCATAGTACAGTCAACTAGGAAGGAGGTTCGTGAATATTTGAAGGCATGAAACAAATAATCTATTGATTATTTTTATTAATTAAAAAAATATATATACATTTTATATAATAGGAGAATCATATTCTTATTCTATTCTTAAAACTTTATTCTACTTGAATACTAACTATATAATTATAGTAATATAATTATGGTAAGTGTACAATAATAATTACAATCAAATACTACATTAATTATAGCCCAAACCGTGGGACTTACTACGTTTGCTTACTTTTCTCAACATTCTCGAAGTCAATATAATCACGGCAACTTGTGTAATTCATAGTACAGTCAACTAGGAAGGAGGTTCGTGAATCTTTAAAGTGCATTGCAACTTGCAAATGCCAAACAAGGAGCATATAAATATCTACTAAAAATTTGGAATTAGCTAGGAGCTTCAGCGTTAATTCGTGCTAAATTAATTTACTAGCTAACAAATATTTATTGCTAATTTATCGCTATGAAATTTGTCCGTCGCTAATTTCTATTTTTAATAGATTGCGTGATATTTTTTTTAAGGAATTAAATAAAAAAACATATCCTGTGTAATTCTATAGGTGAAGTTCAATCAAATTGATATAATTAGTAAAACTTTATCATTTTGTTTAAAAATTTAATCAAATTAATATAATTAGTCAATCGTTATCATTTTATTTAAATAAAATTCAATACACATAGTGGGTAGTTGACCAAAGAAGTACTTTGGATTTTTAAATTGGTACAATGAGCTATCACAACTCAGTCTTTTAAGTCTATTAGTAATTGGATATAATAACGTTATGTTCTCGGGGTGATTAATAATTAAAAGATTGTTATACAAGTTGATACTTATTTTTAGGGCATCTCATATTATATTTTGCATAAAATATTATGTATTTTTTCACATAATTTTATCAAATGTTGTATTTTTTTATGCGAGCAATCAATCGACGTGTCAACTTATTTTCTCTTATGCGACCAACCAATACTATATATTACTTCAGCTAAAATTTTATGCTTTTATTATGGCACACAATTGGCCAAATGAAAACTCCATTTTTCATCAATATTAGTGTATACGCAATAATGAATTCAGAATTTGAAATATTGAGACTATTTATGTAATGAGTCTCACATCGGATATGGAATAAGAACATGGACTCCTTATATGATCTTGGATAATCCTCACACTACAAGCTAATTTTTGGGTTGAGTTAGGCCCAAGATCCATTATTTATATAGTATCAGAGCCAGATTCATTCTAATTCGTTGTCCAGCGATGTTGAGCCCCCAAATTATATTATCACGCTCTAGTTAACAAGGTCTGGACGTGCGGAGAAGTGTTAAGAGTCTCACATCAAATATAGAATAAAAATATGAACTCTTTATATGAACTTGGACAATCACATCAATCGCTATAATAATGCATATGTACGTGTCGAAAACTGATGAACACACTGAGGCAGCCACGTTTTTCTTACTTTTTCAAGATTCTGAAAGCCAACTCCAACTTGTATAATACTTCTTAGATACTTTTCTTCTTTGTCTTCCAGTGTTTCTTTAACTTTTGTATACTTGTTTGTTTGACACATTAAGACAGCTGGGAATTGGGTCTTTCCTTCCAGAATCTTTAGCTTCATTGTCACCTCACACTGATGTCTTTTACGGCTTGATGTTTAAATTTTACTGATTCTATTAATTTAAATAGGATAATAATTTTATGGTTCGAACCTAATTTTTTTTAAAAAGGTAAAAGAATCTTTAACATTTTACCACAGTTTTTGGTGGTGCACTCGGCTATGATAGAATTCATGAAAGTTTTTTATTTATAACATGAATTCTTACACAACAATAACAAGATAATAAAATAATACTATTCTTGAGAGCTAAAAGTGCAAGTAAAAGAAAATCAAGTAAAACCCTTTATTTATGGTCTATTACATGAGATACAAATGTGTTTTTCCAATGTGGGACAAAAGCAAATGCTAATATCTCCTCTCAAACTCGCGATGGTGTAGACAGAAGCATCGAGAGTTTGCCAAGAAAGAACCGGTGACGCTTTAAGGTATGCGCCTTTGTGAAGAAATCTGCAAGTTGCATCGAAGATGAGACAAATGGCAAGGATAAATTGCGTTGCTGAAGATGATATCGAATAATATGACAATCAATCTCAATATGCTTGGTACGTTAATGAAAGAGCGTATTTGTCGCTTAATCCCGAATAGAGCTTTTATTATCACAATACATCGGTGTTGGTGAAGAAAGACAGACACCCATATCAACCAATAACCGACGTAACCATACAATCTCACACGTAGTAGAAGCCATAGCACGATACTCTGCCTCAGTTGAAGAGCGAGAAACCACATCTTGTTTCTTACTTTTCCATGAGATGAGTGAATCTCCTAAAAATACACAATAACCAGTAGTTGATTTCTGATCAGTTAGGTCACCAGCCCAATCTGCATTAGAAAATGCACGAAGCTCCAAGGATGAGGTCGATGAAAACAAGAGACTCTGATAAATCGTTCCTCGAAGATAGTGAAGAATACGCATAACTGCAGCCCAATGTACAGATGTAGGAGAGCAAACAAACTGACTGACAATGTGAACAGCATATGCAATGTCAGGCGAGTAATGGTGAGGTACACGGACTCCTACAACCGAACGATATAAAGTGGGATCGGAAGAGGATCCCGCCTGTAGGTGTATATCGAACATTAACCTCAAGAGGAGAGTCAACTATACGAGTATCCGTGAGACGCCCGCTCAAGAATATCTGCGATGTACTTAGACCGAGAGAGAAGATATCCCTTCTCGTAATAAGCTACCTCAATGCCTAAAAAGTAACGTAGATGACCTAAATCTTTCATCTCAAAACGGCGAGATAAAGTAGATTTTAGGTTTGCAATACCATCAATATCATCATCCGTAATGATCATGTCATCAACATACAACAAAAGCAAAATACAACTGCAGGGATGATTTAACAAATAACGCCGAATCATGAAAGCTGGAAATAAACCCAAGAGATGATACTACAGTGGAGAACTTGTCGAACCAAGCTCTTGGAGCTTGTTTGAGACCATACAGAGCTTTCTTAAGCCTGCACACTTGTCCTGGACTATGTGAAACACCAGGTGGAAGGACCATGTAAACTCCTTCTTGAAGATCCCCATTTAAAAAAGCATTTTTAACATCCATTTGTGAAATATGCCAATGACGAACAGAGGCCACTGCAATAAGAACCCGGACATATGTCATCTTTGCAACAGGTGCAAAAGTCTCTTCATAATCCATACCATATTCTTGAGCAAAACCCTTTGCAACCAAACGAACTTTATATCGCTCAATAGAACCATCAGACTTCGTTTTAATCTTGTACACCCATCGAGAACCAATAGTTTTCTTACCACTCGGTAGAGAAACCAAATCCCAAGTACCAGTTTTGTTCAAAGCAGCCAGATCCTCATTCATAGCCTCTTGCCAAAGAGGATCACGAGCTGCCTCAGAGTAGGATGTAGGCTCACAGAGAGAATTAATAGAAACTAGAAAGGAAGCGAATGATGGAGCATATCAAGAATAATCAAAATCGGATACCTGAGTAGATCGCAGAGTGCGTTTAAGATAGCGAGGTGGATCTGGATCTGCAACCACAAGAGGTTCTGACATAGGCGTAGGAGGAGGCTAAGTATCAATATCATGGAACCCGCCAGAAGATTGAGAAGGAACAGATGATATAGATGTAGAATCAGATGGACAATCAGCATCAAAGGGATCAATATCAATAAGGTCAGATTTTGTCATGCCATGTGAGGTAGGTGGGATGGAAAAGAAAGGAACATGCTCAATAAAGAGAACATTACGAGACACATACAATTTTCCAGAAACTGGATCATAACAATGATAACCTTTCTACCCAACCCCATATCCAAGAAAAACACAAATGGCGACACGAGAAGATAACTTAGTACGCTTTGCATGTGGACGTAGAACAAAACATGTAGAACCAAAAACTCTCAAATGAGAATATAGTGGGGTGTGACCAAATAGTCTAGCATACGGAGAAATCTCATAATTATGAGAGGTAGAGATCCTATTAATAAGATAAACAGAAGTAAGGACAGCTTCTCCCCAAAATTCACTAGGTACACTAGCGGACAAAAGCATGGATCTAGCTGTCTCAATAATATGCCTATGTTTTCTCTCGGCTACCCCATTTTGTTGTGGTGTATCAGTACAAGAAGACTGATGTATTGTACCATCAGCTTTGAAAATACCAGAAAGATCCCCACTAGTATATTCACCTCTTAAATCAGCCCGAAAATATTTAATAATGGCAGAATGTTGAGTTTTCACATAGGCTTGAAACTCAGCATAAGTATGAACAAAATCAGAGCGTCTTTTCAACAAATAAACCCAACAATGACGAGTATAATCATTAATAAAGGAAATATAATATCTGGAGCCACCATTAGTAGGGATAGGTGCTGGCCCCCAAACATCTGAATGAACTAGATCAAATGGTGCAGAAGAAGTAGAAGTACTAAGATTAAAAGTCAAAGCAGAAAATTTTCCAAGTTTACATCCACTACAATAAGAAATATCATCGGATTGTAAATCACCAAGAACACCAGTATTACACATAAAACGCAGGCGAGAACCTGATACATGACCAAGTCTAGAGTGCCACAAATAAAACTTCGAAGAGGAATGTGTTAAATGAAAAGAAGACAGATTAATGCATAGTTCTTTGCATGAGTAGGAAGATCTGACTCCTCCAAAACATATAGACCTCTCCCCTTTCTACGCTCGTCCCAATCACTCTCTTGGATTTTAGATCCTGCACATAACAAGAATTAGGGAAGAGTCCAATAAAACATCCAGAGTCACATATTTGACCAAATAGAACAAGATTTATATGTAATTTTGGAATGCAATAAACATCGTGTAATGATATAGTGGATGTATGAATGGTGCCAATGCTGTCCAATGGCATATGTGTGCCATCGTGATCCACGAAGTGGAAGGAGTCAAGACATAGATACAAAGACGGAAGAATCGGGAGACATATGATTTTCACCTCAGAGTCCAAGATCCAAGAAGGCGAAATGATACGAACCAATAGATGGTGATGAGCCTAAGTAACAGAAAGAGCATAAGGCGAGAATTCTGTTGAAAGCTGTTGGAAAGCGAGAAACTTAAAATTGGTGGTCACTCTGAGAATCGATCGTGACTCACAAAGGCTCCTGAAGCTGGATGATCAAGAGAGGGCACAAAGGCAGCCTGAGTCGGTGGATACAAGTTCTGGAATTGACCCCGTAATATGGCTTGGTTGAGAAGGCTTACGCCCTGTCCCGAATGTGGAGGCTTAGAACCCGACGTCTTCCGTAGCTCGGGACATTGATTCTTCTAGTGTCCCGGTTTCTTGCAATAATTACAATTACCTATGATAGATGTTCTATCTTTGGTGTATAGAAATTTGCAAGGACCTGAGGCAGAAGGAGTCGCCGATTACAAAAGTAGAAGCCTTATGTACCTTTTTAGAGTCTTCAAACATGTTTCTTCACCATAAGTTCATTTACCATATCTTTAACAGATGGTAAGGGTTTATGTGCAACAAGCCTGAACGACAATTCTCAAATTCAATCAAGACCCATCAATAGCTGAACAAGACGATCTTCATCTCTGCATTTAATATAAGCATCGCATGCTTGCAATTCAATAGATTCTGTCATAGCTAACTGATCCCACAAAGTGGTCATTGCACAGAAATAATCTTGAATGCCCAAGTCATTTTGTACTAGTGCACGAATTTCATATTGTAACTGATATTTAACAGCAAAATTATTCTGCACAAACAATCTTGACAAATAATCCCAAATCTCTTTAGCAGTTTTGAACTTAGCCAATTGAACATCAATTCTTTGTTCAACAGAGTTATTAATCCAAGTAATAATCTTTGAATTATTGGTCTCCCAAGTCCTAAATAATTCATCAAAATTTTCATTTTCAAATTTAGGGCATTTGTTTTTTCCAGACATATA
This sequence comes from Anisodus acutangulus, assembly GCA_029783415.1. NCBI lineage: Eukaryota > Viridiplantae > Streptophyta > Magnoliopsida > Solanales > Solanaceae > Anisodus > Anisodus acutangulus. The sequence goes on along the minus strand of CM056506.1, from coordinate 47,632,909 downwards.
ATCCCAAAGCCCCTTTCCCTTCAGAAAATTTACCATGACATAGCTCCAATAGGAATAATTTTTTCCATCTAACCGAACACCAATAGTTTGCAAAGAATCATCACCTCCAGCCATTATGAATTTTAAACAGAAAAATCCCAAATAACAAGCAAAAAAAAAGAGGGCAGATCTCACCAATCAGATGCGGAAGCCAAAAAGACGAAACCCAGATGTGGAAGCCAAGATCAGAACGAGCACGAGCAGCCAAAACGAGCACGAGCTTCCAAAACAAGCCAAATTTTTTTTTAACTGATACCAGGGGCGTGCTGCATGCGAACCCCCAACTAACTCACCGCGAAGTTGGATCCGCGATCGAGCTAAAAATATTAACTTGTGCTCTTGGCTTTGATACCATGATAGAATTCATGAAAGTCTTTTATTCATAACATGAATTCTTACAAAGCAATAACAAGATAATAAAATAATACTATTCTTGAGAGCTAAAAGTGCAAGTAAAAGAAAAGCAAGTAAAGCCCTTTATATAGGGTCTATTACATGAGATACAAATGTGTTTTTCCAATGTGGGACAAAAGCAAATGCTAATAGGCTAAACTATATATGCTATTGACAAACAACTACTATTGATATTGTTATATTCCAATCCCAAACAAGTTAAAATTGGCTTATATATTAATTCTCATTGCCCATATCACTTCATTCAATTAACCTCCCACAATTTAGGTACTAGTTATTAGCAATTGTCATGAATTCTCTACTTTATTTGAATTCTACTATAATTATTTCTTTGTATAAACGGACTCTATCATATTTATCATTTTCTTGTAGAAGAAAGTTTTAAATTTTTATAAATAGAAGATCTTTTATTCTCAGATAGAACACAATAGTATCCATAATGTAGTCGTTAAAGAGTCTTGTTTATGGGGAGATTTTCTCTCAATAGTTTTAGGCTTTCTTTATTATTAGTTTCTTTTATGTAGGTCAATTGACCAAACCCATATTATATTATCAAAGCCTTTGTTAATAGTTTTTCTTTATGTTTGATTATCGTCGGTAAATGATTACAATTGTTAGTTTCCGCATGACATCCTAATTATTTCGATCCCAACAAGTGGTATCAGAACCAATGGTTCAGTCAATAGTTTGGCGTTGTTCAGGACATATTCAAGACATGTTCAAATCTAATAAAGAGTTTTATCAAATAAGAAAAGAATAAAAAGTCTGAGCTACTACATGTGGAGAAAAAGTTTCAACCATATTTTCAAAAAAAATTGCTGCTACATCTTTAAAATCAAAACTCATTTTTAACTCTGCAAATGACTCATTTTTAATCCTTCAAAGGACTCACTTTTAACCCTGCAAATGACTCATTTTTAACCCGAAAGGGCTTCAATACTTTTAACCTGCAAGGGCTCCAATACTTTTTAACCCGAAAGGGCTCCAAAAACTTTTAACTCGAAAGGGCTCCAATACTATTAACCCCTCAATGGCTCCATTTTTAAATATGTCAAGCAGCGATGCTGAAGATTATATGAAGATGGAGAATCAAGATTAGTTTGCCAGAAAATTCAGGCCAAGGGGAGATTTGTTAGGAGTTCCACTGAATTTCCTACCTTATTTGGATTTTAACATAATTGTGTTTTACTTCAAAAATGATTTCTTGGTGGTAATGTTTTCTTTGTAAAAAAGAACTCTACCATATTTATCATTTTCTTGTAGGAGAAGTTCCGGACTTCTATAAATAGAATATCTTTTATTTTCAAACAGAACACAATAGTATCCACAATGTAGTCGTTAAAAAGTCTTGTTTATGGAGAGATTTTCTCTCAATAGTTTTTAGGCTTTCTTTATTATTAGTTTCTTTTATGTGTGTCAATTGATCAAACTCATATTATACTATCAAGCCTTTTTATATAGTTTTCTATGTGTCTGATTTATCGTCGGTAAAAGATTGCAATTGTCAGCTTCCACATGACGCTCTGATTATTTCAATCCCAACACTAATTCCCAATTTTTCTTCCTCTGTAATCTTGGTTCAAGATTTAGTACCAAAGTGGAGGCCAATGCCATTTTATTGTCGTTCGGTATAATGTTGGCTTGAGATGAGTTTAAATAATCATGATTCAGTGAGAGTTCATATAATCGACTCCAATTTTTTTGGGACTGAGGCGAATGTTATTGACATTATGAACGAATTCTTACCCACAACACCATCAAGGGATATAGTGGAATGGATCAGTTCTCTCCTCCTTTAGTTAGAGGTTTGCCAAACTTTGAGAATGGAGAAACTCCTAATTGGAGCACTTCTCCCTTTTAGTGGGCCCCGATACGGTGCAAGTCAATATTAATCGGGTTAGTGAATTGCAGATATCGAAACAAAATGACTAATCTATCAGCAGATACCATGGATTGGTCTTGACTTTTGACAAAGAAATGCAGTAGTTCACATTTAGATAATGAAATAATACTTGACAGCTTTTATATTACAGTGATCATTACAATGAGTAAATAACATATATTAGAATACTAAATGCTACGATGCTGAAGCAACTCTGATACCATGACAAGAAAATGGATCTTGGTGTAACTTAACCCAAAAATTAACTTAAGAGGTGAGAATTGTCCAAAAGCATATAAAGAGACATTCCATCCCTTAACAGCCGATGTGGGAAACTCAACACAAAATAAAAATAAACTCAAACAAACATCACCTAGAGAATGGGGAAACTATAGTATTTATGACAATAACCATAAGACATACAGAGGAAGGGACAAATATGGCCAACGTTTGTCCTGTGAGTAGGCATGTATCAGCAATAGCCCAAATTGCAACACTGTAAAGATAGACTCCCACAGAGTTACAACGCTTGGAGTCCACACCTGAAAAGTCAATAATATTCATGAACATGATGTCGTTAACTGAATCATTTTTGCTGTAAAGAAGTGAAAGAGAACTAAGACATTTACATTTTCATTATCGCACCAATGCACATTTCGTCAATAAGGTAAATCTGATAGCTCAAATTAAAATACTTGTAACCCATAAAGTTACTCCACACCTACAAAGTCAATTATGTGCATAAACAAGATGTTAATAACGGAGTTCTCGTTTTACTATCAATAAGTGAAAGAGGACTAAGGTTTAATTACTGGACTATTCACATTTCATCGATGGAAAATGCAATATTTTATCAGCATCATCAAAGTCTTGACATAGAAGAAAATGAGTTTGAAGGTCATAAGAATTTATTTTTCATGATTAACATTTATCTACAAGTTCATCAATATCTTGTATGAAGTCCTCCTATACATGTGAAGAAATTCTTTAGAATAAAATCTTCTCCATTAACCAACAGAAGGCATGCACGTTTCCAAAGTGGCAGTACTGATTAGATGTAACCAATACTCAGGATTCATTTTCTGATACCTAGAAGAAATACTACATGATCTATAAATGCTTCAACAACCAAACATGATATCCAGTAATTTAATAGCTTTGGGCTATTCAAAGTATGAACAAGTTTTTCCAGGGGAAGTCAGATTCTCACATTCTACCTTCTCGGGAAAAAAAGAAGAAAAAGGATATGATAAATCAAGAAACTATATATAATTTTGGCTCTAATCTTAAGGTTCTAGTAACTCGTCATTCATAGGCAGCAGCAACTGATTTTTATGTTTTCTATTATAATGGTGAAATAGAACCTATTTTCACTCAATGATTTCAGACCAACCTACCTCAGAAGGATAAGGGTAAGATCTGCGTACATCCTACCCTTCCTAAACCCCACTTGTGGGATTACATGGGTATGTTGTTGTTGTTGATTTCAGACCAACATATTTTGGTGAAGGATAGATTAACCACTAATGTAAGCACAATGAAAATTTTAAATAGAAATGTCTAATTTATTCTGTAAAAGCCAATATCTATTGTAAACTCAACAATAATATTGAGAGACACACAAAATAAGAATCACTAAAAGGTCAACTATTTCGTTGTCAAGTATATTTCTAAGTATTAAGGTTCTTTGGTGAGTGGTATTTGCTGTATTCGTGATTTGTTACTTCAGTCGCCTCAATTGTCTCTGTTGGAAATTTGCCTTTGGCGGGAGTTTCGTCCGACCAACTTTAACGGCTTAAACACTAGTGTTACGCATGTTGGAGAATCCAGTTCTTCACACGTGCATGATCTACTAAGTACGTAGATAACCGTAGGGCCAAGAATCGTCAAATTTCATTGAGAAATGAAAGAGATATTGGTCCACGAAGTGAGATGTTTGAAGCATGAAAAAGTTTGGTATTGAGATCAATTCTCCCTCATTGGTGGAGGAAGAAAGAATTGTTTTGTTTATAAGTCTCAAAGTTGGATTGGGGTTTGGGACCCCAAGGGGTATCCCATGTGTTTAAAGGAGAGAGGACCTAAATGTGCTTCGGTTCAAGGAAAGCCCACGCGCGCCGCCACCGCCGGATGTGGGGCTACAAAGATGCAGGAAACGAAAATTACAAGTAACTGCTAAGGATTAGAAGAACTGAAATTACAATTCAACAACAAACTGAAATTACAAAGAACAAACTGGAACTATTTGTGGTATGCTGAGTCGAGTGTTTGCACTCTGTCTTTAAGACAATATTGCCCCGTATGTATCCTTTGTACGTCCTGGACAATTGTCTCCCAAGATAAAACAGCAAGCGAACAAATGAGCAAAGGAAACTCAAGTGTTACCGTGAAGAATTTTGAGTAATGAAATGATGTTGGAAGTTGTAGGAAGACTGAATTCGTTTCTGTTTGTGTGTTAAATGTAGCTCAACAATGGTGACAAAGGGGTTCTTTTGTCTTAAAGACAGAGTGCAAACACTCGACTCAGCATACCACAAACAGTTCCAGTTTGTTCTTTGTAACTTCAGTTTGTTGTTGAATTGTAATTTCAGTTCTTGTAATCCTTAGCAGTTACTTGTAATTTCCGTTTCCTGCATCTTTGTAACCAACCGTCTCAACAGTGGCCATGAGCACAATGAGTGGGGACAAATTCTAGAAAGAAAGAAAAGGTAATTGATCTATAAACCATTCAAAAATGTATCGAAAGCAGTAGGTTGAACTACTAAGGGGAAAAAGAACATAACCACATTAGGGGAAGTAAGCATTTACATAAGAATACTTCGTCATAACAATCTGAAAAGATAAACCAGATGTTTTTATGCAAACAACCATTATCCATCTATTACGGCATTGAGTTTGAGTTACATGCAAAAATAATATCTCAGAGTTACGTTTATATTATGAATAGGAAGATTAAGTATAACAAAAACTAAGTAAAGATTATAAATGGCGAATAGAAATCCAGAACAAACCTCCAGCATATTTATCTCCAATATTTCGTATTGCGTCAATTGTAGCCAAAGAGATCTGTGGAAAGCTAGTCCCAAATGCCAGTAGAGTGATATCAGCAATTGTGTAATTCCACACCTCATTTTTGACAATTTTCGTGTTTGTGAGAGGATCTATAGTCTCTACTGTCCGACTATGCTTAACAACACTTTCCATGGACCGGAAAAACCGAGCTGTTATAGCTGACAATCGAATAAAACAATAGGCAAGACCCAAAAACCTTCACCAAGAACAGTTTCTAGATGGATAAGTAAATAGGCATCACATTTTTCATGCAGAAAGATACTTAAATGTCCATATACAGTCAAATCTCGCATTCTTTGATCTTTAATATTTTTTTGTTGTTATAGTGAAATACTGTTATACAGAACATATGATACAACATAACATGAAAGATAGGTTCCACAAAAACACGGTTGTTATAGTGAAATGTTATCATAGAGAATGATTGTTAGCATGTCTAATTACAGAAGAAGGAAGTCGTTAGACAACTCAGATTAGTTTCCAAGTTAATTGTATAAGAGCAAGTATGTTGGCACCAATAGTGTCAAGCGTGTATTTGCCTTCCTTGGCATTTCATTAACCAACTCAAGTGTATGATGAAATTAGACATTGTGAAGGAAATAAGCGCGAGATATAATTTAAAAATTAGAAGGGGTTTTGTGACAAATTAAACTGCCTACGTATAACATCACGTTGGCTAGGAAGAAGAAACTTGTACATGAATAGAGTCACGAACTGAGTTCAAGTAAGTAGAGGCAAATATGCCCGTCTGTTGCTGGTGAAGTGGGCCACCAAGACTCAACCAAACCAGAAAGCTGAAAAACTGTAAAAGCAACCCCAATAGGAAAGGCAAATACACTGCAACAGAGGTATTCTTTTACCAGTGTTGGCTTTCTAATCGAAGGACGAGACCATTGAGCCTAAGACTAACATCACGCAAGAGTCTTAATCCATGGTACTGCCGCAACTTATTTTCCTCTCTTAATTAAGTGTATATCACGTCTTGGTCACGGTTTTGTAAATATTTATACACGGTGATGTATATCACGGGTTAGGATAGATTTTAAGTATTAATTTGTTGTAATATTTTAGTGTAAATATGATATTAATTAGTATTGTACATTTATCATAATTATAGGATTCTTGTACTATTAGAATATGGTTTTAGGAGTAGTGTTGACACCCAATTTTGATCCATCTTTTCTGATTTATTTGTAATTTTAAATATTTTTGACACCTCAAAATAATTTATATATATATATATATATATATATATATATATATATATATATAATATTGTCGTTCATTCTCAACCCAGCCCATTCCCCCCTCCCCCCTTCTTTATTCCTCAACACCCAACACATTATCCCATTTACCTACCCCCTAAACCTAAAACAACAAAAAAAACAAAACCTAAAAAACTACACCAATCGGCCGCAACCCCCATGCCCCCGACCCTACACCATCACCCACACCATCGCAGATCACCTCACCTCACCACCACCAACCCCTGACACCCGACACACCTCATACCCCTATCCCCTAAAATCCGCAACCCATACCCCAAAATTCGCTTTCAAAATCAGATTTTTTAACCCTTTTATTCGAATTTCAAACTCGTTCTTGGGGGTAAGCCATCTATAAAACCCCCCTTTGTTTCTTCATTTGGGGGGGGGGGGTGCTGATTTTCGGGGTTAAAAAAGGGAGGAGGATTTTTGGAAGTAGAAATTTAGGGTTCAAGTTTTGAAATCCGAAATTCAAAATCTAAGATTCTCCTAAGGTTTGTATTGCTTTCTTTTGGTGTTGTTCATCATCTTGAGAATCCGAAAAATACAAGTTGAAATTATTGATCATTTTGAGTCCGAAATCTACACCTAGGTTTCAGTGGGTTTTGGTTGTGGAAAAATCCGAGATTTTGGTTGGTTTCTACTTTGTTTATATTCGGACCGGGCCAGAATTCGGGTCGGGTAAAATTTCCAGAAATTAGTTTTGATATTTTGTTGTTGATTATCTAAAAATATGAGAAAACAGATTCGAGTCGGGTCAGGTCAACCCGGTTTGGGTAAAATTTCCAGAATTTGGTTTTGATATTTTATTGTTGGTTATTTGAAAATTCGGGAAAAACTGATACGTGTCGGGATTTATGATTCGGGTCAGATCGGCTCAGCCCGGGTCGGGTAAAATTTCTAGATTTTTTGTGTTCAATATTTTGTTGTTGGTTATCTAAAATTTCAAAAAAAAAAAGTGTTCGATTCCGGGTCGGGTCGACCCACAGTCCGGGTCAGGTCACTGTTCTGTCTCGGGTCGGATTTTCATAAGCATATTCGAATTCTGTTTCGGTTCAAAAATTCAGAATTCGGGTCGGATGATTTGATCTCGGACTGTTGATTTATTTTGGTATTTGAATATCCACTACGCTGTTATTTTGTTATTTTACTGATTTGAACAAATACTACGCTTAAGCTAATGAAATTGAATTTGAGGTTGTGTCCCTTCGGAAATTGGTTCCTGGTTTCGGTTTGTTATTTTGGGTATGAATTTACTGATTTGAACATGATACTACAATGGCCGATGAAAAAATATCCGTTGATTTTTTAGGCCTCCATAGTTGGAAAGATGGAAATAAAACTTCCGGGCAAGGATGAAACTTAATTTTTTTCCCGAGAGACCAACATGTTCGGTAGGCAAGGCAACTAAAATGACCAACGAGTCATATGTTCACAACCATGATGTGATTGGAATGATCTTTTCAAAATTTATGTCTAAGCCTTCCGTAATCAAAACATTTACTGTTTTGGATATGGATCCACAATTATTTATATTCAATTGTTTCTAACCGTTTGTTCTTGACAACTTGCAAGGAACACTTACGAAAGTTAAAAAAGACAAGTTACCCCTCGGAGATGATTTATTTTATTGATGTTTTATTTTCTTTAATTCAACTTTATTTTATTCTGTATTGTAATAATATTTATTGTACTTGTGTAATTATTGAAATGTGTAGAATAAGTAGACTTAGAATTAATAATCTAGAAAGAGTAGATTTAAAATCGAAAATCGCTAGTTATCTATTTTAGGCCCGTCACCCATATTTTCAAAACGTTAGTTTATTTATTTTAGGTTCGTCGCTCATACCTTCAACATGCTAGCTTATTTTTGAAATGTTCAAAATTTTCAAAACTATTGATCACCTTTTATTCACACTATTAATCATACAAATAAAATTTTATTTTTATCTGATTCGTTATTAAAAATGACTTTCAAAATATTACTTTCTTTGCACTACCAATAAGTTGTTTTCTTCTTATTAAATCACCTTGTATATATTTATAAACAATGTTATACAAATGCATATTTTATTCAAAAAATCACTTTGCATATATTTTGTAAATAATGCATTCAAAAGTGTGTTTTTTCAACAAATTACTTTTCATGTATTTTTGTAAATAATACAATACAAATATATGTTTCACCCAAAAAATCACCTTGTATATATTTTTATCAAATTTCATACATGCATATTTTTATCCAAAATCAACTTTACATATTTTTTTATGTCATACAAATGCATACTTGTATAAAATGTATCATTTTACAAAATACTTGCAACATCATTTTAACTTTATATTTTTAAACATGCATTTTCTTAGTACAATAATTAAACCTCAGTTTGAACGGATAACCGCAAGTTAGCGGATCTTAAAGGATGCCTAACCCCTTCCCTTTAGGATAATAAAGAACCCTTACCTAGAATCTCATTAGTTTCGCAGATCATAAAACCGGAGTTATTTTGCAGCATTTAGTCAACATTTTTGTGCCTTAATTCACCTTAGAATAATTAGGTGGCGACTCCTCAATAACGTTTATCAATAGAGGGAATCGACCCATTACGTAGCGATCCGTGGTAAAAAAAAGGGTGCGACAAGTAGAATAAGAATAGAATTTCTATTATGGAAAATCGCAAATTGTATATATACTCTTTCATTAATGAAAATAATTAAGGGATTATTTCTTTCATGGTATCAGAAGTCTAGGTTAATATTTTTTTTCTCTCCCCAAATTTCCTTCCAATTTTTGCATCGGTTTCCGAGCCCCATTCTCTCTGTTTCCGTGCCCGGCGGTGTTTTCCCTCTTCCTAAATTTTCTTCCAAAAGCCCTACATCACGTCTTTGCGTTGTTATTATGGCTAAGAACACGTTTCACCCTGCCCTTACTGTTTCTAACATCAAGAATCACATCCCTATCATTCTTCAAATAGAACACGTCCAATACGCGACGTGGGTCGAACTGTTCAAAGTTCACGCACGCTCGCATCAAGTCCTCCATCACATTATTCCCCCGACTCCCACGGCTACAGGAATTCCTAAACCCAAGGATGATCCTCAATTATAGATGACTCTTGATGCTACCGTTCTTCAGTGGATTTACTCTACTATCTTTACTGACCTATTGCAAATGATTATCGAACCAAACGCTACGGCGATGGATGCTTGGAATAGAGTACGTGATATATTCTAAGATAATCAAAATTCTCGTGTTGTTACCCATGAGAGGGAATTCTCCCATGTCAATATGAAAGATTTCCCCAACGTTTCAGCATATTGCAAAAGGTTGAAAGAATTGGAGGACCAACTCCGCAACGTTGGTGCGCTCGTTACCAACGACCGTCTTGTCCTTCAGATGGTTGCAGACCTATCTGAGGCCTATAATGGCGTCGACACGCTTTTTCATCAGTGCAACCCTCCTCCGCAGTTTTATTACGCCCGTTCCATGCTCACGCTCAAAGAAGAAGGCTTGGATAAGAAAGCGGCCACCGGGGCCCCTCCTATAGTCATGATGACCGAGTCCAATTTTTCTCCATCAATATCCAACAGTTTCGGCCAAAACCGCAACAACGGTGGCGGCAAAAAGGGTCAAAATTGCAAAAATAATGGTAAAACCCGTGGCGAAAACCGAAGTGGAAACAACGGGGGTGGCAATGGGCCTCGAGGCAGTGGGCCGCAAGCCAACTGGCAGCATCCCTGGGACCCTTGGCCGTGGAACTGGGCCCAACAACCCATATTACCCGCCACATTCTCCTTACCCGAACTGCGCCCAATTTCAGCATTCGAGCAGGCCCAGTCCATCAGGCCATCACTGGAACCCGAGAGTCACTGCTGGGCCGGGGCAGCCAGCCGGCATGCTTGGGCTTCGGCCCTATCAGGCCCACCATGCCGCGGGACCCACCCCCTACCGACATTGAAACTTCAATGCACACACTTGGATGAAATCCTCGGACGCAAATTGGTACATGGACACCGGAGCCACTACCCACATGACATCCGTCCAAGATACTCTCTCGTCTTATTCCAAATTGAGCAGTAATCGTGGTATAATTGTTGGTAATGGCACTTCAATTCCAATTCGTGGTTACAATCATAAAACTTTGTGTCCCCCCCATCCACCTCTTGTCTTGAAAAATACCTTTCATGCCCCTAAGTTGATTAAAAGTTTGGTGTTTGTCCGTAAATTCACCACTGATAATTTTGTTTCTGTTGAGTTTGATCTTTTTGGGTTTTCTGTGAAGGATTTAAAGACGGGGATTTCTCTCATGAGATGTGATAGTTGGGGCGATCTTTATCCTATCACGCCCACCTCCGGTCTCTCGAGGCCACCCTTGCCATCTACTTTTGCAGCCCTTGCTCCTTTCTTGTGGCATGCTCGTCTAGGTCATCCGGGGTCGTCAATTTTGTCTTCCTTAGATAAAAATAAATTTATTTCTTGTAAGGGTACGCGTAGTACTCCGATTTGTCAATCATGTTCTTTAGAAAAAAAAATATTAGATTGTCGTTTGTAGACTCTAATTCTCGTACTTCAATGCCATTTGATATTATTCATAGTGATTTATGGACATCTCATGTTCTCAGTTCTTTGGGCCATCGTTATTATGTTCTTTTTCTGGATGATCATTCTAATTTTTTATGGACTTTTCCGTTAGCGAAAAAAGTCAAGTTTATTCCACTATTTTAAAATTTAGAGCTTTCATCCTTACCCAATTTGAATGGGAAATTAAGAATATTCAATGTGATAATGGAAAAGAATATGATAATGGGTTGTTTCTAGATTTTTGTGGGAATAATGGTATCAATTTTTGTTTCTCTTGTCCTCATACGTCCTCACAAAATGGAAAAGCCGAACGCAAAATTCGTATCATTAGTAATATTGTCCGAAATTTATTGGTCCATTCTTTCGCACCTCCTTCCTTTTGGCATCATGCTCTACAAATGGCTACTTATCTCCTTAACATTCTTCCTACCAAAGGTTTGGCATATTCGTCCCCCATTTGAATACTATATAATAAGACACCATCGTATTCACATCTTAGGATCTTTGGATGCTTATGTTATCCCCTATTTTCATCCACCATAATTAACAAACTTCAGGCCCGGTCTACCCCCTTTGTGTTTTTGGATTATCCGTCTAATCATCGTGGTTATAAATATTTTGATTTATCATCTAATAAAATCATCATTAGTCGTCATGTTATTTTTTATGAATCCCAATTTCCGTTTGCTAAGGTAAGTAGTCATGTGCCTAGTTCGTATGATTTTTTGGATGACGATGTCTCTCCATATATTATCCACCATTTTTCAGACATGTCCCGCACCCCGAATCCGTCAGCGAGCCCACTGCCCGATGGTTCTCCAGTACCTTCACAGACCACTGTCGTGGGTCCAGTGACTGGGCCGCCTCTCCAACCCAGTTCTGGCCCTTGCTTCAGTTTCTGGCCTAGTTCCGTCGTCTATTAATTCCAGTTTCCGTGTTGGGCCAGCAGGCCCACTGCCTGTTGGCCAGTCCGTCACTTGTCCCGATATTTCTCCAAAATTCTCCCAATTCTCCCCCGAGTCACATACCGGTCACTCGTAGTCAACAAGGTATTTTTAAACTGAAAAGACATTTTATTTTAAATTCTAATCTTCTTAAATTGCCTCTACCCCGTAACCCCGTGTCCGCCTTAAATGGCCCGAATTGGAAATTGGTTATGACCGACGAATATGATGCTCTTATTGCGAATAAGACGTGGGAGTTGGTACCCCGTCCTTCTGGTGTTAATATTATTCCGTCTATGTGGATTCTTACTCATAAGGATAATTCTGACGGTTCTTTTGCGAGGCATAAGGCTCGTCTTGTAGGTGATGGTAACACTCAACAGGTTGGTGTGGATTGTGGTGAGACCTTTAGTCCGGTGGTCAAGCCGGCTACCATTCTCACTGTGCTCAACTTGGCTCTCTCGAAAGCATAGCTCATTCATCAGTTAGATGTAAATAATGATATCTTACATGATGATCTTAAGGAGACTATTTATATGTATTAGCCCTTGGGTTTATGAGATCACATATATCCTCATCATGTCTGTCTATTGAAGAAGTCCTTGTAAGGGCTTAAGCAGGCCCCACGGGCTTGGTATAAGAGATTTGCAGACTATGTGTCATCTATTGGATTTACGCACAGCAGGTCGGATAATTCATTGTTCATATATCGTCGTGGTTCTTCCCTGACTTATATTCTATTATATATGGATGATATTATCTTGACGGCCTCTACTGATGTGTTACGCAAGTCTATCATGACCATGCTCAGTTCTGAGTTTGCTATGAAAGACTTGGGGCCCTTGAGTTATTTTTTGGAAATTGTTGTCACTCGTCATGCATGTGGGTTGTTCTTATCACAACGTAAGTATGCAACTGAGATCATTGAGCGAGCTGGTATGTCCTCATGCAAGTCTACTTTCACTCCAGTTGATACTAAACCCAAGTTGGGTGTTGCGGCTGGCTCACCTTTCGAGGATCCGACCTGCTATCGCAGTCTTGCATGGGCTTTTCAGTATCATACTTTCATGAGACCAGATATTACGTATGTCGTACATCAGGTGTGCTTGTTTATGTATGATCCCAGGGTTGAACACATGAATGCGCTCAAACGCATTATTCGATACATCCAGGGAACACTTGACTATGGATTATATTTATATTCGTTTCGACATCTACACTTGTCTCGTATACTGATGCTGATTGGGGTGGTTGTCCGGATACCAGACGTTCCACGTCCGGATATTGCATGCTTCTTGGTAATAACTTGGTCTCATGGTCTGCAAAGCGTCAGTCGACATTGTCACGCTCTAGTGTAGAGGCCGAGTATCGAGATGTGACCAATGTGATTTATGAATCATGTTGGTTACATAATCTTCTTTTAGAGCATTATTGTCCTAATCAGAAAGCTACCTTGGTTTATTGTGATAATGTCAGTGTCATCTACATTTCTGGTAATCCAGTTCAACACCAGCACACTAAACACATCGAGATGGACATTCACTTTGTATGCGAAAAGGTAGCTCGTGGACAAGTACGCATCTACCATATCTAGGGATGGCAATGGATCAGATCTGGACCGGATCCTACTAGATCCAGATCCAGATCCATTTTTAATACCTGAATCCAGATTCGGATCCAGATCCATCGGGTCCATAAAAATCAGATCCAAATCCGGATCCACCGGGTCTGCGGATCGGATCTGGATCCACATGTAAAAAAATTTATCTTGCTAAGAATTTTTTTTAAACTGACAAATGATTTTTACTTAGCTAACAGTTTACTGTGTTTCAATTTTGAAATGTTCATATGAGATATTTTGTTCGTTGTCTCGTTTTGATTGTGAGCTATTAATTGAAAATGTTGGACAATGACAATAGTTGTGGAAAATGCTGACTAGTATTTCCACAATGCAGAACTTGAATGTGCTTGGATTCTTCACAAATGAAGTGAATATAATTTTAACTATTTGTCTATGGAGATGTTAGTCATTCACTAATACAACATTAATTTTATTATCGAAGTTACCTATTTATTTTTTGGTTTTTGAGTTAACACGGGGATAAATTAAACTTGTTTTGAGAATTAAACTTGCAAGGATGTGCTTAGCAATTTAAAAAAAATACTTATAAAATTACATTATAGGTTATGAATATATTTAATAAAAAACGGATCCACAGGTCTGATCTGGACCGGATACGGATCTCAAATACAAGATCCAGATCCAGATCCGATCCGTCAGAAATGGATCCGGGTCCGATCCGAATCCGTCGGGTCCAAATTTTGAAGATTCATATCCTATAAAATGGATCTGGATCCACCGGATCCGGACCGGATCCAGGATCCATTGCCATCTCTAGCCATGTCCCTTCCAGGTATCAAATTGCAGACATCTTTACAAAGGGTCTTTCATCGGTCATTTTTGAAGATTTTAGGGACAATCTCAGCATATGAAGATCGCCCGCTATGACTACGGGGTGTGTTAAATATACACGTGATATACACTTACCATAAGTAGTGTATATCACGTGTTGGTCACGATTTTGTAAATATTCAGCCCGTGATATATATCACGGGTTAGGGCAATTTTAGGTATTAATTTGTTGTAATATTTTAGTGTAAATATGGTATTAATTAGTATTGTACATTTACCATAATTATAGGATTCTTGTACTACTAGAATAGGATTTTAGAAGTAGAATAGGAATAAAATTTCTATTATGAAAAATTATATATATACTCTTTCATTAATAAAAATAATCAAGGTATTGTTTTTTTCATATACTAATAGTATCTCCATAAATCTCTCTATGGCGCAATTGCTTGTAATAATATCAATTCTGCTAGTTTCTAAAAAACAGAAATGTTGCTATGCGTTATCCTTCCTAGTTCTGGAGAAAACTTGCTTGTCATCAAATACTAAGAAAGTAGACAATCCCAATTCGCAACTACGTTGCATCTTTTAAAGGGCACCAAAATACCAATCTCTAGCTCATGAGTTCTTCCTTCATATGGTCCTAATCATGTGAGAGGTGTATGACCACCCAAAGACTTCCAATACTATTCATACACCAGGTCCATATAGTGGCAGAACCATAATTTTCACTAAGCGGAGTCAATATATAAAGAAGTTATGTATAGTATGTTGGAAATTTGTCTTTGGCGGGAGTTGCGTCCGACCAAATTTAACGGCTTAAACACTAGTGTTCCGCATGGTGGAGAATTCGGTTCTTCACACATGCATAATCTACTAAGTAAGTAGATGACCGTAGGGCCAAGGATCATCAAATTTCGTTGAGAAATGAAAGAGATATTGGTCCACGAAGTGAGGTGTTTGAAGCATGGAAAAGTGTGGTATTGAGATCAATTCTCCCTCATCGGTGGAGGAATAAAGAATTGTTTTGTTTATAAGTCTCAAAGTTGGCTTGGGGTTTGGGACCCCAAGGGGTATCCCATGTGTTTAAAGGAGGGAGGACCTAGATGTGCTTCGGTTCGAGAAAAGCCCACACGCGCGCCGCCGCCGCCCGCCCGTCCCGTCCGATCCGGGTCCGGGGTCACGGGTTGTGGGCTGTGGGCTGTGCTTCTTCTGATATTATCTTTTTGGACCAGACGTCAACCAGCACTCAATTCAGCCATTTATTTTGACTGAATTACTCTTCCTAAATGCCATCCGTTGCACATCAAATTCACCATTTATTTTGGTGAATTATTACCCTATAATTGTCATTACTTGGCCAGTAATGGCACTTATGTATGCAGTTGGTAAGCCTCTCCTTCAACTATATAAAGGACCATTTGTCACCATTGTTGAGCTATTAAAAAGCACAAACAGACACACATAAACAGAAACGAAATCAATCTTCCTACTACCTTCCAGCATCATTTAATTACTCAAAATTCTTCACGGTAGCACTTGAGTTTCCTTTGCTCATTTGTTCATTTGATGTTTTATCTTGGGAGACAATTATCCAGGACGTAGAAAGGATACATACGGGGCAATATTATCTTAAAGACAGAGTGCAAACACTCGACTCAGCATACCAAAAACTATTCCAGTTTATTCTTCAAGTTCATTGTAATTTCAGTTTATTGTTCAATTGTAATTTCAGTTCTTGATACTTAGCAGTTACTTGTAATTTCCGTTTCCTGCATCTTTGTAACCAACAAGTTTAAGACAATATTCTGCTTACTGTAACTGCTGCAACATGGCTGGAAACATGACTGATTCTGTTGCTACTGCTGCTGCCACTCAAGGCAACAATGCTGCCTTCTCCGCTACTGCCGCTACTGTCCAAGGCAACAACTCTGCTGCCTTCACTGCTGTTGCCGCTACTGTCCAAGGTAGTAACTCTGCTGCCTTCCCCGCTACTGCTCCATCCTCCGCATTCCACCATGATCGCCTTGAAAAATTCATGGGCTCAAACTTTAGAGATGGTAGCAGAAGATGTTGTTCTACTTAATAGTTATGGACATGGCCCGATTCCTAACGGAAGATCCTCCACAAGCTGGAGATGAAATGGACTCTTCGCCTAATGAAACGGGTGAAGGGGGCCTTGGTATCCATATTATTAATGGCATGAAGATGGTTTTTTATGCATGGAATCATAGCGATTTCATGTGTAATAATTACATACTGAACTGCTTGGCAGACCCTCTCTACACGGTCTATTACACCGTTGGCACTGCCAAGGGGCTGTGGGAAAAACTGTAAAAGAAGTACAATGCATAAGATGCTGGTACTAAGAAGTTCATCGTTGGAAAATTTCTAAAATTCCAAATGGTGGATAGTAAGACAGTGATATCCCAAGTCCAGGAATTCCAAATGATTTTACATCACCTGGATTTGGAAGGAATGAAACCAAATGAGCAGTTTTTGGTTGCATCGCTGATTGAAAAGTTACCTCCTTCGTTGAATGAGTTTATGAGTTACTTGAAACTCAAGACAAAGGAGATGACCTTTGAAGAGCTTATTATCAAACTCCAAATTCATGAAGATAATAAGAAGGCATTGCCTAGGGGTAAACAACCTGCTGAGGCAAAGACAAATCTGTCTAGGCCAAAGGGAACTCAAGCAAGAAGCGAAAGTTCCAGAAAGACGGCAAGGCCCACGCAACGGAGATGTTCAGAGGTAACTGTCACCACTGTGGGAAACCTGGTCATAAGATCAAGGAATGCCGCAAGCTCAAGACTGAGCAACAATAGAAAGCCAAGTCTAAAGGCAAGGCGCATGCTAACGTCGTCAAGGACATGCTCCTGGATGACATGATTGAAGAGTTCTCGGCAGTGGTGCTTGAAGCGAACCTGGTCGAGAATCCGAGGCAGTGGTGAGTGGACACAGGTGCTACCAGACACATCTGTTCCAACAGAGATGCCTTCTCCACGTACACACCGGACATCGACAAGAAGCTGTTCATGGGCAACAACGCTTCCTCTGACGTGCTGGGGGTAGGAAAGGTGGTCCTGAAGATGACTTCCGGAAAGGAGGTCCTGAAGATGACTTCCGGAAAGGAGCTTACTCTGAAGGAAGTGATGCACGTCCCAGAGATTAGAAGAAATTTAATTTCTGGACCTTTATTGGTTAATATTGGTTTTAGGCTAGTGTTTGAATCCAATAAGTTTGTACTCACTAAGAATGACACTTTTGTGGGGAGAGGCTTCGTCGGTGAAGGCCTCTTCAAAGTGAATGTCATGTCTGTAATGCGTCCAAGTAATAAAGTTGAACCTTCTTCTTATTTGCTTGAGTCTTCTAATTTATGGCATCATAGATTAGGACACGTTAACTACAAGTCTATCCAAAGGCTGTTAAAGATGGAATTGTTGTCGTCTATCGAGGTAAACCCTCAACATAAGAGTGAGGTGTGCGTAGAGGCAAAACTCACCAAGTTTCCTTTTTGATCTGTCGAAAGAAATATCGCTCCTCTAGAACTTATTCACACAGATATATGTGATTTGAAATTCGCACAAACTAGAGTGGGAAACAAGTACTTTGTGACATTCATTGATGATAGCACAAGGTATTGTTACATTTACTTGTTGAAAAGTAAGGATGAAGCCTTTAAAGCGTTCCGACGTTACAAAGCAGAAGTTGAGAACCAACTAAGACTACGGATTAAATCCATTCGTAGCGATAGAGGGGGAGAATACGTAGCGCCATTTGAGGAATACTGTGCCCAAGAAGGCATTGTTCATCAAACGACGGCTCCATACTTACCTCAATCGAACGGTGTGGTGGAACGTAAGAACCGCACATTGAAGAAAATGATGAATGCCTTGTTCATCAATTCCAGTCTTCTCCAAAACATGTGGGGAGAAGCCGTCCTTACCGCTAATACGATTCTTAACAGAGTCCCACATAAGGGTAAGGACAAAACTCCATATGAATCATGGAATGGAAAGAAACTCACCTACAAATATTTTAAGATGTGGGGTTGTTTGGCAAAATGTTGAAGTACCCAAGCCAAAGCAGGTCAAGATTGGGCATAAGACTGTAGATTGCATATTCATCGGATATGCAAATAACAGTAGTGCTTATCGCTTCCTAGTGCATAAGTTAGTTATTCCAGATATCCACCAGGGTACAATCATGGAATCAAGGAATGCTCAATTCTTTGAAGGTACCTTTCCTAGAAAGGAAAAAGCCATAACCTCTCGCAAACGAAGTTGTGAACAAAGCTCTCAAGAATCGGGAGTCGTTGACGGCCCGAAATTAGATGATTCAGATCTAGCGGATCTCGAGGTGGCTGAACATCCAGAATCTAGTGTTCCAGATTCTCAGAACTTGGAGACTCCAGAGATGGATCTAAGGCGAAGTAAAAGGGCCAGGAAGGATAAATCCTTCGGTCCCGACTTTG
The DNA here is from genome assembly GCA_029783415.1 of Anisodus acutangulus. Lineage (NCBI taxonomy): Eukaryota > Viridiplantae > Streptophyta > Magnoliopsida > Solanales > Solanaceae > Anisodus > Anisodus acutangulus. The sequence continues at coordinate 47,613,827 of CM056506.1, read as the reverse complement.
TAGCTTATATGGTTAATGATGAACCAAGGACAATTGCTAAAGCGTTGTCAACTCCAGAAGCACCGCTCTGGAAAGAAGCTATTGAGAGTGAAATAGGCTCTATTCTGCATAACCATACTTGGGAGTTGGTTGATCTTCCTCCGGGAAATAAACCGTTGGGTTGTAAATGGATACTCAAACGGAAATATAAAACAGATGGGTCTATAGATAAGTACAAGGCCAGGTTGGTAGTCAAGGGCTATCGGCAGACAGAAGGTCTTGACTACTTTGACACATACTCCCCGGTATCCCGAATGACATCCATACAGGTGCCCCGAAGCAATGGCACGAAAAAATTGATAGTACTCTACTATCGAAGGGTTTCGCCAATAATGAGTGTGATAAATGTGTCTACACGAAAGGTAACTCTGACTCATTTGTTATGATATGCATGTATGTAGACGACATGTTGATCATAGAAAGCAGTCCTAGGGTAATCCTAGAGACTAAGAACATGTTGAAACAATGCTTCGACATAAAGGATATGGGTATCACAGATGTCATCTTAGGGATAAAAATTTCTAAGACATCTGACGGACTGGTCTTATCTCAGTCTCACTACATCGAGGATGTTTTGAGAAAGTTTGAGATGTTAGACATTTCACCGATAAAGTCACCAATGGATACAAATCAAAAGCTTGATAAAAATCTTGGTGCACCTGTATACCAGGAGCGATATGCACAGGTGATCGGTAGTTTGATGTATATAACAAACTGCACCCGACCTGATATTGCTTATACAGTCAATAAGTTGTCTAGGTTTACCCGTAATCCGAGTGATGATCACTGGAAGGCGTTGAATCGGGTATTACAATACCTGAAATACACGTTAAATTTCGGGTTACATTATTCGAGATATCCAGCTATACTAGAGGGGTACAATGATGTAAACTGGATATCTGATATAGAGAACACCAAGTCCACCAGTGGGTATATATTTACAATTGGTGGTGGGGCTGTGTCTTGGAAATCCTCTAAGCAAACTTGCATTACCCGATCCACAATGAAATTGGAGTTTATCGCTTTAGACAAAGCAGGAGAAGAAGTTGAGTGGCTTCATGACTTCTTAGAGGATGTTCCGTGTTGAAACAAATCCGTACCTTCTGTAATGATCCACTGCGACAGCCAGTCGGCTCTAGGAAGGGCACGGAATGCTATATACAACGACAAGTCTCGTCATATTCGACGGAGTCATAAGACCGTTAGGCAGCTGATCACCACAGATATAATATCAATTGATTACATAAAGTCAAAGGATAATATAGCAGACCCGTTGACAAAGGGCTTACCCCAAGATCAGATATTCTGCATGTCTAGGGGAATGGGCTTAAAACCCAAAGTATAAGGACCAATACGGTGATAACCCAACCTTACTAACTGAAGATCCCATGAATTTGGTTCAATGGGAAAACTAAGCTGTAAAGGTTCAGTTGATCGCTTCAGTGGAAGCATGAGCACTTCGGATAGTGATTTCTGTATAGAAACACCAAATCCAAAGTCGTTCCCGCAATAGACGTTAAGTGCTATCTGCAGTGTGGGTAAAAGTTAAGTTTTCAAAACCTTTAATGATCCTCAACAATTGAGGTTAGATTTGGGGAAACTTTTAATGGTTCCTAACACTTTTGAAGTGGGGTATAGCGGGATACCTTGTAGGAGACCACCTATTTAAGTGCGAGGACAGGCCGCCTCAAATGAATGCACTTAAGAATCCAAGAAGTTGTCCATGGCCACAACGGACAAAACATTACGAAGAAGAGAGTAAGAGAATTTGTTGTGTTGGTACTATTGACTTGGCTTACACTAAACACTGACGGTTCAAGACATCACGTTCACCGTGCAGTAAGTAAGTCCGATGGTATTTAACTATGGAAGGTTCAAAGCTGAAGCTACCTCTTCTTATGCAACATCGGTCCGCTAAAATATTACTGGAAATGAAAAGGCACCATGTGAGTGCGCCAAAATCTTTTTCAAGAGGGGATTGTTGGAAATTTGCCTTTGGCGGGAGTTGCGTCCGACCAACTTTAACGGCTTAAACACTAGTGTTCCGCATGGTGGAGAATCTGGTTCTTCATACGTGCATAATCTACTAAGTAAGTAGATGACCGTAGAGCCAAGGATCGTCAAATTTCATTGAGAAATGAAAGAGATATTGGTCCACGAAGTGAGGTGTTTGAAGCATGGGAAAGTGTGGCATTGAGATCAATTCTCCCTCATCGGTGGAGGAAGAAAGAATTGTTTTATTTATATGTGGCATTGAGATCAATTCTCCCTCATCGGTGGAGGAAGAAAGAATTATTTTGTTTATAAGTCTCAAAGTTGGCTTGGGGTTTGGGACCCCAAGAGGTATTCCATATGCTTAAAGGAGGGAGGACCTAGATGTGCTTCGGTTCGAGGAAAGCCCACACGCACGCCGCCGCCGCCCGCCCGTCCCATCCGGTCCGAGTTCCGGGTTCTCGGGTTCACGAGTCATGGGCTGTGGGTTGTGCTTCTTCTGACATTATCTTTTTGGACCAGAATTATTTCATATGTACAGTTTGGTCCAGAATTCTTTCATATGTACAGTTTGGTCCCTGAAGTTTCAAGAAAGTCAGATTGGGCAGAGAACAGAACGTCAACCAGCACTCAATTCAGTCATTTATTTTGGCTGAATTACTCTTCCTAAATGTCATCCGTTGCACATCAAATTCACCATTTATTTTGGTGAATTACTACCTCCATAATTGCCATTACTTAGCCAGTAATGGCACTTATGTGGGCAGTTGGTAAGCCTCTCCTTCAACTATATAAAGGACCATTTGTCACCATTGTTGAGCTACGAAAAAACACAAACAGACACACATAAACAGAAACGAAATTAGTCTTCCTACTACCTTCTAGCATCATTTCATTACTCAAAATTCTTCACGGTAGCACTTGAGTTTCCTTTGCTCATTTGTTCAATTGTTGTTTTATCTTAGGAGACAATTGTCCAAGACGTAGAAAGAATACATACGGAGCAATATTGTCTTAAAGACAGAGTGCAAACACTCGACTCAGCATATCAAAAATTATTTCAGTTTATTCTTCAAGTTCATTGTAATTTCAGTTTATTGTTCAATTGTAATTTCAGTTCTTGATACTTAGCAGTTACTTGTAATTTTCGTTTCCTGCATCTTTGTAACCAACATAGTATATATACATAAAAGGATTGTTTTACCAATCTAAACAGTGTAATTTGATCCAACATGCACTACTACAACTATGGCGTACAAAGTTTACGTGCTACAAGAACTATGGTTAAGTTTGTTCAATAATCACCGTGATTATTGTCTCTCCTATCCGCATAAATGTCAAACTTCTATAGACTTCTTCCATGTAATGAATAAAACTTTAGTCTTTACAGAGAATACAAAAATGAGAGTTAGAATAACTGGTAAAGTTGCTGCCATGTGACCAGGAGGTCACTGATTCAAGCCGTGAAAACAACCTCTTGCAGAAATACAAGGTAAGGCTGCGTACAATAGACCCTTGTGGTCCGGCTCTTCTCTGGACCTACTGCCCTTTTTTTTTACAAGAATGAGAGAAAGTTATGATAACCCAAAATAGGAATTCACTTATATGGACTACAAGAGCATGTTCACCAAATACACAAAAAGGAAAGTATTCTTTTTTTCAAGGTCCCTTTTCATCAGAAAATACAACTCTCAAGAATCAGAAACACTAAAGCTATTAGCCATGGGCCCATAGTTTACTTCAATGATTAATAGACATCTAAAGAATTCACTTATATGGACTACAAGAGCATGGTCATCAAAAAATAGAAAAACAAGTTCTTTTCTCAAGGTCCCTTTATTCAGAAAATGCAATCCTCAAGATTTAGGAACACTTGACCTATTAGCCATGGGCACATAAGTGTTGTCAAAGGCGCGCTTAAATCCTGAAGCGAGGCTCAAAACGTGTTGAGTGTTTCGCATCGCTTAATGTGCGTTTCAGTGTTGTCATCGAGGCTCTAAAACATATTTTTCCTTGCCAATGAGCCTTTCATGGAGAGGCGACACTAAACAATTGATATTTCACTTTATCATAATTATTTTTTAAATTTCTATGTCCATATATTTATTATGTATGCTTATAATTATTAGTCTTGAACTAAACATATATATTTGTATGTGTTTCTCCATTTGGGTCTTTTTTTCATTAAAGCACATGCTTTATTGCGCTTTGCGCTCTTTTTTGTGCTTTTCGCTTTTGATAACAAATGAAAAAAGACTCAAATGTGAAAAACATACCGACATCTATAGATAAATTTAGGAGGGGAAAAGTGAACAAAATTAGTAGTCTGTTTGGTCAAGCTTCCAAAATCTGCTTATTTTGAAAAATATTGTCATATGAAGCACTTTTATAGAGTACCAATTTGTGTTTGACTAATCAATTTGAAGAAGACTTTTGCCAATATTAGAATTGTACTTTGTGTTTGGTCGATATTCCAAAAGTGTTTCTGGGGAAATCATACTTCTTTTAGCTTCTAAAAAGCAACTTGCACTTATTTGTTCCCTAAAAGTTTGGCCAAACACCTCAATTTTTTAAAATAAGCACTTTGTGAAGGAAAATAAGCATTTTGACTTCCAAGAAGCTTAGCCAAACATGCTATAGCACATCTCTACACCCAAATCCCATCATCCACAATACACATTTGAAAGTTGACCTCCAATACATATATAGCTAAAGAAAAAAAGGAAGCCAATTTTAAACTCAACATTCTATTTTCAAATGCTCAAAAAGGAAGAAAAAAACACACATAAACACTCTGCCAGTGATTAGAAAAATTGTTGGAGAACAGTAAATCGAGAAAGAAAAATAAAAGATGAATCTACAATAGATTGACCAATGGAACAAAAATTTGCAAATGTGTCTCTCGGGAACTTACCATATAAATTCTCAATATCCATTTTCGACCGCTTTGTGATTGAAAATAGAGGATAAAAATGGGGTCTTGAACTAATAAAAAAAGGGTGTGTAAGCAAAATTAAATCATATGTACGAGGCAATTTTATCTTAAAGACAGAGAGTCATCTCTCGACTCAGCCTTTCTTCTAATTTAACTTTTTATAGGGCGATTGTAATGATAAGTTTGTAATATTGGGATTAAAAATCCCTGAATTGTTTAATACTACTAGTGTTTTGTTTGGTTTATCATATCATATCTATCTATTTATTTATATATTCTATATTATTATTTATTTTATTATAAAAACATGAAGATCAAAAACAAAATGTTGATGGATGAAAATACCCTTTTAATGGGTGGACCTTTATACTCTTAAATAATTAAAGTATTCCTTCACAAATCAATATATTTAATCAAGTGTCTCTTTGTTAATCTTAATAACGGAAGAACGTGAGAAGTTTCAATAAATGGTTCAAATTAATAAAATTCATGTGCAGAATTTAAATTTTAAAATGGTATGTGCATAGGTCATTTTCCATTGTAATTTAGGAACCTTCCCAAAACAAGTTCTCATTTTTGGCATATTCTTGTTAATAATTCACTTGCATGCTATCAGCTTCATTAGGAGGAAGATAAAAAGACTTGTTTCCAAAACCTTTCACATTCCCAAATAACAATTGATTTTTCAAATTGTCTTTAGTTTTCTTAGAAATATTAGACACTACAAGAAGAAAGTTATTTAACAACAACATTTTTTGTTGTCATATGTTGGATGTTGTTGCCAAAATTACTTTTCGCAACAACAAAAATTTGTTACATACCGTTGCAATAACCTCCGATGCAAAAAAATTCGCAACAACATATTTATTGTTGCTAAAGTTTTGTTGTCAATTCTATACTTTCTTGTAGTGAGAGTACGCAATTTCAGCTAATCGATGACATGACTTTAGATAGGAGGTTATGGAGGACACGGATTAGGGTAGAAGATTAGCTAGGTAGGTAAGTGTTGTATCGCTTATTCTTACATACTAGTAGTCACAATATTACTCTTGTAAATTCATTTTTTGTTATTCGATTTCTGTTACTTCTTAGTGTTTCTTGTACTTCCACTATCGTATTATTTTGTTGTAGTTACTTTTCTTTTTAAAGATGCTCTGAATGGCTTCTACACTACAATTATTTTCTTTTTTTCGAACTTCTTTAATATGATTTTGTTTGAGTCGAGGGTCTATTGGAAACGGCCGCTCTACATCTCGAGGTAGGGTTAAAATCTACATACACTCTATCCTCCTCATACGTCACTTATAAAATTACACTCAATATGTTATTATTATTTTGTTGAAATATTAGAGTAATCTTGCAAACTAGGACACTCAATAATATTAGACAAATTGTAGCGGAAGGTGTATAAGCATTTGCACCACATTTTTTGCACTACAGCATAGCAAAGGGAAGTTTCCTTTTGTTCTATATCAAGTAAAATACAAATTTAACTAGATCATAAAAGACAATAATTTCAACATCTAACTATGGTAATTTCCTTTTTCTATTCACTTATTTTGTTCTTTGAAATCGCACAATGTACTAATCTTACTGTCCCAAGACATGATGTCTCATTCGTCTTTGCTATTTTTTTTCTTTCTTTCTATCTTTTTTTTATTTGTTGATAATTTTCATTCACTTAAATCGGTTATCTTTTCTTTCTTTACAAACTTCAGCGAATTTATCCTTTTCCCCTAAATTATATCTTCGAAAATGGGGCTTCAAAATAGTAAATTTGGAATTTTTAGTTTATATCAACACATTTTTTTTTTGTTTGCAGAGCAATAAAAAACATCGAATGTGGAACGCCAACAATGTTATTTATAAAAACATATTTAGTAAGATACGTACATGTCTGCACTTAATAATGTAAGAAATTCACTCATTACACATCATACCCACTTAACTAATTTAAGTTGTTTACTTTTTCAGTTTCAAAGGATACCTAATCATTTATCGTTTAATAATCAAATCATTCAAATAGGCAGACTGGACTGTTTCTTAATTTGAGATTGTAATTTTCCCTCAAATATTATGTTACTCATTATACACATTTTAATATTATCTATTTCATTTCAAAAAGTATGTACAAGTTGGCAGAATATGTGCAACGCACGTGTCTAAAAACTAGCTTAATTAAAAATGGGATATAGTGCTGCATATTATCTAACTGTTGGAATTCACATGAGGCAGATTATGGGTTCCGCTATCAGGGCTATCATCGTTTTTCTGAATCTTCCTGTTCAGTGATTTACGTATGTTGAACTAGTATAACCATGGAGGAAACAGGAACACAGAATGATAACAATTGAAATACATACAAAATTATGAAATGTAGATGAAAAGCTACCAAGCTATTCAAAGAACTAATAGTACAAACCAAATAAATAATCCCCTTGATTATTTTCATTAATGAATGAGTATTATACAATTTACAATTTTCATAATATGGAAAATCATATTCATATTCTACTCCGAAAACCCTATTTTATAAATACAAGAATTCTACAATTATGATAAGTATACAATGCTAATTAAACACAAATATTATGTTGCCAAATATACTCCAAACCGTGATATACTTGGCATGTATATCACGGACTGATTTGTCTTGTATGTCTATGATATACACGGTATACACAAGTCATGTATATGCCGTGTATACCACAATATATTTTCACACCCTCGCAGTCATAGCGGGCGATCGTCGTACGCTGAGACTGTCCCTAAAATTTTCAAATAGAACTGAGGGAAGACCCTTAGTAAATATGTCTGCAATTTGGTACCTAGAAGGGACATGTAAGATGCGTACTTGCCCACAAGCTACCTTTTCTCGAACGAAGTGGATATCCATCTTTATATGTTTAGTGCGCTGATGTTGAACAGGATTACCAGAAAGATAGACGACACTAATATTATCACAAATAAACCAAGGTAGCTTTCTGAATGGGACAATGAAGCTCTAAAAGAAGATTACGTAACCAACATGATTCAGATACCACATTGGCTACCCCTCGATACTCGGCCTCTACACTTAAGCGTGATAATGTAGATTGTCTTTTTGCATACCATGAGACCAAGTTATCACCAAGAAACATACAATAACCAGACGTGGAGCGTCTGGTATCTGGACAGTCACCCCAATCAGCATCTGTATACGAGACAAGTGTAGACGTCGATGATGGATATAAATGTAAGTCATAGTCAAGTGTTCCCTGGATGTATCGAATAATGTGTTTGAGCGCATTCATGTGCTCAACCCTAGATATTGCATATACAAACACACTTGTTGTACGACATACGTAATATTCGGTCTCGTGAAAGTAAGATACTGAAGAGCCCGTGCAAGATTGCGATAGTGGGCTGGATCCTCGTAAGGTGAGCCAGCTGCAGCACCCAACTTGGGTTTAGTATCAACTGGAGTGGAAGTAGACTTGCACGAGGACATACCAGCTAGCTCAATGATCTCAGCGGCATACTTCATTTGTGATAAGAATAACCCACATGTATGACGAGTGACAGTAATCCTCAAGAAATAACTCAAGGGCCCCAAGTCTTTCATAGCAAACTCAAAACTGAGTAGTGTCATGATAGACTTGCGTAAATCATCAGAAGAAGCTGTCAAAATAACACCATCCACATACAAGAGAATATATGCCAAGGAAGTACCACGACGATATATGAATAGAGAATTATCAGACCTGCTGTGAGAAAACCCAATAGTCGATACATAGTCTGCAAATCGCTTATACCAGGATCGTGGGGCCTGCTTAAGCCCATACAGGGCCTTTTTCAATAAACATACATGATGCGGATATTTGGGGTCTTGAAAACCCAACGGTTGATGCATGTAAACTGCCTCCTTAAGATCACCATGTAAGAAAGTATTCTTTACATCTAGCTGATGAATGGGCCATGCTTTCGAAAGAGCCAAGCTGAGAACAATGTGAATGGTAGCCGGTTTGACCACCGGACTAAATATCTCACCACAATCCACACCAACCTGTTGAGTTTTACCATCACCTACAAGACGAGCCTTATGTCGCGCAAACGAACCATTATAATTGTCTTTATGAGTAAAAGTTCACATAGACCGAATAATATTAACACTAGAAAGGACGGGGCACCAACTCCCACGTCTTATTTTCAATAAGAGCATCATATTCGTCGTTCATAGCCAATTTCCAATTTGGGTCATTTAATGTAGACACTGGTTACGGGGTAGGGGGATTTACGGTTATTAGAATTTAGATTAAAATGTCATTTTGGTTTTAAAATACTCCATTGACTACGAGTGACCGGTCTGTGACTCGGAGGAGAATTGGGTGGATTTTGGGAAAATTCAGATGGGGGACGAACTGGCCAACAGTAAAGGCGCTTTGCCGCCCAACACAGAAATTGGACTCGGACAGAACGAATGCGAGTCAAGCAAATGAGGGAGTGGACTGGACTACCGGCCCAATGGCTGGGCCTGGGACAATATGGGCAGTGGGACGTTGTGGGCCAGCAGGAAGTGGGGCTGCTGGCGGGTCGTGGTCACTGGATCCGCCCATTAAGTGGTGCATAATGTACGGGGAGACGTCGTCATCCAAAAAATTATACGAACTAGGCACGGGACTACTCACTTTAGCAAACGGAAATTGGGTTTCATCAAAAATAACATGGCGACTAATTATGATTTTTTTAGATGATAAATCAAAACATTTGTAATGACGATGATTAGATAGATAACCCAAAAATACACAAGTGGTAGAACGGGCTTGAAGTTTGTTAATAGTAGTTGACGGAAAAAGTGGATAGCATAAATACCCAAAAACCCTAAGATGTGAATACGAATGATTCATATTATAGAGGACTTTAAGAGGCGACGCATATGTCAACCCTTTGGTAGGAAGTATGTAAGAAGATAGGTAGTCATTTGTAGAGTATGATACAAAAAGGAAAGGGGTACGGAAACATGGACCAATAAAGTTCGGACAATATTGTTAATGGTACGAATTTTTCGTTCGGCTTTCCCATTTTGTGAGGACGTATGAGGACAAGAGAAACGAAAAACTAACAAGTACAATCACTCAGTCTAATTACACCAATATTCCAAGTAATTGCAAGTCCTCTTAATAAGACCTTAATAATACTAATACATTTGTTCAAATTTACAGCAAAATCTGTGTAAAAGGTTGTATCACGAATTATACGATCATATTACTGGAAAATCTTGGAATCAGCTGTCGATAATAAGGAAAAAATTATAAATATTACTCGTCAACTTCAGTAACCTCAAGGGATTGCGATTCTACAATCTTGTTTCCTCCGCCGACATCTGTGGTGCACCTTCTGCAATGAGTTCTCCCCAACCTTCTCCATCCTAGAGAGTGTTGTTAGTACAAAGAGAGAAAAGAAACAAAACGGTAGAATCTTAGATTCTTCACAATATACTCACCATCTAATTTTCGAGAAGTCAAGAAACTTGAAAGGAATGACAGAGTATCTATCATTTCCTCCCCACTCAAGAATCAAGATGGGCTAATGATCATTGGTATTGCTTTATAAGTCACAACGAACAGTAGAATAGCACAAGCGGCTAATTAATACAGGTAAGATTGGAATAATTTCCCTTAGGATTCCTTTCATTAATCACAATATATATAGTTGTACAGAGGTTGATTCCTAATACAATAAGAATCCTAACTTACCTTAAATGGTTGATTCCTAATACAATAAGAATCCTAAGTTACCTTAAATATACATCTATCATAATTATAAAATATACAGTGAATATTCGGAGAATATTCGCTAATACTCCCCCTCAGTCGGAGCGGGAGGAGGCCGAACGCTAAGGCTGGATCGGAAGTCGGTGAAAAGCTGTCTCGGTAGTCCCTTTGTGAAAATGTCTGCATACTGATAGGAGGAAGACACGTGTAATATTTTGACCTGACCACGGGCAACCTTCTCTCGCACAAAGTGAATATCCATCTCAATGTGCTTAGTCCGCTGATGTTGGACCGGATTATGAGACATATAGATGGAAGATATGTTGTCACAATAGACTATAGACGCCTTTCGTAGTGGACACTGGAGCTCCAAAAGAAGATTTTGGAGCCAACAGATCTCAACAACGATATTAGCAACTCCGCGATATTCTGCTTCAGCACTTGCATGGGATATCGTGGCCTGCCGCTTGGCGGACCATGAGATAAGATTATCCCCAAGAAATACACAGTAGCCTGAGGTGGAGCGACGTGTGTCGGGGCATCCTGCCCAATCTGCATCAATGTAGAAGAGTAACTTGGTTGGGGCAGAGGGGTAAAGATGTAATCCAAAGTCCAGTATGCCCTTAACGTATCTAATAATACGTTTGAGGGCGGCAAAATGGGACTCTCGGAGGTCGTGCATAAACAGACACACCTGCTGAACGGTATATGCAATATCAGGCCTAGTGAATGTAAGATATTGAAGGGCACCTGCAAGACTCCGATAGAGAGTGGGATTAGAAACTGGCGCACCGTCATTGGCACTGAGCTTGGATTTCGAGTCAACCGGAGTTGGCATAATTCTACAATTTGCCATCTTAGTCCTATATATTATCTCTTCTGCATATTTACGCTGACACAAAAACATAGTGGCTGCAGATCTGGTCACTGATATACTCAAAAAATAACTTAGCTTGCCCAAGTCAGTCATAGAAAATCCAGTTTTGAATAGAGCAATGATTTCATTCTTCAAACCGTCAGATGAGGCAGTAAGAATAATGTCATTCACATATAATAGCAAATAAGCAGTGCTGCTACCTCGATGAAAAATGAAGAGAGAGTTATCACACCTGCTGCTTATAAAACCGATTTGCATAAGATACATGGCAAAGCGATCATACCAAGCGCGGGGTGCCTGTTTCAAGCCATACAATGATTTCCTGAAACGACATACAAACTGCGGAACTGCCGACAAAGCCAGGGGGTTGATGCATGTACACAATTTCTTTCAAATTCCCATAAAGAAATGCATTCTTGACATCAAGCTGATGAATCGGCCAATGCATGCCCATAGCAATACTGAGAACAGTCCGAATAGTGGCTGGTTTAACAACCGGACTGAATGTCTCACCACAATCAATACCCTCCTACTGATTAGTGCCATTGGCAACTAGTCTTACATTATACCGCTCTAAGTCACCACTGTCTCTGAACTTGTGATGAAATAGCCACATACACCGGATAACATTCTCACTGTCTGGTCTAGGTACCAAATCCCAAGTGTTCTGCTTGGTTAAAGCGTTAAACTCCTCGCACATGGCCGCATTCCAATTAGGGTCCAGTTTTGCTAGTTTTGGATTTTTTGGAATGGGTGATAAGGTTTGTGTGGAGAGGTTGAACTGAACCGTGGGTTTGAAGATCCTGTGTTATGCACAAGTCTCCATGTGATGGGTAGGAAGCAGTGGGTGGTCTGGACTGGAAGGTTGCAGGTCTACTGGTTCTAGACTGGGAGGCAGCAGTGTTGCCGGACTGGGAGGCAGCAGTGTTGCCGGATTGGGAGGCTGCAGGCTTACGAGTTCTGGACTGGGAAGTATCAGTGCTGCTGGAGGGGTAGGAGACACGGCTGGAGGCAGCAGGGGTGTTGGTGGGGTGTTTGACCGAGAGCAGAGATTTGTTTGGTTGGTGCCGGACAGTGTTGGGGATGGGCTGTATGCTCAGTCGGAACAGTGGGTTGTTGTTGGTATAGAGATTGGATACTCGGGGACAGACTCGGTTTATCGAGAAAGATGTAATCGGTGGTCTGAAATTTTTGGAGATTTGAAAAAGGAAAGGTCATCTTGTCAAAGGTGACGTGACGGAAGATGATGATTTTGTGAGTGGCAATGTCATAGCACAGGTAGCCCCGATGAGTAGGAGAGAGACCAACGAAGACACGGGGCAAGGTGCGAGGGGCAAGTTTGTGAGGTGCAGTGGAGGCTATGTTGGAGTAGCATAAGCAGTCGAAAATACGGAGATGGTCATAGGATGGGAACCTACGGTATAAGATTTCGGTAGGGGTCTTGTTTTGGAGAGTGCTAGTTGGTAAAATATTAAGAAGATATTCTACCATTTTAACAGCATAGACCCAAAAATGCGGTGGAAGACATGCATGAAACAGAAGGGTGTGAATCATGTTATTGATGGTACGTATAATTCGTTCAGCCTTTCCGTTTTGGGAGGAAGTATAGGGACAGGAAAAACGGAAAACCATATCTTGTTTAGAGCAGAAATTGTGAAATGCCGAGTTATTAAATTCACATTCATTATCACATTGGAATGATTTGACAGATTTTTCAAACTGTGTTTTAATGAATTTTTGAAACTCAAGGAATTTGGCAAAAACTTCAGATTTGAATTTCAGTGGGTAAATCCAGACAAAATGTGAAAAATCATCTAAGAATACTAGATAAAATTTGTGACCCAAAGAGCTAGCAATCGGAGATGTCCACAAATCAGCATGAGCAATATCAAAAGGAGAAAAAGTAACATTGTTTGATGACATAAATGGAAGACGAGTATGCTTGCCGAGCGGGCAGGAAAGACAGTGTTGGGCAAGTTTCCCATTATTACATTGAATACGCTTAGTAGTCCTAAGAAAAGTAAAAACTGGGTCTCCGGGGTGTCCGAGTCTGTTGTGCCAAGTTGAGGGAGAGATAGCCGCAAGGGATAGATGTGATTGCGGTCTGAGAGAGGAAGATTGAGTGAAGGGGTAGAGGTCTCCCACATTATTGCAACGGGTAAGAATTTTCCCCGTATTGAGATCCTTCACAGAAAAACCAAAAGGGTCAAATTCGACAGACACAAAATAAAATCTAGTGAATTTTCTAACAGAGATTAAGTTTTTAATGATGTTAGGGGTGTAGAGGACGTGACTTAGGGAGAAATGCTGGTGGGGATGTTTGGTATGTGTGTTACCGTAACCTTCAATTGGAATGCGATGACCATTGCCGACAGTAATAAATTGAGGACACTTTAGCCGAAGTAGTTGAGATAAGTTACCTGACGACCGGGTGAGGTGAGATGTGGCTCCGGTGTCCATGTACCAATTTTCGTCGGGCTGTTGAAGGTTCACGGTGCTGAAGGCCTGGCCCAAGTCAGTGGGGGCCAGGCTGCTGCCTTGCGGTTGCTACTGGACCGAGACCATGTGGGCCTGCTATTGTTGCGGATGGGCCTGCCTGTAAGCTGGGGAAAAGCCCAATAGGCCAGGCGACCAAGCATGCTGCTGGAACTGGGCCCCTACAGTTGGGTATGGGCATGCAGGCGAGGCCCAGTTCTGCTGATTGAGCCATATTGGCTGCTGTCTATGCCACGGGAAATAGGCAGTAGTTGGGTCTGGCTGCTGGTTGCGGTTGCCTTTGCCGCGGCCCTTCCCTTTATTATTGTTACCGCGGCCTCTGCCGCCACGCCCTCCACCGCGGGACTGCTTCTGGTGGTGGTCTTGCGGTGGTGGCTGGGTGGTGTTGACCGCCGGTGGAGTCATGTCGTCAACGGCTAATGCCTTGTGATTGTGCTCGTCTTGTTTGGCACGATGTGTTTCTTCTAACAAAAGTTGTGAACGTGCTTTGTTGAAACTTGGGAGAGGGTTGGCTTATTGAATCATCGTTGCGAGTGTATCATATTCACCTTTCGGTAAACTAGCAACTCGTTGAAGCACCATCTTGGTTTCTGAAACAGAACTCTCTACGTTGGACAGTTGGTCGGTTATGAGTTTTAGTTGTTTACAATATTCGGACATGTTGTTAAAATTCTCGAGACGTGTATTGTTGAACTGCTCTTCCAAATATAAGGCCCGGGTATTTTTATTGTCCTGAAAAATTTCTTCTAGCCGGATCCAAAGTTCACGTGCCGTAGCACCTATTTTCGTGATAGTGCACAACAAGTCTTTAGATATGGTGTCGTAAATCCATTGTTTGACGAAGGCGTCAAGGCGACGCCAGGTTGAGTCTGCAACATCGGTGGGATGAGGAACAGAATCATCAATATGGTCGAGCACATTGTATGCACATGCATGAATATAGAATAGTTTCATCCACATTGAATATTGACAGTCTTCTTAGTCAAGAATTATCGGGATAAAATTCTTGATGTTGTTAACGGTGAATGTCGGATGAAAAAAAGACAATGAACGTTGAGAGAGGTTGTCAAGTGTGCCAGTGGATGAACCGGAATTTGTGGGGGAAGACATGGTGGCAACCTTGTTGCCGCCGGCCGAGAGGAAGGGAAGAGGGGGGGTTCGGCTGTGAGAAAAAATTAGATAGGGGATTAGGGTTTGACTTTGATACCATGTAAGATTGAAATAATTTTTCTTCGGAATTCCTTTCATTAATAACAATATATAGAGTTGTACAGATGTTGATTCTTAATACAATAAGAATCCTAACTTACCATAAATGGTTGATTCATAATACAATAAGAATCTTAAGTTACCTTAAATATACATCTATCATAATTGTAAAATATACCGTGAATATTTGCTAATACTACTGGTATGAAAGGAGAAAAAGGTACAGTACACCAAACTAAGACCCCAACATTAGGTCGAAATTGCACAATTCAAGACAATGGAACTACAAACTCAGATAGCACGGTTTACCTCCAAATTCATTGCCCCAAAAGG
The DNA here is from genome assembly GCA_029783415.1 of Anisodus acutangulus. Taxonomy (NCBI): domain Eukaryota; kingdom Viridiplantae; phylum Streptophyta; class Magnoliopsida; order Solanales; family Solanaceae; genus Anisodus; species Anisodus acutangulus. The sequence goes on along the minus strand of CM056506.1, from coordinate 47,598,193 downwards.
AGAGCCGTTGATCATCTTCTTCTTCATCAAACTCATCACCATATCCAAACTCCGCATCACCTCGATACCCTGGTTCACTCCCATTCCCTGATTCATTACCCAAACCCTCCAAATTCCCAATTTGCCCTTGCAAACCATTTAAATTACTACTCTCTCTCTCTCTCACCTTCCTTCTCCCTCTTTAATAAATTCCTTGTAACCTCACTAACATCCAAAGTCCAATTCATATGTCCATTCACAAACAACTCTCCACTCGAATCAGTCCCAACAGCAACAGGGAAATCCGAACACGTACCTAGAAATATTTTGATCGTGTATGAATTTACACATGAAATCTATAAATATTTTGAAATAAAACTTACATATTTAAAAATTAAGTAAAAATTATATAGGTCAAAATAGTTAACAATTTAAAATATATAAAAAATTGCGGTTAAAGAAAATTTATTTGACTCGAAATTCGAACAGTGTCCTATAAATTGAGACGGAGGGAGTAATAATTTTGACACATCCTTTTAATAACACTCCATATGTCCCAATTTACTTAACACTCTTTTATTTTTTAATCAGTCCCAAAAGAATGATATTTTTTCATATTTAATAATAATTTAACTTTAAATTTCTATTTTAGCCCTGATAAAATAATTTATAGCCATAAAAATTTCAATGACTTATTTTAAATCACAAGTTTCAAATGTCTTTATTTTTCACTTAAAAACTAGCGTCCACTCCAACACTTTCACATAAATTAACAACTATTTAGAGTTCCTAGAGCTCCTCGTAAGGCTTGTTGGAAAATTTGGGATGCCGCTAATAACCAACGAATGGCAAGTGATTTTCCTTGTGTGGATCTTATTTCAATGGGAACTTGATGAGTCGATCCACCTACACGTCTTGTTTTTACTGTTATATCGGGAGTTACTCCACGTATTGCTTGACGTAAAACGGATAGTGAATTTGTTTGTCTTTTGTTGAATCTTTTTTACGGCTCGATAGATAATTTGATAAGCCAATTATTTTTTTTCGTGTGTGTTTCAGAATACGGTTAACCAACATGTTAATTAATCATTTACGATAAATTGGATCATCGCCTTGGTAAGTTATTGACTCACCAACTAGCTAATCAGACGTGGCCCCTCCTCGGACGGATTCCTCATTTTGCTCCTCATCCTACGGGGTATTAACAATCGTTTCCAGCTGTTGTTCCCCTCCCAAGGGCAGGTTCTTACGCGTTACTCACCCGTCCGCCACGAGAAAGGAAAGGTTATACTCATTAATTGAGAATCAATCCTAACAGTAGTATGAAAACACGAACACGTACCATAAGCCGCCGAAGCTCCAACCGAGCAGCACCGACGTCGGTGGGTCCCGCTCCGATCACTACTCCTCCCTGACACGGAGCGTGACCCACGCCACCTTCGCTTTCCGGCTATCAAACGGAAATTATTTTAGGGTGATCATCCTCGAATAAACTCAGCTTCGACATATCTAGGGTTTCAATTAGGACCGAACGACATTGGCGCTTAGTATGTTGTTGTAGGGGAATTATCAGGATCTAGGGTTTTGGAATTAAATGGTTCCCATCCATGAATGGAGATGATATGTACATGTTTCAATTGCGTGACGTGAATCTAGATGTTTTGGTGACATTGTAACTTCATGAACACAAACATACACACACTATAGCACTGTATTTACACTTTGTTTTACAACTATATAGTTCAAATTCAGCTCGAATGAACCTCAATTAGTAAGTACATATGAATTACTCAGATCAATGAAGAACAAGATCTGGGAATAGATATTTGTGGAGTAGCTAAATTGGTACGTAAATTTTATTTAAATAATTGAATTATGGCTTGTTCGAAGTAAATGCTTGAACGCATGATAATCTGTTTTCGGTACACACTTTAAGTTCAAAATTTTTAACTTTAATTTTTAATTATGAATATTAAGTTGCTTAGTTCGATTTAACCATTATATGATGCGCGTAACTATATATCCATCAAGATTCAAGCCCATCCACGGTGGCCGACCTCAATTTAATCTAATCCAATATAAATAAATTTAAAAAAAAAAAAAAGAACCTCAAACATGTAGTACTTGAGTAAACACTAATGATTACATTTTGATATCGATGACCAAAATAAAATATTGCAAATGTCAAATCGCCAAGGATATTAAAATGGGAGAAGCTCTTTTTTCATACATATTTCTTTTTAAAAAAAATAACAGCGTTATTTACACAATTAGCAATAGCTATTACAATAGATCATTTTTATATCAAATAAAACTCCATAAACCAACGGGGTATATTTTAATGCTAATCAATTTAATATATAATGTATATATTTATTCCACGTATATATTATATATTTATTCCACGTATATATTGTTGGTTATCTATTATTATTGTTAACACTAATGCACAATCTATATACATCAAAATTTTATATATAGAAGTTATCCTTTTATATGTTTTCATTTGTGTTTGCCCATTTTTATGAATATTTCAAAAAATAAGCAAAAAATAATGAAAAGAATGGAAGGATTTATGGATGATTAATTAGTATCCCTATATTAATGGAAACGATTTTAACTATAGTCGGTTTGGTTTCTGCTATAAATGCAAATAGTTTATTTATGACTTTTTATCTTGATAATGTTACTAAAGTTGTAATATTTAATTTTAGTATAGTTATAAAATTGTGTTTGTCCTATTATAGACGTGTGTAACTGATTGATTCATCACTATTTAGCCAAAAACATTAAGTATCTGTATCCACATATGTAATCTCATCTTGAGATTGATTAAATTTGACTGTAGGATGGCGTGATAACTGATAACTTGGCTCTTTCCCTAGCGAAAGTCTAAATAATAATGCATTTAAGAATTTGGAGTAGGATTTTTCCTTTATTAAGTTAAAAATATATGATCGACATTATCATTCTCAGAAATTATATTTTTATACTTTTTATTTAACATTTTTTTCTCTTTCAATTTATGTGGCACTGTCCAAATTTCAAGAGTCAAACTTCTTAATTTTGACCATGAACTCATCGAATCTTTAAGTTTTTGAAATAAAACTTACATACTTGAAAACTACTTAAAAAGTATTATAAGTTAAAATAGTTAACTATTTAAAATATTTAAAAATATATATATGAACAAATTATGACTAAAGAAAATTCATTTGACTCTCGAAATCGAACTGTGCAATATATATTGAGATCGAGGGAGTAATAGCTTTGACACTGAAAGAAATAATCCATTGATTATTCTCATTAATGAAAGAGTTCATATACAATTTACAATTTTCCATAATAGGAAAATCTTATTCCTACTGTACACCCAAAACTCTATTCTAGTTGTACAAGAATCCTATAATTATGGTAAGTGTACAATCCTAATTTAATACAATAATGTTACACTAAATAAGGCTCCAAAACAGTGATATACACTGGTTGATATACCGTGTATATCACGGTTTCACACTAGGTAAATTGCCTTGTGAAATAGTGATATACATGGTATACAAACCTATGTATATCACGGGTTTTATCATACCCCCACAGTCATAGCGGGCGGTCTTCGTACGCTGAGACTGTCCCTAAAATCTTCAAATAGAACCGATGGAAGACCCTTGGTAAAAATGTCTGCAATTTGATACATGGAAGGGACATGCAAGATGCGTACTTGTCCATGAGTTACCTTTTCGCGAATAAAATGTATATACATCTCAATATGTTTAGTGCGCTGATTTTGAACCGAATTTCCAAAAAGGTATACAGCACTAACATTATCACAATAAACTAAGGTAGCTTTCTGAACTGGAAAGTGAAGCTCTAAGAGGAGATTACGGAGCCAACATGATTCAGAAACTACATTGGCCACCTCTCGATACTCAGTCGTTGCACTAGAGGGGGATAAGGTAGCTTGTCGTTTGGCCGGCCAAGATACCAAGTTATAACCAAGAAACATACAATAACCAGACGTAGAGCGTCTGGTCTCCGGACAACCACCCCAATCAGCATCCGCGTAAGAGACAAGTGCAGAAACCGACGACGGATATAGATGTAAGCCATAATCAAGAGTGCCTTGTAGGTAGCGGATAATGTGTTTGAGCGCATTCATGTGCTCAATCCGAGGATCATGCATAAAAACATACTTGTTGCACGACATACGTAATATCCGGTCGCGTAAAAGTGAGATACTGAAGCGCTCCTGCAAGACTACGAAAGTGGGTGGGGTCATCGTAGGGGACACCGGCCGCAGCACCTAGCTTGGGTTTAGTGTCAACTGGCGTAAAAGTAGACTTACAAGAGGACATACCAACTCGCTCAATAATCCCAACAACATACTTCCTTTGTAACAAGAATAACCCCATGCATGACGAGTAACACCAATACCCAAGAAATAACTCAAGGGTCCCAAGTCTTTCATAGCAAACTCAGAACTGAGTAGCGTCATGATCGACTGGCGTAACACATCAGATGAGGCAATCAAAATAATATCATCCACATACAATAAAATATAGTCCATGGAAGTCCCACGGCGATAAACAAACAGAGAATTATCAGACCTGCTGTGCGAGAACCCAATAGTACACACATAGTCAGCAAAGTGCTTATACCAAGCCCGTGGGGACTGCTTAAGGCCATATAAGGATTTCTTCAACAAACAAACAAACATGATGTGGATAATTGGGATCCCGAAAACCCAACGGCTGATGCATGTATACAGTCTCCATAAGATCACCATGCAAGAAAGAATTTTTCACATCTAACTGATGAATCGGCCAGGATTTCGAAAGTGCCAAGCTGAGAACAGTACGAATGGTGGCCGGTTTAACAATCGGACTGAATGTCTCTCCACAATCCACGCCAACCTGCTGAGTCTTACCATCACCTACAAGACGAGCCTTATGTCTCGCAAAAGAACCGTCATAATTTTTTTTATGAGCAAAAATCCACATGGACCGAATAATATTAACACCAGAAGGACGGGGCACCAACTCCCATATCTTATTATCAATAAGAGCATTATATTCGTCGGTCATAGCCATTTTCCAATTCGGGTCATTTAAAGTTGAAACCGGGTTACGAGATAGGAGTGATTTAAGAACATTATAATTTAGATTAAAATGTATTTTTGGTTTAAAAATACCCCGTTGACTACGAGTAACAGGTCTATGACTCGAGGGAGAACTGGATGGATTTTGGGAAACAGAGGGACCGGTGACGGACTGGCCAGCAGGCCAACACTGGAACAGTAACTGGAGCAGTGGCCAAATCGATAATGGTTTGGGCCACTGGCCCACTGGACGGGACAGATGGGACCAATACTGGGCTAGGTTGGGGCGTATGTGGGCCTGCTGGCGGAACAGTGGCACATGATTGGTCCAGCAGATGGTGCATAATATATGGTGGGACATCGTCATCTAAAAAATTATATGAACTGGGCCTGGGACTACTTACCTTAGCAAATGGAAATTGGGTTTCATCGAAAATAACATGGCGACTAATGATGATTTTATTAGACGATAAATCAAAACACTTGTAACCACGATGATTTGACGGATAACCCAAAAACACACAAGGCGTAGAGCGGGCTTGAAGTTTATTAATTGTAGTTGACGGAAATAGGGTATAACATAAGCACCCAAAGACCCTAAGATGTGAATACGAAAGAGTCTTATTATATAAGATTTGAAGAGGAGTTGAATATGCCAAATCTTTATTAGGAAGTATGTTAAGAAGATATGAAGTCACTTGTAGAGCATGATGCCAAAAGGAAGGGGGCACGAAAGCATGGACCAATAAAGTTCGGACAATGTTATTAGTGGTACAAATTTATCGTTCGATTTTCCCATTTTGTGAGGACGTATGAGGACAAGAGAAACAAAAATTTATTCCATTAGTATCACTAAATCCTGAAATAACCCATTATCATATTCTTTGTCATTATCACATTAAATATTTTTTATTTTCAGTCGAACTGGGTACGGATGAAAGCTCTAAATTTTAAAAAGGTGGAAACATTTGAGATTTTTTCGCTAACGGAAAAGTCCATAAAAAATTAGAATAGTCATCCAGAAATAGAACATAATAACGATGGCCAAAGAACTGAGAACAGGAGATGCCCATAAATCGCTATGAATAATATCAAAGCATTAAGTACGAGAAGTAGAGTCTACAAATGGTAATCTAACAAGTTTTTCTAGAGGACAAGATTGACAAATTGGAGTACTACGCGTACCCTTACAAGAAATAAAAAAAATTATGTATGGAAGAAACAATAAACGATCCAGGATGACCCAAACGTGCATGCCATAAGGAAGGAGCGAGAGCTGCAAAAGTAGATGACAAGGCTTGACTCGAGAGACCGGATGTGGGCGTGATAGGATAAAGATCTCCCCTACTATCACATCTCATGAGATGAATCCCCGTCTTGAAATCCTTCACAAGAAACCCAAAAGGATCAAAATCAATAGAAACCTAATTATCAGTGGTGAAATTAAGGACATACACCAAATTTTTAATTAAGTTAGGGGCATGAAGGGTATTTTTCAAGATAAGAGGGGGATGGGGGGGGGGGGGGCGGGAGGAGACAGTTTTATGACCGTAACCATGAATTGGAATTGAATTGTCACTACCAACAATTATGTCACGATTGTTGCTCAAATTGGAATAAGACGAGAGAGTACATTGGTCGGATGTCATGTGAGTAGTGGCTCCGGTGTCCATATACCAATTTGCGTCCGGAGGATTTAATCCAAGTGTGTGCATCGCGGCTTCAATGTCAGTAGGGTTGGGGCCCACTGCATGGTGGGCATGCGGAGGCCGAGACCCAAGCACACCCGCTTGCTGCCCCGGCCCGATGGTATCTCGGGAACCACCGTTCTTTGGCGGGCGTAGAGGCCTGGAATCGAAATTGGGCGCAATGCTGCTTGTGGGCATACGACGGAAAATAGGGGTTATTGGGCCAGGCCCACTGGCCCAGTTCCACGGCCATGGGCCCCAGGGTTGTGGCCAGTTGGCTTGTGGCCCACTGCCCTAAGGCCCATTGCCACCCCCATTATTGCCACCTCGGTTTCTGCCACGGTTCTTGCGATTATTTTTGTGATTCTGACCCTTTTTTCCGCCACTGTTGTTGCGATTTTGGCCGAAATTATTGGAGACGGATGGAGAAAAGTTGGATTCGGTCATCATGACGATAGAAGGGGCCCCAATGGTCTCTTTCTTAGCCAAGCCTGCTTCTTCGAGCGTGAGCATGGGACGGGCCTGATAAAACAGCGGAAAAGGACTGCTCTGACGAAGAAGCATACCGACGCCACTATAGGCATCAGATACTTCTGCAACCATCTGAATGACAAGACGATCGTTGGTAACGGGCGCACCAACGATCCTAATTTAATACAATAATTATACACTAAATAGGACTCCAAAATCGTGATATACACTAATTTGTATACCGTGTATATCACGGTTTCACACTAGGTAAATTGCCTTGTGAAACCATGATATACATGGTATACAAACCTATGCATATCACGGGTTTTATCATACACGGTCTTTTAATGATAGTACTCCATCTGATCCATATTAAGTGATGCTTTTAATTTGGAGACTCGTCTTAATAAATCTACTCTCCTAAATATTAGTATCATTTTTTGTCTATAAAAACACACTTATCGAAATAGAGATAAGTTTGAAAAAATATACAACAACAACAATAACATATTCAGTGAAATCTCACAACGTGGATCTGGAGATGGTAGAATGTACACAGACATTACCTCTACCTTGGTAGATAGAGCGGTTATTTCCGGAAGATTATCAGCTCAAGACAAAGCATAATGAATCAAAACAAGCAAAGTTTGAAAAAATATAATTAATACATTTTTTTATTATATGAAATATCATCATATTGTGGATTAAAACGAAAAGGTAAAAACACTACTTACTATATACCGGCGGGAGTAAACGTTTTCTGAATATTTTCCTACATACCAACCACACCCTAATATTATATAATTTTTTTTATTAAATTTGTACTCATTAATTGGGAATATCCGAGACTAGTAGGTAAATAAATAAAGTGGACACCGCAACTAGTAAGCTTCCAAGAATCTCAACCCCCTCCCCACACACGCAAAATCCTTATTAATATGAATTTATTACTTGTTCCAAGTCAGTCTCACCAAGTCTTCTCCCATTTTTCTAAAATATTCAAACTATTTCCCCAAAATTAATCAATTATGAAAGGGAATAGGAAGTACCATTTTGGGTGTTATCAGTGTTGTACATTGTGCTTCTATCAGGGTACTTTCAAGGATGTTTTTCTGCCTTTACTCTACCATGGAAGAAAAATTCATATTCTGGTACTATGGTTTTTCACCTTGATGGGAATATCTTTCCTAAAGGGTATAATATCAACCACTTTTCTTTTTTCCAATTTTTATGATGTGATTTTCATAGTCTTCATGTTATATGTATATATCTCAATGTCAATAAAACAAATAACAGCTCTGATCAAGACAAAATAATAGAACGACACAAACGAACATATATGAAAAACATCATCCATAAAAAATACCATGTGAGATATGATCAGATGAGGCGTTTGTGTAGAGTGTAATCAAGATTAATGTTTGTAATTACATAGTCTAACTAACAAAGTTTAATAGTTATTTTGAGTTTAACTCCAATTCACTACTCTCTTTCCTTGAACCTCCCTTTAAAGAAATCAATGGCACCGAATAACGATATGTGCGTACAAGCATCTATTTAGAGACTAGTAATAAAGCTCGGTTGAACAATGCTCAAGTTTAGCTTAGCTCGACTTAATATTATAACAAGTTCGATTTCGTTCGGCTTGACGCCCAAGCATAAGCGTGTGTACACTTTGACACTAGTAAGTAAATAAAAATGAGAAACTTTCAAGAATTCAACCAACAACCCCCTTCCCCCTCCCCTCCCCTCCCCTCCCCAACCCCACTTCGATTTCTTTTATAAAAATTGTATTAATTCAAGTTATACAAGTGTGTATTTAACATCAATAATAAAGTTCTATTAACCTCGATTCTAGTTCAACTCGACTTTACTTCATATTACTCTAACAAATTCAATTAAGCTCAGCTCGCTCAACTCGACTTACTTCATATTACTCTAATAAGTTCAATCAAACTCAGCTAGCTCAACTTGACGGGCCACGTGCGTACACTTTAGAAACTAGTAAATTCACATCTTGTAAACTTCCAAGAATTTCAACTAACAAACAACCCCTCACCCCCTAAAACAAGAAGTTCAATATGCACAAAGTCGTCTCTTTCCCCGTGTTTTCTCCTACACGTGATATTGACGCAGTTTCGCCATTAACTCAAACATTCACTCTCTATATATATATTTCTTTGTTCAACCCTAAATTAAACTTCTTTGTTTGATCGTTTTTTTGTTCACCAAAATCAAGAATGAGAGGAGGAAAATGGGAAGTAGTACCATTTTGGGTGTTGTACTTTGTGCTTCTATGTGGCTACTTTCAAGGATGTTTTTCTGCGTTTAATCTACCTCATCCACCATGGAAGAAACAGTCGAATTTTGGTTCATCTATTGTTTTTCCCCTTACTGGGAATGTCTATCCTAAAGGGTAATAATATCATCCACTACTCTCTTTTTTTTTTTAATTCGATCTTAATTTGTGTTCTGATTTTCATAGTCTTCAGATTTTATGATCTTACTAAATATATATTGCTAATGGGTATCAATGAGTCTCTGCAATTTTTAGAATAGGTTATAGCAAGACAACAGATGTTAGATAGCTCTTACCGGAGGAAGAGGGTTCAGGTCACCGTCCCCTTGACCAAGACACGAACTAATCTTCTATTTGTTTCGCATAATAATTCCATGTGATTTGATCAATTAACCTACATATTAAAAAAAAAAACTAATACTTATAAAAGAAAGCCTAAAAACTATTGAGAGAAAGTCTTCCATAAACAAGACTCTTAACGATTACATTGTGGATGTTAAGGGCAGAATTTTGGTTGGAGGCGTATTCAGGATTTAATCTCTATGGGTTTAACTTTTAAGATTTTTAGCATTGAACTTGTTGTACTTCTAAAATTATGTGTTCGGACGTACTATTTGTCTCAATTTTAGTGGATTTTATATATAAATTTGTGTTTCGTGTCGAAAGTACTCGTTTAGATAAGGAGTTTTATCTATACTTTTTGTCATCTTTTCTGAATTCGTGAAGTTTTTGTTATGATGTATTATGCTTTTCTTTAGTAGCTTAGAATATTGGAAGGGCTCTTTCATCATATTTGTTGACTTGATAATCTTGCAATTTTTTCGGCATTTTTGCTTGAAGAGTTCCTTGTACGTTTCCCTTAGACTTGAAAAATTCGGTATGATTCTTCACTGAAGTTTCCTATGATTTCCTAGTTTTAGCCTTTTATGTACCTTGAAGACTTTAATCTAAGCTGACCCCCCCAAAAAAATTATATTGATTTCTGTATAAATATGTGAAGCTTTAAATGTTAGAGAGAAGGGAGATTTCAATAATACTGTTACTTTATACTGCTTAAGCTAACTAGATGATGGTAATCAAACATGGTAATGATAAAGAGGTTTCTTGTTGCTATGTCCTCTGATTCCACTGGGAGTAGCTGTATCATTCTATCTCACTGTCCTATTCTCTAATTTTCCCTACTTTTGCTTTATTGGCCATTTTCGCTATGTGATAATTTGAGAGTCTCGGAGAAAGTGAAGAAGAATTTGAATAGGGAAGGAAAAGGGAAGAAAGGGGACTAGGCCAGGGACTGATCACTTGAAGCTTCCAAATTGATGGTTTTGCCGTGATCCCATTGACTTATTGACACAACATTCGTCTCATCGTTCTTACTTACATTAACCATCAACTTTATACGGGGTTGGATGTTGGGAGATGAATTCTTGGTTCACCAAGAGATTGAATTTCCTTTTATATTCATGTCTGAAATTCGTAAAACTTGCATATTACTTGTTTCCTGTTTTCAATCCCTTAAACCCGCATATTCGTTTCATGTGCAGGTATTATCAGGTGACACTCAATGTTGGCCAACCCCCCAAACCTTACTTTCTTGACATAGACACAGGGAGCGATCTCACTTGGCTCCAATGTGATGCACCTTGCCGCAAATGCACTCCGGTGAGTACTCTTCTTATTCCTTCTACAGCTTAGCTCTTTCAAGGACAAAATCATCTGTAAGTAGTCACAAATATCTTTACTAATTTTCTGCATATATTTGTACGACGTTGCAGGCTCCTCACCGTCCTTACAAACCGAATAATAAAAATATTGTCAAGTGTGAGGATCCCATATGTGCATCCCTTAACCATCCCTGTCACAATCCTAACGACCAGTGTGACTACGAGGTTGAGTATGCAGATCATTGTTCATCCTTGGGTGTGCTGGTGAAAGACGCATTTCCAGTAAAACTCACCAACGGTACCACCTTTGTTCCTCCTCTAGTGTTCGGGTAAGAAACTCATAGAGTTATCCTTAAAACTAACCTTAAAAATATTGTCAACCAACAAGACAAATGCCACTACAAGAAAAATACAAAATTGTGATGGAATATTTGTGACGGACAAGTTCATCACAATCTCGTGACGGACTTGTCCGTTTATAGTCCATCACTATTTGTGACGGATTTAACCTTTGTTACGTCAAATATTTTGTGACTGCTTAGCAAATTCTATCTCTAATTGAGACGGACATTCCGTCACAAATATATCGCAAACATTTGTGATGCAGTCATTATTCCATCACAAAATTTTACGAGATCGAATATGTGACGGCCGCTAATCTGTCACAAATCTGCCACACTTCTTGTTTTTTCTTGTAGTGCTATTTCTTCCACTTTTTTTGTTTACTGAAGTTGCGATGCTTATAATCATGAGCTTGATTTCCTTTTTGTAGTTGTGGGTACGATCAAGAAGTGCCAGCCTCTGCACATGCACCTTTTACGGATGGAATTCTTGGTCTAGGAAATGGAAAATCAAGCATAGTATCACAGATGAGTAGCTCCGGTCTTATCCGGAATGTAGTAGGTCACTGTTTAAGCGGGCAAGGTGGAGGTTATCTTTTCCTTGGAGATGATGTTCTCCCGTCTTCCGGGATTGTTTGGACACCTATTGTTCGTGCATCTTCAGAGTATGTTCCGTCTTTAGTTGGCGTTTTTGTATATGGAAATTTGCACTTTGCGCCCAAGATGTCAATAAACTTTTGTGGATTACTATGATTTTCAGGAAACACTATTCTTTGGGACCGGCAGATCTCTTATTCGGCGGGCAGGCTACGGGAATAAAGGGTCTACCAGTAATTTTTGACAGTGGAAGTACCTTCACTTACTTTAATTCCGAAGCTTACAAAACTCTGTTGTCTTCGGTAAGATCAGAAAAAACCTCCATCCTAAATGCTTATCGCCTTTTTCGCTGAGGGCTTATGGTATTTGCTGATTTTCAGATTAAGAAAAACATAAACACAAAGCAGCTGACTGATGCGGTGGACGACAAAAGCTTACCCGTCTGCTGGAAAGGCTCCAAACCGTTCAAATCCATTAATGATGCCCAGAGCTATTTCAAGCCATTAACACTTAGTTTCACAAAATCTAAGAATATTCAGCTTCAACTGACACCCGAGGCTTATCTTATTCATACTGTAAGTACCTTTTAAATTGCTCCCGTTGAGGCTTATATTGCAGTTCAAAAGTATAGATCGCGGTACTGATAATTCTTAACCCTTCTCAGGATCATGGCAATGTATGCTTAGGCATATTGAATGGTTCGGAGGTTGGATTAGGAAATGTTAATATCATCGGAGGTATGAGAGGACTAGGCATCTTTCTTTTTATACTGTTCAAAGTTAGTATTGCCTACTTTTTTCTTGTCGAGATGTTGGAAAATAATGTCCTCTTTGGAGAAGTAGGATTCGTCTTACCATTTTATCGGGCTTTTTACACAATTAACCGCTTGGCCAAAAATAATTACAGCCACTAGCCAATATACAAAAAATTATACATTTGCTGGCTATTCTTTTGGTGTGCGGCTATACAATGTAAAAATTCCATTTTTATCCCCTGCTTTACGAAGTTTTCTAACAAAAATGTACAACTTGGAGAAGAATACACATGACCAACATTTTCTTCAAGGAGGACATTAGTTTTCGGACAGAGGAAGAAGTATTGAAGTTATTTTCCACATTATAACTTTTTTCCCTGTTTTCTCTGGATTTACATATGCAGATATTTCTATGTTAGACAAAATGGTGATTTACGATAACGAGAAACGACAGATTGGATGGGTTCCAGCAAACTGCAACAAGCTTCCATAGTCGTCCTTGTAGGTTCGACTCCGACATACATTTCTCTTGCTTTTCTCATAAGGGTATCTACATTGTGTAGTACTCCCTCTGTCCCAATTTATTTGGCACCATTTCCTTTTTAGTCTGTCCCAAAAAGAATATCACTTTTCTATATTTAGAAACGATTCACTTTATGGGATGATTTATAACCACACGTTTATATAAGATTTGTTTTGGACCACACACTTCAAAAGTCTTCTTTATTTCTTAATCTCCGTGCCAAGTCAAATGGTGCCACATAAATTGGGACTGAGGAAGTATATTTTTTGTATATTGATGGTAATATACAAAAAGTATACATATTACAAAATTGATGTATACTGGCTAGCGGCTGTAATTATTTTTGGCCGAGCTGTCAAATGTGTAAAATGCCTTTTTCATATTACTGCTGCCATCGGACCTCACCCGAAACCATTTTTGTTCTTGTATTTACAGGATATATCATGATTACAGTGAAGGTTTTGGTGACATATCATAGGAAGAAGCAGGCAGAAAGTATGTCAGTATTGTAAGCAATACCAATGTTTGCTATCTAACAGAGGAACATATTTTAGTTGATTGGAAATACAGAAAATTCACTGTAATCACCCGTAGAGAATATATAACAGCAGCCAGTGTATGTATATTCAGTTCATCCCCAAATCTGTCTTCTATATTATCTATATATATCTATTACAATGTAAAGTGAGGAGTTGAGTCTGAATTGGCGAACTGAAGTCACTTCCGTAACTCTTAACTATACTAAGGTAGCAAAGTTTTCCTTGTCGCAGAAGTAACAACCTACACTATTGGTGCAACTTCCATGTTACTACTATTGTAAAAACTGGAAAACCCAAAGTAAACAGTTAGTAGATCAAAATGCTCATGTAAAGTTGAACGACCTTCACCATTCACTCAAACTCACTCCTATAAAATATTTGTACACATTTAAATATACATTCAACATAAATATTATTATATATATAGTGAGGAGTTGAGTTTGAACTGGCAAACTGAAGTCACTTTCGTAACTTTAACTGTTCTAAGGTAGCGAAATTTTCATTGTCGTGAAAGTAACAACTTTGCATGAATGGTGTAACGTCCATCTGTTATTACTATTGTAAAAACGGGAAGACTCAAAGTAAACAGTTGGTAGATCAATATGCTCATGTAAAGTTGAAGGCCCTTTTTAATATTCAATCAAACACTACTCTTATAACATTTTTGTACACAAATGTAAATATAGGTATATTTATCTATTACAACGTATAGTGAGTTCACTCTGAATTGGCGAACTGAAGTCACTTTTGTACCTCTTATTGTTCTAAAGTAGCGAAATTTCCCCTGTAGCAAAAGTAATAACTTGCCTGAATGGTGTAACGTCCATTCGTTATTGCTATTGTAAAAAAGGGATTAACCCAAAGTAAACAATTGGGAGATCATAATGCTCGAGTAAAGTCGAACGAACTTTTTAACATTCAATCAAACACTCCTATAACAATTTTGTACACAAATGTAGATATACGTTCTAATAATTACCTTTATATTTAAATCTTGTATAACAAATCAGTCATTTACTACATTTATATATATGTATACACACATATATATATTTAAAGATTATACAGTTTTTTTTTCCAAGACAGATTTTTTTATAAGGTTTCCCAAGATAGATTATTAACAAACTCCAAATCTTGTTGAAACATCTTTGCATTTAGAATGATTCTTTCTTAAGTTGAGTTACTTGAGTAAGAAAAATACATTTATAGTATTATTTTTCGTATGACATTTTCAGAATAATATTGAATCATTTCCCGTCTTCTCCTCATCTTTGTTTGTCTCTTTTTCGATATGTTAAAAGCGTCATACCATAGTGTGAAGTTATTTCATTTTTATGGAATATGTATCTAACTTCAGCATATGTTAAAAGTATCTAAACATTTAATTAGGAGTGTACAAAGAAAACCGACAAACCGCGTCAAATCGATAATTCAAGTCAAATCGAGAAAAAAATCCAACTAGTGGTTTGGTTCGACTTGATTTGGTATTGGAAAAAACACACCCGACCATAATTGGTTTGGTTTGGTTTTAACTTTTAACCAAAAAAATTCAAACTGAACCAAACCAATCCGAAATTACATGTATACAATTTTTAAAATATTTTATACATAAAATTATTTATTTATAATGTAATTTATAAACATTTCTTGAGTTTTTTCATAATTTTTGTCTTTTAACATATTATTTCAAGCTTGAACTTAGAATTCTTAATAGTCTAATAAATTTTATAGGGCATTGATATTAGTAACTTAAATAAAGCTGCTAACAAAAGAAATTCAATTCTAACACTAGGAATAACCATAATGTTCGATAGTTATTACTACGTACTACTATTTGTTTTGCATTGGTTTAGACGGTGAAAAAATATAACTTAATTTAATTTTTCTTTGATATATAGTCATGTAATTTAATAATTAGTCGTACTTTTTTTTAGTACTTTTCGATTATGATCATCATCATTATGGCTTAGCGATTTTATTTTTTATTGAATATTTTAGTACAGTGTCATCACTCATCTCGCATTTTGTGCGTTTTCTGAAGAACACTTTAATTAAATAGTTGTATCTTACTAGGACTAAGAAAATATTTGAAGTACAAGTTATATATTTTGTATAAACACTTTACTGGAAAAAATCCGAACAACCCGAGAAAATCCGAAGTTGAAAAACTCGATTTTTGTTGATTTGGTTTGGTTTATAGATTTAGAAACCCGACACAATTGGTCTGGTTTGGTGTTTGAGAAACCCGAACTAACCCGATCCATGTACACCCCTACATTTAATTGTGGTTTAGTTCTACAATTGAAATCGTGTAACCTTAACCTTTAACCGCATCCACTCTTCTTAAATAAAATTATGCAAAATTATTGAAGTTAGTTTAGGCGCATTTTTGTATAATTAATTACATAACACAATCAGATCAGATGGTTAAATTGCTTATTGTATCTTATACTAAAATTTAAGTAGGAAATTAATTTGTCTTTTCATCGTTTTAAAGAAATTTTCACATTAATAAGAGTTGAGATAACCTTAAGAAGAGTATTGTCTTCCATTCCACTATTGCTGAGTTTCAAGATCCAATTAAATAACTTTACCTATTCGTTTTGATTATTTTTCCATTAATACAATATGTAATTATAAATTTATTTAACAATCTTTCTAAAAAAAAAATATGAGAAGTATGTTAATGATATGTTTTTGTAACTTTGAAACCTTTCGTTTATCGATGAAGATAGGTTAGTAACATAATTTCAACTCCTGTTTGAAATTTTTTTTGCATTTTGGGATGATTCTAAGTTATTAAAAATAATTTTATTTTTAGTATTGTTCTCCCAATGATCTTTTCAGAATAATATTGAATCGTTTCTCTCGTCTCTTCCTTTTTGTTGGGCGTCGTACTATAGTGTCAAGTTATTTCGTCTTATAGAATATGCATTAAATATACACATATGTTAAAAGTATCTTGATAGTTGACTTTGAATTTTGTTCTATGTTTGAAATCGTTTAACCTCCACATTTAGCCACATCCACTCTTCTTTAAAAAATTATACAAAGTTATTGCACGAATTCATGGTACTAATTTCAAATAATAATTCTGGTAACACTAACCTAATAGTTAAGGAAAAAGATTATCAAGTCTCGACAGTCTACACCAAAGGGTAAGTTATCATAAGCCCTAAAACCACCACCAAAAAATGTGGTTGAATAGATAAAATTCCGCTATCCTTAACTAAAGGCCTCATGATCGAGCCCTAAAAATGGACAAAAATCCTAGCAAGGAGCGCCTCCCCTTCAAATTAAACCTTTTGCTGCACAAAATCATATTAGTCAGGCCAATGGACCAGATGTATATATACCCAGAAAAAGCCATAATATCAAGCTCACCATTAATTATCATAACCAAAAAAAAAAGAGTATATTTTTTATCAACGCTACCCTTCTGAATACTTCATCAGCCAATAAGTATATCATTGCAGGAGTTTAATCAAGGTAATCTTCGAAATCCCACAAATAATTAAATGGCTAATATGCTTTTCTCAAGGGGGAGACGCATGATTAAACAATAAAACCAGATCAAAACGAGAGAATTATCTGCAGTTTCAGCAATTTTGGATATCACAAAAAGGAACTCTATCCTCCTCCATGAGGTAAATATTACATGACAAAACCTTTATAGTTTGATAATTAAAGAGTATATGAGAACCCCCTTTACACAGTTGCCACTGAAATGATTTCACAAATCAAAACCCCTACTTCTATGCGAATTTGCATAACATTTAACTCTCCGCACTGCACATCATTCAGGAGCCGATCTTCTATCTAAACAACATTATTCACATTTTGGCTGAGGAGTCTTGCAAAATCACCTAGCTGGGTGTCTAGGGGAGGATGCAACGAGAAAACATATGAGACAGGCTTAGACTGCAGCATTGGCTTTATGGCTCTAACCTCATCAAATAATTCTCCCAGATTCTGTTCATCAAATAGGAATGACTGGTTGAGAAAAAAGCAGCACTCCCTCGCCAGCTTTTCCACCTGAAGCAACAGTCTCAAACGTTCAATTTCAATGAAGTAAAGGGAAAATAATCTGAATTAACAAAGCATTTCTATTAGCACAGATGGGATTTAGGACAAGGATAAATAGAAGGAAAGAACTATTTGCAGCATTTTAAAAGAGATAAAGAAGGGGATTAAAGATTTATAAGGAGAATATGTTACAAAAGATGCCAAGATTTATCAAAGAAAAGGTTCTAAAAAATTCAAGAGTCTCTGCCAATAGAAAAGAGCATAGAACATCTTTAATTTTTTCAAAAGAGATTTTCAAGCATTCTCTTCAACATGTGCATTGCTTTATGCAACAATATTGGGACAATTAAATAGCACATGTAATATTCCTGGTGGGGAGCGCGTCCCCCTTAAAGGGGCTCCACGTGGCGTGAATCTGGATTAGTCGGCCAGTGGGTCTCGGCACTCGGATACCAGATGGTTAAACAAAAAAAAACAATGTTGAGACAATTAGATAGCACAAATAATATGAAGTCAATATGCTACGTTTCCATAGTTTATCTTTTCTTTCCTTTGTATTCTCTTTCATTGTCATTCAGTGGTGGGGTGAGGGTTGAGCCCAATGGTATGATAGAGGCGCGCATATATTTGTTTATTCATGAGACATCAGTAAATATTTTTCCATCGGAAAGTTCAGGTATGGTATTCGTGCCAAAAAAAAGGCAAAAATGATATATTTATTGAGTAGTGGAACAATTTGATAAGACAGCAGATTAGCAAGTGTTTATATCACATAAATGTACACCGAGCAACATAGTATCATATACCTTTACATATAAGTCTTATTTTATATATCAGTAGAGATAAATGTAATAGCATTCCATTCATTTCGCATTGCAGATGCTTAAAACATCAAGCAGCTCCACAAATACAAAGCATATTTTCATGTCAACTTTCGAAAAACTCAATTACTATTAACTTTTAGTATAGATTTTGCATTCATTCTCCAGGTTCCTTTCCCACCCCATCCTGAGTCCACCCACAAATATAGCGCTCCAGACAGAACTAGCAGAAAGATAGGAAAAGGAGAAAAAGATTCAGGGAGAAACTCCTCAAGGAAACTCGGGAAGTTGTTCAAAATTACCAAATATGCAGTTACTTCCATACTTCTCTCTTGTCAATTAATTTTTTAAGTAGAAAGCACAAAAAGGACTTGATCTAATCAGATTCAATTCTTCCCTTTCGCACAGAAGTGCATTGGAGAATACCTAAGCCAGTATGAGTAAATTACCTGTAGGTATGAGAAACGTATATTATTCATGGTGATAATTACTTTAGCTCCATATAAGGCATCTCCAAGCATCCGGATGGCTAAATACTCAAAAAAAGTTTGGATCATGCTCTTGTGCCCTTCTTTATGTTCCGGTTCAAATTTAGGAAACCATAGGACACATTTAACTTCACTCCATGGAACTGAACTCCCTGCAGTGTTGGATAAAATAGTGTTGTATGGATGTGAATGGCCCCAGAGAATTCTGACACCAGTTGGTAACTGGTCAAGTGTAGAGTCATCTCGAAGAGATGTTGTGGAGATTATAGAAGACGGAGCATAATGACGTGCAAAATGTGATGAAAAATATAAATCATTGTCATCCAGTATGAGGATGCTCCCATGATGAGGTGCAGGAAACCATCGCAGAAGTGACAACATATCAGTATCGTCATTCTCCGGCAGGCATAAACTTGACAGAACACCAGAATAAGCAGATGGAACTGAATCGTGAGAAAAGAAACATGAATCTCCATTCCGGCAACCCTGTAGATGTGTAAATAGAGAATATGAGTATCGAGACCCTTGAGAAAATTTGGTAAGAAGAAAATCTAGAGAAGCCAAAGATACGGCAAATAAACACAAAAAAAAAATCCCCTTCCATATATATAGCACACCCTTAAATGTTCATCTTCCCATTCTTTCTCCTCCTCCCTTCCACTAATGTGAGCTTTTCTCCCTCCTCATTCTATGCTACACCTCCTTCCAAATCCTGAACCACCACTTCCCTCCGTTATCAAACTCTCCATCCTGAAAGCCTCCCCTTTCTCCCCCTTCCAAGCAATCACGTACGCAATATCACTATACATGCACTTGCAGATCATGAAATGCGGGGATGCGGATCGGCCAGACCAGCTCCGTCTAACTTTGGCTGGCATGGCTTTGAGGTTCACTCAAGATCCGGATTCCCTCTCTTATCCCACAAACAAAAAGTAATTAGAACAGTTAGTATAATGGTAGCACAGTATATATAAATATTTTAATCCCACTGGGCTAACAGGGACAGAATTTAAAGAGTGGCGTCCAAAAAGGCCATATGGCAGCAAGTATGACAACATTTCAAGCCTTTTTTTATAAGGTTCATTTCAAGCCATATTTCAAGGACATCGTTTAGAAATATTTATAAGTCAAAATAATCTCATTGATATATACAATGCGAGTTAACACAACTAATACAGTAAGGGATATCTTTATTACACCATGAAGCAAAAATGAACTCCTTACTCTCCAAAATGGACTTTCAACCCCTTCGAATATTCTTTTATTCCTCTATCTCCAAATCAACCCAAAAAAAAAAAAGATGAGCACGTTACTTAACTCCTTTTCCCTAGCATGCCAATATTTTCAATGGGGGATTATCCATCAGGGACATTGTTATAGGCAAATACTTGAATAAGCCATAAAACTAATGATACCTGTAAAGAGAAGAAAAATTTGCAAGTGGGCCTCTCTGCTTGTAAGGAATGAGAAAAGGAACATTGGGGACCCCTGTTGCACAGGCCCCTGAGAAAAAATTTACACAGAGAAGCCTCCCCTGTGAAACCACCATTACCGTAGACCGACATGTCATAATTTCCAGAGACATTTGTAGAGGACTGACTTCTCATCTATTCAACATCGAAAAGGAAGATGATTTCACATTCTTGACATAAATATAACAGCAAAGTAAAAGCAGAATACAGTACCTCTTTGACTACACTAGCCAAATTTTGAGCCACCTTATGTGCTAAAGATTCATCGTGGCCAAAAAATGGAACAGAAATGCATTTCCTTGTTTCACTGCCTTGTTCAAGGAGCTCATAATCCATATCTAAATACTGCTCAGAGTCAAGATGGCACTTGTGCTGATATTCATTTAGGTTATAACAAGATGGTAGGCCACCTAATGTAGCAAGAAATTGGGGTCGATATCGATGCAAAGAGTCCAGAACTTCACCATCTGCAGCAGCACAGGCTTAGTACAAAAACACAAAGGATCTAAACTGGTAAAATTCAGGATGACATACATGATTCAGCAACTTGGTTGAGTGCCGGTTGCAAGAGATTATGGAATAAGCACCACTCTTCTTCAATTTTTGGAAGTACTATTTTTCTGTCTTTTGTATTATCCAACTCGAAGAGTTGTCTTAAATGTTCAAGGCGGTGTTTGTCCTTCATTTGGAGACATATACATAAGTAGAATGCTTACATCCCAGCAAAATAAAGCAAAAGAACCAGGGGGAGAGTGGGAGGGGGGAGAGAATATCTTGTAATCATGTGGTTTTACCTTGAAAGCACGTTGCCAGAACTGAAATGCGCACGAATTTGCCATACAGATTATCTCTTTTCTACCCGATAAACCAGTGGTCCTAGAATCTCCACTGAAAAAGTCGTCAATGTACTTCATGAACTGGAAAATCAAATTTATTGATCAAAGAATGACCAATTAATTTAACCATTAACGAAATGTGGCATTCTCAAATTCAAACATATAAGGATAGTACCAAACTTTCTTGGCCGAAAGGACGAAGAATGGGCTGTGGCAGCATATCCATCATTATACCAAGAACAATGCCTTCTCGTAACATTCCTATGGCTCCAAACTTGACTATTAGTATAGAAGCGTCAAATGACAAAGAAAAGCTTGCAAGCAGTCTTCCATAAAAAGTGGGTTCATAACGGCCCCTTGGAGGTACTTTTGTTAGTGCATGGTTGTCATCAAGCAAACTCAACGCATCCTCAACGACTTCAGGATCTGGAGGGTCCAAAGCCTTCCGTAGCAGAACTAAATCAAAGATGCATAAGATAAATTTTGGCATCCCACATCTATAAACAGCAGTAGACCAGAAAAAAGAAAAGAAAATTATGGAACATAGACAGCAATCTTACGCAAATTGATGATAATAACACTCGAGACCATGCTAATTTGGATGGATGAATGACATATTTGTTAGCCCATTTATAAATTGATTAGTCATGCTCTGTGCCTAAACTATGGGTGACAACTGAGCAGGTTGGTCGACTTCTTGGTCCAACCAGCCCACCCTGTAGAGGGCGCTATGGATCTGATAATACAATAGATTGGACAATTTTGCTTGTAATACTTGCACCAAATTTATCTCATGCATTTATTTTCATTCTTTTGGTTGTAGGCATGGGAGGAAAGTCTTCACACTTCAGAACTAAATCATAAATAAGGATTCTATATGCATTCACTCCTTACTGTATTAAACATTTCAATTCTCAGTTGATAACGTCCTAAACTGTTTATGGACACATTTTGCATTGTGACCTTCATAACCAACATATCTCTTTGACCTTCAAGACTGCCAGTTTTCACAGCAGAGCAAATTATAGCTCAAGCAACAGCACGATCTGAGCTCTCACACTAACTGAGAACCAACAGAGATTTTACAGAACCAACCAGAATCATTCTCCTAAGCTGATAGTGAATTGCAGTAGCTACAGTTAACAAGCATATGGAGATCCGCAGGCACTTATTGAAAAATATCACTTTGGATATAAATTTTCATGGAGAAAGAATATATCATAACCAAGCAATAATATGATGAAATAGCTATCTGAACTCTTAAGCTGAATGATAGCAATAAATTGTGGTTTACTAAAGTTAAGTGGTCCAATTTGGTTGAGGGAATCTTCTTATATGGTCTTGGCAATCCTCACTTCATGAGATAGCTTTTGAGATTGAGTTAGACCCGCGGTCCATTTTCTTAACTTGATACCAAAGTCAAACCCACAATAACTCTTGATTTACCCAATGTTAGGCCCACATTATATGGTGTCCACGCTCTAGATGTCTAGTCATAGGCGTGCGAGAACGGAGAGGTGTTAGAGTCTCACTTTGGTTGATTAAGCTCTTAGTTTATCCAAGAGCTTACATGGTCTAAGCTCTTACCAATCCTTAGCTTAAGAGTTAGCTTTTGGAGTTGAGTCAGACCCAAGGTCCATCTTCTTAACATGGTATCAGAGATAAGACGCATCCTTGTTCTTGGTTTATCCAATGTTAGGCATCCACGTCATATTGTCCACACACCAGATGTCCAACCCTAAGAGTAGGGGATGTTAATGTAAGGCCCCATAGAATTCTAATGTTTAATTCATGCTAATTACGTACTTAATTATGTGATTCAGGCAACCACAATGTGTGTATGTACCACCACGAGGGTAGTGCAGTCATTGGAATATGATAACATAAGTATGATATGAGTTGGAAGTGGTTTGAAGTAGTCAAAACAAAAGGGCCGAAAACCAAAGTTGGAAATGGCCAAGGCAAGCTTACAGCAAACTCCCCACATCATGGCCGCCACCACAAGCTCAAGCATGGGTAGGAAAGGCATGCCCGTGCCGCGAGCTCATCGCGCGATAGACATTAGGGGCCAAGGTTTGGAGAAAATCATGTTACAACACATTATCGCCTACATCACCCTCAACGCAGGAACGATGGGTCTAGGGAAATAAGGTACCTTGCGAAGACAAAGACTAGGCAACCTAAGAGAGCTCGCGTCGCAAGCTAACACAAGAGACCCTAGCAGTATATATATAACTCGTTGGGGAGAAAGAAAACGTGGGGACATTTAAGAGACTTGAGAGCTCTTTGGAGGAGGAACATAGCTCTACCATTAACTTGAGAGCTCTTTGGAGGAGGAACATAGCTCTACCATTAATCATTAACCTAAGGGAGCTCGTGACATACAAGAGACCCTAGCAGTATAAATATAACCTGTTGGGAAGAAAGAAGAAGTGGGGACATTTAAGAGACTTGAGAGCTCTTTGGAGGAGGAACATAGCTCAACCATTAATGCTTCACAAGGTAAGCTTTAATGGTGAAATTTTGGTAGATTCCAACTCTTTAATGCAAGTATTACATCCCCTTGGTTTGTAACTCACAGAAATCAAAGATTCATCAAGATCACCACATTCAAGTTAGGGTTTACTTCAAAAAGGTAATCACATATTTCAGCTTCATATATGGTGGTTATTAGTGTATTTTGTTTAGCTTATTTAGTTGTGTTAGCTACTGCTCCCTTTTGTTCGAATGCACTTTATACTGCTTTAATTCCTTATCTGAGTCTGACCGTTTCTCTTGCTTTACTCTTTACTCTTTACTCTTTACTCTTGTTTTACTCTTGCTTTGTTTTGATTGCCTTGCTTGTGATTATGCTTTGTCTTGAACCGAGGATCTCCCGGAAACAGCCGCTCTACCTACCAAGGTGGAGGTAAGATCTGTGTACACTCTACCCTCCCCAGACCCCACGGTGTGGGATTTCACTGGGTATGTTGTTGTTGTTGTTGTTGTTGTTGCATATGGTGACTAAATGAGTTTGTAGAGTAAATTTGTGGGGAAAATTATGATTTGAACAGATCCAAAAGTTAACCAAATTAGCAACTGATTCATTTTAAGATCTTTCAATTATATCTTCCCCAGATCCCTAACCCAACCCAATCATGAATCCCTTCTTCTCCAGCACGCATCTCAGGTTGTTGCACCATCCCCCCACATGATATTAGTACTGTGAAACGATCTCTGGGAAGCGTTACAGAGAGAGAGACGTGTGAGGTGAATGAATTTTCAGTCAATGGGTGACCTTGATTCTGAAGCTTTTTTGGGTGAGAGATGGTGACAGAACGTTTGCATGGATCGAGTGACTCTTGAGTATGCATTGTATAGTGTTGGTGATTAAGAGTTCAGTAATGGAGCTACGGAATGATATATCTGGGCATTTTTCTTGAGGAGCAAGCTGCAGTTTTCCCTTTTCCGGCATGAAAATGGAGACTGGCTGAGTGTACTTCTTTTGTGGATCTTGTGGAAGATAAAAATGGCGATGTCTGGTAGTGTGTTCCAGTGAAGGAGGAGTTAATACCGTTTGTTTTGCTAGGTCTATGAGTTATTTTCTTGATAAATATGGGTGCTGGGGAAAGGAGGTGGCATTGACCGAGAATATTACTACTTTGAATATAGCCAGAGATTCAATTTTGTGGCTAAAAATCTGGCAATATGCGCTCAACTTATGTGGAACAAACACGCGCTCTGCAATATCAGCAAAAGTGTCTTATAGGCACAGTTTAAGTAACGGTCAGGTCACAAGTGTTCAATAGGTCATGGCCTAAGGCAAGGTGTCTAAATGAATCATTCGGACAAGATTAAGTGTTTGTTTATGTATTCAACCTCATAATTATAATATTCAGTTTATGTTGAGGCCGCTTGCCATATGTTTCACTTTTAGAGTTATGTATGTTTACGAAATGATGCATGTATGTTCAATGTAATGGGTAGACATGTCTAGTTGTACAGCTCGATGAAAGTTAAAGACATCGAGTGTCGGTCACGTGCCCCTCCAAATTTAGGGCATGATACTTAAGTTTGGTTATTGGTTGACGGACAAGAATGTTTTCTCCTTGTATGGTCTGGGCAATTCTTACATCATGAGGTTACTTTTGAGGTTGAGTTAAGCGTAATATCAATTTTTTCACATACATTATTCTGTCACCACTCTCAACACCTCGTCCTCAATAAAACTTCTTTAAAATGCATGCCTTTTAAAATGCATATTTCAGGACAGTAGAATCAGGAATCATTGAGAAGTCGGCAAAACATGTTCATTATAATTCCCATAGGACTCGTAACTGTAAAACAAATCCATAGCAGCGAAAGGCTAACGACGTAGAAAGAAAATAGGAGAACAAACAAGCCAATTATACAACTCTTCCATCCCTAAGCATGCTGTGTTCATTTTCATTAAATTACAGATGTTGAAGCACCAAGCAATTTCATCAAGATAATCATGCAAAAGGAAAGGGAAAGAAAACAAACAAAAAAAGAAACTGTGATGCTCAGAATCCAGCAAAAAAAACACAGAATTTTAGCTGAATACCTTTGGGATCATTGATGGCTTTAGATTCAGCACAGCAAAGGAGAAGTATCTGCTGCCTCAACGATAACCTCAGAATTGCAGGAGGCTCATAATCCTCTAATTGACCGTAAAATGATCTTTTTACCAATCGATATACATGGCCGTCACAAGTCCGTCCAGTTCTCCCTCTCCTTTGGTCTGCCTGCATCTCAAAATATTAGAAGCAATAATCACATGAAGAGAGATCTATGAAACATGGCTCGCTTAGTACCTGTGATTTGGAAACCCATACAAGCTCTGCAGAATCTGTTTTCCTAATATTATCCCAGAAAACTTGTAAAGAACGGCAAGAATCAATAACATAGCCCACCTTTGGTATAGTAACAGAAGATTCTGCAATATTTGTGGCCAAAATCACCTGGGAAAAGTTTAAGTTCAGAGAGAGGCATCAGTATTTTTTTATAACTAGCAAGAAGCATCAGCATTGTGGAGACAAGAATGTAGTTACCATATTCATTTTCTGACTACTTATAGCAGCTAGTTGCAGAAATAAAACCAGGAAACGGGGTTAAGGAAAACACAGCAACGTTTAGAGATGTTATAAATAAAAAATGACCTTTCCCCTGCAAGAACTCTTTCTCTCATCTTTTGGGCAGGCTTGAGGGGATTATAAGTACTCTACCTATTTCTTTTTTTTAATGGTGGTGTATGGGCCAACTTGTGCGCACCTCGACTAATTTGATCGGATACTTGCTACCTCCCACCTTGACTAGGCTTTGAACCTGAGACCTCATGGTTCTCCCCACTTCATTGACCAACTAAGCCACACCCTTGGGTGTAGGTACTCTGCCTGCTTTTAGGACCGTCTCCACAGATGTTGAACAAAGGGAGGAAGGAAAGCATACCTTACGATGTGACATACAGATCGTCATGGCCTTGAGAGCTTGTTCAGTGTCGATACAACGATGTAGAATGTGAACCTTAAAAGTTTCACTGAAAGGTTTCAATAAGCGCCACTGCTGCTCAAGTGCATAGTATGTTGGAAGGAAGACCAGAATTCCTTTTTCGATGTCCATTTCGTTTTTATGAATGTATATAATTAGATTGTGTATGAGCTGGTACATTTCAGGCTCGATGTCAGCAGCAGCTGTCAATGGACTTGGACTAGAACAGCATTTCAGAGCTGTCTCTTCTGATTCCATTTCAAGGATTTCAGCTACCTGTTAGGCAAATAATAATCGTTGCAGATTCCAATTTTCGTTAAATGGGAAAAACTAGTAATTCATAGGAAGCAATATTGCATATCTTCTAAACAAATCACTTGCTGCACTGTATTACACTCAAAAAGATTCATACACTTTTCCTCTTTCTGATAAAGTTAGGATGGTCATAATTTTCCCTTTTTGATGCAGGCAAAGCAGAACGCAGCATATGAATATCAAGATATACCACGCGGTGACCAGAAATTACATAAACTTAAACAATGAGTTTTGTCAGCAACAAACATCATAGAAGTCAAATAGGAAAAGGGAATTAATTAAGTGGAAGACCACAGTATATGTAGGCAATAAGAGATAAGTCCCAGTTTGTAAGGTGAATAAGGGGTTAGTATTTGATTACTATATTGAAAGTTCTGATGTTTACAACAACAACAACATACCCAGTGAAATCTCACACCGTGGGGTCTGGGGAGGGTAGAGTGTACACGGATCTTACCTCCACCTTGGTAGGTAGAGCGGTTGTTTCCGGGAGACCCTCGGCTCAAGACAAAGCATAATCACAAGCAAGGCAATCAAAACAAAGCAAGAGTAAAGCAAGAGAAACGGTCAGACTCAGATAAGGAATTAAAGCAGTATAAAGTGCATTCGAACAAAAGGGAGCAGTAGCTAACACAACTAAATAAGCTAAACAAAATACACTAATAGTCACCATATATGAAGCCGAAAATATGTGATTACCTTTTTGAAGAAAACCCTAACTTGAATGTGGTGATCTTGATGAATCTTTGATTTCTTGTGAAGCATTAATGGTGACATCAAGTTCAACTCGAAATACTACCTCCTTCAAAATTTATTATGCTAAAAATTACCTGACCCCTTTCCCCAACCCGCAAAGCTCTTCCGTCCCGAAAAATTCAATGTAACTTACAATATTAGTATTTATGTTAATATCACTTTAGTCTTCATGTGACATCCTCATAGCATATAACTTATATCTGGCATATAACTTATATTTACACATTTCACTTGTTATTTTAAACAGAGAGGAGGCCTTTTTTATTTGAAGGAGGCCTTACTTGAGCAGAAAATTGGACGTACCAAAACTTGATGTCTTGGATCTATTCTCTCTAAGTTAGGGAAACTTCACTATTTGAAAACT
Organism: Anisodus acutangulus; assembly: GCA_029783415.1. NCBI lineage: Eukaryota > Viridiplantae > Streptophyta > Magnoliopsida > Solanales > Solanaceae > Anisodus > Anisodus acutangulus. The sequence continues at coordinate 47,569,681 of CM056506.1, read as the reverse complement.
TGTACATTCTCCCGTTAAATGGATAATTTTGTTAATTTGAAGTTATTTCATAGAGGGTATAAACCTCAGAAATGGTAGATTATGTATGCATTCACGATTTCAGTAAATATTTTGTTATGTAACATATCTAAACCTAAATTTGGTTTAATAAATAAACAAAAAAAAATGTAATGCATCAATTAGTCAAAGAGAGTCATCTATATTAGGATGAAGAGAATCGTTCGCCAATAGTGTCACGACAATATGGTGAATCGTCAGATTTTAAATTTTCACTTCTAATAAACCATAGTTACCTACATGAGCAAAAAATGTATCTACTTTTTTTTTAGATGATAATGTATCTACCTATTTAAGGCCTAGTTAGTCTAAATCACCTTAAAGATTTTAGATTTGTAATTATAACACAGTAGTTATTTAAAAATCACTTATATGTTGCAACTTTTATATCATTTTACAAATTTAATGCTGACTTGGCCAAGGATAGAATAAATGGAAGGATAGGGTTGATATATGTGATAATGACTAGTGCGCGTTAAGGCTTAAGCGGTTGTTATTGCACTTGCAACAAATCAGAACACAAACAAATCAAGTATCTCAAGAAATAACCATTGCAAAAGATGACTTCCATCAAACTTTTATTTTAGAAATGAAAGATTCTTATTCCTTATATATCTACATGAAAGCAAAACTAATAAAGGTTATTGAGTTTTCATAGAATGGCTTTTCATTGGAGCAAACTTCAAACTTATGTTTAAAAGCATAACTCAGAAAGGCAATACCAATAATGGAGAACCAGTTCGGATTCATGCCAGGGCGCTCGACTACAGAAGTCATTCATCTGGTGAGGAGACTGGTAGAGCAGTATAGGGAAAGGGAAAAGGACTTACATATGGTGTTCATCGACCTAGAAAAAGCATACGACAAAGTCCGGAGGGAGGTTTTATGGAGATGCTTTGAGGCTAGTGGTGTACCTTTGGCGTACACTAGGGCAATTAATGACATGTTTGATGGAGCCAAGGCCAGGGTAAGGACCGTGGGAAGAGACTCAGAACACTTCCCGGTGGTGATGGGGTTACACCACGGGTCAGCTCTTACCCCGTTTTTATTTGCCTTGGTGATGGATGTTTTGACGCGACAAATTCAAGTTTAGGTGTCTTGGTGTATGTTATTTACAAATGACATAGTTTTGATTGATGAGACTGTCGGCGGAGTTAATGTTAAGCTGGAGGTTTGGAGACAGACCCTGAAATCTAAAGGGTTCAGGTTGAGCAGGATCAAGACATGAATACTTGGGTGCAAGTTCAGTGGAGTAGAGCATGAGGATGGCGTAGACATGAGACTTGATACCCTGGTCATTCAAAAGAGAGAAAGTTTCAAGTATCTTAGGTCTATTATCCAAGGAAATTGGGAGATTGATGAAGAATGTCACACATCGTATCGGTGCAGGGTGGATGAAATGGAGTCTTGCATTCGAGTCTTGTGTGATAAAAAAGGTGTCACCAAAACTTAAAAGGCAAATTCTACAAAGTGATGGTTAGACCTACTATGTTGTATGGGGCAGACTGTTGGCCAGTAAAGAAATCTCACGTTCAGAAGATAAAGGTAGCGGAAATGAGGATGTTACGGTGGATGGGTGGGCACACGAGGAGAGATAGGATTAGGAATGAGGATATTCGGGACAAGGTGGGGGTAGCCTCAGTGGAGGACAAGATGAGGGAAGCGAGGCTGAGATGGTTCAGGCATGTGTAGAGGAGAGGGGCGGATACCCCAATGCGGAGGTGTGAGAGGTTGGCTATGGATGGTTTCATGAGGGGTAGAGGTAGGCCAAAAAAGTATTGGGGAGAGGTAATTAGACAGGACATGGCGCAGTTTCAGCTCACCGAGGACATGAACTTAGACAGGAGGTTATGAAGGACACGGATCAGGGTAGAAGGCTAGTAGGTAGTTGTGCGTGTAGGGACAAAGCCAAATCAGGTTCACGCAACGCACTTAAAAACTACCATTATGACCAGAAAATCATTAATTTAAACATAAATTAACAAATTTAATCTGGAGAGAAGGAAATGCCAAAGTGATTTTCCACTTACTGCTATAGGTGGAGTATGCTTTAAAGACCATAGATGCATGATAATATTTCAATATAAGAAACAAGCTGCTGAATGAATTTTTTTCTTTTTTTGGACAAAGTAAATGAAATAGATTCTCTTCCCTGAAATAGATGAACTATACCTGCTCAATATATGAAACTCTTCGCTGATATATGGTGTCTTGTCCAGAACTAGGGATTCCCATCAGCTCAACTCTTTCACCCCTACCGAGATCCCTAAAGTATTCACGGTATCTTGCAATATCTGCAGTAGCAGACATTAAGACCACCCTGTAGAATCGAACCAATTAGACCCACAAAGCACACTATCACCATTGAGATTGTGATGCATGGAACGTAGTAGATCAAGTTTCCCAAGTAAAAAGCAGAGAGATCACAAATAATTCATGCAAGATAGACAAATAAATACAAAATACAGAAGAAGAAAAGTAAGAATGAGAATGTTACCTCAGGTCACTATTTTTAAGCAAATACTGCTTGACGCAAACAAGAACAAGATCTGACTCTACAGATCTTTCATGCACTTCATCAAGAATGATAACTTTGTATTTTAGTGCATTTAAACCCTTCTCTAGCATTTCTTCTAGCAGAACTCCAGCAGTTTTGAACACAATCTTAGATCTGTGACATAACGTTGACTTGATAAGTTAAATAAAGAAGGTACATCACAGAGAAAGAAACAGTAATGAGTAGTTGAAAAGAATTGCTGGATGTTATTGGAACACAAACACATTGATAAATCCACTACAGAAGGAGAATGACATTCATTAATACTGTTTCACAAAAAGAGCGTGGACATTACCAAGGAGGTAAAGATTGTTATACTTCCCTTTTACCACAACATCTCAGTTCCAAATCAGAATAACTTCCATGGCGTTTCAAGCAAACTGCATCTTGATAAATCAATGCTTAAGGTGCTTAAAATGGCTTCCCTTGTAACAACCACTGAAGAGAGGAACGATTACTGATAACTATCACCAAGACTTTACGTGGTAGATGGGTGCGAAGCTCTAGTATAGAGAATGATAAGTATGCATCTCTAGTTTTCTTTTTTGAGAATGGCTATACAGACTCACTAACAATACATCTATAGGAGGTTATGCGCTCTATAACTTAAACTAGAAACGTGACAATACAGTGCATCAAGAAGCATATATTTCCCACAGAACTGCATTAACACATAAAAACAAGACAGGGGATTTCCTTTTATTAGTTGCTTAATCATTCCGAGCTGGTACGTTTAATTGGAGATAAAGAATATTAAATGATGTCAAAGAAAAAAGAAGATTGAAATGAGCTTTATACTAGCAGTTATTTCGCTTTCTCCCGGACCTCCCAGTAGCACTAATTTAAAGATTCCCTCTTATTAGTTGTTTAAATCATAGGGAGCTGGTACACTTTGTTGGAGATTGAAGATTAAATGATGTCAAAGTAACAAGACGACTGAAATGAGCTTTACAGTGGGTGTGTATTCCAATTTCTCTTGCACGTCCACTGACAACCACAAAACAACATTTATTTTGGACATTTCATCAAATTGATAAATTTTAAAATATTAAGTTTAGAAATAACCTTAGAATTCTTCTCTATATTTTACACATTAACTAAGAATTTAAAGAAAGCAAATAAAGGAAATGTCCATATTTCTACTTTTCAGTCTATTACTTAACATGAAAAAACAAAAAAGGAACAAGAAGAAGAAGAAGCCAAATAAAACAAATAATAATATAACAAACCAGAAAGGATAGTGACCATAATTAAGCATCTGATGATGAAAAGTGGAAGGCGCCCTTGTATTTTGAAAATTCATTAATACTCATTTCACAAGGCCATATAGAAATCGTCAACGCGTTAGATGATATCCAGCATCGGCAATTTTCTCCAGCCAAAATTGAGCATCTCTCAGTTTGTTTCAACATGTCGGAAAAAAAGTCCTTTCTTTTTTATCTATCATCATAGACATAGACATTGGAAGCAAAAGATACAATTAGGGGACATGACTAATGGTGCCTGAGGCGTAGACATGATGTTAAGCTTACATTAGGGCTAGCGTTGTTAGAAGTCTTTTCTAGTCTATTTAGGGATTTGCATGCCAGTAGCAAATGTAGAGAACCTCTAGTGTCGGAGTATCACAGATTATTGGATTTCTTTATAAAGTAAATTCTTTCATTAATGATGGGGAAAGCAACAATATAAAAACAGCATACCAAATAGGGCAAAATTGTGAGACTTTATATGCCGACCCCGATAATATGTAGTTGTTGGAACACACCAACAACAACAACATGCCCAGTGTAATCCTGGGGTCTGGAAAGGTAGGATGTACGCCGACCTTAACCCTATCTTTGTTGGAACACGCCCTAAGTCTCTAATTCTAAAAGACGTGCATGCGTGTTGAAACTACAGGATCCTCATGAAATAAAATGTTTTCTCATGAGTGATCCTTGGCAAGAGTAAAGACAATGTTAACCTATTAAACAAACATGCAACCCAAGCAGGTGCACCAAAAGGTTTTCGATTACTTCTAACACTATGTAAACTTTTGCTTTTGTTGTCTGATATGTAGCTTCTGTTAGGATGTCATGCTCACTCAAACTTCAGATCAGGAGAAGAATAGCAACCAATTCAAACATTATGAGTGAAAAAGTGAAACTCAAGCAAGGCATGGATGAAGAGTTCATCTGAGAGAAAACCAACAAAAGACTACCTTTCCGAGTAGACCCTAGAGTGCCCTATATGGTAACCAACTTCTCCACCTACTTCACATTTTCGAGCCTTCGCCACCATTCTAGCAACTGCAACCACAGCAAATCTCCTTGGTTGTGTACAAAGTATGGGTTCCATGTTTTCTTCCAGTAGAAACTGAGGGACTTGCGAGCTTTTTCCTTAATTACCAAGCAACAAATTAATAAATGAAGAGAGAAAATTGACAAATTCTAAAGTAGTAGCACGACTTTAAGCAAATGTTGTGCGCATTTAACAAAAAATTACTAAGCTAGTAATGATATCCAAGTTCAAACATTTGAGGTAGAATTTCACCATAAAAGAATCTAATAACCATCAATAACATGATAACACATTGAATACACATTTAAACAGTAGTTGCAACTAACTTGGAGCCCCAAAGTTCTAAGCAAGATTTGGATAAGTACTTAAGTAACATGTGTCATAAAAAGAAGTAAAGCCATAACATTAATACGACATGCATTTATGGAATAATTATATATGGGAGTACAGAAACATCTCATAAATAGAAAACTAAAAGGAGCGACCAATGAGAAAGCTAAAGGTCATGAAAGAAGCTAGTGATGAGGGCATTGTAGGTCTCTTTCCTATTAAAGTCATGAATACTACATCTAGTCTAGAGCGTATAAAGAGAACACATAATTTAAGAAGGCGCAAAATGCTGGGAAATCTCACAAAATGTATCATAGACACCAATGCAGGTAGCTAGATGAAAGTGAGTAGTATCACCTGACACCACCATTTTGCATTTGATTTCTTTTATCTTTTTTATTTGATAAACGTGGTGTCCGTGCTAGCTTATGCGCACCTCGACTAATTTTACGGTGTACCTGCTACCTCTCACCAGCACAGATAACGAGTAACTCTATCCACCAAGGCTTAGACAAATGAAAAAAAATCGTCTATTGTTTTTAACTGCGCTGGGATTTAAACATGAAACCTCATGGCTCTCGACCTACTTTGTCGACCACTAGACCATACCGTTAGTGTGATACCATACCGTTAGTGTGATACCATACCGTTAGTGTTGATCACACAACTAAAAGGAAGTGTGACAAATTTAAACCCTATGGTAATTCTAAAAGGGCCAAACACTTGCATTTATAAGGAGAATTTCATTTTAGACACTATAAAGTACCGACTTTGCACTCAAGGGTTTCGCTTAGTGGTCTATGAAATGAAGAAACACTTAGAGATTATGTTTCAAATTCCAACAAACAGAAAAAACGCTAGCATATGTCTTCTCATCCATCTACACCTTGGCGGGCAGAGTTACCATGTACTTATACTGGACTACTAGTGGGAGGTAGCAGGTAAGCGAGGTACACGCAAGCTAGCCCAATCACCAAGTCATAAAAAACTTATAAAGTACCAAACTCATATGTATGTTATTCTACTTCCATGGCGCTTAAAAATGCCTCTCCATTCTCCAATGACTGGGTATGCCTTTTTTAATAGGTCATTATGCCATTTTTTGTTAGAAGATCATTGAAACTAACCAATAGAACTACAATCTTAAGTTTTACTAGTTAATTCAATAAAATGAGGCACCTCTTAAGATATATACTTAAATAAGAATTAAAATTTTATTTTATATACTTAAATAAAAAATAAAAAATTCTTTAAGATCTTCAATGTGCGCGCGCACACACACACACACACACACACACACACATATATATATATATATATATATATATATATATATATATATATAATCCGATTCCAAAAAAGGATATACATGCTCATTGAAACTAATCAATAGAACTACAATTTTAAGTTTTGTTAGTTAATTCGAGAAAATGAGACGCCTCTTAAGATATATACTTAGTTAAAAAAAATTAAAAATAAATAAATCTTCAATGTACATATATATATAGTCCGAGTCCAATAGATGATGCACCTCTCGATACATTCCGTATACGTATATATAATCCAAGTCCAGAAAAGGATATACATTTGCAGTAACCGCTTATATAGAACTGCAATTTTAAGTTTTGCGACGGTCGTGCTCGTCTTGGACCCGGTCGTGCCCTCTTGGGCCGATCGGGCTCATGCGACGCCGACGTCCATGAGGAATCCCCCAAACTCCTTTTTGTGGGATTACACTGGGTATGTTGTTGTTGTTGTTAGTTAATTAGAGAAAATGAGGCACCTCTTAAGATATATGTACTTTAAAGTTTAAATCATCAATGTGTATAGTCCGAGTCCTATAGATGAAGTACCTCTTGATACATTCCATATACATATACATAAACCGAGTCGAAAAAAGGATATACCTGAGCAACAACTGGGTTATATATAGAGAGATAGAGCAAGAGAAGCACCGCAACCAGCTTCACAGACAATCAGAGTGACGTGATTCTCCTGAAGTTTCTCTACGATTTTACTCTCAATTTTAAGTTTTGTGAGTTAAGAGAAAATGAGGCATCTCTTAAGATATATACTTAAAATCTTCAATGTACATATACATAGTCCGAGTTCCATTTCCATATATGTATATATAATCCGAGTCGAAAAAAGGATATACATGTGCAGCAACAGGTTATATATAGAGATAGAGCATGAGGAGTACCGCAACCAGTTTCATCAACAATAAGAGTGACTCGATTCTCCTAATTTTTTCAACGATTTTAAGTTTCGTTAGTTAATTCGAGAAAATGAGGCACCTCTATGTACATATATATATATATAGTCCGAGTTCCATTTCCATATATGTATATATAAACCGAGTCAAAAAAAGTATATACATGTGTAGCAACTGCTTATATATAGAGATAGAGCAAGAGATGTACCGCAGCCAGTTTCGCCGACAATCAAAGTGACGCGATTTTCCTGAATTTTTTCAATGATTTTACTTTTTAATGCGGCAACTGGTAGAACCGGAAACTCAGGGAAAGTCGATGACGACGACGATATCTCCGACGCCATTGCCGGAAAAATCAAAGCCCTAAATAAACTTGCCGAGCAAGTTCGATGATGAAAATACAGTGACGAAAAAAGTTGTGATTTTTGTGGAAAGAGAAGTGCTCCCGACTGTGATATTCGCAAGTGATCTCACGCGCTTAAGATTACGGTCAATGTTTTTCTTTCTTTTTACTTCATTGTTCAAATTTCAAATTTATTCAATTTTTTTATGTCCTAATTCATATCTGTCTTCTCCATTGTGCAACTAATTCATATCTGTCATTTCCTCACATGTCATTCATTTAATGGTCTATATGAAAGTAATTATTCTTTTTTAAGTAAAGAAAAATGAAATAAATAGTCAATGATGTGATTTATTGATCAATAAAATATATTTAAATCTAAAAAATTAGTATTCAAAGTCCAAATAAAAACAAAAAGTGTTATTAGGTTATTTTTATTTACCTAAATTTTGATGAACATAGTTAACAATAAAATAAAATAACAAAAAAATCATACAAATAAGAGGGATAATTACAATAAATAACAATATATTATGTATCAATTTCAAACTAATTACAGCACATTAGAATTTTTTCTTATGTGTCCTAATTCTTTTATTATTATTTTTCAATAATGTCTGTCCTAATTCATATCTGTCTTTTTTATTTCTTTTGGTCAAATCCTAATTCATATTTGTCATATCCAAACATGCCATCCATTTAATGGTGTATGAAATTACAGTAACTTACCTTTATAGGATTATTTTTAAAAAAAAGTAATTTTCTAAAATTACGTAATACTCACCCCATTTTATTTTACGTATTTTAATATTAAAATAGATTTTTCTTTTTAATCATCCAACAATAATAACATAATCACTGTAATCCTACAAATTGAGTATGGAGATGGTAGAATATACGTACACCTTATTCCTATTTTTATGGGGTAAGGATACAATTTTTGGTTGACACTCAGCTCGAAAGGAAAGACAGGGAGTGGCAACACAACAAAATAATTAGATAAAAGGCAAATTAGCAACGCATAGTAATACACATTGAGGAACATAAATTACGCGATTCCTACATAAATACTACTAATAAGAAAATCATTCGGCTACTAGCATTGACCTGCCATAGGTTATTTTCACGGCTTGAAAATATAGTTTTTGGGTTTAAATTTGGAACCTCAAAGTAAATTTTTAAGCTCATTAATTATTGAGTCAACCTCTATTCTTATTGATCCATTCACGTAAAATATATAATATATTTGATTAATTACAAAATTATATTATCATTAAATATGAAGTAACAAACATAAATAATTGAGTGTTAAATTAGTTAAATTTATGAATACATAATTCAATTAATTGAATATTTAATGTGGTTTGATCAGCTATTACGGGCACTAAAATCAGAACTTATCAACAGCCAAGGAACCAAAAATACTATATTGTACTATTTGCATTTCGCAGTGGGGTCCGGTGATCTCACGCGCTAAGATTACGTGAATTTGTGCGTGCTCCCAGAATTACGGTCAAAGCTTTTCTTTCTTTTTACTTCATTGTTCAAATTTCAAATTTATTCAATTTTTTTATGTCCTAATTCATATCTGTCATCTCCTTTGTGCAACTAATTCAAATCTGTATTACAATTACATTTTTTCTTTGAAATTACGTTATATTGCAAGCGTAATGTAGTAAAATAAAATAAGCATTTAATGGTGTGACTTACTGATTAATAAAATACGTTCAAATCTTATAAATTGGTGTTCAAGTCTGAATAAAAATAAAAATAATTATTAGATTATTTTATTTGTCAAAATCTTGGTGAACGAAATTAACAACAAAATAAAATAACAACAACTTCCTATTACAAAAGAGAAAATTCCAATACATAACAATTACTATATACAAATAAGAGGAAAAATACAATATATGAATATATCATATATCATATATCATATATCATATATCAATTTCAAACTAACTAGAGCACATTATAATGAATATTTTTGTGTGTCCAAATCCTTTTTCATTTGTCGCTTTTTCCAATAATGTGAGTCCTAATTCATATCTGTCTTTTTTATTTATTTTTTGGTAAAATCCTAATTCATATCTGTCATTTCCTAACATGCCATTCATTTAATGGTCTGTGAAGTTACATTAATTTTCCTCTATCAAGATTTAAAAAATTTTAAAATTATGTAATACTTGTAAAAGTAAAATAAAATAAGCACAATGATGTGACTTAATGATCAATAAAATAGGTTTAAATTTTGAAGATTATGTTCAAGTCAGAAACAAAAACTGCTGTTAGATTTTTTTTTTATTTGCTTAAATTTTTTTGAGCAAACTTAAAAAATAAAATAAAATGGCAAATACTTCTTATTGCAAAAGAGAAAAAAATCAATAAATAGCTATTACTATATACAAATAAAATAAACAAATACAATGAATAACAATATATTATATATCAAATTCGAACTAATCAACGTACACAATAATGAATCATTTTACGTGTGTGTATATATATATATATAATAAAAAGGGATAAGGATTGTGAATTCACCACGGGCGGGGTGAATCTTTGTCGTTCGTCCATCAATAAATGAATCTTTGTTTTGGAAACACAAATAAACCTAAACAAAATTTATGTTACAAGTAGACCTGTCCATAGGGTCGGGGACCCGTCCGGCCCGGCCCGGCCCGAAAAAAACAGGGCCATGGTCAGCTTTTAGCTGACCCGAGAGCCACCCGACCCGGCCCGACCTCGGCCCGACCCCGACCCGACCTCGGCCCAACACCGACCCACATATTTTTTTAATATAATTTATATTATTTTTCCTTCATTAATATTTATTTTGTACTTATATATATTTTTGTCATTAATAAGTGATATAATGTCTGTTTATATATATATATATATATATATATATATATATATATATATATATATATATATATATATATATATATATATCTAATCTACATTTAGCTCGACACAAAATAAGATAAAAACAGTATGTGAATATTAATTATATATTTATATAATTAGTCATTTTGTTAATATCATGGAAGCATAATGTAGGGAGATAAAATAGTTGTAAATTGGTGAAACTTTAAATGGTCATAACTCTGCGCTCGGATGTCCGTTTTATCCAAAAAAAATTTGATTTTGCATATTTTTTCGAGGCAGGAGACAGTCAAACCGCCATAAAGCGGTTTACGCAGACCAATTTTTAGAAAACGCGTCAGTTTTCCAATCAATTTGTGTTTTTCCCCAAATCGATTTCCAATTCTCTTTTCTTTAGTCAAGATTTCACGATATACAATACATTTCAACGTCGAAATTTCGTGGTAATGTAGGGGTGAATACCAATTTCAGTTTGAAAATTCAATTTTAAAAATCTCGACCGGCCGACCACCCGCCAAAAAATCGTCGGGTCAGGGCCGACCCGTGACCCGTAGGGTCCCCGAAGGGTCAGGGCCAGGGTCGGAATTTTTAAAAAAATATAGGGTCAGGGTCGGGCCAGGGTCGGGCAAGGAGGAAAAAAAAGCCACCCGACCCGACCTTTGGACAGGTCTAGTTACAAGTTGTCTCGAGACTTTCAAACGCAACCACGTAATTGGTGTTTGATTGAAAAAATAAAAAATATAGATTTTACGTCGTCTACTTACAAAAACAAAAATGGAATGGTTCTTTTTTCTTCTTTGGAATAGGGCAACGATGGATGTGATAGTGAATATATTCCATATGTCATGTTTTTTCCATATATTCACAAGATATTCTGTAATTAATATTTTAGTATAAATTAATGTAAAATAGAGATCTTAATAACTATGTCATGTTATTGTGTCAACGTAAGTATGCATATGAGATTGTCTACATGGCTAAAATGGCAAACTGCAAGATCATGCACACTCCTATCGACTCAAAGTCCAAACTCAGTGCGAATGACGAGGATCCGGTCACCGATCCCTCTCTTTACAGGAGTCTCACGTGTGCTCTACAGTATCTCACATTCACTCGACCATATATTGCATATGTTGTTCAGCATGTGTGTTTGCTCATGCACGCTCATAGGGAGCTTTACTTTACAGCTCGTAAGCGTATCATTCGGTAAGGTAATGTCACTCTTGACTATGGATTACATTTATATTCACCCGCACTGAATAGGTTGCTCTCTTACACGGATGCAGATTAGGCAGACTGTTTGTACACCCGTCGTTCTACGTCTGGCTATTCCGTCTTTTTAGGGGATAATAGTATATCGTGGTCTGCCAAGCGGCAAGCAACTCTTTCCCATTCGAGTGCAGAAGCAGAATATCGAGGCGTTGCGAACGTTGTTGCCAAGCTATGTTGGCTCTGAAATCTCATTCTTGAGCTTCATTGTCCCTTACGTAAGGCATATTTGGTTTACTATGATAACATATATGTTGTCTACTTGTCTCATAACCCAGTTTAGCATCAACGAACCAAGCATATTGAGATGGATATTCACTTTGTTCGTGAGAATGTTGCAATGGTCACGTTAGGGTGTTGCATGTTCCTTCTTCGTATCAGTATGCAAATATCTTCACAAATGGGTCTCATCGTCAATTGTTTCTTGACTTCAGATTCAGTCTCAGCGTCCGGCCTCTTCGAGCTCTGACTGAGGGGGTGCGATAGTGAATATATGAAATATATTCACAATATATTCTATAATTAATATTTTAGTATAATTAATGTAAAATATAAATCTTAATTCCATTAGGACTACAATTGTACACTCTATATATATTGCATTAATAAGAGAACTCCAATCAAGGAGATTTACATTGTTCTACAGGATGGTTATATTGCATTTCCCATGCACTCCTTCGAGTTGATTTGTCTTTCCCCTAATAGCATTCCTTCTTGTCCTATTCATTTCTTCTTAGGTGTATACAATGGTGGATTTTAGATGGGGCTGGGGGCTGTGTCACCCCTAAAAAACTTAATTTTTTTTATATAACTCAAAATACACGATATGTTTGGCCCAAAATCACATAAAGCCCCTTAAGCTTTCTCATTTGCCCCAAATCGCAGAAAACTCTAAGCCCCAATTCATTGCCAGCTTCGATCCCAGCAAAGACCAGCTGTCTATGCCATATAGATTACAACTTGCTTTGGTTGCTGCTTCCAGAGAAGTTTTCCTTATTCGTGATTTCTTTTCAAACTTGACTTTTGTTGTCAATAGTGTATGTTCCTCTTGTAAGCGTCATGATGAGCTGCAAACTGTCAAATTAGAAGAGACATCACTTTTGCTAGAGATTGGTGAACTTGATAGTGGTAAAGGACAAAATCATATAGGCACTTTGAAACGAACTGGAGATACTCGTTGGAGCTCACATTTTTCTTCTGTTTGTAGTATGATAAATATGCATGATGCAACTTGTGTGGTTCTTCAAAATATAAGGAAAATTGATCAACTTACTCTCAACGAGGGGATGCTAATGCTGCTTGTAAGATTATGAATTCATTTGAGTTCATATTGATTTTGCACATGATGAAAGAGATTATGAGAATTACAGATTGTCTTTGTCAAGCTTTACAACAGAAATCCCAAGATATACTTAATGTTATACATTTAGTCAGCACTACAAAAAATATTAATTCAGAAGTTGAGAGATGAAGGATGGGATCAATTATTGAAAAAATGTGACATTATTTTGTGCACAACATGATATTGATTCTCCTAATTGTAATGATGTTTATATAGAGCGTCAAGGGCGTGCTCGTCATCAGAAGGATCAAGTCACATTGGGTCAACATTTTAGAGTGAATCTCTCTTGTGTTACTATTGATCAACAATTGCAAGAATTGAATCACAAGTTTAATGTTCAAACAATTGAGCTTTTGAGTCTAAGCAATAGTTTGATTCCTAAATATATTTACAAAGCATTTAATATGGATGATATATGTGCTCTTGTAGAAAAATTATATCCAATGGATTTTAGTGAGCAAGAGAAAACAAATTTGAGATTTCAACTTCAACATTTTATTCTTGAGGCTGTTAGTCATCCAAAATTGAATAACTTGTCAACTATGTCTGAATTGTGTGAAGCTTTGGAAAAAACAGGAAAGGTGAATACATATTACTTGATTGACCGGATAATCTGTCTTATCTTAACTCTTCCAGTTTCTACGGCTACTACAGAAAGATCATTTTCAGCAATGAAAATAATCAAAACAAGGTTGCGTAATAAGATGGAGAATGAATTTCTTGCTGACAATATGATGATTTATATTGAAAAAGAGATAGCTGAAAGCTTTAGCTCTGATTCAATTATTAATGATTTCAAGTCTTTAAAAGAATGAAGGGCAACACTTTAATTCTAGGTACGTCTTTCCTTTTATAAATTATGTTTTTATTGTGTTGATATTATTTTGAATCTTTGATAAAATTATATTTTATTCTTATAAATTTCAATTATAATATTTTTGTTAGTAGTTACCGCACCTTTAATATTTTGGGCATAGTCCTATTTTTACTAGGTTCTAAATCAATGAGTATGTATATGAAATTTCAAGAGATTACATATAAGTATTCGTTTGAACTTACTCAAATTATTCATGTATATATATATAAAATTTAAAGGATTTTTCTCAAATTATTATAAAAATAATTATACATTCTCTATTAACGTTGCACTGAGAGTTATTACACTTTCTTAAAACGTGTGAGATGAAATAGAAAATAATATTTGGTGAGGAAAAATAGTCATTTAGCCGGAAAATCTAATTTATTGACCGGTCAAGTTCCATTATTCACTTTGCTTTTGCTCAATCTACCCTTTTTTTTTTAAAACAATAACCCTCTTTCTCTCTTTCTTATGTCATTATCTTTTTCATTTCTAATGCCACAAATCACCTTACGCTAATGACAATAATTTTTCACCTTAAAGTCCAACATGTCATTCACCTATTACCCCCAAAAGCTCTTTAAAAAAATATTGTGATTATTATGTACAATATATATAATGTTATATAATTATAAATTAGGTAACTAAATTTTTCTAATTACAATTAGAATATAAATTTATCTAATATAAAAGATATATAAAATATATTAATATTCTATCATTGATAATATACAAGATATGTTAATATTCTATCACACTTACGCAGTTGAAGCGGGAGGTTCTCGTATGCTGAGATTGGCTCAAAAGTCATCAAAGAGTATGCACGGAAGTCCTTTAGTGAATATGTCAGCTATCTGATACCGTGAAGGAACATAAAGAACACGAACTTATCCACGAGCAACTTTCTCACATACAAAGTGAATATCCATTTAAATGTGTTTAGTGCGCTGATGTTGAACGAGATTGCCTGAAAGATATATCACACTTACATTATCACAGTAAACCACTGTACCTTATAGAGTGGGCAGTGAAGCTCAAGTAGAAGGTTGTGTATCCAACAAGACTCAGAAACAACATTCACTACACCTCTATACGCAACTTCGGCACTGGATCGAGACAGAGTAGGCTGTCTTTTAGAAGACCAAGAGAGCAAGTTATCTCGGAGGAACACACAATAACCAAACGTGGATCGATGAGTGTCAGGACATCCACCTAGTCAACATCAGAATAAGATGTAAGACCAGAGAGTGAGGATTTGTACAAGTATAAGCTGAAATGAAGAGTACCTTGTACATATCGCAAAATATGTTTGAGGGCATTCATATGTTCATCCGTCGGGTTGTGCATATGCAAGCATATTTGTTGCACGACATAGGATATATCTGGTCTCGTAAAAGTGAGATACTGCAATGCTCCTGCTAAACTGCGAACCTGAACAGGCACTGAGTTTGGAATTAGTGTCCACCGATGTGTGGGCCGATTTGCAAGACGACATGCCTGCTCGGTCAAGGATCTATTCGGCGTACTTCATGTGACAAATAAATAAGTCACATGCATGTCTCGTAACAACAGTGCCCAAAAAATATCTTAGGGGACCCAAATCCTTCTTAGCAAACTCATAGGTAAGAAGTGATATAATGGATCGGTGAAGTGCATCAGAAGATGTGGTGAGGATAATATCATCAACATATAGTAGGATGTATGCCATGTCATTACCTTTGTTATAGATGAACAATGAATGATCAGATTTGCTATGTGAAAACCCGATAGAGGATACAAAATCAGCAAACCGTTGGTACCATGCAAGAGGAGCATGTTTCAGTCCATAAAGTGATTTCTTCAAAAGACACATAATCTAGATGAATCGGATCCCTGAATCTCATAGGCTGATGCATAAACACGGCTTCATGAAGGTCACTATGCAGGAAAGTATTTTTGACGTCAAACTGATGAATAGGCCAAGACTTTGACAAAGCAATACTGAGAACGGTTCGAATAGTCGCTGGTTTCACCACCGGACTGAAAGTTTTCATCACAATTCACTCCCACATATTGAGACCTGACATCACGACGAGCCTTGTGCCTTCCCAAAGAACCATTAGATTTTTGTCTATGTCGAAAAATCCACATAGAACGAATAATATTAGCACCAGGAGGACGAGGTACTAGATCCCACATCTTATTTTCAATACGAGCATTATATTCGTCAATCATTTTATTTTTCCAATTAAAATCGGACAATGCATCTTTCAGATTACGAGGAACATGAAAATGGGCAACCGAAATGGATAAGTTAAATAATTGTTTGGGTATGGAAATGTCGTGCATAGCATGAGTTTCCATTATCCGTAGGTGTGCCACAAGAGATTGGACATGATTGAGATGGGGTGGCCGATAAGTGAATGCGGGACTGGGTGGATTGCTGAGAGTAGAGGTGAGGTCGATAAGGGACAGTGGCATAGGGGAGAGGGGGTTGGCCGAGAGTCAGATGAGATGGAAGGCCTTGATGGGCTATTCCGAGGCTCCCGTTGTGGGGTTGGGTTGTATGCCCGCCTCGGGACGACATTGGTGAGGACGACTGCCGGTGTTGGTGATGATTGATTTTGCAAGTGATGAATTAGAAGGGAATTTAGGCCATCATTTAGGAATTCATACGATTTTGAGGATGGAGAATTGAGTTTGGCAAATGGGAACTGGGACTCATCGAATATGGCATACCGAGAAATGATTATTTTTCAGCTTGACAAGTCATAACAATCGTAACCTCGATGATTGGGGTGATAGCCAAGAAAGACGCATGAGGATGACCGATGTTGCAACTTATTGATTTGTGTGGAGGGATATAGGGGGTAACACAGACATCTGAAAGTTCGTAAATGCTTATCGGAAGGATCCCGAAAATAAAGAACTTGAGTGAAAGACTTGTGTTTGAGAGACTTGTTTGGTAGAATGTTCAAGAGATAGGTTGCCATTGATAGAGTGTAATGCCAAAAATGAGAAGTAGAGGCGTGAGCAAGTAGGGCGCGAATTAAGTTGTTTATGATTCTAAGTTTTCGTTCGGCTTTGCCATTTTGTGGAGAGGTGGGACAGTAAAATGAAAAATAAGGTCGTGTTTGGTACAGAAACGTTTGAATTGATTATTATCGAATTCCACCCATTGTCACATTAAAACCATTTAATATTATTTTCAAATTGTGTCTTAATAAAAGTGATGAATGATGCAAAAATAGAATAGACTTAGGACTTATTACCAATAGGAAACGTCCATAGGAAGTTTGAATAATTATCTAAGAAAAACATATAGTATCGATGCCCGACCGTGCTTAAGATAAGAGAAGTCCATAAATCATTGTATATTATATCAAAAGGCATTAAAGTACAAGTGGATGAAGAATAAAATGTCAACTTGACATATTTCCTAAAAACACAATATTCACAAACAGGAAGAGAAGGGACATGTTTGTAAGCAATAAATTTATTTTTGCTAAGGGAGCGTGAAATAGAGTCTTCCGTGTGTCTTAATCTATTGTGTCATAAATGAGACGAAACTGCTGCAAAGGTTGATGGAGATGAGGTTGGATGGCTGACGGAGGTGGTGATAGGATAAATGTCACCAGTGCTATCATATCTCACAATTCGCATCCTTGTCATAAGGTCTTTCACAAAAAAACCAAAAGGATCAAATTTAAGGGAAACATTATCGTCGGTTGTGAGACACACATAGATTAGATTTTTGATAAGTTTTGGAGCATGTAGGACATTTTTAAGGCTAACTGGGGTATGGTGGGGAAATAGATGATTGTCCATAACCTCGAATGAGACTGCCTTGTCCACTACCAATAATAATATTACGATTTAAATTGCTTGAAGTGAAATAAGATGAGAGATTACATTGGGATGCCTTCGTATGATATGTGACGTCAATGTCCATGTACCAAATGTTGTCAGGAACGTTGAGAGACATCGTGTTCATAGCTGCCTCAATATCCGTCAGTGCGTAGGTTGAAGGAGGAGAAACTTGTGCATTGTGTGCCTGTTGTGGACGTGCGCCTAGGATGCCGGACTGGGCCGGCCGGACCAGAGATTGGGTCCAAGAGGACGTCGGGTAGGGGCAAGGTAGAATAACATATGTCGATAGGTCCTACACAGCCCATAACGGGTAGACAGCTTACGACGGAGGCTGCTGCCACTATTGGTGGCTACCTCATGTCGCTGCTGCCACTGTTTTCGGCGCTGCCGCTGTTTTCGTCGCTGTTCTCGGAATTTCTTCCTCTGTTGTTATTCCGGGAATGTGAGCCACATGTTGGATCGTTGGCTTGCATGTGGGATAGGGCGGGAGTCGAGCCTCTCGGGTCAACATGGTTGCCGTCGGTGGCTACGAGGGCGGCGTCGACTGTGCTGCCATTAGTCGCTGCCCACTTTTTTTTTGGGTTTCTTCAAGAATGAGTCTCGAATGAGCCTCGTAGAACGGAGGAAATGTCATGCTTTGTTGGAGGATGATAGTGACGTCGTCATAATTTTTATTCAAACCCGCAATAAGCTGCATCACCAATCATTGATTAGTGACAGGTGCACTGACGTTGGAGAGTTGATCGGCAATCATCTTAAGTTCTTGTCAATAGGCCGACACATTAGAAAAATTGTCATGCGGAATGGCATGAAATTAATTTTTCAGATACAAGGCACGTTGTGTCTTGTTGTCATGAAAAATACCTTCCAAGCGCTCCCACATTTGTCGTGCGGTGACATCAGTTTCAATAATTGTATGCAATAGATCGTTCGAGATCATGCCATATATCCATTGTAGGACAGTCGCATCTAAGCAGGACCAAAGTTTATCGTCAGAATCATCAAGTCTTTTTAGGGGCTTTGATTTTGTAGGGATGATATGGTCGATGACTTTGTATACACGATAATGAATCTTGAATAAATCCGCCCAAGATGAATACTGAACCTTTCCATCTCAAGGGTTATGAGAATGAAATTCTTGATGTTGTTAACTGCAAGAGCAGGATGAAATTTAGGTTTTTAGCCATTGAAAATTGGAGAGGGAGAGAGGAAAGTCGAAGAGAGAATGAAAAGGGCTGCTGAAGAAGAGGGCTCCCGAGGGGGGGGGGAGGCGACGACTTAGTGAGAAAAAGAAGTTAGGGTTTGACTTCTAATACCATGTAGGAATATGTTCCCTTGCATTTCATTGATTATTGTGTACAATATATACATCGTTACATAATTACAAACTAGGTAACTAAATCTTTCTAATTACAATTATAATATAAATTTACATAATATAAAAGATATACAAAATATGATAATATTTTATCAATGATAATATACAAAATATGGTAATATTCTATCAAATACCACACCACCCTAAAGTCGTATAACACAATCATGTCAAGTTCCACTATGCACTTTGCTTTTGCTCAATTTATCTTCTTTTTTTTATCTCTAAATAACCTTCATTCTCTCTTTCTTATGTCGTTATCTTCTTCAATTCTACCACCACAAATCACAGTAATATTTTCACCTATTACCGCAAAAAGCTCTCCAGAAGACACACACACGCCACCATAAAGTCATATAACACAATCCTATGTTTACAATAAGCTGACTTTTCTTTAATTTTGGTTGATCATTTTGATTTTTATTAATTTAATTAAAAATTGCATGAATTTAATAGCTCAGCATATTTATTACAAGGCGTAATTGATAGTAAATTAAGCAGATGGTAATTATGAGGAGAAAGTTATCTTAAATTATTTCTATAACAGTAAATTTCAGTTTTTGTACAATACAATATAGTTAAATCAAATTTAAAAAATTAAATAACAACAAACGATACAACCTATTTAAATATTATACTAACAACATAATATATTATAAAATAATACTACATGCTGTGATACATTATGAACTAATGAGGAAATTTTTAGTTTTGTAAGTCAAACAACTAGTAAAAGTCGCATGAGAGTTGTTTATATTTTTATGAGTGAGAGTGGTAGGACCAAAGACTCATACCACTCTTTACCTCTCCACTCCATCCGTTAATTGCTCCCTTTTCTTGTTTTTTCACTTTTTATAACTTTCCCCAACCCTACTGTCACTTGACCTAAATCTTCTACCGTCACTTAACCTAAATCTTTATATTATATTATTTTCTATCTTTCTCAAATTGCCATCAACGATCATTTGCTAGCGAATTCAGAATTCAATAGTCTTGAATGCTCACATTGAATGCTCACATTAAAATCAATAAAAAAAAATATTGCTTTTTTATTTCCTACTGTCACTTAACCTAAATCTCCTACTGCCACTTAACCTAAATCTTTATATTATATTATTTCCTATCTTTCTCCCATTGCCACCAACGATCATTTGCTAGAGAATTCAGAATTCAATAATCTTGGGTGCTCACCTTAAAATCAACAAAAAATATATTGCTTTGTGTCAGGTTCGAACTCACCACCTCCTCTATGGCTTTGCTATTGCTTCTTAGATGCTATTTAATATTTTATACCAATATTTTAATATTTTCTATATGTCTACATATAGTATTCGATGTGATTAATGAGGGCTCGAACACCAAAACTTAATACATGGGTCAGCCCTTGTTGCTCTCTCAGTTGAGTCCGGATGGGAGAAAATTATAAATCAGATGCAACCAAATGTTATTTTAAATTAAATACAAAATAATAATAGAAATATATAAGGAGCAATCGTAAATTAAAGTTTTATCCCTTAAAACTAAGATCAACAAAATAATACTAATAACGAATTCTTTAAAGTTCTTTCTCTGGTGAATTCTTCTTCTTCCTCTTTTATTTTTGTTGAGTTTGTTCTTTTCAATTGTGATTTTGTTATATTTTGTGTTATCTCTTTTTTTTTTTTTTTTTTTATTATTTTGGCTTTCTTCTGCGGCCTTTTAGTTGTCTGAGACAAATCATCATGCAATTAATAATAGATATACTTTCTGTTTTTTCCACTGATTTTTTTAAAATACACACAACGATCATCGCTTTCTCATTGTATTAAGCTTTTGGGATTAGCTTTTCTATAGTTGTTGGTGTAAATCTAGCTATTTCCCTAGTTGGTTATGATTTGGTGAAACTAAATAAAATTGAATGAATAGTAAAACAAAAAGTTAATATGATTTTCGTTTGAGTGTAAAGTTGAAATCTTGTTATATTACAAATAAATTTACTGCTCGTATGACCCAGGTTATGGAGTGTATTATGTAAATTTTAATATTATGCATGACATCACAATAAATTAAATATTTTTCATCCAATTAGTTGGAATATAATGGTTGAATAATTTTGATTGTACAAGTTTTTGAAAGTGATAGTTGCTTCAACGGGAAAAGAGGAATAGTGGAATACTATTGCGACGGTAAGAGGTAATTTCTCACTTTGTTTTCATATTACTAAATTAGAAATAATTTTCCATGTTGTGTACTTCAACTTGAGCTCTTTTATATGTAATAATGCAAGCCAATTTTTCGTGGAGATTAGTAGAGAAGAAATTAAAACAATTACACTCTTTTGGCATAAAGAAAAATAATATTCCATACTTTATTAGTGCGCAACAACTTTCAGCTTTCTTCTGTTAAGGAGGTTTTACTTAGAGTTTCATACAGTAGTGTATTATCATTTGGAACATTTTTTTTTGGAATGATGTTGCATTCATATCTCAATTCTACTATAATCTCTTAGTGTTGATGAGATTCATCATTATGTGGTTGAATGCAAGTATCATTTAAAAGCTCTTTATTAGGTATATGAGGACACTAAATTAATCTAGAATGTAGAACGTTTAATAATTAGAAATGGAATTCTTAACGCAATTAAGTTATTTTTTCAAAGTTATGCGGATTGAGAAGAGGTTGATGCACATCACTTTCTCTTTGTTTGTATTATCCACCAAAGTTTTCTTCATCTTTTTGCAGCTTTGATTTTTCTTTGAAATCTTCATAAAATTTTCACTAGAACCTTCTGCAAAAATGTTTAGTTTCAATATAAAAAAAAAACAGACGTTAAATTAGGTATAATGTATTTCCCTGAATTTTATGAAAATTCGGGAATCGAAGCATGTAAAACTAAAAGCATACATTTTGCGGTCCATGTTATTTGAGAAATTAAAATTTGATCCTTTTTGGTATAATATACAATCAAATACTCTTAGTTTTTAGCATATAATATCTGCTTATACTGAGAGCTCTGTATATATTATACTTATTTGTTTTTCTAAAGCATCTAACTGAGAATAACTGACAATTTTGAAGATTTATACGTATATGAATGAAAGTTAGAAAAGTTCAGCTAATTTCTTAAAAAATGACACATTCACTATTTCCTTCAAAAATAAATTGTTGTTGATGGATTTATATGTGTTTTACATGCTGTTTGTCTATGATAGAACTGTAAGACAGTTGGAGAACGATAATTATCTAAATGGTAAAACTAGGCCACTTTATTATTACCTACGTGTTTAGTCCTCTTTTCCGGAATTTATAACATCGATTGCTTTAAAGTTTTCAAAAAATAACCTAACTTTGAGCTATTTATTGATGTTTTCCTAACTTCATGCCTTCTTAGAGCAGCCTTAGTGATGATATTTATTGATGGATTTGATGGGTCATCTGCACTTGCTACTACTGATATATATTATAGTTCTCGTGAAATCGCTCATTGTAGTCATTGGCTTATCTAAGAAATGAAACAAGAGGTGAATATATTAATATTAAACATCATTTTTTTTAATCTGCAACAGTGTTTCTGTTGTTGAAGTGGCCTTGGTGTCAAGTAAATATTATCATGATAAAATAATAGCCTTTTATATTGGTAAAGTTTCAAGGTATTTTTGGTCCTGTCTTGAACCCCGCGTATAGCAGGAGTTTAGTGCACCAGATTGTTTTTTATGGTTGATAAATTCTGTAGGCAAACTCCCAGTTCTCAGTGCACTACTGTTTGTCTTCAGCATATTCTTAGTGTTGTTGCATTTTCAAATAACCTCAGCATAATATTCTTTGATGTTATATTGTCAAAGATGATTTCTACTTCCTTTATAGCCCACATATTCATTGTTACTTTAGTAGAAACAGAAATTTAATTTTAGTAAAGTTAGTTTCTCCTATCTTTATATTCTATCAAAAACTAAATCATATAAACAAGCAATAATGCCAGGCACAGACCCGTGCCTTACACGAGCACAAGCTATCTTCACATAAATATGATGTGTCGTATATTCTCTGAGTAAAATTTGTCAACAATAAGTAGTGGAATGAAGAAAGCTTACTTGGAGGTGATGAATCAGGCCCTCGAAAACACTGGAAATCCCCAGAGGGGCGCTCAAGCCTTCCATACGCGAAAGCAATTTCATGGTGAGTTTGAGTCTTAGCCCCCTCTCTATTCCCAAGTAAAGGGTGAGTCCCAAGGATCCACTGCTTGATCGCGGTCCCAATCTATAAATATAATACTGGCTCGCTATTCATATTATTTCTGCTTGTTTCGCCTGAAGCATCGGACCAATGATCACCCATGTGCCGTAAATTAATTATGCGTAAACAAACAAAGACCTTCCATCACTTTTTTCCATTAAGTGAAACCTATTGGTTGTATATTTTTTTTATAATTTAATATATTTCTTTTATTTCATTTTATGTGATACTATTTAGTGTAGTTTGTTTTGAAAAAAAATGACACAACCTTAAATAAAAAATGCACATACACATATAAAAAAATGCTAACATAGCAAATCTATGTTTTTCGCTCAAACTCAGGTATATCCACAAAAAAAATTAAAATCATATTTTTTTTCGTATAAACTCTATTCTTCACCACAATCGAGCTCATCAAGACTTATCACCATGAACCGAGTAAAGAACAACACTAAAATACACTTCAATAAACAATATTATAAGAACAAGATTTTTCAGTTTCAATATCACCTTATTCATGGAGAAATATATGCCTTTCATTCGACATTTGATTAGCTTGGAATATTACTAACAATCGAAAGCATTGAGTTATTAGTACCTAAGAAGTATCATTGAGATAACTTAATCGAAAGCACTGAATAATCGTGTCTTGTAGAATTTAGATACAAATATTACTAAAATACTTTTAAGAAATGGTGGGCCGGTACACCCCAAACCAACGACACATATGATATTTTAAAGCCCATATATATGGTGGACCAACCCAATTCAATTCAACATGTCAAATTTAAAAGTCCGCACAAGTTAGGCTGCATATTTATATAGTGAAACTTTAAAACCCTAATAACCTCTTTCTCTCTAAGGCCTAGGCTCCGTATTTTCATCCGTAAGGTACGAAATAACTATAACGATCTGTTTTTTTTGGTTAAATTTTTCTTCCATTTTTTGTTGAGCAAAAAATTGTTTAGAGGTAGATCCAGCATAGAAGGAGTATACATACAAGTAAAATAGTTTATTAAAGTATATATGCATATTATATTATATTTATGTAATTGTGCACTCATTATGTGGTTATTTGGACATAAAAATTGTGAAATTTGAAAAAAAAATACTCCATCCGACTCAATTTATATGATTTAGTTTGACTGGTTAAGAAATTAAGAAAGATTTTTGTTATTTTGTGATCTAAACAAGCCAAACATATTTGTGTTATTATAAATCATCTCGTTAGTCATAAAAGTTAAAGTTTAAAGTTAAATTGTTGCCAAATAATTAAATGTGTTATTCTTTTTTCGACGGACTAAAAAGTAAAGCGTGTTATATAAATTAGGACAAATTGAATAGTACTTTTGGAAAAAGAATTGAAAATAGTATTTGAAAATTGGAGTTGTGTTTGGACATGAATACACATTGGAGTTGTTTTTGAATATTTGTGTGTAATTTGGAGTGAAAATTATGTAAACAACTATTTGTAACAATTTTATGTCCAAACAGTTTTCCAAAATAATATTCCGGAAAAAGTGAAAAATATCCATGGCCAAACAGGCACTATATGTATGTATGTATGTTGTTTTGTATGCAATTGCGTGCACTAACTGGTTAGTTCAAGTTTGGTTGCTGAGGTTGTTTTTTTTGTGACTTCTTTTTGTTTTTCATCTAAATTTTGTTTTAGGTTGGGTTTAATTGTAATATTTCTTTTTGACTTTTTTAGGAACAATGAGTCGTTCAAGTAGGACAATTTATGTTGGTAATCTTCCTGGTGATATTCGTGAGCGAGAAGTGGAGGATCTGTTCTACAAGGTAAGTGTAGTACAATTAGCTTCATACTTTATAACATGTTTGGCCAAACTTCTAAAATAAAGTAATAAACTTATTCTGAAAAGTGATCTTTCAGAAATGCTTTTCAAAAGAACTAACAATTAGAGTTTGCCAAGCTTTTAAAAGAACTGACAATTAGAGTTTGCCAAGCTTTTAAAAAGTGTTTCTAAGTGTATTTTTTCAAAAGTACTTTTGGAGAAAAAATTACTTCTTTTTTAGCGTCTGAAAAACTGCTTCTACGCACTTATTTTCTCACTAAAGCTTGGCCAAACACCTTACTTTTTGAAAAAAATAAGCACTTTTGGCCTCCCAAAAGTTTGGTCATTGGATTTCATTTACTAATGTCCAGTTTATTTGCCTCTTAAACTTCAAATGTGTGGTGTGTAATTGTAGTATGGTCCAATAGCACATATTGATCTGAAAATTCCACCAAGACCCCCTGGTTATGCTTTCGTTGAGGTGAGTTTTAGCTGCACTGGCTAAAATGAATTTCATTAGATATATACTTCTCCATTTTAAGCTATTTTGACATCATTTTATTGGAAAAATTAACAGTTTGAAGAGGCTCGTGATGCTGATGATGCTATTCGTGGGCGTGATGGCTATGATTTTGATGGACATCGCTTGAGGGTTAGTATAATTTTAACTGCACATATGATACACACATATGAATCAATTGTATTCTTGGTATTAAGAAGTATGTGTCACTTGCATTTTTCTGAATCAGGGTTCCAATTCACGTCTTAATTGCATTTTCGTTGACCTTAGTGTTTCACCTAAAACCATTAGGGCTGTTCTTTTAAATGCTTGTCCCAAATTAGTTGGGATAAGTTATATAAATCGTCTGTATCCGTTCCACTTTATTCAGGTCTCTTTCTTTTCAATGTTATGCTGTCTTTCAAGGCAACAAATTAGCACATTTAATATATATGATACCTAACGGCTAAATAGTTTTCTTTTTTGAGGTGCTTAAGGTTTTTGAAATTGTTACATATTGTGTATATTTATACAGGTTGAACTTGCACATGGAGGGCGTGGTAACTCATCGGCAAATGATCGTTATAGTGGCCGTAATGATAGTGGTCGTACTAATCACAAATTTGGAGCGCCCAAACGGACTGAGTATCGAGGCACGTTTATTATTAATGTGCTTGCGTAGCATTCTTTTGCATTTCATACATTTTTGATCTAATTCACTTGTTTATTTTCAGTTTTAGTTACCGGATTGCCCCATTCAGCATCCTGGCAGGATCTCAAGGTGAGTGGTGTCTGAGGGTACATTATAAGGACCAGGGCTAAAGGTGATCTTCCTTTTCCAATATTTATATTCAAGCCGCTGAATGTTTGTATTCTGTGTTTCTTATGTAGGATCACATGCGTCGAGCTGGGGATGTTTGCTTCTCACAAGTTTTCCGTGAGGGGAGTGGTAAGATGATAGACAACAGAAACTAGTTTGTGCTTCTCTTGTTTGTTTCTTGGGTTATATTAAGATCTGTTTTTACTATACCAAGGAAGCTTGCCTTTATCAGGAACATATATTGGTAAATTAAGAGTCAAGTCTAAGCTCCCCTTCCTCTTTTTTGTGTTCTGTCTTTCTTTTGCGTTTTCTTCTTTGAGAAGGGGCGGGAGAAGAAGGTTTTGTGATCTTTTGTTTTGAAAATTACAACTTATTTGCTGGTCAACTTACATCTCAATTGTTTTGGTGGTTGCAAAACTTACGGTCTTGAGTTAGCTGATCATCTTTCACGATGAAGTAGAAGGGCTTTCTGAAAGTAGAATCCTTTCTTAAAACTTTTGTGTAGAATGTAACTGTGGGTTCATCATTGGGCCTTCAAGTGTCTTTCCCCCCCTTTATAACAGCTAATATTATCTTTTTAGACCGGACCAAAACCAAACTTGTTGTATTCTATGCCATGTGAATAGCTGATAGCAAGGCATGATGAGTAGAAAGTTTTGGACGTTGAGGGTACAACATCGCTGAACGCTGCAGTAAGTTGCATCAAGTATATATTTTGGCGATTTTTGGGTTAGGTTGTACTATAATGTTTTAGCCCACTCTTTTGGATAAAGTGATATCGTCCCACAGTTTGGATGCGATTACTAATCCTGGCCAGGGTTGATATATTAGATTCAGTCAGCTACATCGTATAATTAGTGTCTGGTTTAGGATTGGTTTAAAATATCTAGTCCTACAACTCCATCCGTTCAAGTCAGAAAACTACACGTGTTTTCTTTTGGTGCCATAGCAATATAATAAAACAAGAAAGAATAACAGAAAATTAAAAGAATATTACCACAAGAAAAAGCAAATGAAAAAAGTTTAAAAAGTTAGGAGGGAGAAGGCACACGTAACAAAATAACGGGGAAAAAGAAAGCAGAGCAAAGAAATGCCCCTTGGCGGTGTTGAGGGCAGGCAGTAATAATTCAACCCTGGTGGTGTAGAAGACGAGATCAGTCGTTTTTGGCCGAAAAGGTGCCATGCTTTATTCGTTGAATAAACGTTGGTACTTGTTTGGAAATAATGCCTGGATTGTTTCTCCCTCTTGGTGATAAAATGGTCCTCCAAAACCAGATACTGCTATCTGGTTTATTTCGTGTCACCAACTGAAAAAGCAGGATAAATGTTATGAAGAGGTTGATCCAGTTTAGTAAATGAACCCTGAGATCTTTCTCATTTAAGTAGAGAAGCCGTTTATTTTCTCTTCTGGAATGTTTTGTTTGATTGGGCTGAACACTGAAAGGAGGTGTTAGTCATGTAATATAACCTGTTGGTTGATATAGGTGTTACAATTTCAGCGGAAGTAAGATTAAGTAGAGGCGAAATTAAGATTCAGTTCAAGTATGTATTGCTATCGTTTCCAACATTGCAGAAGGAAAGGGTCTTTTTGATTAGTTTGAACTTTGAACGATTTAACTGGAGCTAGCTTTGTCTACCACTAGGTATTCAAGAAAAATATTTTTCTAGCCATAAATTAAAATTGACCTTATTACTAAAGAGTAGAGAAACCTACATTAAGGCATGGTTCTCTATATAAGATAAGGTACACTAAAACATGGTTCCCTATACAAGTCAGCCAATCATCTGTACAACTCGGGATCTCATGGATGCACTCAAAGACACTAACCTCACTTGTCTTAAATACATCTAATGGGTATAGCCAGTGTGGCCTTGTTGGGAGATTTATATTTTCTTCTTCATGTTCTTAAATTGTAGTAGTTTCTCAAAATTGAATATGTTTTTGGTGGTATTTTTCTTTCCTAACAATTTTAATTACCCTGATGTATAATTGTGGTACCAGGGAAAATGATACAAAAGACCCTTAACTATCTATGGTAACTTGTTGAGGAACTTGTAATATGCTGAACTATAACAAAGCCCCCTTTTGATGAGTACGGTGCTGAATATGTACGGGAAAATGGACCATTTGTTCTTACAACTATACTAAAGATTCTATAAGGTCCATAAGAGGATTAAAACCATCTACAGTTCACAAAAAAACCTAAATTTCATAAACATCTTTATTTTATGCTGTATATCCCTCCGTTCTTACGTCAAAGCACCTCTGAAGCACCTTTAAAATAGGCATTGTACCTAACTTGGTCCAAAAGTTAGCTCATTAAGTAAAGATTGCCCAAGACAACCTTGTAAAAAAAGGATTGTCTAAGACCATATAAGGAGACACTAACTCATTTTCTCGACCAATGTGGAACTCTTTCACACTTAGACAAGCCCAAGACGTGACATCTGGTGCGTGGACAATATAATATGGGGCTGAACATTAGATAAGACAAAAGGAATAGGTTTGGCTTTGATACCATCCAAAAGGTAGCTCACGTGGTGAAGGTCGGCTCAAGACCATATTAGGAGATAACAATCCATTCCTTCAACCAACGTGGGGCACGTAACACTTACACACTTTTTCACAAAGGAGATGTTCTCCGAGAGTGATTTTCCTGAGTTTGTTACCTTCTGCCCTTGCCTTTGTTACCTTCTGCTTGCCAGCTGATGATCTCCTTCAATGGACCAGGCATAAGCCATAGAGCTGACCTTAATGCTAGATCATGCAGGAATCTCTTTTTTAATTCTTTCTTTCCCTTAATTGTTTCAGTTCACTTGCTATTTAGGTTTTACATGGAAAATTGTCATTGATTTGCCAGGATGAATATACCAGAGCCTTTTAAATTAACACAGTTCGTAGACAGACGGCAAAGATTGTTTGTGACACTATAATCAGAATTTAAAAGTTGATTTTACCCTATTTTAAAAAAAGGAATTTAAAAAGGTGATTGCCTGTAACAGAGGTACACCCGAGATTTATTGGATAGTTCAAGGTTGTGGTTGTGACTAAAATGGCCCGAAGGTATAGCTGAGCAGTTTAAGGGCCTGTCGACTGTCGTAAGTATCGTGCTTCATAATTCTCTTATTTGTGTATATCAAATGTGTGATTCCTTATCTTTGAAATGTTTTTCTTGTGCTTCTACTCAATTTTCATTGTGTGAAGCACCCTAATATCGCTACAACTTGTGAACTTACTCTCCTTAACTAATTCTTTACGGCGGACGGTAACAATTAGTTTTTTCTCTTCAGGGACCACTGGGATTGTGGATTATACCAACTATGATGACATGAAATATGCTGTAAGTTATCTCCTTTTTCTTATTCTGTATGTTATCCTCAATTTTAGTTCAAGATATTTGAAATACGTTTATGCTCGACTAACAAGTGCTATTAATGTTCTTTGTATGTAGATAAAAAAACTTGACGAATCTGAGTTTAAGAATGCTTTTTCTCGTTCGACAATTCGAGTATGTTGCGATTATAATTCAAATACTTTGGTTATAGGTTGCTTAATGCCTTTTCTATGTTATTCTAGACCATTATGCTCCATCTTATGTAGGTGAAGGAACATGATTCTAGAAGCCGCAGCCGTTCTCACTCAAGAGGAAAGAGTGGTAGCCGTAGCCGCAGTCGAAGTTACAGTCGTAGCCGGAGCAGGAGGTGTGGATAATGTAGTTTGCAGATATTATGCTAGTTACTTCACTTCTAATGCTACTATGGATCTCATTGATGTTCTCTTTCCTAGCAGCAAATCTCCTAAAGCTAAATCTTCAAAGCGTACAAGATCTCATTCTCGATCTGTGTCTTCTCAGCCCCGTTCTGGGCTAAAAGGACGCTCTGTGTCAAGGTAATCTTCCTTACTGGTTATATGCTATCCATTCTGTTGCTGGGCAGGTTATGTAAAAGTTGCATCTAGTGTAAGTTTTAACATATAGTTTTATGCAAGTCCTTGTACTTATATATCATTCAATTTGAATCATTCATTTTAATCTTTTTGTTGTGAGGGGTACCTGTGAATTAATTGTTGCATCTTGCACTTCATGCATTTAGCGGGCAAGCAGCTGAGCACCTTGTTTCTGACACCCTGGACCTTGACTAAACTTTGTGTTGTCGTAGACCTGTGAATTAATTGTTGCATCTTGCACTTCATGCATTTAGCGGGCAAGCAGCTGAGCACCTTGTTTCTAACACCCTGGACCTTGACTAAACTTTGTGTTGTCGTAGACATGAGACGGCCATGAAGCAAAAGTTAGTCTTGCAATGTGACTGATTTTGCATTTTCATATATCCCTGCTTGTAAATTTGACAAATTCAAATTGCAAAGCTCATCTAAAAAATGATTTTAATTGTTCCCCATACTTCTTGATTTATTCGAGAAGCATTATTTTAGTTGTATATTATTTACAATAGATCTGGAAAGTTGAGGCCCCTCAACGGCCTTCTTTTTTCCGTATAGAGCATTAAAACATGTGTATTGCATATGAACGTAAAGCTTCTAATCCTTCATTCAGTTTGAGGATCGATATCGTCCTTTCAAAATTGTAAGTGAACCTTTTGGAAATTTGTCAATATCTTAAACCAATATGCAATGGCTCAGTTGGTGACTGGTAAGTTGTCATTAGCAAATATCTTGCTCTTATTGTAGTTTCAAGAGGCCTTATATCATGGTAAGGGAAAATTCTTCTGTTTTGGGAGGCATAGAGATACCTAGATGTTAATTTCATTCTGCTTTAGGGTGTCTTTATCCAAAAAATTCATTCTGCTTCAGGGTGATGGAGATTTTTGAACTTGAAAGCAAATGTCAAACCACATTTGATAAACCAAACAAGTTATGGAACATCATAGTGCTCTGTTTTCTTCTTTATCCACGTTTATTTTTAAACATGATGTTCAGATCTCCTAACTGTCATTGCAAGCTCTTTTATTAAATGTGTGGTCCACTGGTCATTCAGTTACGAAAAGATGTCTTGATACTGCATTTCAGGATCCATTAGAAAGTAGTTGTGGGGTGTTAAATTTAGAAGTTGGTGTTCCTATGCTTCTTGTAACTTTTGCATTCTGGAAACGCCGTATAGGAAAATGTTCTGTTGTTAAGGTACAATCATTTATTATTTCCTTTGTAAATATGAGAAGTCACATTGTTGGTTTTTCTAGATATTGGATATATGCGAGGATCTTGGGATGCGTTATTAGGATCTTGAGTGGATATGGTCTTTGCCTACAACAAATTTTGTTGTGGAGGTATGCTGTTTTCTAGAGGGCAATTTTGGAGTCTTTTATGACGTCTCTCTTCGAGCATCATGAATGTCCATCGATGCTAGATTGGGAACAAGAAGATCATGGATTTTGATGTTCGAGCTGGACTGGCTTACTAACTTCAATTTGAATTTGGAATCGCCATCTGCCAAGCTACTAATAAGACACTAATGGGTTCTTTCGCTTCCTGTTAATTGGTTTTCAAATAGCACAAACTTAAATTATTGACTAGAACTCTTCCTTAACTAGGTAACTCGCATGGCTTCATACATATCATTGTTTTCTCTTTGGGATGGTGAATGATTACGGATTTCTGCATATCTACTTTGATTATGGTCACTCTGACGTGGAAGTGGCATCAAGGCAAGTTTGGATGAAAGTTTTTAAGCAGAAGATTGGATATTTAAATTGAGTTGTTTCTGGACATTTTGCAGATCTCCATCAAGATCCAGATCCCCAGTACCATCTGTAAGTTGAATGTGTGTCTTCTAAAATAAAATGAAAAGCTGAAAATCTTGAATCCGGCAAAATTCTCTTTTTTTTTTCTTGGAATACTCTGTTGGCATTTCATATTTGACTGGATTGGTCACAGCGCCCAAAACGTGCGAGTAGAAGCCCAAAACGTACGAGTAGAAGCCCAAAACGTGCGAGTAGAAGCCCAAAACGTGCGAGTAGAAGCCCAAAACGTGCGAGTAGAAGCCCAAAACGTGCGAGTAGAAGCCCAAAACGTGCGAGTAGAAGCCCAAAACGTGCGAGTAGAAGCCCAAAACCGCGCGATTCCAGGAGAAGCAAGAGCGTGAGTAAAAGCCCACCACGCGATTCCAGGAGAAGCAAGAGCGTGAGTAAAAGCCCAGAACCACGTGATTCCAGGAGGAGCCGGAGCAGGAGTAAAAGCCCAAAACCACGCAATTCCAGGAGAAGCCAGAGCAGGAGCTTCAGCCGGAGTCGCAGTGGGAGTTTGTCAAGGTCCTCTTCCTCGTATGTCTTTATAGATTAATGGACAATCATTGGATTGCCCGAGGTGTAACCTACCATAACTTTTTTGTTGACTTTTGATTTCAATTTTACAGGTGAGTTGTGTTTGGATTAAGCTGTTGCCGCAGTTGCTGAGATTGAGAGTGCTGTTGTGCCTGAAAAGATCAGCATGAGCTTGTTGGTGTCATCTTTTTCTATAAGCATGAAATGGCTTCTGAATTTCTTGGTTCATGACCAAATTAGAACAAACTGTAAACCTTTTGCTTCTTTATGACTTGGGAAGACTAGTATCTTAGTATTTTAAACCTTTGAAGCATGTGATGGTGAGAATCGAAAATTATGTTTCGGATTTTTCAGATTTTGTTATTTGGTTCCTGCAGGTGAATGCTATTTATGTAATGACTGGTGTTGCACTGTTATCACTTTTTTAAGTTGCCAAGATTTATTTCTGTTTTGCTGGTGGCGTCTGGTCTTTGGCCAAAGATGACTCTCTGATTGACTTCATCAGGAATCCTGAGGGTCTTGCCTTTGCTCTTTATTTTGGTATGGTTGACTACATTCATGTTTTCAACCGTGGTAGGTCTTCGGTTCTCCTTATCGATCTACTTCGACTCGATTGGATCACGGGACAACTTGTCCGAGTTTTCCCTTCCTGGGGTTGGGTCAGGGGAATATCTGAGCATTGCTGAAGCCCCTTACCTTATACTAACTATGAACTTGATTGAACAACAATCAATTTTTGTTTCCACTTGTTCTAATGTGATCCGGAGTTCAAACATATATAATACAGAGGAGCAGGCTCACATCTAATGAAGAATCCAATCTTTGGGATTGAACGATGTTTACTGCCTTTTCTCGATAAGTTTGAGTTATATCCCTTACTCGTCCCATTTTGAGAAATAGAGACGAGTTTGTTCTTCAAAGGGTTGAGGTTTTTATTGAGTTAAATCCATTCCTCGCCCCAATGAGAAACAAAACTTATTGTACGTCAAAGGGTCGAGAAACTCGATGCTGCAATTCTTGAATACCTCTAAGAGTTGGGCCTTCTTTTCCGAGCTATTAAGGAAATGAAGATAATGGTCAAAATCGAATCAATTTTCGATACCAAGGGTCTGTTTGGTATATGGGATGAGGTGAGACTTCTCAGGGTTGAGATTGGGATAAAATTTATATTGCGTTTGGTTGACGATATAAATTCATTCCGGGATATTGTCAACCAAAGTGTAAGCTTAATTCCAAAGTTAATCTTGGGATATCTCACGTTTATCCGGAGGTGAAATAAATTAGTCCAAGACTCCAAGCTAATCCTTGAACTATAATTTCGAGATAACTTAAGACTGCGAACCAAACAATGTGTAAAAGTAATCCTTCGATAAGAGCTTTTGATAATATTTTGAGTTCTCGTGACACACAAACATGATATATTTTTCATACACTGCATTGTCTCTTATTTCATACATATCATTGTGATTC
This sequence comes from Anisodus acutangulus, assembly GCA_029783415.1. NCBI lineage: Eukaryota > Viridiplantae > Streptophyta > Magnoliopsida > Solanales > Solanaceae > Anisodus > Anisodus acutangulus. The sequence continues at coordinate 47,535,240 of CM056506.1, read as the reverse complement.
TCTACACAAGACTGAAGTTTTGCAACAAGTATGTTACACCATACCTATAACCTTACAAGACCTATGGATACTGAGTCAAGAAATCAAATAAATACAAACAATCAACTGAGTTTCCTCCACTTGAAGTTGAAGAAATTGATCACATATTTGTAATCTCTAAAACTTATTCACTGGAAAAGCATTAGATACCAAGTAGAAATAATTCATGTTTTAATCTTTGGCTTCTTCACAATCATCACACTGCAGTGGGCATGATGAGTTACTACAGGAAATTTTATCTTGACCAAGATAATGATTTTCATTAAGTTCTATGTACTTGGTGCCAAAAAGTGTGTACTCAATCGAACCACTTGTAAGATAATTACTGGTCAATCTAATAAACATTAATTCGTAACGTGATAAAAAAAGTTATAACCAACGTGTTATAACTTATAACAGGTCAAACGACATTGTTAGTGTAATTTTTTTTGATAAGTATATTATTTTGAATTGTCATGTACATAAGTTAACTCTTTGTTTAATTGCTGTGTTTCCATCTTAGGACAAAAGAGAAAATCTGTTATTAATCAATCTCTGTTTGATTTAACCTATATGCACCGATATTGTAAATAAGTTTGGCACAATCAATGCATTTAGCAAGTTATTTAGTTGATTTGCTTTGTAACCATATTAGAAACTTAGAATTATCGTTGAGAATTACATGTTATTGTTGACCACATTAAATCAGAAATATAAACAAGCTATACACCATCAACGCATAGAAATTAAATTTATTTAGTAGAGAAAATAAAATTTACCTCTTTATAACTCCATAACCATGGCAACCAACAACTAAGATAGAGGCATGAAGTTTCGCTACAGCTTCACAAAGGACATGCCTAGCATCACCTTCCACAACCTCAACTATAACATCAGTCACCTGTAAAAGATAAAAAATCAAAATCCATTGTGATTTTTGCAAGATACTCAATAAAAAATAACCTATAAAAATGGTGATCATAGTTAATATGGGGAAGTGTTAAAATTTGCCCATTTATTATTTTAAATTGCTCAACGTTTCCCTTCGAAACACTTATAATCCATTTATACCCTGCCGTTAGCAGATTACTTGTATTTTCCCTTGATATTAACGGAGCTCCAGCGTGAAATGGGGTGAACTTCACGTGTCCAAATTCGACGAGAAAGAAAGTACAAATTTACCACCCAACGTTTGAATATTGTTAAAAATTACCTCAAGTTGGAGCTTTATCAGGAGTCAAGGCCCAAGGGCAAAAATAAGTTTTTTTCACAAGAGGGATAATACTAGATATCGGAGGGCAAAGTTCCTCATTTTTAAATATTACGAATTTGATTTTTTTTTAAATGATTGTTCAAATAGTAAAAGAAGAATGAAAAATACAGATTTTGCATTGCATATCTCCATTGCTTTCTCCACAACCCTTGCAGTAGTCCTCTTCAAATCAGCCTCTATAGCTGGCAAAATTTTCACACTACCTGCAATTCATCAAATAGGAAATCAAGACATCATTTTGATAACCAAATTTCTACTTAAAAACTCTTTACTAGCATTAAAAGTTCTTTAATATTTTCGAGCAGAAAGGGAGCCTTTGACATAACTGGTAAAGTTGTTGTCATATGTGACCAGGAGGTCACGAGTTTGGGCTGTGAAAACTGTCTCTTGTATAAATGCAGGGTAAGTCAGTGTACAATAGACTGTTGTGATCTAGCCCTTCTCGCGCATAGCGAGACCTTAGTGCACCGAACTGCCATTTTTTTTTTATAAATATTGTCATATCAGTTACAATAACATCTATAAGAGTAGGATGAAATTCAATATCGATTTCAGTAATAGTTATGGGAGGCACTTAGATGCTATAAATGCTCCAAGTAACGTTCGAGATATATATTCTATACGTTTCAATTTATATGCCATAATTTCATTAGTAACATTAGTTTATACTACCTGTATACAGCCTCTCTAAGCCGTTATACACCTTGTATATGACCGTGTCTGCCTCATATACGCCTCGTATACATCCCAAACCCCATGATTGTTTTTTCTCTCCTACTCGATCTCCGGCAACCACCATGGTCGGAAACCACCACGGATATAGCTGTGGACAGAGGTGCAGCGCTGGCCGCAGTGGGCGAGCTGGGAACTAGGCTTCCAGCTTGAGCCCAGTAGCCCCCAGACAGAGCCCAGCAGCTGTGGCCACCAGCCTTCTGCCCAGCAACGGCCCAACAGTATGGGTTCCCATCCGACGGCCCACAGAAGCGAGGCCCAATTTCCTGGGGCCCACTTCTCTACTTCGGGCCTTCCCCAATCCAGTTTGGGCTAGACTTTCGGCACATTGACTCATCAGAAGCCCGGTAATGCGTGGTATATGGATACGAGTCCATGTCTCACCTCACCAATAATTCTGGTAATCTTCCTCAAATGCATAATTTAAATACTCCGCAATCTATTATGGTTGAAAATGGTCATAACATTCGAATTCAAGGGTTTAGCCACACACTAACCCCACCACCGCATCCCCACTTCTCTTTTAAAAATATCCTATATGCCCCGAACATTATCAAGAATCTAATCTATGTTAGAAAATTTGCCATCGATAATTCTGTTTGAATTAGTTTTGACCTATTTGGGTTTTCTGTAATGGACCTCCGTACCGGGAAACTCCTTACGAGGTGTAATAGTGAGGGTTCCTATCCACGTCTGGTACCAGTGTCACCCCTCCCACATCTCTAGCTGCCCTCGTCACTCCTTCCACATTTTTAACAACAATATCTCATTCCTTCCACCGGGAAACTCCTTACGAGGTGTAATAGTGAGGGGGACCTCTATCCTTTCCTATCCACGTCTGGTACCAGTGTCACCCCTCCCACATCTCTAGCTGCCATCGTCACTCCTTTCACAATTTTAACAATAATATCTCCCTCAACGTGACAAACTAGACTTGGTCATCCGGGTTCTCACATTTTTTATTCCCTTAGAAATCGAAATTTAATCCAATGTAATAAAGGGAACCTTTCACATAGTTTCTCCTCATGTCATCTAGGGAAACACGTTAGACTATCATTTAAGCCTTCTATGAGTATTACTTTCTCTCATTTTGATACTATTCATGCAGATTTATGGACTTCTCCCATAACTAGCAACTTAGGCCACAAATATTATCTGGTATTCTTGGACGATTTCTCTCACTTTCTTTGGGTCTATCCCCTCAAACTCAAATCTCAATTGTTCTTTAAATTCATTGAATTTCGTACACTGGTTAAAATACAATTTGAAAAAGACATAAAAATATTTCAATGTGATAATGGTCGTGAGTTCAATAATTCCCTATTTCATAAATTTTGTGCGGCTAATGATGTGATCTTTCATTTCTCGTGCCCCCATACCTCCCCTCAAAATGGTAAAGCCGAAAAAAATTCTCCGCATCATTAATAATATGATTCGTACCCTTATTTTTCATGCGTCTCTCTCCCTACTTTTTGGGTATATGCATTAAAAATGGTAGAACACATTCTCAACATTTTACCTACTCATGCATTTCAAAATAGGACACCCACCGAAATTCTCTACCGTCGAACCCCTACCTATGACCATCTTAGAATTTTCGGTTGTCTGTGTTACCCTAATCTCACATCCACGACCCCCTACAAATTGGCACCCAGATCTACTATGTGCGCCTTCCTAGATTTTCCATCGAACCATAGGGGGTACTTGTTCTATGAACTATCCACCGATAAAATCATAATTTCAAGCCACTTCACCTTTGTCGAGTATATTTTCCCGTTTGACAACATTCAAAAATTCCGAGTCACTGATTATAAATTTTTTGATGATTCGGACACATCACCACTTGTCCACCAAGCTCTACGTCATGCTACCACTGTTCCGACAGCAGTCAACACTATGTCACCACCACCTCCCGCCACTACCACTACCACTACCGGCGATCTGTCAGGCAACCCTCCAGCCTATATCTCCACCATTGCCCCCACGTCCCCATCTCTACCAACTGCCACTGCCACCACCGGCAGTCGATCCGACCATCATCGGTCACCATCGATTGCCCATACCACCACCGACAATCAGCCATTTTCTCTCTGCCACATCCTGTCGTCACCTCAACCACTCACCGGCACACCCATCCGAATACCATTGTGTCACCACCGACCACCAACACTCCAAACACCCGAACTGACACCGCAACAGTACCAGATCACAGAACCTCACACAGCACCAGAACCCACACTCAGACCCTCACACCGTCATCGGTACTTGCATCGACAAACCTACAACCACCCGATCTGCCCAAATCACAAACCCAGTTAACCAATCTCCATCAATCGAACCCCCATATGATACCCCTCACTCCGTCCACCAAACCCGTCGAGCACCAGTCACCATAACTGCCTCGCATCCCAATGACCAGCAACCTCACCAAAATACATAATCTGTCCCTGCCCCCACACACCGTATGGAAACCTGTGCCCAACACGGAATTTTCAAACCCAAAGTCCATTTTAAATTATCCACACAAATCATATCCCTTATTTCCAAAAACCCAAAATTATCCAAACTAGACTCTAATTGGAATGCAACCATGAGTGAGGAATTTAATGCTTTAACAAAATAACACACGTGGGAACTGATTCCTAGACCGGATGGGGTGAATGTGATCCGATGCATGTGGCTATATCATCATAAATTTAGAGACAGTGGTGACTTAAAGCGATACAAGACGAGACTTGTGGCTAATGGTACTAACCAGCATGAAGGTATTGATTGTGGCGAGACATTCAGTCCGGTTGTTAAACCTGCCACTATTCGCAAAGTTCTGAGTATTGTCATAGGTAAGCATTGGCCGATCCATCAGCTTGATGTGAAGAATGCATTTTTACATGGGGACTTCAAAGAAATTGTTTACATGCACCAGTCGCCGGGTTTTGTCCATCTGAAACATGACCCTAGAGCGTGGTATGACCGCTTTGCTAAGTACATTATGCAAATTGGGTTTGTTTGCAGCAAGTGTGATAATTCTCTATTTAATTTTCATCGAAGTAGTGACATTGCTTATTTTTTGTTATATGTGGATGATATTGTGCTCACTGCCTCATCTGATGATTTGAAAAATGAGATTATTGCACTGCTTAAAACTGAATTTGCCATGACTTACTTAGGGAAGTTGAGTTACTTTTTGGGGATATCAGTGACTTGATCTGCAGATAAATTGGCTAATTGCAAGATCATGTCTACTCTGGTCGACTCTAAATCGAAGCTAAGTGTTGTTGATGGTGATCCAGTGTCCGATTCGACACTTTATAGGAGTCTTGATGTTGGACTTCAATATCTTACTTTCACCAGAACTGACATTGCTTATGCTGTTCAGCATGTGTTCTTGTTTATGCATGCCCCAAAGAGCCTCATTTTACTGCTCTTAAGCGTATCATTCAATACGTTAAGAGCACACTTGATTATGAATTGCATCTATACCGCTCTGCACCGATCGTGTTGTTGTCCTATACGTATGCAAATTGTCCAGGTTGTCCGGACACGAGACGATCCACCTCTGGCTATTGTGTGTTCTTAGGGGATAATCTCGTTTCATAGTCTGCCAAGAGGCAAGCCACCCTATCCCGTTCAAGCATAGAAACAAAGTATAGAGGTGTTGCAACTGTTATTGCTGAGATCTGCTGGCTTCGAAACCTTCTTTTGGAGCTTCAGTGTCCCTTGCGTAAGACGTCTTTGGTATACTGTGATAACATATCCGCCATATATTTATCTCATAATCCGGTTCAACATCAGCGAACCAAACACATAGAGATGGATATACATTTTGTTCGTGAAAAGGTTGCTATAGGACATGTTAAGGTATTGCATGTGCCATCTTCCTATCAGTATGCATCTATCTTCACTAAAGGACTACCTAGACAACTATTCCTCGACTTCAGATCCAGTCTAAGCGTCCGACCTTCTCCCGCTCTGACTGAGGGGGTGTATTAGTGAATATTATTTAAATATTCACCATATATCATGTAAATATTAGTGATGTATAATTATGGTAGAAATAGGATCCCTATTGTATTTTTCACATTGTACACACTATATTTATATTTGTATTAATGAGAAACACCCCTCAAGGGAGGTTAATACAATTCTACACTTAGTATAAAGTTTATTTTAATTAAGGTTGATGTGTATAATTAAATGAGTTAATATATTTCACGTGGTTAATTTATTTACATAATAGACATTTGAAAACACACGTAAAATCCCTTTTAAATTTTAAGCAGAAAGTATTTAACATGTATTTAGTGCTCAATTAAAATATATTATAATTAAATCGATTAACTGACAAATTTAGAGAGCGCCCATATGTTTTTGCCTAAAAATAGTATAGATTTTTTTTATATTTTTGATTTTTTTCTAATTCTTTTGAGTTTCAACCTGCTCTTTCTTTTTTGAAATTTTTTTGGGGGTGGATCTATTTTATTCTCTATAATTATTCTTCCGGTAATATATTCTTTTAAAATATTTTAAATGTGTTTTTGAATTTCAGAGTGATAATTTATTGGGCTTATGCCGAGAGATACAATTAATTAGGGATGACAGGTGGGTACAGTTTTGCTGATTCCGCATCGGCCCAGTTGGAGCGGGTATGAGTATAACTTTGACAGGTAGTAGGCGGGTATGGGTATAACTTTGGCGGGTAGTAGGCGGGTATGGTAGGTGGTGGATTTCAATTCATTTGTCATTTTGTCAACCTGCCATATTTTGCTTCAAAATTCATTATTATTGGGCTTATGGACTTCTAAAATTATGTGTGACAAATTATTTAGGTTTTAGATAATATAAAATTGTACAAATAAAATTATAGTTGGCGGGTATGGGTAGGTGGTGGATTTACAGTTATATCCGCCTCATACCCGCCTGGCACGCCCCGCATCCACCCGCCTGGCCTAAATTCACCCGCCCTCCTTATACCCGCCAACTATAATTTTATTTGTACAATTTTATATTATCTAAAACCTAAATAATTTATCACACATAATTTTAGCAGTCCATAAGCCCAATAATAATGATTTTTGAAGCAAAATATGGCAGGTTGACAAAATGACAAATGAATTGATTACAAAATGTATTGGCGGGTGACGGATATCCACTTAGGTGGTGGAGCGGGTGTGGATTTAGAAATATACCCGCCTAGGCAGATATGGATGTTGAAAATGTACCCGCCACGAGTGACGGTAGGTGACGAATATAAAATTTTCTGGCGAGTACGGATGCGGGGAGAGGTACCTACACCCGCCCCGCTCCGCCCAATTGTCATCCCTACGATTAATCGAGACGGTAGGCTTCAACTACTTCAGGATGATTAGAAGTGTGACTATTTGTCGTGTAATTATTTTAATGGTTGGAAATGATATCTCGGAAGGCAAGTTTAGTTAGTGAAATTTGACCAAAGATTTGCATTTCCCTTGTTATCTATGTGAAGAAAGAAGATTGTCATATTTTGTAATAGTAATAAAAAGAAAAAAAAAAGAACTTGAATTGAGAAATCTTTTCCCTCCACTGATATTTTAAAAAGAAGGATTTCAAAGTCGGATACTTTATTGACTATATATTGCATTTGCTACATATTTAAATCGCTCTCCATTCAAACAGATGAAGGAACTGCTAATTTCCAAGTTGCTAAGATGAAAGAAGAATGTTAGCTTCATTTTATATTATATATTATCTTTGAAATTTGCCCTTTTCTTTCATGGTACATCTTCTTCTTCTTAATGTTAGATTCGGACACATCACCACTTCTCCACCAAGCTCTACGTCATGCTACCACTGTTCTGGCAACAGTCAACACTATGTCACCACCACCTCCCGCCACTACCACTACCGGCGGTCTGTCAGGCAACCCTCCAGCCTATATCTCCACCATTGCTCCCATGTCCCCATCTCTACCGACTGCCACTGCCACCACCGGCAGTCGGTCCGACCATCATCGGTCACCATCGGTTGCCCATACCACCACCGACAATCAACCATTTTTCTCTCTGCCACATCCTGTCGTCACCTCAACTACTCACGGGCACACCCAGTTGAATACCATTGTGTCACCGCCGGCCACCAACACTCCAATCACCCGAACTGACACCACAACAGTACTATATCATAGAACCTCACACAACACCAGAACCCACACTCAGACCCTCACACCATCACCGCTACCTGCATCAACCAACCTACAACCACCCGATCTGCCCAAATCACAAACCCCAGACAACCAGTCTCAATCAACCGAACCCCTCTATGATACCCCTTACTCCGTCCACCAAACCCGCCGAGCACCAGTCACCATAAATGCCTCGCATACCAATGACCAACAACCCTACCAAAATACCCAATCTGTCTCTTCCCCCCCATACCATATGGAAACCCGTGCCCAACACGGAATTTTCAAACCCAAAGTCCATTTTAACTTATCCACACAAATCATATCCCTTATTTCCAAAAACCCAAAATTATCCAAACTAGGCCCTAATTGGAATGCAACCAAGAGTGAGGAATTTAATGCTTTAACAAAACAACACACTTGGGAACTAGTTCCTAGACCAGATGGGGTGAATGTGATCCAATGCATGTGGCTATATCATCACAAATTTAGAGACAGTGGTGACTTAAAGCGATACAAGACGAGACTTGTGGCTAATGGTACTAACCAACAAGAAGGTATTGATTGTGGCGAGACATTCAGTCCGGTTGTTATACCGGCAACTATTCGCAAAGTTCTGAGTATTGCCATGGGTAAGCATTGGCCGATCCATCAGCTTGATGTGAAGAATGCATTTTTACATGGGGACTTCAAAGAAACCGTTTACATGCATCAGCCGCCAGGTTTTGTCCATCTGAAACAGGACCCTAGAGCGTGGTATGACCGCTTTGCTAAGTACATTATGCAGATTGGGTTTGTTTGCAGCAAATGTGATAATTTTCTATTTATTTTTCATCGAGGTAGTGACATTGTTTATTTTTTGTTATATGTGAATGATATTGTGCTCACTGCCTCATCTGATGATTTAAAAAATGAGATTATTGCACTGTTTAAAATCGAATTTTCCATGACTGATTTAGAGAAGTTGAGTTACTTTTTGAGGATATCAATGACTCGACCTGCAGATACTATGATTCTATGTCAGCGTAAGTATGCCGATGAGATTGCGTACAGGGCTAAAATGACTAATTGCAAGATCATGTCTACTCTGATCGACTCTAAATTGAAGCTAAGTGTTGTTGATGTTGATCCAGTGTTCTATCCAACACTTTATAGAAGTCTTGCTGTTGGACTTCAGTAACTTACTTTAACCAGACCTGACATTGCTTATGCTTTTCAACATGTGTGCTTGTTTATGCATGCCCAGGAAGCCTCATTTTACTGCTCTTAAGCGTATCATTCAATACGTTAAGGGCATACTTGATTATGGATTGCATCTTTACCGCTCTGCACCGATCGGGTTGTTGTCCTATACGGATGCAAATTGGGCAGGTTTTCCAGACACGAGACGATCCACCTATGGCTATTGTGTGTTCTTAGGGGATAATCTTGTTTCATTGTCTGCCAAGAGGAAAGCCACCCTATCCCGTTCAAGCACAGAAACAAAGTATAGAGGTGTTGCAAATGTTGTTGCTGAGATCTGCTGGCTCCGAAACCTTCTTTTGGAGATTCAGTGTCCCTTGCGTAAGACGTCTTTGGTATACTGCGATAACATATCCGCCATATATTTATCTCATAATCCGGCTCAACATCAGCGAACCAAGCACATAGAGATGTATATACATTTTGTTCGTGAAAAGGTTGCTATAGGACATGTTAAGGTATTGCATGTGCCATCTTCCTATCAATATGCATATATCTTCATTAAAGGACTACCTAGACAACTATTCCTCGACTTCAGATCCAGTCTAAGCGTCCGACCTCCTCCCGCTCCGACTGAGGGGGTGTATTAGTGAATATTATTTAAATATTCATCATATCTCATGTAATTATTAGTGATGTATAATTATGGTAGAAATAGGATCCCTATTGTATTAGAATTCCACATTGTACACATTATATATATTTGTATTAATGAGAAACACTCCTCAAGGGAGATTAATACAATTCAACACTTAGTATAAAGTTTATTTTAATTAAGGTTGATGTATATAATTAAATGAGTTAATATATTTCATGTGGTTAATTTATTTACATAATAGACACTTGAAAACACACGTAAAATTCTTTTCAAAATTTAAGCAGAAAGTATTTAACATGTATTTAGTGCTCAATTAAAGTATATTATAATTAAATCAATTAAATAAGATTAACTGACAAATTTAGAGAGCGCCCATATGTTTTGCCTAAAAATAATATAGATTTTTTTATTATATATTTTTGATTTTTTTCCAATTTGATTTTTATTTTTTTCTAATTCTTTTGAGTTTCAACCTGCTGTTTCTTTTTTGAAAAAAAAATTGGGGGTGGATCTATTTTATTCTCTATAATTATTCTTCCGGTAATAGATTCTTTTAAAACATTTTAAATGTGTTTTTGAATTTCAGAGTGATAATTTATTGGGCTTATCCCGAGAGATATGATTAATTAGGGATGACATGTGGGTATAATTTTGCGGATTCCGCATCGTACCCGCTCCAGTTGGAGCGGGTATGGGTATAACTTTGACATGTAGTAGACGGGTATGGGTATAACTTTGGCGGGTAGTAGGCGGGTATGGGTATAACTTTGGCGGGTAGTAGGCGGGTATGGGTATAACTTTGGCGGGTAGTAGGCGGGTATGGGTAGGTGGTGAATTTACAGTTATATCCACCTCATACCCGCCTGCCCCGCCCCGCATCCACCCGCCCTCCTTATACCCGCCAACTATAATTTTATTTGTACAACTTTATATTATCTAAAGCCTAAATAATTTGTCACACATAATTTTAGCAGTCCATAAGCCCAATAATAATGAATTTTGAAGCAAAATATGGCAGGTTGACAAAATGACAAATGAATTGATTACAAAATATGGCTGGCGGGTACAGGCGGGTGACGGATATCCACTTAGGTGGTGGGGCGGGTGTGGATTTAGGAATATACCCGCCTAGACAGATATGGATGTTGAAAATGTACCCGCCACGGGTGACGGTAGGTGACTAATATAAAATTTTCTGACGAGTACGGGTGCGAGGAGGGGTACTTGCACCCGCCCCGCCCCGCCCAATTGCCATCCCTACGATTAATCGAGACAGTAGGCTTCAACTACTTCAGGATGATTAGAAGTGTGACTATTTGTCGTGTAATAATTTTAATGGTTGGAAATGATATCTCGGAAGGCAAGTTTAGTTAGAGAAATTTGACCAAAGATTTGCATTTCCCTTGTTATCTATGTGAAGAAAAAAGATTTGTCATATTTTGTAATAGTAATAAAAAGAAAAAAAAAAGAACTTGAATTGAGAAATCTTTTCCCTCCACTGATATTTTAAAAAGAAGGATTTCAAAGTTGGACACTTTATTGACTATATATTGCATTTGCTAATTTCCAAGTTGCTAAGATGAAAGAAGAATGTTAGCTTCATTTTATATTATATATTATCTTTGGAATTTGCCCTTTTCTTTCAAGGTACTTCTTCTTCTTGAATTTTCCATGGTGGCTCTTTAATTTCTTTTTTTGGCATGTCTTCTATTCATGATTAACTATCTTGCGGAGACAAAAATATGAATTAGCTATAAAATTTATCGCTAATCTGTCGTTAACTAGCTCGTAGCTAATAATTTTTTTAATTCGTCGTTATAGCAACGAACTTTTGTTGTTTAACAATAAAATATTTTTTTGTTTAATTTCTATATTTTTTCTTTTGTAGTGACATATGATTACAAATTCCTTTAAACTCACTAGTGGATCATATTCCTGGTGGGCAAAATGTTACAATCAACAAGTTTGTTGAAGACGGTTACCTAGAAATATAGATTTCTAGTTATTAAAAATTATCCAATAACTAACACAACTAACTTTGGCTTAGTGCTTTACTACAGCACTACTTACTAGCCTTTTTCAGACTTTGAATCAAAGCATTGGTAAATATCGATATCCCAAGGTTATTCAAACATCGAATCAAAACCATTGGTAAACCTCAATCTAAGATATGTGTCTTGCATAACTATAATTAAATAACATGTGATTTACTGATAACTTTAGTTTGTAACTCTTTTTTCTATATAACGATGGTGTATGAGCCAGCTTATGCGTACCTCATCTAATTTTACTAGGTACCTACTATATTGCACAAGCACAACTAATGAGTAGCTCCGTCTATCAAGACTTAGACAAATAGAAAGGAATATCTATCATTTTTGGGTCAATTTGTGCGCACTCTAATTCCACTAGGTACTAGCTGCTACCTCCCATCAACACAAGTAAAGGCTAACTCTGACCATCAAAACTTGAATAGATGAGAAGAAATCAACTAACGTTTTTTTTAATCTTCATTGGAATTTGAACCTTACAAAACTTTAGTTTGCAACTTTTATGGTTAAGTTATTTAATTTGGAGTAAACATTGAATTACGAACAACTATTTTCTGTTGGAAGATTGGATTAAATAATGAAGAAAAAATAAGAATTGATGTATGGGCAAATTTCATAAATGTACAATTGACTGACTTATATTGCAAAAATATAATTCAAAATTTACATTATAAAAATATATCCTAAAAATACTATTATATAATATTATACATTTATATACAAAAAAAACATGTATATTATGTATACATATGTAGATCAGTATACACTATTATACAACAAATAACTTCAACACCACCAACTATCATATACATTCGTATACACCACAAAACCCAAATCTTTAGCTTCATATACACCCATATACTGTTGGGTTTAAATGATAGATTGAATGGGAAATGGAGGGAGTTCCCTCTTGCTCTATAAAATAATCATTTGTCCCACATCGGTAGTGGAAAGAAAAGTGGGAGTTGTCCCACATCGGTAGTGGAAAGAAAAGTGGGAGTTGTCCCACATCGGTAGTGGAAAGAAAAGTTCTTCTACTTATAAGTAGAATTACTCCTTCTTGTCAATAAAAGGGTTGAGGGGGCAAGGACCCCTCGCGCCGTCGTCGCTCGCTCGCTCGGCTCGACTTCGGCTTCGGCTCGGCTCGGCATCGGCATCGGCATCGGCTTCGGCTTCGGCTTCGGCTTCGGCTTCGGATTCGGATTCAGATTTGGTTAAATGATCTGATTGATTGATAATCTTTTTGGACCAAATTTTCTTTAATTTTTAATTATTTAATTAAATTAATTAACTTATCTAATCCTACCCGTTAGTGACCCTGACCCGCGACCCGGCCGGATCCGCTTGTCTGACCCGCGACCCGATTTCTTTCCCACATTTAAATTTCCCACCAATTTTAGTGTCTGTTCAGAAGGGTTGCAAACCTTCAGAAACAGTACTTCCATGGCTATAAATTTGTTTGATTCCTCAGAATTTTAGTTACTAATTTTCTGAACTACAAAATCTTATTCTTCTTCTGCACGAATAAATTCTGTGTGATATACTACTGTTGAGTGGTTCGCCGCTACCAGAGTTTGGAGTACTACTATTCTAGTAAGATAATCGTTCTATCCTGGGAGGGGATATTCCATCAACCTCGAGTACTTTGAGGGAAATAATTTCCTTAAGGAAACACTTTGAACTAAGTGGGCTCGATTATATTCTGAAAAATTATTCTTATTTTTTCAACACTGATTCTGTTTATTTTCAGTGTTTATTGTTTACTGATTTTTTGGAATACAGATTAATAACAATCTTAAGGAAATTATATTTTTAGATTAATCTGTATTCTGTTTTGGAGACTAAAACCTGTGTGGTTTTCTACTCCGTATGAAATTTCATATTCTGACTTGAAGAAATAAAAATTTCATTGGAATATTAAAGTTCATACTTGTACAACGATTTGAAGAACATAAAAACTTCATCGTTGCTGTATTTTGGTTTGGAGATTAAAACTTGTGTCGTTTTCTACTCCATATGAATATTAGTATTCTGACTCGAAGATATAAAAACTTCGTTGGAAAACTAAAGTTTCATAATTATACTGCGATTTGAAGAAATAAAATCTTCATCGTTTAAGTCTGTGATTGAATTGCTATTCTGATTTTATTAACTAAAACAGTTTGTCAATTTGACAGTGACAAACGAATAATGACAATTGAGACTGGATCTACCTCTGCAATTACTGCACCATCGGTTACTCCTACAACCCGTACCGCTGTACCACCGGCTGAGAAACCTGCGAAGTTCACCGGTGCCAACTTTAAAGGATGGCAGCAAAGAATGTTCTTTTGGCTTACCATCCTTGGTATGCAAAAGTTCACCAGTGAGGACCCTCATGTGCCTGCCGCCGACATGCCTGACAACCAAAAGTTCATGGTTACTGAAGCTTGGAAACAGGCTGATTTTTTGTGCAAATGCTACATTTTGAGTGCCTTAGAAGATGACTTGTACAACGTCTACAGTGCAGTAGAGACTTCCAAAGAACTATTGAGTGCACTTGAAAAGAAGTACAAAACTGAAGATGCTTGCTTGAAGAAGTTTGTGGTTGCCAAATTCCTAGACTACAAAATGGTGGATGGAAAAACCGTTGGAACCCAAGTTCAAGAGCTTCAACTTATCTTCCATGACCTTATTGCTGAAGGTATGGTAGTAAATGAAGCGTTCCAAGTGACTGCAATGATTGAGAAGTTTCCGCCCTCATGGAAAGATTTCAAGAATTATCTTAAGCACAAAAGAAAAGAAATGAAATTGGAAGATCTTGTGATTCGTCTCAAGATCGAGGAAGATAACAAAACCGCTGAGAAGAGGTACCGTAAGACTTCACCAATTGAAGGGGCAAACATCGTTGAAGATGCTGCTCTGAAAAAGAACAAGAAAAGGAAGAGGCCTTACGGAAAGGAGAAGGATTCCAACAAGAAAGAGTTCAAGGGCAATCGCTTTAATTGTGGGAAAGTCGGCCACAAAGCTCCAGATTATCGTCTCGAAAAAGAACAAGGGAAAAGGACAAGCCAATATGGTGGAAAAGAATGATGATATGGATGATCTGTGTGCAATGCTATCGGAGTGCAATTTGGTTGGAAACCCAAAGGAGAGGTGGCTTGATTACGGTGCCACTCGACATGTTTGCGCTACAAAAGAAGCATTTGCAACCTATGCTCATTGGACTAGAAGAGGTACTGTTTATGCGAAATACTGCAACAGCCAATGTTGAAGGATATGGGAAGATACTTCTGAAGATGACTTCCGGCAAGGTCCTGACTCTCAACAATGTTATGCACGTTCCAACAATTCGGAAGAATTTAGTTTCAGCCGGACTACTCGTCAAAAACGGGTTTAAATGTGTGTTGGTTAGTGAGAAAATTGTAATAAGTAAGAATGATTTGTTCATAGGAAAGGGCTACCTCACCGAGGGCCTTTTCAAACTCAATGTAATGTTGTTGACAGTATTAATAAGAATTCAGCTTTGTCTTACTTATTGGAGTCAAATAATTTATGGCATGTTCGTTTAGGACATGTCAACTACAAAACCTTGCAAAAATTGATTAATTTAGAAGTATTGCCTAAATTCGAGTGTAATAAATCTAAATGTGAAATCTGTGTCGAATCTAAGTTTGTTAAACATCCATATAAGCCTATTGATAGGAATTCAAATCCTTTAGACTTAATTCACACAGATATATGTGATATGAAGTCAATACCATCTCGCGGTGGAAAAAATATTTTATAACTTTTATTGACGATTGCACTCGATATTGTTATGTGTATTTGCTTAATAGTAAGGATGAAGCAATTGATGCATTTAAGCAATACAAAAACGAAGTGGAAAATCAATTGAATAAAAAGATAAAAATGATTAGAAGTGATAGGGGAGGAGAGTACGAATCTCCTTTTGCAGAGATATGTTTAGAATATGGAATTATTCATCAAACTACTGGCCCTTACACACCACAATCAAATGGAATTGCGGAAAGGAAAAACCGAACATTAAAGGAAATGATGAATGCCTTACTAATAAGTTCCGGTTTACCGCAAAGCTTGTGGGGGGAAGCTATCCTTACAGCTAACCGAATACTCAACAGGGTGCCCCACAACAAAACACAATCTATTCCATATGAACTATGGAAAGGAAGAAAACCCAACTTGAAATATTTCAAAGTATGGGGGTGTTTAGCAAAGGTCCAAGTTCCTTTCTCCAAAAGGGTAAAAATCGGACCAAAAACTGTGGATTGTGTTTTTATTGGTTATGCTACAAACAGCAAAGCTTGTCGGTTTTTGGTTCACAAATCGGACAATCCCAAAATTCATGTTAATACGGTAATTGAATCAGATAATGCTGAATTCTTTGAAAATATTTATCCGTATAAAACTGAATGTGAGTCGTCAAGTGAAAGATCTAAACGACCGCGGGAAGAACCAAAGGAAAATACACCAAGTAAAGCGGATGCAAGGCGTAACAAACGTCAAAGGATATCTACTTCCTTTGGACCAGATTTTGTGACATTCTTGCTTGAAAATGAGCCTCAAACATTTAAAGCAGCGATGTCTTCTTCTGATTCAGCATTTTGGAAAGAGACAGTCAATAGTGAGACTGAATCAATTTTGAACAATCATACATGGGAATTGGTTGATCTTCCTCCTGGAAATAAACCTTTAGGATCAAAATGGATTTTTAAAAGGAAAATGAAAGTTGATGGCACTATTGACAAATATAAGGCAAGACTTGTGGTCAAAGGTTATAGACAAAAAAAAGGCCTTGATTACTTTGACACATACTCGCCGGTAACAAGAATAACATCTATTCGGGTGTTAGTAGCACTGGCGGCCGTATATGGTCTTGAAATCCATCAAATGGATGTCAAGACAGCTTTCTTAAATGGAGAATTGGAGGAAGAAATTTACATGAAACAACCTGAGGGCTTTGTGGTTTCTGGTAAAGAAAGGAAAGTGTGCAAACTTGTTAAGTCACTTTATGGACTTAAACAAGCACCCAAACAATGACATGCGAAATTTGACCAAACAATATTGGCAAATGGATTTAAGATTAATGAGTGTGACAAATGTGTTTACATTAAAAATACTCCAAATCATGAAGTCATTGTTTGTTTATATGTTGATGACATGTTGATAATGAGTAGAGATATTACCGATATAAATGCTACGAAGCGTATGCTGGCTAGCAAATTTGATATGAAAGACTTAGGAGTTGCTGATTTGATCTTAGGCATCAGAATTCATAAAACTCCACAAGGTCTAGCATTATCGCAGTCTCATTATATTGAAAGAGTACTTGACAAGTTTAAGTATTTAAATTTCAATGTTGTAAAGACTCCAATTGATGTAAGTTTTGCAGTTCAAACGAATAAAGGTGAAAGTGACTCACAATTGGACTATGCACGAGTTTTGGAAAGTTTGATGTATATTATGAATTGTACACGACCAGATATAACATGTGCTATAAGCAAGCTGAGTCGATTCACGAGTAATCCCAATCAAACTCATTGGATGGCAATAAAACGAGTCTTGGGGTATTTAAAACACACCCAAGACTATGCTTTGCATTATAACAAATATCCCGCCGTGATCGAAGGATATAGTGATGCAAATTGGATCACCGGATCATTTGAAGTTAAATCCACGAGTGGTTATGTTTTCACAATTGGGGGTGGATCAGTGTCTTGGAAATCATCAAAATAGACATGCATCACCCGCTCTACAATGGAATCTGAATTTATAGCTTTAGACAAGGCCGGTGAAGAAGCTGAATGGCTCCGGAATTTCTTAGAAGATATTCCATTCTGGCCCAAACCTTTGGCTCCTGTCGCGCCCTATTTTGACCTGCTCGGGTCAAAGCGGAGCACAGACGTATGGGGTGATTCCTGGGTAAAATGATTGAGGAGTCGCCACCTAATTATCTTTTACGGTGAATTAGGACACCTACATATTAAACTAAGTGCTGCAATGTAAACTCCAATTTTAAGGTCTGCGAAACTAGCGAGATTCTAGGTAAGGGTTCTTTATTATCCTAAAGGGAAGGGGTTAGGCATCCTTTAAGATCCGCTAACTTGCGGTTATCCGGTCAAACTCAGGTTAATTATTGCTAGAAAAATGCATGTTTTACAAGTATAATAGATTTAAAAGATGTTTGCAAATAATTAGTAAATGATGCATTTTATACAAGTGCGTATTCAGATAACATAAAAAAGAAAGATACATGTAAAGTTTTGAAAAATATGCATTTGTGACAATAAATTATTTATACTATCAAAGAAGTAAAATTTTGGGAATCATTGAATTGTAAATTGACAAAAGATAAACTTATTCGGTATGATTAATAAAGCAAATAAAAGATGACAAAAGTTGTTTTGAAAATCTTGAATACGCGTGACGAGCCTAAAATAAATAACTAGCGAAGGATTTCTAAGTTTGAATTTAACCGAGCCTACAAATAAATAAGCTAGCGACGGGTTTCAAATCTTAAACTAACTTATGAATAAATCCTAAGTTTGCCTATTCTAAGCATTTCAATAATTACATAAGTGCGATAAATAATATTACAATACAAAGCGAGATAAAAGCTGAATTAAAGAAAGAAATAACAATAAATAAACTCCGAGGAATATTTGTCGTTATTTACTTTAATCCCTGCAAGCTGTAAAAAACAAACGGTTAAAAACAGTTAAATACAAATAACTCCATATCCGCATTCAAAACAGTGAATGTTTTGATCACGGAGGGCTCAAACTTAAATTTTGAAAAGAACATTCAAATCACGTCGTGGCTGCAAACATATGACTAATGTGGTTATTTTGATTGCCTCGCCTACTAAACGTGTTGGTCTCTCGGGTGAAATAGAAAAGATCACTATAATCACGTCGTGGCTGCGAATATATAACTTGTTGGTTATTTTAGTCACCTCGCCTACTAAACATGTTGATCTTGGAAAAAGGTTTAAGTCTTCATCATTGCCCAGAAGTTATATTTCCGTCTTTGCAACTGTGGAGGCCTCAAAATCGACGGATATTTTTCATCGGCCAGTGTAGTATCGTGTTTAAATCAGAAAAATTAAAATTGAAACAGTAAACAGCGGGCAGCAAGCAGGAAAACAGAGGCAGAAAATAATTTCCGGAAAAGACGCGGTGTTTAGTTTAAAACAGTAAAAATGATAAAAACAGTAATCTGAAACGGGGAGCAAACTGAAACAGAAAAACAGCGCCCGAACAGACGCGGTATTTATTCAAAATAGTAAAAACAGTGAGATATCCATTACCCGGATACTTAAAACAGTGCTAAAAAAAAACAGAGAAACGAAACGAAAGAAAAGCGCGGCTTTGAAGTTAATTTCATCGGCCTTAATGCAATATTAATAAAACAATAAAACAGTAAAAGAAACGAGCAGCGAGCAATTAAAGTATATGACCCAAATTCTGAAATGTTGGAACCGAAACAGGATTAAGGAGTATTTATGGAAAAATCCGACCCGGATCATGAACAGTGACCCGAATGAAATCAGAAATTCAGACTTTTTAGATAACCAACAAACAGATATGAAAAATGCCATAATCTGGAAATACGCCAAATCGGTCGATTCGACCAGTCGCTGACCGAATCAATCTTGCCAACCCGAATCAGATTTTTTTTCATTTTCAGATAACTAATATACAAGACATGAAATGCAAGAAATTTGGAAATTCAAATCGGGTCGACCCGACCCGGATCAGTGATCCAAACTCGAATCAGATTTTAACACCAAATTCAGATAATCAATAACAAGAAAACGAAATGCAAGAATTCTGAAAATGTTACCCAAACCGGGTCGACCCGACCCGGATCAGTGATCCAAACTCGAATCAGATTTCAACACCAAATTCAGATAGCCAATAACAACAACAGCAATAATGCAAGAAATTTAGAAATTCAAACCGGGTCGACCCGACCCGGGTCAGTAACCCGACCCGAATTGGAGATTCAACCCGACATCAAATAATTCCACCAAATTCAGATAACCAATAACAAGAAAACGAAATGCAAGAATTCTGAAAATGTTACCCAAACCGGGTCGATCTGTGTCGATGACCTGACCAATCGATGATCCAAACCGAATCGATTTTAACACCAAATTCAGATAACCAATAACAAGAAAACGAAATGCAAGAATTCGAAAATAATACCTAAGTCGTCGATCTGACCCGGTCTTGACCGGATCAGTGGTCCAAACCAAAATCAGATTTTAACACCAAATTCAGATAACCAACATACATAAATATGAAAAATGCAAGAATTCTGAAAATAATACCCAAACCGGGTCGACCCGGGTCGGATCGACCCGACCCGAAATCAGCGAAGAACAACAAGAAATGCAAAACAGATTTTCGGACTCGGTTTTTCAGAAATCGAATAGAGGCATTTAAAACCCAAGTTCAAGAACGAAACTCACCTCATTTCTTTCAAATCTTGGACCTATTTCGGACTTGATTCTTGAATAACAAGGAAGGCAAATGTTTACAATCAAGAACACAACAAAATATTTATGTATATATGGAAATCTTCCGAAAAAATCTTCCAAAAAATCTGTTTTAATCCTCCGAAAAAAATCTCTTCCAAAATGAAGAACAACATGGGGTATTTATAGGTACTCAACCCAACGTTCCAACCCCTCATACCCCCCCTTAAAACGAATTCAAATTTCAAAATAAAGGGGGAACAAAATCTGATTTTTGGGGCGTGTTCTTGGGGCAAGCGTTCGGCGGTGTCAGGGTAGGGTGGTGGCGATGGTGAAGTAGCGGGGGTAGGGTGCGCGACGGCGAGGCGAGTGTAGGGTGTGCGACGGTTCAGGGGGGGTAGGGTTTAGGTTTGCTGATTTTTATTTTTTTTCGTTTTGTTTTGGTTTAAAAGGGTAAGGGAATGGGTCGGGTAGGTTGGGTCGGTTCGGGTGTGGAATTTGGGGAAGTGGTGGGTTTGGTCTGGTTGGTAAGCGGGTTAGTGGGTATTGGTGGTGGGAATTTTAATTGGAGAATTTATTTTGGGATTGGGCTTGTGGAAATTTAATTTGGGGATTGGGCTTGGACGAAAAAATGGGTTTTAGTTTAGGTTGGGTAGAAATTGTATTGGGTTGAAAAAAAAAAATGAAAAATGGGGAGTTGGTTAAAATAAAAAGGAGTTTAACATTAAAATATATTTTTTTGTAAAAGATGTGAATTATTTAAAATAACATACCGATGTGATAATAATAAAAATATAATATTTGCGAAATGTTCAATGCTTAATAAAAATGGAAATGCGGTGCAATTTTGCGAGAATAAAATAACATAGAATTTTCGGATAACTTATGATTATTATAAAATGCAAATGATATAAAATATGCGAATAATAATAATAATACGAAGATACACACATATATGCCTATATTTTAAAATTATTTTAAAAGTGTAAAAATATTAAAAATTACAAATAAAATCATAAAAGATGGGACAAAATTGGGTGTCAACAGCTCCTATATGTATACATTGTGACAGTCAAGCAGCAATAGGTAGGGCATGGAGCGTAATGTACAACGGAAAATCTCATCACATACGACGAAGACACAATACCGTTAGACAACTCCTCTCTAGTGGCGTTATCACGATTGACTATGTAAAGTCAAGAGATAACGTGGCGGATCCGCTTACAAAAGGCTTATCTAGAGAGGGAGTTAGTAGATCATCAATGGGAATGGGGTTAAGGCCGAGGACAAGTCATCATGGCGGTAACTCTACCTAGCAGACTGGAGATCCCAAGAGCTAGGTTCAAGGAGATCAAACAAAGTTGTGACTGACGGTTCAACATTGTCAAATAACTCAACCCATTCTCGGATGAAGACAATGTTCAGAAATAAGGATAAAACCTTATGGCTTGTTAACGAGTTAATAAAGCATTAAGGTTCTTTAATGATTATCTAAATCTGGCAGTGTATGACCAGATAATGTGGCTATAGGACCACATGTTTAGAAATCACCTATGTGAGTGTTAAGTGTAAGCCGCTTTAAAGGGGAATGACAGTAAAGACCCATTCTCTATACACTCATGAAACCAGGAGGTGTTCAAGGCTGAAACGAACACAACCGTGAGAACCATAAATGGTTGAGGGTTGATTGTGTGACTTATGTTGTCTAGGTATACAACAAAGTTCGACGGTTCAAAGATATCAAATCTACCGATTGATCGAGTATATCCGATATAAGTTCACTACGAAAAGTTCAAAGGGAAACCTACTTATCCAGATGCAGTCAATTCTCGCTTGTATATCACACTTGTCTGCGCATTCCTTTATCTTATAGCCATTCCCCATTCATGTGGGGGATTGTTGGGTTTAAATGATAGATTGAATGGGAAATGGAGGGAGTTCCCTCTTGCTCTATAAAATAATCATTTTCCCACATCGGTAGTGGAAAGAAAAGTGGGAGTTGTCCCACATCGGTAGTGGAAAGAAAAGTTCTTCTACTTATAAGTAGAATTACTCCTTCTTGTCAATAAAAGGGTTGAGGGGGCAAGGACCCCTCGCGCCGTCGCTCGTTCGGCTCGGCTTCGGCTCGGCATCGGCATCGGCATCGGCTTCGGATTTGGATTTGGATTTGGTCAAATGATCTGATTGATTGATAATCTTTTTGGACCAAATTTTCTTTAATTTTTAATTATTTAATTAAATTAATTAACTTATCCAATCCTACCCGTTAGTGACCCTGACCCGCGACCCGGCCGGATCCGTTTGTCTGACCCGCGACCCGGTTTCTTTCCCACATTTAAATTTTCCACCAATTTTAGTGTCTGTTCAGAAGGGTTGCAAACCTTCAGAAACAGTACTTTCATGGCTATAAATTTGTTTGATTCCTCAGAATTTTAGTTACTAATTTTCTGAACTACAAAATCTTATTCTTCTTCTGCACGAATAAATTTTGTGTGATATACTACTGTTAAGTGGTTCGCCGCTACCAGAGTTTGGAGTACTACTATTCTGGTAAGATAATCGTTCTATCCTGGGAGGGGATATTCCATCAACCTCGAGTACTGTGAGGGGAATAATTTCCTTAATGAAACACTTTGAACTAAGTGGGTTCGATTATATTCTGAAAAATTATTCTTATTTTTTCAACACTGATTCTGTTTATTTTCAGTGTTTATTGTTTACTGATTTTTTGGAATACAGATTAATAACATATACACCGTCGCCGGTTCTGAGATCTAAGATAGAGCAGCAACATCTACCAGTTATCGCCGGAGATCATGTCGAATCTCCGGTTCACCATCATCAAATTTGAGATCTGAGACGACGACAATAGACAATGACAACGCCTCTCATAGTCTACCAGTCATCGCCGAAGATGGAGATCTGAGACGAGGCGATGATGGCGATGAGACGACGGTGGTGCCGAGGGAGACATCGACAGAGAAAGGAGGCAGAGAGAGAGACAACGACAGAGAGAGAGGAGGCAATGAGAGAGTGCGATAGAGAGAGAAAAATGAGTTATTTTTTATAAGATTTAAAAAGGTGATTAATTTTGATAGCATTGTTACCCTAAATTTTATAGAGCGTAATTATCTCTTAATGTATTTCAAAAGAAAAAACAAATCAAAGTTGGGCCAAACTCTGTTTCCTTGAAAATGTCACCAACGATAGAGATAAGTTAGAGTGATTACAAAAAGAAAAAAACAAATCTTAGATATGCCGAAGTTTTTCTTCTTTGAAAATGGCACCAAAGAGAGAGATAGCAAGAGATAAAAGACTTTTTCTCTCTCTGTGTAAAAAAAAGTTTCTTTTATTTAAATAGTGTATCGTTAAATAATGTCAAACAAATTAATAGTCTATTTGGTCAAATTTTTGAGTAGGTAAAAATACTTATTTTAGCGAATAATGTATTTTTGGTCAAGATTTCACGAAAAAATAAGCATATTTTAGTAGTAGTAACCGAAGTTATTTTGCTAAAATGAAAAAAGTAGTTTTTTATCAAAGGAGCTATAAGATGGATGAAATATTATTTTGTTTAATCTAAATAATATTATATTATATATAATGTAGAAATGTAGGATAAAACTATGTACAATATATCCTTATAGTTGAATCTTTTCTCAGATTTTGTGCATAGCGAAAATTTAATGCATCGGACTACCTTAAATAATAGTTTAATGAGAAATATAAAAAAAGGTATTGGCACAAATTAACGTTCGAAAAATTCAAATTAGTGGATCGGAACCGAAGCAAGCAGGTCTGGACATCGGTCGTACAAGGAGCGTATAATGGGTCCCATTTGGCCGGTTTATTTTCCAGCCGGCTTTTTTTAATTTGCTAAAATAATACCTTGTGGAACCCACATGTTTGTTAAAGTTGTATGAAATGCCCCTTGGGAAAAACTATAAACATTTCACCTCCTTAAATTCTACAAATAGGATGACCAATTGATTAGACTAATTTAAATTTGCTTTGTTACACGAGTTTATAGACAAGAGATTATAATTCAAATCCAGGTGTTCGGTATCTGTAATGGATAAAACCTTATTAGTCTTCCCACTTTTTTTCACTTAAGTTTATATAAGTTCGGGTTGAGCACACATTAAGTTATATATGTCGTCAGTTAAAAATTATTTTACACTATCAGGTTATTCAAATAATATTTATAGATAAGTCTTTTTAAAATGTGGAACTTGTAATTTTAAAAATAAGACAGATTGCATGCTACAACATGTAAATATGGTATGATAATGTAAAAATTACTTACACTGACGTTACATATAAATTAAAATTTTAAAATATAATATTATATATGAACCTACTATTACATACAGGAATTTAATTAATATCTACCTACGATATAAATAATTTTACATGATTAAATAAGTTTTTACTTGTTATAGCATGTAACTTGTCTTATTTTAAATATTATTAAATTTCATTATTAACATTTTTATACTCCACCATATATATTAATAAAAGTTAAACTCTACATACAACATGATTATATCATTCTCATCATAACGATGCATTGCTTTCGAGTTGGCCAAATATAGGATAAGGTTTGAGTAATCCCAAGGCAAAACCAGAGGAAAAGTTCTGTGATTTGCAGGGAAAGTACAGCTAAGCATTAGTGTGCAATCTTCTGGTTCAATACATATTTTACATATTTAAATTTTCAATTGATTTAACCATTTAATATTCGAAGCACATTGACAAGTTAAGATTCATATTACATTATTGAGTAGCTAGGCTCATGATAAAGTTCTTTACTGTTAGCTGAAAATTTAAAAAACATACATGCAAGATACTCTCAAAGTGAGGCCTTTTAATAATAATGGTGTGAATATGGCATAAAGCCGATAATATTACCATCATATTACGAGTATTTTTTATATTGACTTACCTAATAACTGGTGTCAGAGCCCGTGGCTCGACAAGAAGAGTATGAAGATAGCGACGTAATAGTGTGGGGGCTAAGTTTACTGTCCTCTCGGAGCTTAAAGACACACAAAAAGAAGCTAGCACATGGACGTTGTTGGCTATAAATACTCAGACAAAGTGAGAGACACATGATTAATTAATCTCCACATAAACCCATGATAGTGTAGGATTTTTATTGGGTTGTACGCATCGGATATTGAAAACTTATTTCAAACCCAACAAACGTAGAACTGTTTGACTATAGGGTAATTTAAAATCGTAAACATAAGACTTGAATGCTACTTACATGTTTACAATATCTAAAATCTTTACCAACTGTGGGTGCGCACGCGAATGCCCTTTGGATTGCAAGCTCCAAGCTTCAATGTATTTCTCCTTTGGAAAGTTAGGAAATCCGGCAGAGGTTCGAGAGAGTGTTTTGATTCTAAGTCTCTAAGGCTTAGAATAATGATATGAAAATCAAGTGTAATGAATAATGAAGTATAGGTCTGTATTTATAGGGGGAAAATTAGGTCAAATCGGATTAGGGTTTGACTTTGGGCCTGGCCTAAAAATTTTCAGCACATTCTTAATTAAATTCAAAGTCCAATTTTGACTTAATTAAAACAATCATCATTCATTTAAATATCTCGATTCTAAATTGAATATTTAATACTCTCTCAATACATCCTTAGATCGAAAGGACAATCGACATAGTGTGACCCTACAAGCCTTCTCATATCGACACTAATCAAATTAAGGTCTACGCGGAACTCCTAGACGGCGCCACGAGACGAACTCAATATGTGAAGTACGTTTACATGAATCCAGTAAACTTAACCTCTTGTGGTAAGATAAAATCCTTTCATTCACGATACACTCGATCAAGCTTAGGATTTGCCAAATGTCTATCCAAATGGCTTGATCATTATATCTCATCTATATTGGTTGACAACAAGATCATATTCTAGATATGTCTATTGCGTTGGCCAACGACTTAGTCAACCCAATATCAATGAGAAGCTGAGTGTTCTCTCGAATATACATTCGAGGAATGAATCCTAATCTTGGCTCAACTACCACATTTAATCTACATCGTAATGTACCCAATACAAGTCATATCTCAACATATAAAGCATTTGAGCTTAGGACAGGATCAAAGTATATTATTATGTAGACAAGGTGTGTATTGACCTCAAGTCTAAGGACTTCTATCTTCCACACGTTGATCATACTTTAGACATGTATAACAAACAATATATCAGCAGGGTATACCAATACTTCCAAAGTATCCATGTGTCCATCACGAGTAGCCATTACTCATAGCAGGTGAGACATATTACATCCTCTAAGAAAGTGATGCAGACCACATGTCGACTTATCACATATCATCGATATCCCATTCTTGATGATCATTAATCGAGACTATTTTAAGAGTTACGTTATAATATCAATATCTCACATTATTAATAACAACGTAACCTCTAGGGATGCATATTATAAAATATTATAAACAATAAATTAATAATTCAATAATTGCAAATGCCAAAATATTAATCTCCATTAATAATAATACGAATGTGTATAAAGTACATTTGTCCTAATGCAAATTGTCTCTAGGACATAAATTTACATTCATATTCAACTTTTAATTTAAAGTTTAAACCATAAAGTTTCTAAATTTTTTAATGTAATGAAAACATTGAAAAGGCTACTTCACTCTAGAGTCGAGAGTCGGATCCAAAATTTTAAGCTTATGGGTCCTTAGATCCCGTGTCAGAGACGCGAGCGCTAAATCAGGTTCCTTGCTGCAGTTGAGCCAACAACTCCCTTTAGTAATGGGTCCCCAATTAATAATTACTTTGTAATCAACTGACTTTATAAATACAGGGTTCAGCTATCGGGTGTGGGTTCCGGAAACCCACCAAATATACTGCATCCACCCCGGCTTCATGCTATCTAAATATCACTAAAGTTACTAAACTAGTAAATTTTGCAACCCTAGAAATTTGGGCAATATTATTGGAAATTAAAAAAAAGATTATAAATTTGTATACTCTCTCTGGAGATTTGGGCAATATTATTGACTTTGAAAAAATGAGTATCAGAAATAGAAATTAAAAAAAAAGATTAAAAATTGATATTTCATAAATTTTTATACTCTTTCTTCCAATTTATGTGACACTATTTTTTTTTAATTTATTCCAAAAAATGTCACATTTCTATATTTATAAATAATTTAAATTCTATAAAATAATTTACATCTACACATTTATATAAAAATTATTTTGAATCATACATTTCAAAAATATTTCTAACTTTTTTAAATTTTATACCAAGTTAAATGGTATCACGTAAATCAGGACCGGAAAATAATGTGAATATTGAAAATTGACCAAGCGGATAAGATTATTTTCAGCCTCTCGTACTAACTGAGTGTGATTGATAATTGCAATATCTAGAATCATATCTTCATTGTCGCCCACTGAATCGAACTAAAACTAAATAATTGTGGTGGTCAACGGAAAAAAAGTTTGGGCTTAGCAATATACCAATCTCAAATTTATTACATCTTGTTCAGTGTAATTTAACTTAGTTTTATTTTCAAGTGAAAGGTTGAAATATAAGTATCATGCTTGTGCTTTTATAAGCATATTTCGCTATAGCAGTCAAAAAGTATTATATCAAACCAAACAATATTGTATAAAGAGGTTCGACGGTAGTTGAAGAGGGCGGTCAAATAAAAAGTGAACATTGGATGAACCCCGTTACGCGAGATTCATTGCCGCAATTTCAAAAGAGTACAGTTGATAGGATTAACTCACAGGTAGAATTCAACCGAAGAAAATATTTCCCGTACGACAAAATACTCAGAATCACAAATCTAAAGACAACACACGGAAGTAAAAAGTAAAGCAACATAAAGCAAACATTAAAAAGAGTGACTATGGCCTAAATTTATTAACCTACATAGTAATACATAGGCCATATTTTGCTCCTCAACCTATGCGCTATTAGCGGTCGTTTCCAACTGTTGTTCCCCTTCCAAGAGAAGATTCTTACGCGTTACTCACTCGTCCGTCACTTATGTGACACTAATCTTACTGTTTGTGCAACTCAAGTGCCTTAGCCCAAGCTGGCCTAGCCAAAATATCAGCAGACCAAGCACTAACATGAGGCCTAGCATCAAACAAACTCTTCACTTTTGTCCCCATCAAGTAGTGCATAACAGGGGCATGGTGCAAATCTGCTAATGTAAAACTATCACCACCCAAATATTTTGAATCCTTAAGTCTTGATTCATACACATCAAGAACTTTGCCAAGTTTTTCTTCATTCTCTGCCACAGCTGCATCATCAGTTACCATGCCCAATAGTGGCTTAATAACTATCTCAAAGCTTAGTTTTGAAGCAACAGGGTCAAATTTTTGGGATTCTACTTCCATCCATATTGACATGATTGCCATCTTCTTGGGGTCATTGGCTAATAGTTGGTTCCCCTTGTCTGCATATGTGTGAGCTATGTATTGGGTAATGGCTCTTGACTCTGCATTGGCAGTTATTCATAAATCAAATTGATAAATCTAGAAAGAAGATGATGAGATAAATTGAGCAAGTATGATCATCCTCTACTGGTATGTATTAAAAGGGCAACCAGTTGCACTAAACTACCGCTATACTCGGGGTTTGGGGAAGGGCCGAAGCACCAGAGTCTATTGTGCTGAGATGTATTTTTAAACTAAATTTGGGACGCTAAAAATTACGGTGGGTTTTCTTCTTTTGTAGGTCGTACTGATGCAATTCAAATTAGTCAGATCAGCCCAGGGCGTATGTAATATAATTAATGCTTCAACCGAAATTCAAGGTGGACCTAGCATACAAGTTATCGGTAGGTTCAAATTAAGATGTGATAACTTTTGCTTTTGCTCAGACCTGGTATGTGTATCTAAAAATCTACTAAATAAGTATGAATGATAGTAATAAATTTCAAACAGGGGCAAGGTGCAAATTAGCTTACCAAAAAGCTTGAGATCTCCATCTTCAAAAGCTGGAACTTGACCAAATGGCTGCAGTGAATTCAAAGAAAATTATAAGTAGATATTCTTTAATTTTAATATTTGGCTCATGAGCAGATTTAGGCTATCAACGTACAATTACACTCATCATTTTCGACTCGAATCACACACACCTATATAATATTTGGCTCATGAGCAGATTTAGGCTATCAACTACAATTACACTCATCATTTTTGACTCGAATCACACACACCTATATAATATTTGGCTCATGAGCAGATTTAGGCTATCAACGCACAATTACACTCATCATTTTCGACTCGAATCACACACACCTATACAATATATAAATGAAAAAATATTTTTTTCCCATCTGGTGTCCAGTACCCGCTTTGAAGCTCCAATTAATCCAACTTAGCGCCACACGTAAGGCTAATTTGACCTATTAAAGGGGAAATCACTTCCTACCAAGATTTTTTCTATTCCTAAGTATCCAACTCGAAACATGTACAATATTAAATTGAACCTACTCGAAATCCACTAATTATCTAGAGATGGGAATGAAAAAGGACATGAAAAAATAGGGCTTATGTCGAAATCTCCAACTCAAACTTATAATGTTCGAATCCTGAATTCGCTTCTACTCACAAACAAATTTAGTAAATTTAGGCTATCCATACAATTACATGGGCGGATCTAGAGACCCGCTTATGCTTATGAGTTCACGTGAACCCAGCAGAATAACTCTGTATGTATACTAAAAAAAATCATTAAATATCTATAAATAATTAGACCAATTACATGGGCGGATCTAGAGACCCGCTTATGCTTATGAGTTCACGTGAACCCAGCAGAATAACTCTGTATGTATACAAAAAAAAATCATTAAATATCTATAAATAATTAGACTGTGAACTCAGTTATATTCTAGTATCAACTTAAGGTGGTTGTACGACGCATAAACTTTAAATCCTGTATTCGGCTTTGCAATTACCCTCATAATTTTCGACTCGAATCATACGTATAAAACACACATAACAAATCGAATCTACTCAAAACGCAGTAATTGTAACTAAAAAGCAGATGAAAAAAATAGGGCATGATAAGATCGAATTTTACATACATTGAGAGAAACGAAAGGTTCCTTTTTGTGAATCAGAAAATCAGAAATCCAAACTCATAAGCTTTAAATCTTGAATTTTTATTTTAATTTTTCAGGACTCGAACTCGAGACATAACAATAACAACAACATACTCAGTATAGTTACACAAGTGGATCTGAAGGGTAAAATGTATGTGGCCTTAACCCTATCATATAAAGATAGATAAGCTTTTTCCGATAATCCTCAGATCAATGTTTCAGGACTCGAAAACGAGACCTATATATAACAAATCAAATCTACTCGAGAACCCAATAATAAGATGAAAAAATCAGAGCATATTAATAAGATGGAATTTTACTTACGTTGAGGGAAATGAAAGGTTCCTTTTTGTGATCACCAGTTTTCATATTAACAGGTACAAGTTCAAAATCGAGATCCTTCTCTTTCAGTGTAGCTATAACTCTCATCACCGCTGGTGACATAGCAGGGCCATGAACTTTAATCGCCATTAAAATTGCTAGAAAGAAAGATAATTAGTGTGGGTGAGTACAAGGCATGTGTTGGAGTAGTATATATAGAATTATAGACTAGTAATAAATTGTTGGCCCCTTAATTTGCTACTAATTCGGAAGTAATGCGACTATACACTAATTAATATAAATATTATAATAAATTATATATTTTATTTATTAATTTTTAAGAGGCGTGTAAAATTAAAAATGAATAAATAACAGTAAATGAGAGAATATAGAGATTGAATTAATTGGGTATTTGATATTTAGAATTTATTAATTATAAATTATTTTCTTGGTAATTATTTGTTATTTGAAAGTTAATGACATGACTATCACTAATCCGAATTAGTCAATTTCTTTTAGTATAACTATTTTGTATTTCGTATTCATTAAGTGTTGACTAATTCAAGTTTATCAGGCCATATATTTTTTGTATGATCATTCAATTTTCAAATTTTTGTGGGTTAATTAATCTGAATTTGTACATATTAAAGAGGAAAACGCGAATGAAGTGCACAAATAGCCATTTTAGGTGTATATTTAAGAAATAATTAAAATTTATAATTTTTTAAAAATTTAATCGTTTCAGAATTAACTCAAAATATTTGAAACCACTAACACTTATATAGTATATAAAACTATCAGTATATAAATGTGAAAATATCTCATCCATTTTATAAAGTATATTCTTTAATTAAAATAATATAAAAAGAAAGAGAAAAGTCGTGTTCAACTTGCAACGACTTTACAAGTCTTTCACACGTTGCATACTTGCATTAAATGAACTTTGGTTAAGTTAGTGTTTCAAAAAATAATTTTGCGTTCATATTAGTAATTATTAGGAGGAGTAAGTGGGCCGGAAAGTTCCAGAATATTACGCATGGGCATATATCACACAAAGATGTCATCCACTACGTCCAAATATATGAACTAAATCACAATGTCTGAATCTAAAATACGTTTGGCGATTTTTTTTATTCATCCACGTTTTGATAGTTAGAATTATTTATATCAGTAAAAGATAGCAAATATTACATAAAATTAATTGAAGTATGTGCAAATTAATTTATGTACCACGGGTCACAATTTTCAAAAGAATCTCGATGCAATTTAAACAAATATCTAGCAAATTAAAAGAAAGAAAATTGATTGAGCTTTTTTATACATTTATTGAAAGAAATAATCCCTTGATTATTTTCATTAATGAAAGGGTATATATACAATTTACAATTTTCATAATATGTCCTATTTCTATTCCACTCCCAAAACCCTATTCTATTTGTATAAGAATTCTACAAATATGGTAAGTGTACAATGCTAATTATATACAAAAACAACTCCTAAAACACGTGATATACACAATCTCTTTATGGTTTGTATTTCCGTGATATACACGGTATACACATGTCATTGTATATATAGTGTATATCACATGTATATTTATGACACCCCTGCAGTCATAGCGGGCGGCCTTCGTACGCTGAGACTGTCCCTAAAATCTTCAAATAGAACCGAGGGAAGACCCTTAGTAAAAATGTCTGCAATTTGATACGTGGAAGGGACATGGCAGACGCATACTTCTCCACGAGCTACCTTTTGGTGAACAAAGTGGATATCTATCTCTATGTGTTTAATGCGCTGATGTTGAACATGATTACCAGAAAGATAGACTGCACTAATATTATCACAATAAACCAATGTAGCTTTATGAATGAGACAATGAAGTTCTAAGAGAAGATTACATAACCAACATGATTCAAATACCACATTGGCTACCCCTCGATACTCGACCTCTGCACTAGAGCGGGATAATGTAGACTGTCGCTTGGCAGACCATGAGACCAAGTTATTACTAAGAAACATACAATAACCAGACGTGGAACGTCTAGTATCTGGACAACTACCCCAATCAACATCCGTATACGTGACAAGCGTAGAGGTCGACGGCGGATATAGATGCAAGCCATAGTCAAGTGTTCCCTGGATGTACCGTATGATGAATTTGAGCGTATTCATGTGCAGGATCATGCATAAATAAACACACATGTTGTACGACATACGTAATATCCGATCTTGTAAAAGTAAGATACTGAAGAGCCCCTGCAAGACTGCGATAGTGTGTGAGATCCTCGTAAGGTGAGCCAGCTGCAACACCCAACTTGGGTTTAGTATCAACTGGAGTAGAAGTAGACTTACACAAGGACATACTAACCCGCTCAGTTATCTCAGCGGCATACTTTCATTGTGATAAGAATAACCCACCTGCATGACGAGTGACAACAATTCCCAAGAAGTAACTCAAGGGCCCCAAGTCTTTCATAGCAAACAATGAAATGAGGAGTGTCATGATAGACTTGCGTAAATCATCACACGAAGCAGTCAAGATAATATCATCCACATATAAGAGAATATAAGCCAGGAAAGTACCACGACGATATATGAACAGATAATTATCAGACATGTTGTGAGAAAACCCAATAGTAGATACATAGTCTGCAAATCGCTTATACCAAGCCCGTGGGGCCTGTTTGAGCCCATACAAGGACTTTTTCAATAAACATACATGATTAGGATATGTGGGATCTCGAAAACCCAAGGGCTGATGCATGTAGACTGTCTCCTTAAGATCCCCAATGTAAGAAAGCATTCTTCACATCTAGCTAATGAATGGGCCATGCCTTTGAAAGAGCCAGACTGAGAACAATGCGAATGGTAGCCGGTTTGACCACCGGGCTAAATATCTCACCACAATCCACGCCAACCTGTTGAGTCTTATCATCACCTACAAGACGAGCATTATGTCTCGCAAAAGAACCATCAGAATTATCTTTATGAGTAAAAATCCACATAGACGGAATAATATTAATGCCAGAAGGACGGGGTACCAACTCCCACATTTTATTTTCAATAAGAGCATTATACTCATCGTGCATAGCTAATTTCCAATTCGGGTTACTTAATGCAGACACTGGGTTACTGGGTAGTGGGGATTTAAGAACATTAGAATTAAGATTAAAATGTCTTTTTGGTTTAAAAATACCCCGTTAACTTCGAGTAACGGGTTGGTGACTCGGGGGGGGGGGAGAATTGAGTGAATTTTGGGGAAAATTCGGATGGGGGATGGACTGGCCAGCAGACAGTAGGCATGTTGGCCCAACACTAGAACTGGGACCGAGAACGGGAACAGTAACATGTGCAGAATTGAGCTGGACAATCGGCCCAGTTGCTGGACCTGGGACGTAATGGGTTGTGGGTGTTGGCGGGCCAACAAACAGTGGGCATGATGGCGTTCTGGGGGTACTGGATTGGCCCAATAAGTGGTGCATAATGTACGGTGAGACTTCGTCATCTAAAAAATTATACGAACTAGGTACGGGACTGCTCACTTTAGCAAACGAAAATTGGATTTCATAAAAAATAACACGACGACTAATTATGATTTTATTAGACGATAAATCAAAATATTTGTAATCACGATGATTAGATGGATAACCCAAAAACACACAAGCGGTATAACGGGCTTGAAGATTGTTAATTGTAGTTGACGAAAATAGTGGATAGCATAAACACCCAAAGACCCTAAGATGTGAATACGAAGGATTCTTATTATAGAGGGTTTTAAGAGGAGATGAATATGCCAACCCTTTGGTAGGAAGTATATTAAGGAGATAAATAACCATTTGTAGAGCATGACGCCAAAAGGAAGGGGGTATGGAAGCATGGAGTAATAAAGTGCAGACAACATTATTAATGATACGAATTTTTCGTTTGGCTTTTCCATTTTGTGAGGACGTATAAGGACAAGAGAAATGAAAAACTATGCCATTAGCACCACAAAATTCCCGAAACAATCCATTATCATATTCTTTGCCATTATCACATTGAATATTTTTGATTTCCCGTTCGAATTGGGTACAGATGAATGCTCTAAATTTTAAGAATGTGAAAAAAACTTGAGATTTTTTCGCTAACGAAAAGGTCCATAAAAAATTAGAATAATCATCCAAAAATAGAACATAATAAAGATGGCCCACAGAACTTAGAATGGGAGAAGTCTATAAATAGCTACGAATAATATCAAAAGACATCAAAGTACGAGAAGTAGAGGCTACAAATGGTAATCTAACATGTTTACCTAAAGGACAGGAATGACAAATTGGAGTACTACGTGTACCCTTATAAGAAATAAAATTATTTTTATGCAAGGAAGAAACAATGGACGACCCAGGGTGACCCAAACGTGCATGCCACAAGGAAGGAGCTAGAGCTGCGAATGACGATGTCATGGTTGGACTCAAGAAACTGGTGGCGGGCGTTATTAGATAAAGATATCCCCTACTATTGCATCTCATAAGAGGTATCCCATTTTGAAATCCTTCACAGAAAACCCAAATAGATCAAAATTAACAGAAACCCAATTATCAGTGGTGAATTTACGGACATACATTAATTTTTTAATTAAGTTAGGGGCATGAATGGTATTTTTCAAGACAAGAGGTGGATGGGGGGGGGGGGGGGACAAAGTTGTATGACCGGAACCACGAATTGGAATTGAGTTGCTATCACCAATAATAATGCCACAATTTTTGCTCAAATTGAAATAAGACGAGAGTACCTTGGTCGGACGTCATGTGAGAAGTGGCATCGGTGTTCATGTACCAATTTTTGTCTGGGAGATTTAATCCAATTGTATGCATGTCGGCCTCAATATCGGTGGGTGTCGGGATCAGATTTGGGCCCGCAATAGTAAAAGCCTGCGCGGGCCGAGGCCCAAGTAGACCGATCTGCTGACCCGACCCGAAATGTTTTGATTGATGCCGTAAGGACCCGAGAAACTGGGCCTGTTATTGGGTTGGACTGGAGCCCAATTTCTCGAGTAATAACTGGGTGGGAAACAAGCGTTACTGGGCCACTGACCGCTGGTCCAAGCCCACTGCCAAGGGGCCCAGGGCTGAGACCAGGTAGGCTGGGGCCTAATACCCCGAGGCCCACTGCCGGTGCTACTGTTTCGTTCGCCACTGTTGTTGCCGTCGCGATTTTTGCCATTATTTTAACAGTGTTAATCCTTTTTGCCACCACAGTTGTTGCGGTTTTGACCCGAATTGTCAACAAAACTGTGAAAATTATCGGACAAAGTCATCATCGCCATGGAACTTGCGCCGGTAGCTGCTTTTTTTGCCAATCCGGCTTCTTCTAACGTGACAATCGAACGCTTGATAAAAAGGGGGAAGCGAATTACTTTGTCGGAGTAGAGTCCTAACTCCATTATAGGCCTCAGGTAGGCCAACAACCATTTGTATAACAAGACGGTTATTGGTAACATGCGATCCAACGTTACGGAGTTGGTCTGCCAATTCCTTGAGCCGTTTACAATAAGAAGAAACATTCGGAAAATTTTCCATGCTGACTTGTGAAAATTCCTGCTCAAGGGTGACAAGTCGGGAATGTTGGTTATCTTGAAATATTTC
This sequence comes from Anisodus acutangulus, assembly GCA_029783415.1. Lineage (NCBI taxonomy): Eukaryota > Viridiplantae > Streptophyta > Magnoliopsida > Solanales > Solanaceae > Anisodus > Anisodus acutangulus. The sequence continues at coordinate 47,498,622 of CM056506.1, read as the reverse complement.
ACGCAATCTATTCCAGGTAGCCATGGCCGTAGTGTTTGGTTCAATGATCGTCTGTAAAAGGTCGGTAGAAATAGTGGAGTAAATCCACTGAAGGACGGTAGCATCAAGAGTGATCCACAACTGAGGATCCTCCGCAGGTATAGGGACAACATGAGGAATTATGTGATGGAGGATTTGATGTGATATTGCGTGAATTTTGAATAATACTGCCCACGTCACATATTAGACGTTTTCGATCTAAAATATAATAGGGATGTGGTTCTTGATGTTGGAAACAATAAGGGCAAGATGAAATATGTTCTTTGACGTAGACATAACGAAAGAACAATAGGTGAATGAGGGATTTGGAGGAAAATTTGGGAAGAGAGGAGGTGAGGGGCACATATTCCGAGAAGAGACACGGAAACTGAGGCAACGGAAGAGAGAAAAAATCGGTAGAAGCAAGACCTAGACTTCTGATACCATGAAAGAAATAATTCCTTGATTATTTTCATTAATGAAGTGTATATATACAATTTACAATTTCCATAATATGGAAAATCCTGTTCCTATTCTACTCTCAAAACCCTATTCTATTTGTACAAGAATTCTACAAATATAGAAAATGTACAATGCTAATTATATACAAAAATAACTCCTAAAACCCGTGATATACACGGTCTCTTTATGACTTGTATTTTTGTGATATACACGGTATACACAGGGCAGTGTATATACCGTGTATATTTATCATTTATTTATTTAGTATTTTTTGTTTTCTGTCATTTTCTGCAACTTAAGCAATTTCTGAATCTCCAGTTAACTGAGCCCTTCTTCTTTTTTCTTCAAGGAAAAAAGGGTATTCGGTGCAAGATGTATTTCGTGTTCGCACAGGTGCCAAGAAAGGATCGTACCTTAGGATGTGTGATGTAGATATTTTACCCTTATACAAATATTAATGGATGATTTCACGACTTGAATATATTACCTCAATATAACATAACGACAACTTTGCCCCCGCTCCTTTTTTTTTTGAAGGTAAGGCTCTAGAAATTACAGAATAAGTTATTATAATCAGTTCTTTGTTTTGGCTCCGCAAAGTAGTCAGAGCCAACTATATATATATATATATATACTTTAAATTCACTTATATTAAATTTAAACTCTAAGCAGGCTAACTTTTGGAAATATTCTGCTCGTAAGTTCGTTCGTTGTCGAGGAAAACAAATCATTGGTATAAAAAGTATCCCAATATCAATGGCAAATGTCACTATACCCAACACATTTAGGGTGTGTTCGGTAGGGAGGAAAATGTTTCCACGGAAAATATTTTCTTGAAAAATGAATTCTTGAAAAATAAGTGAATTTCTACTTATTTTCTCATGTTCGTTTGGTTAGTGGAAAATAAGTGAATTTCTTACTTATTTTCTCATGTTCAATTGGTTAGTAGAAAATACTCACCCAAGCCGCCCCATCCAACCTACCACTAACTCCACTCACCACCTTCCACCACCCCCCACCCAACCAAATCCCACTCCCACCACCCTCGAACGCACTCCTTCTTCACCCACCTCTACCCACCCCATCCCAATTTTCTATTTCATATATTTATTTTATTTTATAAAAATAAGAAATTTTTCTTACTCCCCCCCTCCTTCCTCCCAACCACAATCCACACACACCAAATTTAGCCACACAATCTTTTATAAAAGTAAAATCATTCGGGAGGAGGGTAGGGAGTACCGGGGGAGGGGGGAGGGGATTGGTGAGTGGTGTAAAAACAAAAAAAAACTAAAATTCTTTTTCTTAAAAAAAATTAATTAGGGTCTGGGGTGGGGAAGGGGTGTAAAAACAAAAAAACAAACATTTCAAAACCTTTAATTTTTTTTCTTTTTTAGAAAGTGGTGGGGTTGGGTGGGATGTGTGGGGGGCGGGGTGGTGTAGAAAATCCAAAAAATGAATTTAGAACTTTTTTTTAAAAAATATTTTAGCGGGAGGCGTGGGTTCGTAGCGGGGAGGGGAGTGGTGGTGAGGGGGGTGGTGGTCAGTGTAGGGGGTTCGCAGCGGGGGTTGGGAGAGATGTAGAAAACAAAAAAAATTAAAAAAAATCAAACTTTTTTGGGTAGTTGGGGGGTGCAAGGGGTGGTTGGGTGATGGTGAGGTATTTGATTGAATGTCACTTGTAGACTTGTTTTTCCTACTTTCATTGGGGAAATCATTTTCCTCATTTTTGAAGAACTTGTTTTTCAAATAAAATATTTTCCAATTTTTTTGATCAAACGAACATGAAAAAATTGAAAAATATTTTCTGAAAAATATTTTTCTCCATACCGAACACATCCTTAATTAGAAGTGGAGTGAAAATAATGCGCTTTACTCTTTTATTTATAGCATCCACTTTGGAGCATAGTGTCATTAAACAGGTAAAAATGGTGGTTGGGACATGCGGCAAGCGGATATATTAAAGTCTATTTGGCCCAAAAGAAACGAGAAAGGGACGACAATTACGGCAGCTTATAAATTACCGAAAATCGCATTACCGTATCGAACTAGATATTTTGATAATTTGATATTTGATATAATATTCGAAAATAAAAATTCAAAATTAGGATTTTCAGATTTGGGTTCGGTATTCAGAATAAAATTATACGTTTGCTCAAGTTGATCTTCTTTTAAAGTCTTTTAAAGAAACTAAGGTAAAGTTAGAAATATAAGATTATCTATTTTATATTATTTTCCGTAAATTTCATTTTTAGTCTAACAAATCATATATCTATAAAATAATATTGTCCTTATTTTGTATTACAATTCTCACACTATAATTCAATATAATTTGTATCAAATAATAGGCCTATTTAACGTGAATCTCTCCCATTAAAATTGCAAAGAAAAGAAAAGTCTTGGGAGTCAATTCTTCTTCATCTAGTGGCCACGTTGTTGGATAAAAGTCGTTGTACGTACATTTAGGTATTTTCTTATTTCTTCACCCTTTTGCACGTTGCAATCGCATAGTCTTCTTTATGTGCTCCACTTTGCCTCAAATTTTGACTTCATTACTCTTTCCTTCATAACTTCTTCCAATTCAGATTTGAGTTTGAATTTTGGATATTATAAAAAAAATTCTTATAGAAAACGCTTTCGCTTCTAGTGGGCCTTACAAAGTGTGGATCCAAATTAGTTGTAACTCGACATCCCCAATACAAACATCAGACACAGATTGTATTTGATCCGGTGTTTATACCATACTATAAACAAGTATTGAAAGCACCTCGTTCTCTTTAGTCAACCACTCCATTCTCTTTAATTTATACTATACTATAAATTAGTTTGATTTAATATAAATACCGGATACGGATAAATTTCAGGCGCCTCATTCTCTTTAATTTGAAGTAGAAACATTGAAAAAGTAATTTTGGTGCTTTCAAATGACAATGATATGGTAAACGCTAAAGAATCAATAATCGTTGATAAGTATTAGTCGAGGAAATGGATGGAGTCATATTGGTCTTAGACTCTTAGGCATGTCATTCTGTTGATTGGGCCAAAGATCTATATGTCCAGTCCCAAGCCCATTCATATTTGGGCCTAGATCAATAGTGGGCCATTAAACAAGAAGAAAAATAGTGGGCCAGTCGTTAAGTAGCCAAGCCCTAACCCTTGAAGTCCCATTAGCTACATAATTTGTTTCTAAAAATCACACCCTGTTTTCATTTTGTAAAAATTTCACGGGTAACCTTTTTGGACGCCGCTATTTGTATTCAGTTTTCTTAAAAATTATTTAACCAGTATTAAGTTTTGACAAACATCAAACATGCGATATTTGAAGTTTTATGTAGTCGAAGTTGAGACATTTCTAGTCGTAATTCAAACAAAAATAGTCTATTGTATATCTTTCTTTCAAGTCACTTAGCTTGCCGTCACCAAAGTGACAAATTTGTGTTCGCGCGATAGAGTGCAACTATCAAATGTGAAAATATTTCGATTTGTGGTGAGACATGGATACAATATGTGGACAACGAGTAAGAATCGTTTGAAAAATTACTCGCGGAGAGGCTCAAGTTATTCATACGCGAAAATTTCACATTTTTAGAGAAAAATAAAAATAATTCACTGAAAATAACAAGCATTTGTTAATTCTTGATATTTTTCTTTAGTTAGATAGTTTGCCGGATCGTAAGATCCTTTATATGTAAGGTTAATCGAAGGCCGAAAAAGTTTGATACGGTGATAGTAATGCAAATAGAAATCAAGTCAAGAATGGAAAGGAAGAAATTGAGGAGTTAGAAATTATTACTAATAGAGAAAGATATTGAAGTTTTGAAAAGAGTAATATAGAAGGCACAGTTCCAATCCTTACAAATGTAATTAACTTAATAAATCTACACCAATAATTAGTGTCCTATTTTTCATTAATTTAAACAACTTTGCCTGCCATATTCAGATACATGGATGACACCTAAACCTATATATATTTTACTTCCACCGTCTCAATTTAAGTGTCTTACTTTCTTTTTTGATCTGTCCCAAAAAGAGTGTCTCTTTCTATATTTAGTAAAATTTTCAATTCAAAGGCAAGTACAACACCACGGGATTTAAAAGATCCAACACATCTTTGATTTAAGACCACAAGATTCAAAAATCTCCATTTATTTCTTAAATTCTGTGTCAAATCAAATTAAGACACTTAAATTGGGATGAAAAAAATATTATTATTTATAGTCTCATGTTTCTTGGAGACCAAATTGACAATTTCTTGTCAAAACCTACTTAGAAGTAGGTTATCGAACTATAGTGTTTCAACTTAAACATTAATTAGCAAGTAATTAGGAGAGAAGGGGGAGGGGACCATATAATCACTAATTGATGAAAACAATATTATATACACATATTATAGTCTAGAAAACCACCTTTAGCATCCTTGAAAAACATACTCATATAAAAAATATTACCCAACTTATTACCATCAATGAGAATCTGTCTGTCATTACGTTTCGTATAGATGCTACTTAAATTTTATATTTCGCTTGATATTATAAAGTTTTAACTTTTGTACGACTCTGATATGCATCACATGTTTTTAACTTTTGCACGACTATTATATGATTAATATTTAAGGAAGTAATTTATATACATTGACAGTATTAGAGATATGTTATCACCGTGCATTAACATGTTATAACATGTACTTATCTTAGTTTTTAGGCACTCAATTACTCGTCATTATCCTTTTTGTTGACCTGATTGCGTAAAGTACTTCTTACACGGTCAGTTTATAAAAGTTAAAATGATTTTTTAAAACATTATAAAATGGAAATATGTACTTATAAAGAAACAAACCCTACACATAATGGAGCAACGTGTCTAGTTGTGTTTGAGAGATCAAGTTATAGGTTTCTCCTAATAGAAAGAAAGAAAAAAAATATGGTTGATAATATCAACATAGTAGGGTCTAAATATAATAGAGAAAGCTTTAATTACAATTCAATTAGTGAAGATAGAGTGTTTAAGGAGCAAGATAGGTTGTTGCCAATAGCTAATGTTGGGAGAATTATGAAGCAAATTCTTCCACCAAATGCCAAGATTTCAAAAGAAGCCAAAGAGATTATGCAAGAATGTGTTTCTGAGTTTATTAGCTTTGTGACGGGTGAAGCATCTGATAAGTGTCACAATGAGAAGAGAAAGACTTTGAATGGTGATGATATTTGTTTGGCTTTGGAAAGGTTAGGGTTTGATGATTATGTTGAGCCTTTGAAGAGGTATTTGCACAAGCAGAGAGAGTTAGAAGATGAAAGAAATAACCAAACTAAGGGTGTTGGACTTGGAAATAATATTGAAGATCAAAGGGAAAGAGATAAATTAACACAAAGAGGATCTACAATTTCATCTAATACTATGCCATTCAAATTCACCATCATGGATCATAAGGGGAAAAACAATTTTCTCCCTTAAGGCTTCTTCTCTCCTTTTCTTTTTTAAGGTTTAACCATCTGGTATGTAAAACTCACTAGTTTGAGTAATTCGGATTTGCACCACGTGATGTCAACTAAAGAGGGGAAGTGCTTTCTACCAGGGATTTCTTCAGACAAATTTTCATGAAAGTACTTGAATTTTCATCTTTGTTTTTTCTTCTATCTTGTCATCTCTTACTCTTTTCTTTTGGTTTAAGCATCTTGTTTAACTAGTTGGAATTTCTTGTCCACTGCCAACCACAATATTTTTATTACTGCTCATATTAAAATAAGACGAGAGAGTACCTTGAGATGCCGTCATGTGAGAGGTTGCCCCGTGTCCATGTATCATGTGTCGTTGGAACATTGAGAGTCATAGTATTCATGGCTGGCTTGATATCCGTTGGAAAGTAATTTTGGTGCTTTCAAATCACAATGATATGGTAAGCGCTAAAGAATCAATAATCGTTGTTAAGTATTAGTCGAGGAAATGGGTGGAGGCATATTGTTCTTAGGCATGTCATTCTGTTGATGGGCCAAAGATCTATATGTCCAGTCCCAAGCCCATTCATATTTGGGCCTAGATCAATAGTGGGCCATTAAACAAGAAGAAAAATAGTGGGCCAGTCGTTAAGTAGCCAAGCCCTAACCCTGAAGTCCCATTATCCAGCTACATAATTTGTTTCTAAAAATCACACCCTGTTTTCATTTTGTAAAAAATTCACGGGTAACCTTTTTGGACGCCGCTATTTGTATTCAGTTTTCTTAAAAAATATTTAACCAGTATTAAGTTTTGACAAACATCAAGCATGCCATATTTGAAGTTTTATGTAGTCGAAGTTGAGACATTTCTCGTCGTAATTCAGGCAAAAACAGTCTATTGTTGGTCTTTCTTTCAAGTCACTTAGCTTGCCGTAACCAAAGTGACATTGCAATAAAAATTTGTGTTCGCGCGATAGAGTGCAACTATCAAATGTGAAAATATTTCGGTTTGTGGTGAGACATCGATACAGTATGTGGACAATGAGTAAGAATCGTTTGAAAAATTACTCGCGGAGAGCTCAAGTTATTCATACGCGAAAATTTCATGTTTTAGAGAAAAATATAAATGATTCACTGAAAATAACAAGCATTTGTTAATTCTTGATATTTTTCTTTAGTTAGATAGTTTACCGGATCGTAAGATCCTTTATATGTAAGGTTAATCCAAGGCCAGAAAAGTTTGATACGGTGATATTAATGCAAATAGAAATCAAGTCAAGAATGGAAAGGAAGAAATTGAGGAGTTAGAAATATTACTAATAGAGAAAGTTATTGAAGTTTTGGAAAGAGTAATATAGAAGGCACAGTTCCAATCCTTACAAATGTAATTAACTTAATAAATCTACACCAATAATTAGTGTCCTATTTTTCATTAATTAAAACAACTTTGCCTGCCATATTCAGACACATGGATGACACCTATACTTATATATATTATACTCCCACCGTCTCAATCTAAGTGTCTTATTTCCCTTTTTGATCTGTCTAAAAAGAGTGCCGCTTTTTATATTTAGTAAATTTTCCAATTCTAAGGCAAGTATAACAACCACATGATTTAAAAGATCCAACACATCTTTAATTTAAGACCACAAGATTAAAAAATCTCCATTTATTTCTTAAACTCCGGGTCAAGTCAAACTAAGACACTTAAATTGGGATGGAAAAAGTATTATTATTTATAGTCTCCTGTTTCTTGGAGACCAAATTGACAATTTCTTGACAAAACCTACTTAGAAGTAGGTTATCGAACTATAGTGTTTCAACTTAAACATTAATTAGCAAGTAATTAGGAGAGAAGGGGGAGGGGACCATATAATCACTAATTGATGAAAACAATATTATATGCACATATTATAGTCTAGAAAACCATCTTTAGCATCCTTGAAAAACATACTCATATAAAAAATATTACCTAACTTAGTATCATCAACGAGAATCTGTCTGTCATTACGTTTCGTATAGATGCTACTTAAATTTTATATTTCGCTTGATATTATAAAGTTTTAACTTTTGTACGACTCTGATATGCATCACATGTTTTTAACTTTTGCACGACTATTATATGATTAATATTTAAGGAAGTAATTTATATACATTGACAGTATTAGAGATATGTTATCACCGCGCATTAACATGTTATAACATATACTTATCTTAGTTTTTAGGCACTCAATTACTCGTCATTATCCTTTTTGTTGACCTGATTGCGTAAAGTACTTCTTACACGGTCAGTTTATAAAAGTTAAAATGATTTTTTAAAACATTATTAAATGGAAATATGTACTTATAAAGAAACAAACCCTACACATAATGGAGCAACGTGTCTAGTTGTGTTTGAGAGATCAAGTTATAGGTTTCTCCTAATAGATAGAAAGAAAAAACATATGGTTGATAATATCAACATAGTAGGGTCTAAATATAATAGAGAAAGCTTTAATTACAATTCAATTAGTGAAGATGGAGTGTTAGTAGCAAGATAGGTTGTTGCCAATAGCGAATGTTGGGAGAATTATGAAGCAAATTCTTCCACCAAATGCCAAGATTTCAAAAGAAGCCAAAGAGACTATGCAAGAATGTGTTTCTGAGTTTATTAACTTTGTGACTGGTGAAGCATCTTTTAAGTGTCACAATGAGAAGAGAAAGACTTTGAATGGTGATGATAGTTGTTGGGCTTTGGAAAGGTTAGGGTTTGATGATTATGTTGAGCCTTTGAAGAGGTGTTTGCACAAGCAGAGAGGGAGAGTTACAATGTGAAAGAAATAACCAAAATAAGGGGGTTGGACTTGGAAATAATATTGAAGATCAAAGGGATAGAGATAAATTAACACAAAGGGGATTTACAATTTCATCTAGTACTATGCCAATCAAAATTACCATCATGGATCATAAGGGGAAAAACAATTTTCTCCCTTAAGGCTTTTTTTTAAGGTTTAACCATCTGGTATTTGAAACTCACTAGTTTGAGTAATTCGGATTTGCACCACGTGATGTCAACTAAAAAGTGGAAGTGTTTTCTACTAGGGATTTCTCCAGACAAGGTTTCATGAAAGTACTTGAATTTTCATCTTTGTTTTTTCTTCTATCTTGTCATCTCTTACTCTTGGTTTAAGCATCTTGTTTAACTCGTTGAAATTTCTTGTCCACTGCCAACCATAATATTTTTATTATTGCTCATATTAAAATAAGACGAGAGAGTACCGTGAGATGCCATCATGTGAGAGGTTGCCCTCGTGTCCATGTACCATGTGTCATCGGAAACATTGAGAGTCATAATGTTCATGGCTTGCTCGATATCCGTTGGAACATAACTCGAAGAAGATGATCTATGGGCTGTAAATGCTTGCTGTGGACGGCTGTCAAGAACCCAGGGCTGCTGAGCGGGTGGGGTTGGCCTGGCCCACAACGCTGTAGGTTACGGGCAGGGAGGGGCAGCCCACTGTTGTGGCGTCCAGCCCCACGATGGGTACTGCCCCCACTGCCCGCTGCCATGGTACTGCTGCGGTGCCATGGGGGCCGGTTCTGCCCTTGCTACTACTTCCGCCGGATTGTTGTCCGCCACCACGGCCTCGCCCCCTTCCACTATTATTTTCCTTTGTTATTGTTGTGATTTTGACCCCGTTTTGGTCCATTGTTGTTGCGATTTGGACCACTGCGTGAATTAGAATTTTGAGGGCCAAAATCATCGGTATACGCTTTGGTAGAAAGGAGGGCAGTGCCAGCATTGTTTGACGCCGTCGCCGCCTATTTTAGTTTTCGGGTTTCTTCAAGAATTAATCTCGAACGAGCCTCATAAAATGGTGGCATCAGATTACTTTGTTGAATGAACGTAGCAATTCCATCATATTGTTTATTCAAATCCGTAATTAATTGGAGAACTAACCTTTGATTCATCACCGGTGTACCAACGTTGGATAGTTGATCGACAAGCAATTTTAACTTTTGATAATATGCGGAGACGTTTGGAAAATCATCCATTTTGACATTAGTGAATATATTTTCTAGATAAACCGCACATGAAATCTTGTTATCTTGAAAAATATTTTACAAATGCTCCCATGCTTGTTGTGCCGTCGAATCTGGTTCTAATATGGTGTGCAAAAGGTCGTTCGATATGGTAGCATAAGTCCATTGAAGGACTATAGCATCCAAGCGAGACCATAGAGCCATATCAATGGTGGTGGACTTGTCTTTTTCCATGACACCCGATTGAGACTTTGGAGGAAGAATATGGTCAATGACTTGGTATGCGCGGCAATGAATTTTGAATAACTCCATCCAAGATTAATATTGCCCTTTTTCCATCTCAAGAATCACCGGAATGAAGTTCTTGACGTTATTTACGGCAAGAGCAAGATGAAATTTGTTTTGGTCGGCCATTGTTACCCAAGAGAAACAAGAAAAGAGGAGGGAGAGGTAGGGTTTCAAAATTTTTTTTGTTGGTGGCCGGAACTAGTGTTCCGAAAGTGGGTGGCGGCCGGTTTAGGTATTTAGGGCTAGGGTTAATTTTAGGCTCTTGGTACCATGAAGGAAATATTTTCCGTGTCCTTTTTCATTCCTTGAAGGTAGCAATATATACATGTTACAAGACTAATTTGGTGCTACAATTATGGTAATCTAAATCAGAATATTTACATTCCTAATCTATAATATATACAAAGATTATGGCAATAATCAATGATTATTTCCATAATCTATCATTCCTTGTACCCGGGGAACTGAGGATTCTCGCAGTATAGAGCTGGAAAAGCGCTTCCTACTTAAATTTTTGTCCATTCATAAGGCTTGTGTAACTCGTTGGCCCTACTAATTCGGATTCTCGCAGTATAGAGCCGGAAAAAACGCTTCCTACTTAAAGTTGTGTCCATTCATAAGACCCGAACTTGAGACCTTGGGTACTTCTTTAAGATATGGAATAAGCAGTCTGAAATATGTTGTAGTTTGTGTTTTGATGAGTAAACTTGCATTTCCGTCTTCTTTTTTCTTCTATCTTTTCAAGTATAAAGCGAATCCTTAAATTGTTCCTATATGAGTAACAATAGAGACGAATTCAAATTCTAGAATCAAAGGATTGAATATAACTTTTACATATGTATATACGTATAGTTTAAATCAAAATTAAATCAATTGATTTGATATTTGTCTATGTGTGCTAGTATGTAAATATGGTTTTGGAACAATTCTTCTGATTCATATATCTTTGTGTCACATTTGGGCAGTTAGTCGTCGTGGTTTCTTGATTTTGGGTTCTTGTGTTTTTCTCCTTACAATCATCATATCCTTAATAAGATCAAATGCGTGACCTAGCAGTTAATAATATGAAAATAATAATAATGAAAAGTCAGGGTTCAAATTCTAGCAGAAACAAGAAAAAAGTTAAGTGAAATATCTTTTTTATCTGCCTAAGCCTTGATTGACAGAATTAATCGGTCATCGTGTTGGTAGGAAATTTAGCAGGTATCAGGTAAATAATCAAAATGCACATAAACTTACGTGGACACAATAAAAGTTAATAAACTCACAAAATATAAAGGTATCAATAAAGCATGTAAAATGGCATCATCAAAGTTTCATTTTGAAACTCTAGAATCCAGGACCACAAATTTTATATAGTTGTTATAAAAATGCTTATTTTGTTATGGGGAAACCAATTAAAGTCTCTATCTTGCTGGACTATGCACTCTTATTAAACTGAAATGAACTGTTTTCACTCCCTCCAAGTGAGTATCTGCATTTTTTTTATATCCAACTTTCTGACTTATGTCAGACTATTTCTGGAGATAGTAGTCCCGGTCCCTCAACACTACTACCAGTAAATCGCGGGATGTGCCTGAATGACCAGGGTTTGAGAACATAGCAACTGATATCACCTACAAGGTCCTACCCCAGAAGAGAACAAATTGCTCCCACCAAGGTTCGAACCCACGCTGCAAACCTCCAACTGGATTTTAAGTTCCCCTCCTTTGCCATCCAGGTATGCCCCGAGGGACTTGAGGATCTGCATTCTTGGATGAATTCATAGGAGGGAACATGTGGAAATACGACAAAATACACCATATATATATATATATATACAAAGAAAGCAAAATACAATGTCTATGCGATATCAAGATTTTATTCAAAATGAAACACTTCTGACTACTCTTGTACAATGAGAAGAATCTTAGAAGGACAACGTAGATAAGTTATATCCACCGGTAGTGTATGCTGTCAAATTTGGTCTATTTTTTAAATATGTCCTTTAATTTTGGGTGTGTACAAGTAGATATCTCAACTTGTCTCTACTTTATTAGTTGAATACTTTAACTTATAAATTATTATCTAGACACCTCTAAAATTTGTGTCACGTCAGTTCCATGTCAGCATTTGTTTTTACTTGTTCAACTTTTTACAAGTTGAGATGCCTACTTGTGTGCAACCAAAATTAAAGGGAATACTTAAAAAATGAGGCCAAATTTAAAGGCCTATTTATATATTTTGCCATTTATAATGTGTTTGTATAAGCTTATAAACTAACTTATAATAAGTTTTTTTTTTATTTATCTACACGTCTGGTCATGAAGATCGAAAGTGCTTATAAGTCAAGTACTTCTAATTAAAATCAGTCAAAAATCATTAGTTGATCACCTCTAATTTATAATTTTACAACTTATAAATATTTTAGTTTAATCAAATCTGTTACAATTAACTGATCATATAAATATTATAAATTACACAATTGGCAAAGCGCAAGATCTGCACGTCTATCACATAATACTATGAATATTGGTGAAATTTCATGGATCTACTGAGTAGAAAATAGCAAGTCCCAGTAGGCGATATGAATTCATCTTGGCTATTGCTTCTTCGGTAAATATTTATCCGTGTAAGATGTTTACATTAAATTATGTAAATTTATCACAGTTAAGTGATCTAATAAAATAATGATATATATTAATTAATTATTTATTAAATGTCTATATATAACCACATATCATGCGTCTATTATATAACTTGGTATAATTAATGGATGTAAATAAAATTTTACCATATAATTCTTTCCCTTTTTAATAATAAAACTCCATATTAGCACTTCTACTAGATTCCAGCGTTACACTTGCACCTCACAAGACAGAGATACAAAAATTTAGTGCAACCTAAATTTTATAGTTATTGTGGTTTTAGAATACTCAATCACTACTATTGATTAATTAATCAGATTGTTACTAAAATAGTATGTATTTCACAAATTAAATAGCATATGAAAACTTTTGCTAGCATGATAATTTCTCTTGACTATGCCCTTTTTATTTTGCTTCATCCGGCCGGTAACTTGATTAACTTGACCTCGCGGACGTACCAGTATAACTATCTAAGAATGCGATGAGATGAATAAAATTTATTAAGAGATTTTAAGTACGACACCTGAGAATAAAGAATTTCTTGATAAGAAACACTTTCTTCAATTATAACATGTTAATACAATAGGCGGTCATTTAGTTTATACTCGAAGTACACAAAATCGGTTATTCGTGCAGTTCGTCCTAAATTACATCTTGTCCTATGCTTCTCCGGCCCATTGTCATGTCCAGTAGTAAGCCCGTAACACAAAGTATATACTTTCTTCGTCTCATATTATATGTCCACTTTCTTCTTTATATGTCCCTTAAAACATTATAAGTAAAGATATATTTTTACTACCTTAAAATTATCTCTCTTCAATAAATGTACACTAATCAATATTAATTATGGTCAAGAATATTTAATACTAAGGGTGAGATGGGAAAAAATTAATTAATTTCATCTTGATTTTGTGAATTGATAAGTAATTTGGGACAGTTATGTTACATCCCGTATTTTCGTACGCTAAGTTGCTTTGTATGTGTCGACGTAAGCTCGGAAAGTGAGAATAAATTTTCGTCAATGTAATACTTCATACTTTTAGGCTATGGTTGAAATCACTCGACGTACGTAAGTAGACCCAAGTCTAGTGAATCTTTGTCATATTCAAGTATGAAAATAAAGAGCTTGGTGTATAAAAAAAATGTAGTCCCGAAATAATTTAGGACTTAACAAGTGTGATGATGATGATTGAATATAATATTTATAGGTGTCAAAAGAGACTTCGAATTAGTGCTAATCACATAACTATAATAACGAGTATATGAGATGTGTTAAAAGTAATCATATCGAATGAACTGAGATAAAAAGATTTAATTACGGGATAAATAATTAAATGTTGAATTATAATGAAAAATAAAAAAATTAATTAAAGAAATATTTGAAGTAATGATGAGGAGACAATGCGTCCACTTGGCAAGGAAATTGCCACAATTGTAGTTAATGGATAAAGATTCATTTTATGGTGGACAATGCTTTAGACATGTACACTATATGTACATATATTAAAGTGACACATAAGTCTAATGCAATTGAGGTGATCCATTTTTCCAGCACTTTTAATTTCAAGAACATAGCATCAACCATTTCTTTCATCAACCCAACAACATTTTTTTTTATTATTCACATAGCTGCAACCTTTCTTTTCAACAATATAGCAACAAATCGTACATGTATATCCATATAGACACAATCATTTAGATATTTACCATTATAGTATGTTAGCAGTAACTTCTCAAAGTTATTTGGACATTTTCACGTAAGAGAATGGATAGAATGGATGCAACAACATGAATTTTTGGGATAACACTTTAGTGAAAATTAGCTAAAGCTTCAACACTTTTTCATTTAAAGTGGGTCGAAGGTTATTCCGTAGTGAAGTAAGGTGACGGGAAGCGCTAAAATAAATACACAGTTCTTGACATCTAATAGTAAGTTGTGAAGGAGACTTGTTTCATCGTTATCATCGAAGGATCGACTTAAAGGTATGTAAAAGTTGTCCCTTCCTTTTTTTGACATGAACCCATTATCGGTAAGAGTCGAACGAGCGGATACGGTAAGAGTAATTCGTAGAGTTTTCATATCTCTGTTATTACATCTTACATGTGTTGAAGTAATCCCTCGTCGAGAGGTTATATTAAGTTAGAGTATATCATATCTAGTTGAGAAACAGAGAGTATATCATGCCTATCATTTAGGGCATCATTGCATACATTTGCCTTCGGGGCTATGCATTCATCATCATATACTTTTTTCTTCGGGGCTATATAGAGATACAATTGCCTTCAGGGCTATACAAAAATACATTTGCCTTCGGAGCTATACAGAGATACAGTTGCCTTCGAAGCTATACAGAGATACAGTTACCTTCGAGGCTATAAAGAGATACAATTGCTTTCGGGGCTATAGAGCGATACAATTTTCCTTCGGGGCTATTTATGTTTGCCTTCGGGGCTACGCATGGCCTTCGGGTCACTCACGTTGACTTTGGGGCTATGCACTTACACACAGGACACTACATGAGGTTAGACAATTTATATTCAGTATTGTATACATGATATGAGATAGAGACAATTAGATATGTTTTCAGATTATTATTGACTCTCAATTCTTATTCAGTATATCATGTATATCAGTTCAGTTTCAGTTATTCAGTTGTCTTACATACTCAATACATTATTTTATACTGATGTTTCTTTTGCCGGGGGCACTGCATTTCATGCCTGCAGGTCATGATAGACAGAAAGATACATCACCCTAGTAGACGATATCGAGTATCAACGTGATTGGTAAGCTCCACTTCATCTGGGGTTACTAGGTCCAGAGTTGGTATTGCTTTCTGTATATAGAGACGATGGGTAGATCGGGGCCCTGTCCCGACCACAGTACATTTTGATCTTCTTAGAAGCTTATAGACGTGTCTTGTATATTCAGTATATCAATATGGTGGCTTTATTGGCCTTTGTTTATATCTTGCTTTGGCCGTTGTATATTCAGTACATTTTGTAGAGACATATGTCGGCTTTGCCGGCCTAGATTGTTGTACGTATGTTTAGAGTTTGTAAGTTACAGATGGTACATTCAGGTTCAAGTAAGGCATCGGGTACCTGCCCACGCCTCCCAAGGTTTGGGGCGTTACATATGCTTTTAATAATGTGGACACGTAATATGAGAAGGAGGGAGTATAAGATAATTCAAAAAGAGAAATCTATATATAATATAAAGGTAGGCATAGACAATCATATGTGACACCTCTTTATGGCCAATGATCGTATTTATCTTTTTTTTTTTTGGCATTTTTCTCACTTTTCTCAATTATTTTGAAGGGTGTCAAATGCTATGGGAAATAAAAATAAGAGATGAAAATATATCGAATACCAATTTTGTTTTCGAATGTCGACAATTATGTCGTGCGATACCAGTAACAACACTTAGCAAAACAGAAACTTTAAAGAGTAAATGCAGCGGAATTTAAAGAACACAAATGTTTAAATTTTCATAAGATATATATATATATATATATATATATATATAAAACTTATGATGGTCAATGACCAAATGTATTGTATATATATTATATACAAAAGTACAAATTCCCTTCTTTACAAATTTACAAAATAAAACGGAAAGGAATTAAAAGATGAAGTAGCAGAAGACTTCTGCCTGAAAAATCTAACTAAGTAGACATAGACAACCTCTCATTACAATCGCTCAATACAAAACTAATCTAGAATCTAAACAACAATTGTAATGTTGGACAGAATGTTATAGGCAACACTGGTGATCCAGATTTCTGAGATGAAATCTCGAAAGCTCTCTTGGTATTTTTATTTTCTGGTTCTGGATATTGATTCATTGTAGTAGACTCTCTATTTATAGTAGAGAGTCTTCCTTGAAAATCTCATCGATCGGTTGTGGAGGTTGAAGGAAAGGTGGGCAGCTGGTAGGATTAGTTGGAGACGATCAAGGAGAAAAAACCTCTAACAAATTTGACTTGGTCCTCACGAAAAGCAGCAACCTTGACTCTTTCTTCACACGTGTTTACCAACTCTTGTTTATCTTTCCAAGTCATATTTACTACATAGTAATCATTACGTGAAGTAAGGCAAAATCAATTCTGAAAATGTTGGTCCGAATGTTGTGCAACATTTGTCCCAACATTCTTATACATTCAAATCAATACTTCAGGAGATATGTTGGGTCAAATGTCACAACATCAAATCCAACATTAACAATCTCCCCCCCTTTTCCTTTCTTCACAAAACTCATTAAAAATGTAGAGTTGACTTATGGTGTTGTCACAAATGTTGTCAGACATCTGTGATCAACAATTTCAAGGTCATGCTCCCCCTTAACCTGTGATGGCACACAAGCAAACATGTGTATATCAATTCATAAGATTAGAAAAATATGAGCACATATATATACATACCATCCAATATATACAAAACACGAATAGAAATAAACCATTGTCAATAAATATCCACATCAATCCATCAAACCATTGAACAAACATTTACAACTTATGTTCAACAACATCATTCAGTTTCCTCCTTGTTCATCATACAGCAGCAGCTTCCAGCAGCTTTCTACTCCTACATAACAACTTCAGCTTCCTCTGCAGCATAGCAGCTTTAGCTTTCTCCCCTGCATCATCTCCCCCTTTTTGTGAAGAAAGTAACATCATGAAATGGTCTCTAGCTTGTATCAGGGCATTCCTTGCAACATCAACTTCAGAAATTTGTTAGTTAATTTTTGCAATTTGATCCACAAGCCATTCTGTAGACTGTGTAGACTGTCTTGGACCAGTGTTGCCCAAAATGTTGGTGACATTTCTGGCAATATTTTCACTTTTAGCTTCCTTCTTCCAAGGCAAGTCGATGACTCTGTCCTTGCTCTTCAAAATTGCTTTGTTTACAGTGTAAAGCTTAGGAGCCTTCCCTAAAGTATTTTCTCTCTTAGGCTCAAAGCCTCGGGTAGTTAATACTTTGTACACCGGAGAGGGAAAAAGAAGGATTGAAGTTGATTCTTTCTCAGCCAAGTTGGCAATTTGATGAAATATCATTTTTTCCAAATCAACTTTCAAACCTTTTCCAAATTTATACAACATGGTGGCTTGTTCAGATGTCACAATTGACTTATTCATTGAAGAAAGCCAATTGTGAATAGCAATTTTATGGAGGGTGGAAAATAGGGCTGTTAGTTTGGAGGTTGGATATCTAGGGATCCATTTCTTTATTATACCTCTAGTGAGGTATTCAATCACTTCATCCCTATTGTCTTTCACCTGTTCAGCTTCTCTAACACTATCTCCAGTATTTTGGCCAATACATTGATTTATGATAGCAGGCGTAAAAAGATATACCTTTTCCAAATTTCTTTGAGGAGGTATCCTCTATAGCAGAGCTTAAATTCGCATAAAACAACCTTACTATCTCATCAATATATGGTTCTTTTTCAGTGACAGAACCAAAAAACTGTATGTCCTTTAAGAATTCTACCAAACCATATTCAGTACAGAAAGCAATATCTAACACTCTCTTAGGCCTAATTACTCTATTCTTGTAAAAATCCCACATATCATGGTTAGCTTTAGAATAGAATTTATCTTAGAAAGCAGATGCCTCAATATCTGAATCAGACATGTCTGAACTAATGGATTTGGTACTGTTGGAGGATGTTGTGGTGTGTGTCTCTTCGGATGTTGGCTGAAATATTGCGTGAGATGTTGTGGCATATGTGGTACCATTTGGAGCAACACTTGTCCTTATAGTCTTGGGAACTCCCTTTGGAAAAAATTGTTTCAATGAGGTATCATCTGGGATTTCCATTTCTTGAGGCATACTGGGTTATTCAGAAGCAGATGGTTCTTCCTCAGTTGAGAAAATATAGTCCATATTTTCACTATCACTGCTCGAGTAAGCGGGTTTAGATGTTTCACATTTAGTCCTTTTGCTACTCGAACCTTCTTGGACTGTTTTCTCAAACACTTTACTCAATCGATGAGTAGGAAAGACAGATGACCTTGGCCTTTTACCCAGAGATGAGAAGTTAAAAGTTTGATCGACATCTATAAGGTTATTATTATCTCCAGGATAACTGATATCTAAAGGTTCATCAAAACCTTTAAATACTATTGCTTTTGAAAGATCCTCAGGGAGATTTGAGGAAGAGGACTTGCCCGGTTGCTGAGGTGTATTCGACGGAGGGCTAATGCTCATAGGAGTGTTGGATGGAATGTTGGTTGACATTTGTTTTGACATTGGAGAAATTTCCATCGGCGAGAATTGAAGAGAGGGTTTTGAGGAATTAGGGTTTGTGAAAGTGATTGGAGTTTGATTTTGTGTTTCCATTGGGTAGGTAGGAAGGTATACACTCGTTGAGCTTTTCCTTTTTTGAGAGGAATATTTATATACATGTCAAATTTTCTTAGCAACAAGAATCTCTTAGTTTTAGGTGTTTCAATTTTACACAATAACTTACATCTAAAATATTGGGATAAAATAATAAAC
The DNA here is from genome assembly GCA_029783415.1 of Anisodus acutangulus. Classification (NCBI taxonomy): domain Eukaryota; kingdom Viridiplantae; phylum Streptophyta; class Magnoliopsida; order Solanales; family Solanaceae; genus Anisodus; species Anisodus acutangulus. The sequence goes on along the minus strand of CM056506.1, from coordinate 47,479,265 downwards.
ATCACGGTAGGAATAAAATTTAATCTTTTAAATTCTGAAATTTCATTAAACAAGACATATAATAGGGAGTAAAATCTGCTATTTCAAAAATCAGATAAGAGCAATATCCCAACACATATCACATTCTGAAAATGTCAACAACAATGTTAGCAACATTTTGGACGACACAAGTATTTTGATCCCACAAGAATTTTCAGATTTGGCAACAAACCAAGACACATTTTATATGCATTTTATGAGTTTGACCACTGGACCAATGTAACATTTTTCCATCGTGTCCTTGGTCTAATCATATAACACATATAAAGAAATTTTTTTCTGTAAAAAATAAGAATACTTTTATGATATTCTTAAATCTTTTTTTTGAAGCACTTGATACTCCTATAGAATAGGAACGATATCTTTTCACGGGCTTAGCCTATTTTTTACAGTTGCCAAATATTTGTAAAGGATTTGCCTTATTTTTATACTCCATTTTTATGATATATCTATATATATATATATATATATATATATATATATATATATATATATATATTATCGCATAGAACGATATCACTTTGATAACATATTCTTATTGAAAGATCATGTTTGTGTGACCAAATGTTATGCACCATATAGTAACAGTAATCAATTAGTGATATACCATAGGTAAATGTCACCCGAAATGTTAGACAACATTTCAGCCGACATTCACCAAAAATGCTTTTTTAGAGATTACAAAGACCAAGACATTTATTTGAACTAGAAAATCTCTCATGGTCCAAATCTTTTGAAAAAATATCAGCTAGTTGATAAAGAGCGTCAGCATGTTCAATTTGAACTAGTTGTTTTTCAACTAAATCTCTTAAAAAATGATGTCTAATATCAATATATTTTGTACGTGAGTGCTGAAATGAATTTTTGGAAATATTTATAGCACTCAAATTATCACAATACAAAATCAAAATGTTGCTAGTAAATCCATAGTCGTCTAACATGTGTCGTAGGCTCCTAGCCATATTAATCAGGAGCAACAACTTCCAGCTGCTACGTATTCAGATTCAACAGTTGAAAGTGAGACACAGTTTTGTTTACGACTATACCATGAAACAAGGTTATTGCCAAGATAAAAACATCTTTCACTTGTACTTTTTCTATCATCCACATCTCCAGCCAAATTCGAGTCACTAAATCCTATTAAGTTAGGATTAGTGTCTTTGGAACAATAAATTCCCAACTCACATGTGCCAGCAACATATCGAATAATACGTTTCACGGTATTTAAGTGGGACATTTTGGGACAGGCTTGAAAAAGTGCACAAACACAAACACTAAACATAATATCTGGTGACTAGTATTAAGATAAAGAAGACTACCTATCATAGATCGATATAATGTTGGGTCGACATATTCACCAACATTATCCTTACATACCTTCTGCGATGAACCCATTGGCGTTTTCATCTGTTTAGCGTTCTCCAAACCAAATATATTAACTAGATTCTTAGCATATTTACTATGTGAGATGAAAATTCCATCTTCACTTTGCTTTATCTGCAAGCCTGAGAAAAAAGTTAATTCTCCAATCATGCTCATTTCAAATGTCGATAACATAACTTCAACAAATAAATTTAGGTACGATTGTGAAGTCGATCCAAAGACTATGTCATCCACGTAGATTTGAGTAATTATAATATCTATATCGGGTCATTTAATAAACAAAGTACGATCAGCTTCACCACGATTAAAACCAAATTCAAGAATAAAGTTAGTTAAACGACCATAGCATGCACAAGGGGCTTATTTCAACCCATACAAAGCCTTTTTAAGCTTGTACACATAGTGTGGATGGTAAGGATCTTCAAATCCTTTTGGTTGTTCAATATATATCTCCTTGTCTAGATACCATTTAAGAAGGCACCTTTTATATCCATTTGGTGTAAAGTAATTTTCATACAACAAGCAATAGCAAGTAAAAGTCTAATCGACTCGATTCTAGCTACAAGTGCGAAGGTTTCATCAAAATCAATTCCTTCAACATGAGTATAACCTTGGGCAACTAGACGTGCTTTATTTCTAACAACTGTTCTCGATTCGTCTGATTTATTTTTAAAAATCCACTTAGTTTCAATTACATTTGTATTATTTGGACGTGGAACTAAGTCATAGACTTCATTTTGAGAAAATTGTTCAAACTCTTCTTGCATTGCTTGTATCAAAAAATTATCTTTAAGTGCTTCTACAACATTCTTTGGTTCTAATGTAGATATAAAACAAGAAATACTAACCTGAGGTATATGGTTGACATACTCACATACCTTACCATTTCTCTATAGTTGAGTGGTTCTTTGCCTCTTGTTCTAATTCCTTCAAAACTCCCCTATCACTTGTCCCGTTGGATGTTCTTCCTAATCCTTGATGAGGGGTCCTTATGAACTTGGTTTAACAATTCAGCACTTGACTCCTCATCTGTGTCCTCTGTGGTCTCTATTACTGTTTCTGATGTTGCTTCAGGTGTGACAACATTTGTGGAAACATCCAATTCTTCTACATCTGTGGACTTTCCATTGTATCTATAATGTTATTTTCATTAGTTTTTTCCTGAAACATCAGAAAGATCATCAAAGATAACATTTACAGACTATTGTACAGTTCTGGATCTCAACTTGTATACTCGATAAGAATGAATATGTTGTGAATAGCCAACAAAAATTCATTTATCACTCTTAGAGTAATTTTTTTCCAAATGATCCATGTCATTTAAAATATAACAAATACATCAAAAAATATGAAAGTAACGAAAGTTTTGTTTCTTTCCATTTATAATCTCATATGGTATCATCTTTGTTCCTGACTTCAAATAGACTCTATTAGCGATGTGATTAGCAGTATTCAAGACTTCTTCCCATAAACGTTTTAACAAATGTTTAGAACTAAGCATCACTCTAGCCATTTCTTGCAATGTCATATTCTTCCGTTCTGCAACCCCATTCTGTTGAGGAGTTTTAGGGGCAGAAAACTCATGGAAAATACCCATTTTCTCACAAAAAATTGTGAATGAACTATTTTCAAATTCTTTTCCATGGTCGGATCTAATATGAAAAATAGGAGAATATGATAAATTTCTAATTCTAGAGTGCAATATTTTAAACATGTTAAACGTTTGTGATTTTTCTTTCAAAAAATATATCCAAGAGTATCTAGAATAATCATCTACTATCACATAGGAATACCTCATGCCTCCTAGACTGTCTACTTCAATTAAACCCATTAAATTCATATGTAGCAATTGAAAATAGTGAGACGTACCTGAATGTTGTCTGTTGTGTTGGACAACATTATGAGAGACATGAGTTTGCTTACCTTTCAAAAAATCTTCACATACAATTTTACCTTTATGGCTATGTTTGAGTATGTCTCTAACCGCTTCATATGAGACCAATTTTTTTAAATTGCGGTAGTTGACATGCCCTAACTTTTGATGCCATAGTGTTGTGTCATCGGCATTAGCATTATTGCATGTTTCTTGTCTTACAACAAGATAACAATTGCCATATGTTCTTGTACCTGTCATGACACATATATTTGCTTTATTCGTAACTTCACATGCATTCTTATTAAATTTTACCTCAAGATCGTCATCACACATTTGACTAATACTAATCAAATTAGCCATTAAACCTTCAATGTGTAAGACATTTCTTAAGGCTGAAAATCCAGGAAAATCCAAGATCCATTTTCTAATTATTTTGCTTTTACTGCTACCTCCATAAGTCACGTTTCCTCCATTGAATGACTCATAATTCTTTCGAAAACCTTTTGTACCTGTCATGCGACGAGAACATCCACTATCAAACTACTAAGAACCTAAAATGTTAGTTCTTAATGTAGTTATAGCAACATTACATGTTACACCCTTTTTAGGAACTCAAACTCTCTTAAAACATCTTTTACCTTTTGGCTCAGAAATGTTGCTTCGATTGTTATCCGGAATGTTGGACAACATTTTAGGCAACATTTTGCTCATAGAATCTTGAAGTTTGAAATAGTATGGTTTTAAGTTTCCAGGGGAGTTACAGTAATGACACACAAACTTCATATTCTTTGACATATATGAGAACCTATTATTCATCCCTTTTTCTTTTACAAAGCATATTTTCTCATTTTTATCAAAGAGATTAGAGCATATGGTTTTAAGAGAGTTTTCGTACCCAATTCTTGCATGTGAAGGTTTACTAAAGTTGAGTATTTCATTCAATTTCGAAGTCCCCGTGTTGAGCTTACGGAAGGTTGCTTCGGCTAAATCTAATTTTACACGGATCTTACCAAATTCAATATCCTTTTTGATAAGTATAACCTCAAGTCGGGTTATCGTGTTTTTTAATACTAAATTCTTATGAGTTAAATATTTTACCTTTTAGTCAAGTTGCTTGGATTCTATGATTAAGACTTTACAAATACTTTGTAATTCATTAATCATATCATCTTTGCATTCAACTTGATCCATACAATCATCCTCACTAACAGAAATAGAACCACTAAAGCAATTAACATTAGTATAGTTAAAGAATTCATACCTTTTGGATGTCGCTGACGATGTTGATGTTGGAGCAAATGTTGTGACATTTGAGACACCATTGTATACGACATCTTCATTATCCGATAGAGACTGTTCGAAAATAGTAGCCAGCATTGCTTGTGTTTCAATTTCACGATCTTCTTCCTCTTCTTCTTCATCATCACTAAGAGAAACCTATAGGTTCTTACCAAATTTTCTGAGAGTGTTTGTACATTCGTTAGCATAGTGACCCCAACCTGAGCATGCATGAAACTACACAGACTCAAGTTGTTTGGAATCAAATTTGATACGATCTGAGTTGGTTCTTCTTAGTTGATTTCTTTTTTGTACATTTGGAAGGAATCTAGTGGGCTTTTGATTGAAGACTTAGTTTTGATGCTCTTTAGATTTAGATTGATTTCTCTCATTGTTAAGCTTCCTCACCATCGAATTGTATTTTCGAGTGAGTAAGACAACATTTGCACCATCACCAGTTTCTTCAAGATTCTAATCATCTTCTTCGATTTGACTCTCCGAGGATTGAACTTGAATTGCCACATTCTTGCTTCTATAAGCATAGCTTTGTTCGACGAACACTTGAGCTACCTTCACAATGGATTTGTAAAGTATCCCATGCATCCTTAGCCGCGAGACAATTTTGAATGAGTTTGAACATATACATATCAACCCATTCAAAAATTGTATTTAAGACTTTTTCGTTAAAGCTAGCATTATTGGTTTCTTCTGTAGTCCATTTAGATTCAGGTTTCACAAGAATGTCACCTTCCTCATCAGGTGGCAACATTAGAACAATATATTCATTGGTTATAGATCTCCATGCCCTAACATCAATTGATTTTATATGAGAACGTAGGCGAATCTCCCAATATGCATAATTTGATCCATCTAAAATAGGAAGTTTACCAATAGTTGAGTTTGCCGGATCCATAGCTTATGACAACAGGACCAAACACTTACTGTGTTAAGTGTCGGCTCTGATACCACTTGAAGGGTGTCAAATGCTATGAAAAATAAAAACAAGAGATGAAAATATATCAAATACCAATTCTGTTTTCGAATGTCGGCAATTATGTCGTCCGACACCCGACACCAGTAACAACACTTAGCAAAATAGTAACTTTAAAGAGTAAATGCAGCGGAATTTAAAGAACACAAATGTTTAAATTTTCATAAGTTATAGATATTATATAACTTATGATGGTCAATAACCAAATGTATTGTATATATATTATATACAAAAGTACAAATTCCTTTATTTACAGATTTACAAGATAAAATGGAAAGGAATTAAAAGATGAAGTCGCAGATGACTTCTGCCTGAAAAATCTAACTAAGTAGACATAGACAACCTCTCATTACAATCGCTCCATACAAAACTAATCTAGAATCTAAACAACAATTGTAATGTTGGACAGAATGTTGTCAACACACTCAAGCAACACTGGTGATCCAGATTTCTGAGATGAAATCCCGAGAGTTCTCTTGGCAATTTTATTTTCTGGTTCTGGATATTGATTCACTATAGTAGCCTCTCTGTTTATAGTAGAGAGTATTTCTTTAAAATCTCATCGATCGGTTGTGGAGGTTGAGGGAAAGGTAGGCAGCTGGTAGGATTAGTTGTAGACGATCAAGGAGAAAAAACCTCTAACAACTTTGACTTGTTCCTCACGAAAAGCAGCAGCCTTGACTCGTTCTTCACACGTGTTTACCAACTCCTGTTTACCTTGTCAAGTCATATTTACTACATAGTAATCATTACATGAAGTAAGGCAAAATCAGTTATGAAAATGTTGGTCCGAATGTTGTGCAACATTTGTCCCAACATTCTTATACATTCAAATCAATACTTCATGCGATATATTGAGTCAAATGTCACAACATCAAATCAACATTAACATATTTCATGTCAAAAAATAATTTCCATAATTCACATTCATTGATTCTCATAACTTTCTATTTTAATAGCACTCTTAAGTAACCTCTAAATGACTGCTTTGAATAACCTGTAAATGGGGGGGGGGGGGTTATATTTTCACTCCTCTTTCCGGTACATATGGTTAATTATGGGTGCTTTAAATAATTAGTAAATGGGTGATTTATTTCACCTCCTTAATGTAGGTTTGCACATATTCCAAAGCTCCATATTATAAATTGAGCACAAGAATATATCAGCTTTCATTCCTCCTTTTTTGTATTTGTCATTTTCCGTTTATCTGTAGTCAAACATTTGTGTTCATATACTTCGTGATGATTTCTGTCACAGTTTTTATATATGTAGCCCACCTTTAACTTATGAATAAGCATGTAGTTTAGGGATCCGTTGACAGAGGATTTTTATCATATATATAGCTGAATTCAGGAATAAATTTTCGCATTTTTATTTTTTATTCTTTTCTTGAATTTTACTCCTCTGTACAATATATACATAGCTATTCAATTATTTTTTTGACTTATGTTACCATGTAATTTTTCTAGGAGAACAGAATGAAAACGAGCCCTAAGATAAACGGAGCTGAGAAATAAGTACTTTTAACGAGAATTATCTATTACGCTAGACCTTAATCCTTGTGAACAACCTCTTAAAAATATCACTTAGAATATAGATTCCAGAAGAAGTATCACGAATTCTTTTTCTTCTTTGAGTAAGATGTACTGATTACTAGTGTTACTATTCTTAATAATTACTAATCCATAGCTTAATGATCCCGTGGGTGTTATATTATTAAGTGATTCATATTTTTGTGTGGTCCGATCTTTTTTTGGACTTCGTGCATTAACATGAGCTTAGTGCACTGAGCTGCTTTTAAACTTTTTGCTTACTTGGAGTTCTCATTTTTATGACGCTTTTGGAAGACTTGAGTTACTGTAACATACAATGGTATAGTCATTTTTTTAATTCCAAAAGCTAATGGCCAAAACCTTTATAAATTCTTGAGTATTCATATTTAAATTCACGATCTACTCCAAATTCAATAAAAACATTTACGAGTAGAATTAATTTTTGATGAGGTACCGACCGAATTATTCAATCACAGGCGATTTGATTACTGTTAATAGCAATGAGAGTGAGACTATTTTCTATTAGCGTATTAGCAAATACAATTTTGATCCTCTTAAATTAACGTCCGTACTCCAATTGGTGTAAAGGGTGGTTTTGACATTTTTATTGAAGGTTAAAAAAAATCGCTCCAAATTTAAATATTATACATATATTTTTTTTAATTAAGCTCGCAAGCAACTGATATTGTAACATATATCTATGGAATTAGTATTAATTTAACAAAAAAGTAACTGACATTGAAATAAAAAAACGCCGATATATAGTCCACTTGATGCGGAGCTCGACCTACAGGGAGAGGTGTGGGGGTGGGGGGCGGGGGGCGGGGGGGCTCCTTGGCTAAAAATTCAATAAAAAATATTATGTTTGTGATTTAATCAATACTATAATAAAATTAAATTTTATGTCTTCTATCTCAACTAAATTTATAAAAATATTAGTTTTAAAATTTATTGATATCTTTCATAACCGCGCGAAGCGCGGGTAAATTCATTAGTTTCTTATAAGAAAGAATAATAATAACAAGAACGAATGTAAGGTAATTAGTTGTCCGTTTCCGATATAAATTTATGAGGCAGAGTAACTAAATTTTGAATGACCTTATTTATAATATATTATTTTAAATATTTCATATATAAATTATTTGAATAAATAATATTAGCTGAGTTTAAAACACACAATATAATACGCCCTTTTATCCAAAGGTGAAGCTAGGAGCTTTAGGGGTTTATCAGAATTCCTTAAAATTTATATTACTATAAAACAAAATTATTTTTATATAATCTAATAAATATTAAATTTATTTAATTTTTAATATATATTCTTAAGAAATAAATGATACTTTTCATTTGCTCGTATCGTATACCTTGTCGATAATTCATTTTTTCATTATATGTCAAATTTCCTTAATAAATTTTTCTATTTCACCGCTACTATATGATTTGATATGTTTTCTCTGTTATGGGCAGGGACGACGTTAGGATTCAGAATTTTCACTCTATAAAAATAATGTTGTCCTGAGAATCGAACTTAGGATGCTGAAGATAATTTTGAACACCGTAGATAACTTAAGCTAACCTTTTGCATTTGTTCAGAATATTCAAAAGTCAATATACATATATAAACACGAAAAATTTACCCTATATATAATATAATATAATTTTTTGATGAAGATGATAGGGTGAACACCATCCCCACCCTCGACATCTGCACCTGGGCGGCGTCAGTAAGCTAAGGGTGTTAATTTGAACTTCTTCTATGAAAAATTATTGTATATATAAAATTAAATTAATTTTTTATTTTTATTACTATTACTACCTATATAGAAGAGGGAGTTGAGCTCCTTGTTTACCTTAGGTTAGGGATATTTTAGGAATTTAATTTTAGTGTTTGCATTGCTATGCTTGTACATCTCTGGTTCTCGGGCTGTACTTTCTATTTGATGGTCTAAAAAACCTAGACTTAACTAGCTGCTTTAGGGATAGTTTCGGTATTTAACACTTTCATCTGTTGTTGCCATTTATACATCACGAATTAATTATAGTACGACTTCATTTAATTCATTAAACTGCCTCCATGTTGTTGACTATTTCAATTTGTTGTAGTAAGAATTATGGGTCCCGCTGCTTATGCCATCGTTTATCAGCCAAATACTTTTTCATAGAATTACAACACAATGCACATTGTAATTATAGGTACTTTCTCCATCTTAATTTATGTAGCATCGTATTTTATTACACACAATTTTTTTTTTAAAAAACTTGATATTTATAGTTTAATGTTACACATATTTTGTTGGTTATTGTAAAACAGTACGGGAAGTAAATAAATATTACAAGTGTTCGAAAGGATAAACAAATAGACTAATGTTTAGAACTACCGCAAGCTTGTTGTGTCTTGAATTTTGATAACTTGAAATCAAGAAACACCAAATCTGGATGGTTACAACTGTGTGCTGAGTCGAGTGATTGCACTCTGTTCTTAAGACAAGATTGCCCCGTATATATGCTTTTACGTTAGCGGACAATAGTCTCTCAAGATAAAACAACACTTTAATCTCAACGCTACAAAGCAAATAGGTTGAGTCTGACGAAGAAAATAAATACGAATCGACTTGCTGAAGAAATGGAAAAGGAAGGAAGAGTTTCTATTTTCGTCCAACGTTTTTGGACTGACTTTCTCTTCTGTTTTGTCTCTGTGTATATAGTGTGTCTCTGTTGTGTATATCTTATGTATATGTGTGTCTTTCCTCACTGTTTTTCGTCACTGTTTGTGCTGCTATTTTCGTGTTTGTAAGTGCTATTTTTCTGTCACGTTATTGAGCCAAAGAGGCATCAATATATATCATGGAGGAGGGACTCCTCAACTGCCACAAACAAGGCTGTTAATAACCATTAGTGAGGGCTGTTAATGGCAGGTTTAAGGTCATTAGTGTGGCAGGTTTAAGGCCATTAGTGAGGCTGTTCATGGCCATTGAAGGAGGACTGATTATGGAGGAGTTAATCAACCAAGTAATGACTGATTAATGCCCCAAAAATGCCTTCCGTCGTTCCAAATTCAACTTTCCAAAAACTCTAGGGACCAAACTATAAATATTAAGCAATTTGGGGTCCAAAAAGATAATATCAGAAAGTCCCCACAACCCACAGCCCACGACCCGTGACCGGACGGGAGGGCGGCGACGACGCGCGTGTGGGCTTAGCCTTGAACCCAAGCACATCTAGGTCCTCCTTCCTTTAAACACATGTGATACCCCTTGAGGTCCCAAACTCTTAACCACTTTAGAGACTTATAAAGAGAGAAATTATTTCTTTTCCCACCGATGTGGTAGATTTGTCCCACACCATATTTCCATGCCTCAAACACCTTACTTCGTGGACCAATATCTCTTTCATTTCTCAACGAAATTTGACGATGCTTGCCCCTACGGTCATCTATTCACTTAGTAGATTATGCATGTGAGAAGAGACAAAGCCTCCAACATGCGGAACACTAGTGTTTAATTCATTAAATATGGGTGGACGCACCTCCCCGCCAAAGGCAAATTTCCAACAATCCCCTCTATGAAAGAGAGATTTTGGCGCACACACAAGATGCCTACTTTCAGCAATCTTTCAACGAAAAGATATTTGCATCAGGAGAGGTAGCTTCCGCTTTGAACCTTCCCTAGTTGAATACCACCGGACTTACTTACTGCGCGGTGAACGTGACCAATCATAACGGAAGAAGACTAAAAGCTAAAGACGTTGAGCTTGTCACACTATTTGGCAGAAGATCCTTCATAGGATGATATTGGACACTCAGTCATACAAAGCCTCCGGGAGACTGGAGTGGGACAAAATTCCTTTGATATGATGATATTGGACACTCAGTCATACAAAGCTTACGGGCGACCGAAGTGGGGCCAGAATTCATTTCTTAGGAATAGTAATGGACACCTAGTAAGGTGGGCCAGAGTTTTCAGGTCTTAAATGATCTGAAGGCCTAAAGAAAGGCAGAAAAGAAATTGGACACTCAGTCTGCCAAAGCAACTGGAGTGGGCCAGAGTATCCAGATCACATATGATCCGGTTACGCCCTAACCACGGGCAAGAGGTTGTTAATGTGAAGCAACGCCACCTCTAAAGTAGAAGGGGTTGGAGAGGCTGTCCTCAATAGGATTTCAGGGAATGGGATCACTCTAAAATGAGATGATACATGTCCCAAACTTGGTTTAAGGGACGCTGTTGGTCAAGCTGGTTTGAGACTAGTCCAACAGGTCTGTAATAACTAAGAATGGTACAGTATGTCTGTAGCCAAATGAATGATAGATTTGTAATTCGTGCATCTATGCCATCATAGATTAAGACACGTTAAATAGAAATTCATTCAAAAGCTAACGATGTTGAGATTGTTGCCTTCTGTCGACATAAACCCTCAAAATGAATGTGAGGTAGGCGAAGAGGCAAAATCACCTTTTCAAATTTCGTCAAAGGAATAGCGAAAGAAGCACCGCTCCTCTAGAACTTAGTCACACATTTATGGGTGATTTAAAGTTTATACAAAATAGAGGGGGGAGACAAGTACTTTGTGACCTTCATTACAACGTATTGTATCCTTTGTTTGTTGAAAAGCAAAGATGAAGTTGTTAAAGCGGATAAGCGCTACAAAGCAGAAGTTAAAAATCAACTAAGCCTATGGATTGAGAAATTCGTAGTGATAGAGGGGGAGAATGTGAAGCATCGTTCATTAAATGACTGCTCATAACTCACCTCAGTCCAACGGTGTTAGCCAAGCACAAAGCCGTATGCCCAAATTATGCGGGGCAAGGCGATCTTTATCGCTAATGCGATTCTCAACAGAAATACGCATAAGGATAAAGTAAACTCTCCGTGTGAAACATGGAAATGATCTCACATACAAATATTGTGATATGGGATGGCATGGTAAAAGTTGGAACACCGAAATAGGTCAAGTTGTACCTAAGACTGTAGATTGCATATCCATCGGATCTGCAAATAACAGCAGTGCTTATCGCCTATTGGTGTCAAAGAATACTGAATTCTTTGAAGATAACTTTTCTTGAAAAGGAAAAAGAAGTGATTGCTCAAGGTTAACAAGAACCCACAAGTGCCTGACTGTCTGGAACTAGACGTTCCGTATCTACAAGACTCGAAAGTTCCTGGCTATCCGGAACTTAATATTTCAGATTTGCAGAACTCATGGATTCTAGATGTTGAACCGAGACGGAGCAAAGAAGGGGACAAATACTTGTTCCAGTCCTTCTAGTTTGTATGGTTGAGAATGAACCATGGACAATTAACAAATAATTGTCATCTCCAAAAGCGCTGCTTTGGAAAGAAGCTACAAAGAGAGAAATAGATTCCATCATATAGAACCATACTTGCGTAATGGTTGATCTTCCTCCAGGAAAAGAACCTTTGGGTTGTGAAAAATGATACTAAAAAATGAGTACAAAGTAGATGGATCTAGTGACAAGTATAAGGCCTCGGCTACTTGTACATGTGCTCCCCTGAGAGTAGCTAAACATCCTGGGCCATTGCAGTCTTGCGTGGGATAAATGTTGAAACAACCTTCCTAACCGGAGAGTTGGAAGAAGAGGATCAGAGTTGGTTTGCTGGATTGTTGGGCTTCTTCCTGAACTTTCATTTTGGTCCCTGAAATGTTTACATTTTGGTCCTGAAAGTTTCAGATAAAACAGAAACAATGAATCTGACCACACAAACATTGACTTTGAAGTTAGAAAACCAACAGTTGAAAAACCAACAGTCTGAGAGTGAAAATTATATTGAAACAAAAGATATGGGTATCTTAGATGCCATCTTAGGAATTGGATTTCTAAGACATCTAACGGACTGGTCTAACTCCAAACTCAGTTGTGAGATAATTGACAGTCTCATTGAAGCCACCAATGGATATGAATCATAGAACTGATTGAAATCATGGTACACCCATAGCCAAGGAGCGACATGCACATGTCACGTGTAGTTCAATGTATTGTACACACTACAACCGACCTGGTATCGGCCTACAAACAGATCAGTTGAACTAAGGTTCACTGATGATCTTAATAAATGATCAATAAAAGGCGTTAAGTCGGATATGACGATATCTGAATTATTCGCTTATCTACGAATTATGGTATTCTGGATGTCCAGCGATTCTGGGAGAACAAAGTGATGCAAACTGGACATCAGATATGAAGAACACCAATGCCACAAGTAAATGTGTATGGTGGGTCTTGGAAAATCCTCTAATCAAACTTGCATCGACCGATTCATGATGGAATCAGAGTTTATCGCTTTATACGAAGCATGAAAGAAGTTGAGTAGCTTAACGACTTATTAGAGGACGTCCCTTACTAGGAGAAACCCGTGCCTTCAGCAATTATACACTGTGGCTAGCCGGTCGGCTTTAGGAAGGACACGGATGACGGCGTCTGGACATATCTGTCAGGATCTGTCAGAGACATAAGACCGTATGACAGTTGATCATCACGGGTGTCACTTCCTTGTTTACTAACTAAGGGACTACCCGGAGATCAAGTGTTCTGCCTGTCTAGGGGAATGGGCTTAAAACCCAATCAATACGAACCATTGCGGTGGTAACCCAATCATACTGATTGGAGATCCCAAGAATTTGGTTCAATGGGAAAACTAAGCTGTAAAAGGTTCAGTTGAGCGCTTCGGTGAAAGCAAGAAGCACTTAGGATGATGATTTCTGTACGGAAACATGAATCCAAAGCTGTTCCCGCGATAGACATTAAAGTGCTACATGCATGGTGGGTGAAGGTTAAGCTTCCAAACATTTAAACGATCCTCAAACGGTTGAGGTTAAGGTTGGGGAAACTTTTAATGATTCCTAACACTCGTGAAGTGGGGTATAGAAGGATACCTTGTAGGAGATCACCTATTTAAGTGCGAGGACATGCCGCCTCAAATGAACGCACTTAAGAATCCAAGTGTGTCCACGACCACAACGGACAAAACCATAAGAATGAAAACGAATAAAGAGAGTTATTGTGTTGGTATAATTGTCTTGGCTTACACTAAACACTGACGGTTCAAGACATAACGTTCACCGCGCAATAAGTAAGTCCGGTGGTATTCAACTAGGGAAGGTTCAATGCAGAAACTACCTCTCCTGATGCAATATCTTTTCGCTGAAAGATTGCTGAAAGTAGGCACCTTGTGTGTGCGCCAAAATCTCTCTTTCATAGAGAGGATTGTTGGAAATTTGCCTTTGGCGGGGAGGTGCGTCCACCCATATTTAATGAACACTAGTGTTTAATTCATTAAATATGGGTGGACGCACCCCCCGCCAAAGGCAAATTTCTAACATATTTATGTGATTATAAGTCATTTTTATTAAAAATAAATTGAAATTTTTTAAAATTAAAATTATTTTTACATGTCAAAAAGTGAACGTTTTTGGGACCAAATCTTTTTTGTTGGAATAAAAGTATTTTGAATTTATCAATAATTTCATTCATTTTAGCCAAAAAACTGTTCAATGAATCGTTGAGCTCTATTTGAGTTTAAACTTTAAAATACATTTTGATAGGGGAAAAAACAAAGGAAAACATATATTAAAATTGTAACTTACACATTATAAAGAGAAATACAAGTTTAAGTGAGAAAATTATTTTCCCATTATATTTAGGAAAAATGGTCAAATTTGCCCCTATACTATTGTTTATAGTTTGAAAAAAACAAAGGAATAGGGTGCTTGTTTGATGAATTTAGTTTTAAAAATGAGATAAGTTATTATTATTGCTAACTTTTGGTATGACTGTAAATTTGTAATAGCATGATGATACATAGATGTCAATTGACTCTAATTAAATGAGGATAAATTTTATTACTAAAAGAATTGAGAATAAATTTGCCGCCGCCTTTCCTATTTCAACCCAAAAAACACAACAGATTAAAATCAACTACTATAAATGGTCATGGATCATCAGAGCCGTCTCAAACATTTTGGGGCATGTTCTAATTCGTAAAAATGAACCCTTAATATAAGTAAATATATGATTTCAATAATTAAATTAGACTAAGACCTGCGAATTATGGGTCTTTACAGTAAATTTTGGATAATACTACTTAATAAAAAATGAAAAAAAGAGGCCTCTAAATTTTTTCATTTTTCGGGGCCCCTGTATGGTAACACAGCTCGCACAGGTCCAAATACGCCCGTGTGGATCATATCCCTCTATTTCAGGTCATGTTGAATCATACTTCTATCACTCCAAAAAAACAAGGAAATTAATTCTTGAAAACAGTCCTCTTATTTCTTCTTCATACTCTTGTTAAGTATCTTGATTTTCTTTTACAATTTTATAATAATGATAGAATCAAAGTGCTCTTTTTTCTTGTGAAATCCTCAAGACTCATGCACCTAAATTACCAATATAAAGTCTATATACATAGAGCTTTAGCTTTTGCTAAACAAGGTATATACCCGTGATATACACTTGGTATACATAGTGTATATTACAGGTACAGCAGTGGCCTTCAGCCCATCTCGGCAGTGACAGTGGCAGTGGCCTTCAGCCCATCTAGGCAGTGGCCTTCAGCCCATCACGGGCAATATAGAAGTGTAGTATATTAGGAATGTATATTGATGTAATATTGTAGTGTAAAGGTTACCTTAATTAGTCTTGTACACTTACCATAATTGTATAGTTAGAATTATGGTAGAATAAGATTTTAGGAATAGAATAGGAATAAGATTATCCTATTATGGAAATATGTAATTTGTATATATAGCTTTCAATTAATGAAAATAATCAAGGGGATTATTTCTTTCATGGTATAAAAAATCTAGGTCAAACAAAATTTTCTCTCCCAAAATTTTGTTATTCCTCTCTGCCGAGACCCCCCTCGGGTTTACCAAATTGTTCTTCCGCTCTCAAAATCTCTCTTACAAATCCCTGTTTCACCTCTTGTTCTTTCGTTATGTCTACGTCAAAGAACACGTTTCACCCTGCCCTTGTTGTTTCTAACATCAAGAATCATATTCCGTTAATTCTTGAAATAGAAAACGTCCAATACGCAACGTGGGCTGAGTTGTTCAAAATTCACGCTCGTTCGCATCAAGTCATCCATCACATAATCCCCGTGGCTCCTAATGTTATGGAGGTCCCTAAACGCGAGGATGATCCTAAGTTATGGACAACACTTGATGCCACCGTTCTGCAGTGGATTTATTCCACTATCTCTACCGACCTATTGCAGACGATTATTGAGCCAGCCGCTACGGTGATGGCTGCATGGGATAGACTGCGTGACATATTCCAGGATAATCAAAATTCCAGAGCTGTTACCCTTGAACAGGATTTTTCCCACGTCAACATGGAAAATTTCCCGAACGTTTCAGCATATTGTAAAAGGTTGAAGAAATTGGCGGACCAACTCCGCAACGTTGGTGCGCCAGTTAGTGAAGATCGTCTTGTTTTACAGATGGTTGTTGGCCTATTCGAGGCCTATAGTGGCGTTGGAACTCTCCTTCGTCAAAGTAATCCTCTTCCAAGGTTCTATCAAGCCCGCTCCATGCTTACTTTGGAAGAAGCCGATTTGGCTAAAAAGGCGGCTACTAATGCTAGTACCGTGGTCATGATAACTTCCTCCACTAGTCCTCAAAATTTTGGTAACAATTCGAACCAAAACCGATCACACGGGGGTAGCAAAAATGGCCGGAAAAATAATGGAAAAAATCGCGGGGGCAAACGCGGCGGTTTCGGTGGCAGTCACGGTGGCTAAAACAGTGGCAGTGGACCCCATCCAGGATACAGTGGGCCACCGACACATTGGTCTCAGCCTTGGGCCTCTGGGCCATGGGCTTGGACCAGTGGACAGTGGCCCTACGACCCACCTCCACAACACATTCCAAAGATCGGCGATGGGCTTTCGGCTGACCTCGCGTCCCGTGATCGCGGTCGAAATTCCGGTCCCAGCGATTTACAACCCGGGCGATTCGATTCTAGGCTTCTTGGGTCCCGGCCTCCACAAGCTCACCACGCAGCTGGCCCCACTCAGACCGATATCGAGGCTGCGATGCACACACTGGGTTTGACTCTATCGGACCTAAATTGGTATATGGATACCGGTGCCACTACCCACATGACATGACATTCGATTCAGGTACTCTCTCATCTTATTCCAATTTGAGCAACCCTCGGGGTATAATTGTCGGTAATGGTAACTCTATTCCAATTTAGAGTTATGGTCAAAAAACTTTTTCTCCCCCCAATCCACCCCTTATCTTGAAAAATATTTTACATGCCCCCAAATTGATTAAAAACTTAGCGTCTGTCCGAAAGTTCACCATTAACAATTCCGTTACTATTGAATTTGATCCTTTTGGTTTCTCTGTGAAGGATTTCAAGACGGGGAGTCCTCTCATGAGATGTGATAGTAGGGGAGATCTTTATCCTATCATGCCCGGTTTCAGTCTATCGAGTCAAGCCTTACTATCAGCCTTTGCATCCATTTCTCCTTCCTTGTGGCATGCTCGCCTTGGTCATCCGGGATCCTCTATTTTGTCAGTTTTAGATAAAAATAGTTTTATTTCATGTAAGGGTACGAGTCATACTCCAATTTGTCAATCTTGTTCTTTAGAAAAAATTGTTAAGTTGCCATTTGTAGACTCAAATTCTCATACTTCAATGCCATTTGATATTATTCATAGCGACCTATGGACGTCTCCTGTTCTAAATTCGTTGGGTCATCGATATTATGTTCTCTTTTTGGATGATTATTCTAAATTTTTATGGATGTTTCCAATTGCAAATAAGTCTCAAGTGTTTTCCGTCTTCGTAAAATTTAGAGCATTCATTAGAACCTAATTCGAAATAGAAATAAAAAATATTCAGTGTGATAATGGAAAAGAGTATGACAATAGGGTGTTTCGGGAGTTCTGTGCTAATAATGTGATCAATTTCATTTTTCTTGTCCTCATACATCTTCACAAAATGGGAAAGCCGAACGCAAAATTCGTTCCATAAATAACATTGTCCGCACTCTCTTAATTCATGCTTCCGTACCCCCATATTTTTGCATCATGTTCTTCAAATGACCACATATCTCCTTAACATAATTCCTTCCAAAGGCCTGACATATTCTTCCCCCCCTCCAAATTTTATATAATAAGAATCCTTTTTATTCTTATCTTCGGGTTTTTGGGTGCTTGTGTTATCCGTTATTCCCGTCTACCACAATTAACAGACTTCAAGCCCGGTCTACTCCGTGTGTGTTCTTGGGTTATCCGTCTAATCATCGTGGTTATAAATGCTTTGATTTATCCTCCAAGAAAATCATCATTAATCGCCATGTAATTTTTGATGAAACTCAATTTCCCTTTATTAAAGTTCATACTCCCGAGCCTAGTTCGTATAATTTTTTGATTGATGGTATATCCCGGTATATTACTCACCATTTTTCGGACATGTCCCGCACCCAAAATTCTCCAACGGGCCCACTGCCCGCTGGCCCTCTTGTTAAAATCGCAATTTCTCATTCTTTGGATCAGTTCAGGCGATTGGGCGATCTAGCCCACTCGAAGGCGGTCCATTCTGCTCGATTTGCGATTTGGACGGCCGGGCCTTGCTGCTTTGGCGATCCGTCTTGAGCCCAGAAAATTCCCAAAATCCGCCCACCTCTTCCTCGAGTCATAGACCGGTCACTTGTAGTTAACGAGGTGTTTTTACACCAAAAAGACATTTTAATTTATATTTGAATGTCTCTAAATCCCCTTTGCCCCGTAATCATGTGTCTGCCTTAAACGACCCGAATTGAAAAATTGCTATGATTGATGAATATAATGCTCTTATTAATAATAAGACGTAGGAGTTGGTGCCCCGTCCATATGGTATTAATGTTATCAGGTCTATGTGGATTTTTTCTCATAAGGAGAATTCAGATGGCTCATTTGCTCGACATAAGGCGCGACTTATGGGTGATGGTAAGACTCAGTATGTTGGTATAGATTGTGGGGAGACGTTTAGTCACGGTGGTCAAGCCGACTACCATTCGCAGTGTGCTTAGCTTGGATCTTTCGAAGACATGGCCTATTCATCAGTTGGATGTCAAAAATGCTTTCCTACATAGTGATCTCAAGGAAACAGTTTATATGCATCAGCCGTTGGGATTCAGGGATCCCAACCATCCTCATCATGTCTGTTTGTTGAAGAAGTCCTTATATATGCTTAAGCAGTCTCCACGTATACAAGGTTTGCTGACTATGTTTTGACTATTGGGTTCACTTACTGCAGGTCAGATAATTCCTTATTCATCTACCGTCGTGGTTCGTCCTTGGCCTACATCTGTTGTATGTGGATGATATCATTTTGACTACCTCTTCCGATGCCTTACGCTAGTCTATCATGACCATGCTCAGCTCTGAGTTTGCTATGAAAGACATAGGGCACTTGAGTTACTTTTTGGGGATTGCCGTCAAGCGTCATTCAGATGAGTTATTTTTGTATCAACGAAAGTATGCAACTGAGATCATCGAGAGGGATGGGATGTCATCCTGTAAGTCCACTTCCACTCCAGTTGATACAAAGCCCAAACTTAGTGCCGCGGCCGGCGCACCCTACGAGGATCCGACCCGCTATCGCAGTCTTGCAGGGGCCCTTCAGTATCTTACCTTTACAAGATCAGATATTACTGCTGTCCAGCAAGTGTGTTTATTCATGCATAATCCCAGAATTGAGCACATGAATGCACTCAAACGCATCATTCGGTATATTCAGGGTACACTGGACTATGGTTTGCATTTATATCCTTCCTCGACATCCACACTTGTCTCATACACAAATGCTGATTGGGGTGGTTGTCCAGACACCAGATAGTATACGTCTGACTATTGTATGTTCCTTGGCAACAACTTGGTCTCCTGGTCTGCGAAACGTCAGAAAACTCTATCCCGCTCAAGTGCCGAGGCTGAATATCGGGGGGTAGCTAATGTGGTCTCAGAATCATGTTGGTTACGTAATTTACTTTTGGAGCTTCATTGTCCCATTCAGAAGGCAACCTTAGTATATTGCGATAATATTAGTACCATCTACCTTTCAGGTAATCCGGTTCAGCACCAGCGCACTAAGCATATCGAAATGGACATTTACTTTGTCCATGAAAAGGTTGCTCGGGGTCAAGTTCGCGTATGCCATATCCCGTCACGATATCAAATTGCAGACATCTTTACAAAGGGTCTGCCCGCGGTCCCTTTTGAAGATTTTAGGGACAGTCTCAGCGTTCGAAGACCGCCCACTATGACTGCGGGTGTGTGTTAAACAAGGTATATACCCGTGATATACACTTGGTATACATAATGTATATCACGGGTACAACAGTGGCCTTTAGCCCATCTCGGTAGTGGCCTTCAGCCCATCTAGGCAGTGGCCTTCAGCCCATCACGGGCAGTATAGAAGTGTAGTATATTAGGAATGTATATTGATGTAATATTGTAGTGTAAAAGTTACCTTAGTTAGTCTTGTACACTTATCATAATTGTATAGTTAGAATTATGGTAGAATAAGGTTTTAGGAATAGAATATGAATATGATTATCCTATTATGGAAATATGTAACTTGTATATATATCTTTCAATTAATGAAAATAATCAAGAGGATTATTTCTTTCAGCTTTCAAGGGGGTTAATTCTTTTTAACAAAATTATATTTTTCTCGTTTTTTTTTTGTATTCACCTTTCTGTTCACAAAATTTGAGTTGGATTTCAGCTTTTATTACCCTTTAAACTCGCGATTCTCAAGGTTCTATTTTTTCCCCCCGCTTTAGGAACTAATGTTATTCATTGTTCATGGAAGGTGATATTGGTTAGGTTCTGTTTGGAAAGCCAGATGGTAATTAGAATTTGTGTAATTATTAGGGTAGTAATTATACAACTTAGTAATTACACAGTATTGTAATTACAACAATCTGTTTGTTTGTAATAATGTGATTACAATGTAATTATAAGCGTGTTGTTTGGTTGAATCAGTGTAATTACACAGTTAATTTAATTTAAAACTAACTTTTAGAATACAATTTTAAAATTAATATTTAAAAAATATGTGCCTTTATAAATAATATTATATTAGTTATTTAATAACACATTATTTCTTGAAAATATATTAATTAATAATCATATACTTGTAATTAATATTGTAAAAAATATTTGATATATATTTCAAATTAATAATATTTTAATTTTAATTAATTATAAAACTCAAAAGCATATTTTTTTTGTGAAAACATCATGAATTGGATGCTTGACTAAAAAATAACATTTATAAATATAATTCCATAAAATTATTCAAATGTTTGACAGAAAAATATCTATTAACTGTAAGTGAAAAATAAACAACATGTAATGTGAAATAACAAGTCAATAGTACTAAAGCAAATAAACTAAAATAAAAATATAACCTAAATTCAAAATTCAAAAGAAAACGTTTAACATAATACTCTTATGTCAAATTCCAACATTACATAAATAAGTTCAAACGTAACTTAAGTAAATAATTCAAAAGAAAGGAAACATATAAGTCTATAACCTCATTCACAACGAAATTTTGCTTTAATAACGTCACTCATTATTTGTCAAGTTTGTTAATGACTCATTATTTTTAATATTAAGAGGTGTAGTTTAAAAAATTAAAATAATAACACGATTATGCTAAATGAATAAAATAAAAAAATACGAGCAATTACATGGAATCACAAGAAGTAAAGGTTGAGAATGAGAAGAAATGAAATAAAAGATAATTAATATAAAAATAAAAATATATTTTAAAAAATGAAAATAATTAAAATATAAAAATTAAAAAGAAATTAAAATAATAGAAATAAAAAATAAATTTAGAAAGAAAATAAATTAAAATAAAATAAAAAAGAAAAAAACTAAAAAGTAACTCTGTAATTACACGGTGTAACCCAATTCTCAACCCCCCTTGAGAATTGGAGAGTGTAATTACACCCTCTCAATTGAACCAAATTCCCACCTAACTGTGTAATTACTTGGTCAAACAAATAAACCACACTTTGTAATTACATCCAATTTCAATGATCTGGGTGACTTTCCAAACATGCCTTTATTATTATTATATAGGCATTTATGATGTATTGTTTGCTTGTACTTGTCAGTCTTAATTCTTCTATCAAAATTTCTCATATTTCTACCTAGACTGAGAATCAGGATGAGTTCTATAGTTCTATTGAATTTATTATTTTTTGTTTGAAGTATGTATATAACAGTAATTCAATTTCTTTTAAGTAAGTTGAATCGGTAATATGAATTATTCTAGAAGCTGAGAGCTACCCCTTTTCAAGAGAAGGTAAAATAACTCTTTTTGCCGATTTTTATTTTATTTTATGGATACATATTGCATTTCCTTTTTTTTTTTTGCGCTTTTTTAAAAAATAAAAGTAAATATTTTAACACCTTCAGTGAAGTCCTGACTTCAGCTCTGGTCATACATCATATTGTTTGATTTAAGATTATGTTCAACGTGGTGGATCTCATTACAATGGACTAAATTTACGTTGGCGGTAGCCTACCACAACCCTTATATTTTATCTGTCTCAAGAGCAATGCTTCTGTTTGATGTATATGTATGGGAAAAAAATATTAACATATACACATATAAAGTTGCTTTAGTTTTTTTTTTTTTAAAATAAAAATAAAGAATGACCTAAAGCTTGAAGTCAAGGCTTTCATGCTGCTCGATCTTTCTTGAGGGAGAAAATAACATACTTAGTGTTGTTGTGCCTGTGTTAAAAAATCAGGAAAAACAGAAACCAAACGGAAAGACAAAAACCAGGAAAAACAGAAACTGGAAAAATAATACAGAAGTAAAAAAATATCCGAGACCACAGAATTCACTGTGTGTCCTTAAGGAATTTAATCCCCTCACTGTACCCGAAGTTATGGATTACTTCCTCCCAGGATAAAACGGATATACCTGTCGCAGGAGTAGCGGTACGTCAAACGCCTTCGACTTCGACGAACTCAAAGTTGGCAACGAAACACAGTAAGACTCGATAGTTTTATTTGTGAAAAAAGAATGCAGAATTTCAGATGCAGAAATTTTTGGTTTTTGGTATCTTTAAAATGAGGCATTGCCTTAGTTTATATAGCCTTGAAGGTGCCTCTTGAATAGGTTGGTATTTGTTCGGAAAGGTTGCCTTCCATTTCTCATTCACACCAACTTGGCTAGTTTTATTCATTAATTAGCTTTAACAATCCCCCACATGAATGGGGAATGACTATATGATGAAAAACATGCATGACAAAAAACTGTGTGATTCGTAAGCAAGGATTAATCGCATCTGGATAAGTAGATTTCTCTTTGAACTTTCCGTAGTGAACATATGTCGGATATACTCGGTCAATCGGTAGATGTGATATCCTTGAACCGTCGAGCTTTGGTGTATACCTAGACAACCACATGTCACACAATTAACCCTTTAACCGTCTTTGGTTCTCATTGTTTTGTTCGTTTGACCATGAACACTTTGCCTGGTTCATAAGTGCGTAGAGAATTGGCCTTACATAATTCTCCTTGAAGCGGCTTACACTTCACACTTACATAGGTGATTCCTAAATGTGTCATCCAGTAGATACACTATTTGATATACCCGTACCAAACTTAGGAACCATTAAAAAGCGCAATGCTTTATCCTGATGCGAACATTGTCTCATCACGAGAATGGACCAAAGAGTTATTGTGACAATGTTGAACCGTCATTAATGACTTTGTTTGATCTCTTTGAACCTAGATCTTGGGATCTCCAGTCTTCTAGGTAGAGTTACCGTCACGATGACTTGTCCTCGGCCATAGTCCCATTCCCCTTGATGATCTTTCAACTACCTCTCTAGTTAGGCCTTTAGTTAGTGGATCCGACACATTATCTCTTGACTTAACATAGTCAATTGTGATAATTCCACTAGAGAGTAGTTGTCTAACGGTATTATGTCTTCGTCGTATGTGACGAGACTTTCCGTTGTACATAAGGCTCCCGGCTCTTCCTATTGCCGCTTGGCTATCACAATGTATGCATATAGGAGCCAACGGTTTGGGCCAAAATGGAATATATTCTAAGAAATTCCGGAGCCATTCAGCTTCTTCACCGGCTTTGTCTAAAGCTATGAACTCAGATTCCATTGTAGAGCGGGCGATACATGTCTGTTTGGATGACTTCCAAGACATCGCTCCTCCACCTATGGTAAAAACATATCCACTTGTGGATTTAGTTTCGATTGAACAGGTGATCAATTTGCATCACTGTATCCTTCAATAAGCTGCAGGATACCTGTTATAATGCAAAGCAAAGTTTTGAGTATGTTTTAAATACCCCAAAACTTCGTTTCATTGCCGACCAATATTTTTGGTGGGATTACTAGTGTAGCGACTTAGTTTACTTATAGCACATGCAATATCAGGTCACGTCTGGTTCATGATATACATCAAACTTCCCAACACTCTGGCATAATCCAATTGAGAATGACTTTCACCTTTATTCTTTGCAAGAGCAAGGTTCATATCAATTGGTGTCTTTGCAACTTTAAAGTCCAAATACTTGAACTTTTCAAGTACCGTTTCAATATAATGAGATTGAGACAATGCTAGACCTTGAGGAGTCTTATGGATTTTAATTCCCAGAATTAAATCGGCAACTCCTAAGTCTTTCATATCAAACTTACTAGCAAGCATGCGCTTAGTAGCATTTATGTTAGCAATGTCGTTACTCATTATCAACATATCATCCACGTACAAACAAACAATGACTACATGGTTTGGAGTGTTCTTAATGTAGACACATTTATCACACTCATTTATCTTGAATCCATTTGACAGCATTGTATGGTCAAATTTTGCATGCCACTGTTTGGGTGCTTGTTTTAGTCCGTAAAGAGACTTAACAAGTCGACACACCTTCTTCTTTTTCCCTGGAACTACAAACCCCTCAGGTTGTTCCATGTAAATTTCTTCCTCTAACTCTCCATTTAAGAAGGCTGTTTTCACATCCATTTGATGGATTTCAAGACCGTACACGGCTAACGCTACTAACACCCGAATAGATGTAATCCTCGTTACGGCGAGTATGTATCAAAGTAATCAAGACCTTCTCGTTGTCTAAACCCTTTAACAACTAGTCTTGCCTTATATTTATCAATAGTACCATCAGCTTTCATTTTCTGCTTGAAAATCCATTTGGAACCTAAAGGTTTATTCCCTGGAGGAAGGTCAACCAATTCCCAAGTATGGTTGTTTAAGATGGATTCTATCTCACTATTGATTGCCTCTTTCCAAAATTGAGCTTCCGATGAAGACATAGCTTCGTTGAAGGTTCGAGGCTCATTCTCCAACAAAAATGTTAGAAATTCTGGTCCAAATGAAGTAGACGTCCTTTGATGTTTGTTGCGTCTCGGTTTTTCCTCATCTGGAATATTTTCCTTTGTTTCTTCCCGAGGTCGTTTAGATTCTTTGCTAGACGACTCACATTCCTTTTTATGCGGATATATGGTTTCAAAGAAGTCAGCATTATCTGATTCAATTACCGTATTTACCTGAATGTCGGGATTTTCTGATTTGTGAACCAGAAATCGATATGCCTTACTATTTGTGGCATATCCTATGAAAACACAATCAATGGTTTTAGGTCCTATTTTTACCCTTTTGGGTTTAGGAATTTGCACCTTGGCCAAACACCCCCACACTTTGAAGTATCCCAAATTGGGCTTCATTCCTTTCCACTTTTCGTATGGAATAGATTTTGTTTTGCTATGAGGCACTCGATTGAGTATTCGGCTAGCTGTTAGAATGGCTTCCCCCCACAAGTTCTGGGGTAAACCAGAACTTATTAACAGGGCATGCATCATTTCTTTCAGGGTTCTATTTTTCCTTTCCGCAATTCCGTTTGATTGTGGCGAGTAAGGGGCAGTTGTTTGATGAATAATGCCATATTCCAAACATATTTGTTCAAAAGGAGATTCATATTCACCGCCCCTATCACTCCTTATCATTTTAATCTTTTTGTTAAGTTGAGTCTCAACTTGATTTTGTATTGCTGAATGCTTCAATTGCTTCATCTTTACTATTAAGTAAATAAACGTAGCAATACCGCGTACTATCGTCAGTAAAAGTTATGAAATACTTCTTTCTACCGCGAGATGGGATTGACTTCATGTCACAAATATCTGTATGGATTAAGTCTAAAGGACTTGAATTCCTTTCAACTGACTTATAAGGATGTTTAACATACTTAGACTCAACACAGATTTGACATTTTGATTGATTGCATTCAAACTTAGGCAATACTTCCAAACTAATCATTTTTCGCAAGGTTCTGTAATTGACATGTCCTAAACGTGAATGCCATAAATCATTTGACTCAAGTAAGTAAGACGAAGCAGAAACTTTATTATTATAGGCAACGACCATTACATTCAGTTTGAAAAGGCCCTCTGTGAGGTAACCTTTTCCTATGTACTTCTCGTTCTTACTTATTACAACCTTGTCAGAAACAAAAACACACTTAAAACCGTTCTTTACTAGAAGTCCGGTAGATACTAGATTTTTCCTAATTTCAGGAACATGACAGACGTTGTTAAGAGTCACCACCTTGCGGATGTCATCTTCAAGATATCTTTCCATAACCTTCAATTTTGGCGTTGCAGAATTTCTCATATATATGGTATCGTCGGGCGTGAGCATATGAAGCAAAGGCTTCTCTAACGACACAAATGTGGCGAGTGGCGCGAGTCAATCCACCACTCTTTCGGATTTCCCACTAAGTTGCACTCAGACAACATAGCGCACAAGTCATCAACTTCCTCGTTTGTTTCAACCATATTAGCCTGACCCTTCTTCTTTACCTTTTTCGAGCACGACCATACCGCAA
Organism: Anisodus acutangulus; assembly: GCA_029783415.1. Lineage (NCBI taxonomy): Eukaryota > Viridiplantae > Streptophyta > Magnoliopsida > Solanales > Solanaceae > Anisodus > Anisodus acutangulus. The sequence continues at coordinate 47,452,241 of CM056506.1, read as the reverse complement.
CTTTGTGTCCGATTTTTCCACAATTGTGGCGGTTTCCTTGAATTTCTTCTTGTTGGGATAGCTCCTTGGTCCCGATGCATTTTCCTCTTTTCAGATTAGTTGGGGCGGTTTCAACAATATGTGCTCCCTATGGTTGATCTCACATTTGCCTTCTTCTCCATTGCCTTGTTATCTTCCTCGATTCTCAAGCGGACGATGAGATCCTCGGTGTCATCTCCTTTCGCTTGTGTTTCAAGTAATTTTGAAGTCCTTCCATGAAGGAGGCGACTTCTCTATTACTGCGCAACTTGAAACGCCCACTAATCACCAAACCTTCGAGTAGATCGTGGATGATAACCTGCAACTCTTGAACTTGAGTAACAACAGACTTGCCATCTACCATTTTGTAGTCCGAAACTTGGCGTGATAAATTTCTTTAATCCAAAGATCTTACATTTTTATATTTCTTTTCCAACGCATCCCATAGATCTTTTGATGTTTCCACATTACTATAAACGTTGTAAAGATCATCCTCGATCCGCTAAGAATATAATTCTTGCACAAAAATCTGAGTGCTTTCATGCCTCGGTTACAACAAAACGTTCATTCTCGGTGTTGATTAGGCAAAATCGAAGCGACCTCCTTAATAAACTTTGGAGGTTTAAAGTAGTTAAATAGAAGAACATCTTTTGTTGCCATCGTTTGAAATCAATTAGGTGAATTTTCCAGGCTTCTCTGCCGGGCGGTCTTTGGTGCTGATCTGTTGGAGGACGCATGACATTGCTCGTAGAACCAACCATGGGGGCTAGTGTGGCGATGCTTGATGGCGATAGCATTCAAATTTGGAGTCATGTCTCCCATTTACGTCGCCATAAGCGAAACGAGAAAAAGTTTAATAAACGGTGAAGACTTCAAACCGAATCAGTTTTGACACCAGCAGATGTAATACACAATGGTGAAGATTTTATTTCTTCAAACCGAATCAAGGTTACACAAACAGATTTAAAATCCTTGAAACGAAATGCAGTAAATTGTATGTTGTATACTTGATGAAGTTTTTATATCTTCAAATCAAGTACCCAAATGAGTAGAAAATTATAAAAACTTTAATCTCAACCGGAGTAAAAAATTCGAAGATTTTAGTCTCCAAACAACATGTTAGTTCGTTACACCGAAACAACAAACACCTTTTTTTTTTCCAGTAAATTGTATGTTGTATACTTGATGAAGTTTTTATATCTTCAAATCAAGTACCCAACGGAGTAGAAAGTTATGGAAACTTTAATCTCAATCGGAGTAGAAAATCCGAAGATTTTAGTCTCCAAACAACATACAAGTTCGTTACATCGAAACAACAAACATACACCTTTTTTTTTTCCCCAGTAAATTGTATGTTGTATACTTGATGAAGTTTTTATATCTTCAAATCAAGTACCCAAAGGAGTAGAAAGTTATGGAAACTTTAATCTCAACCGGAGTAGAAAATCCGAAGATTTTAGTCTCCAAACAACATACAAGTTCGTTACATCGAAACAATAAACATACACTATTTTCGAAGAACGTTACGTAATTGTTAAACAAGAACAAATGAACACGAAATAATGATTAAATTCCTTAAGCTTGTTGTTGTGCCTGTGTTCAAAAATCAGGAAAAAGCGAAACCAAGCGGAAAGACAAAAACCAGGAAAAGCGGCTGGAAAAATAATAGTAAAAAATATCCGAGACCACAGAATTCACTGTGTGTCCTTAAGAATTTAATCCCCTCACTGTACCGAGGTTATGGATTACTTCCTCCAGGATAAAGCGGATATACATCGCGAGAGTAGCGGTACGTCAAACGCCTTCGACTTCGACGAACTCAAAGTTGGCAACGAAACACAGTAAGACTCGATAGTTTTATTTGTGAAAAAAGAATGCAGAATTTCAGATGCAGAAATTTTTGGTTTTTGGTATCTTTAAAATGAGGCATTGCCTTAGTTTATATAGCCTTGAAGGTGCCTCTTCGGAATAGGTTGGTGACTGTTCGGAAAGGTTGCCTTCCATTTCTCATTCACACCAACTTGGCTAGTTTTATTCATTAACTAACTTTAACACTTAGGTCGTGGGATTTATACTTATTCTAAAATTAATAGTCATGAGATTTGTACTTATTATAAAATCAATAGCCTTAAATCCTGAATTCGTTTATGTATCTAACTATTCTTATTAACATTACCTGCTTTTGCAGTCTTCAATAAAGTTGTAAAAGTAGAAATCAAGACGAGGGCTGAGTACCGACTAGCAAACATTGGTTGATATGAAAGATCAAAGATCTTTTCCTTCTCCCAATTCCACCCAAATTAAACCAATTTCATCCTTCTTAGGTTCTCCAAGATTTCTCAATGGCCTTTTAACCAGAAGCCTATCCGACACTGAAACTATTAAAACGTCTCAGTTTCAAACAAGTAGGGGTCGGTTGTATGAAGTTGAATCCGTCACTAGCCCAAATTCCATTCTTGATGGTATGCATAATCTCAATCTTAGGAACCCTTTTGGTTATGATAGAAAACCACCGAACCCCATCTCTAAAATGCCTCCAAATAGCAAGTTGGAATCATAAACTATTAAAATGACGACAAAAAATACACCTCAGTTCCAAACAAATCGGGGTCAGCTGGATGACACTAAATCCTCAATTATTGAGGGCACGCAAGATCTCAATCTTGGGAACCCATTAGGTTATGATAGAATGATAGAAAACCACTAAAAAGCCTCCAAATAACAAGTTGGAATCAGAAAGTATTGGACTTGCTCTCATTGATCCTATAGAAAGTAGTGAAAAATTTCCCGTTTTGTTTGGAGCAAAGTTAAAAGTTGAAATCCCTTGTTCAATTGAGGTGCAAAATACTTGTTGGGATTTTGGTAAAATGGAGAGTTCAGAGAACTACACTTGTGTGATTACTCATTGTCCTAATCCAAGAACAACTCATATATTTGTCAATTGCATTGTTGAGAGCTGCTGTGGAGTGAGAAAGTTGTCTGAATTCACAAGGGAGAATCCTTGCAAAGTTGATCACACCGAGGGCAAAGACATCTACAATGTAGGGGAATGTGTGAGGAAAAAAATCTTATTTCTCTTGTTTATTTGTTTGTAGCTTTTAAATCAAGGCTTAGAGTTTAGTAGTAACTTTAGAATTTTTCTCCATAATAGCTTTTGAGTTCTATTCTTACTGTCCTTATTTTGCTTGCACATACTTTGGTTATTTTACCTTTTGTGTGTTGGCTTCCACCAATACATATACAGATTTAAATCGTAGTCTCTGTTGGAAATTAGCCTTTGGCGGAGAGATGCGTCCACCCATCTTTGATGAATAAAACACTAGTGTTCCGTATGTTGGAGACCTCGTCTCTTTACACATGCATGATCTACGAAGTGAGTAGATGACCGTAGGGCCAAGAATCGTCTAATTTCGTTAAGAAATGAAAGAGATATTGGTCCACAAAGTAAGGTGTTTGAGATATGGAAATGTGGTGTGGGACAAATCTACCACATCGGTGGGAATAGGAAGAATTGCTCTCTATATAAGTCTCTAATTGGTAAAGGGTTTGGGACCCCAAGGGGTATCCCATGTGTTTAAAGGAGGGAAGACCTAGATGTGCTTGGGTTCAAGGCTAAGCCCTTGCGCCGCCGCCTTGCCTGCCCTTAGGTTCAGGTTCACGTTTGTGGGGCTATGGGGTCATCTAATATTATCTTTTGTGAAATTTGTGGGCGGATATGCTGATTTGATCCCTGAAGTTTCATATGTACAGTTTGGTCCCTGAAGTTTCAATATTTACAGTCGTTGGGACTGTTTTTTGAGGCATTAATCAGCCATTACTTGGCTGATTAACTCCTCCATTAACAGCCCATTACTTGGGCAGTTGGGCAACCTTTCAATGGCCATTAATAGCCATTACTTGGCTGTTTTAATGCCCTCCTAATGGCCATTAACAGCCATATTTTGGCAGTTAGACAACCCCTTCTCCTTTCTATATATTGAGCCTTCTTTTGGCTCAATTCAGTGGCAGAAATTAGATGAAAAACAGGCAAGAAACAAGCAGAAAAACAGACGAAAAAGCCACTAGAAAACAGACTGAAAAATCACGCAGCGATGAGCAAAAGCGCTCAAAGCGATGGCTGAAAATCAGTCAAAAACAGTGACCAAACCCTCACGTATACACTAGATATAAACTACAGAGACACACTATATACATAGAGACAAAAGAGAAGAGTAGACATAAACTCTTCCTTCCTATTCCATATCTTCAGCAAGTCGAGTCATATTTGTTTTCTTCGTCAGGCTCAACCTATTGGCTTTGTAGTGTTGAGATTAAAGTGTTGTTTTATCTTGGGAGACTATTGCCCGCTAACGTAAAAGCATATATACGGGGCAATCTTGTCTTAAGGATAGAGGGCTATCCTCGACTCAACACACAACGTTGTAACCATCCAGATTTAGTTGTTTCTTAATTTCAGGATATCAACATTCAAGACACAACAAACTTGCGGCAGTTCTCAACATTGGCTTTGCAAGGTGATCAAGATTCAAGACACAACACACATGCGGCAGTTTTGAAGATTGACCATTTATTTATCCTTTCGAACATTTGTAATAGTTATTACTTCCCGTACTGCTCTATAAAGTACCATAGAATACCAACAGTCTCTTATAATGTTTGCTCATTTTATTGATTGATAAGCCACAACTTTGAGTGCGTATACAGTTGCATGTTAAATGTCCAATGATGAGAGAAGTGTGTATATTTTGCATGAATGATCCTGCTTATACCAAGACTTACACTTATGAAAGGAAATCACGTAAATTCTTGTTTCTGTTGTATTTGAGTCTGTCGCAGGTATCTTGATTATTTCACTGCATGTGTGACCTTTCACTAGCTCACTTAACGAGATTTGAATGCTGGTCTTTTTCACCATACAACAACAACATACTCAAATCTTTCTCAGAGTGTTTGACTCATTTTATTGGCCGCTAGCTAGGCCATATCTTTGAGTGTATGCAATGAATTTTAAAATGTTCGACGACCTTTATTTATGATTACATGAGAAATCTCTGTATATTTAAATATTGCCTTCTAAGGATCAGATGAATGAGAAGAAATCACTTGCTGCATTTTGTCTTTGCAGTAATTCGAATTATAATTTCTTATGATTTTCACCCATTTTATTCCTGCCGAGTTGGGAGAGAGACCCTTTGCAGCCATGAATCAGGGTGCTGAATCAAGAAATGGATGATGAATTGATGAGTTTAGGACTATAGTGAAATTTTTAATGACTAATCTGTTTTGTCACTTAACAAAGAATTTTAATGCTTTTAGGACCATAGTGGTTTTCTTTTCATGCTAATCTGTTATGTCACTTTAGCAAATTATTTTGGCATCTTTTAATAGTGGATATGAGTGAAGTCTATTTTTCCTACTTTTAACAATTAGTCATGACAAGAGACCCATGGTGGACCAAAGGAAAGGTTGTTGCTCCATCAAATCTAACGTGGCTTTGTTGGAGTTTGTTGGAAATTTAATTATGTGGGATTGAGTTTTTTCCGTCTTTAGTGATTTAAACATGTGGGCCTCGCATGACGGAAATATCGTTTCTTCACACATGCCTAATCTACTAAATGAGTAGATGATTTTAGTGCCAAGTATCGTCAAATTTCGTTAAGAAATGAAACAGATATTGGTACACAAAGTAAGGTGTTTTGAGACATGAATAGATGGATTGTTTTGGCCAAATAACAAATCTCCCACATTGATAGAAGATGGAAGAATTGAGCACTATATAAACTCTAGTTTTGACTTTTGAGTAAGGGTTTGGGACCCCAAGGGGTAACTCATGTGTTAAGAAGAGGGAGGACCTAGGTGAGCTTGGGTTCTGGGCTAAGCCCCACATCATACGCCACGCTTGCCGTCACGCAGACCGCATTTGTCTTCGAATTTTTGATCCCTGAAATGTTTCTTATTTACATTTTGGTCCTGAAAGTTTCGGAGATAACCAAACGTTGCAACGACTCTGAAACGTTGCAACTAATCCATATGAATAAGCATAAGGATATACACAACGTTCTCAATAGAGTTCTGCATAAGCATAAGGATAAAACTCCATATGAATCTAGACTCTGAAATTTCAACGTTCTCAATAGAGTTCTGCATAAGCATAAGGATAAAACTCCATATGAATCATGGAAAGGAAAGAAACTCACTTACAAATATTTGAAAGTGTGGGGCTGTTTGGCAAATGTCGAAGTATCTAAACCAAAACATGTCAAAATTGGAACTAAGACTGTAAATTGCATATTCATCGAATATGCAAATAACAGTAGCGCTTATCTCTTCTTAGTGTATAAATCAGAGATACATGATATCCACGAGGGTACAATCATGGAATGCTGAATTCTTTGAACAGATCTTTCCTCGAAAGGAATGAGAAATAATTTCGCAAAAATGAAGTTATGAATAAAATGTTCAAAATCAACAAGACCCGGGATTTTCTGATTATCCGAAACTAGACGTTTCAGATCTACAGGACTCAGAAGTTACTGATTATCCGAAACTTAATGTTCCTGATCTACAGAACTTAGGAATTTTAGAGGTTGAACCAAGATGGAGCAAAAGGGCCAAAAAGGACAAAACTTTTGGTCCAGATTTTCTAACCTATATGGTTGAAAATAAACCAAGGACAATTAATGAAGCATTGTCAACTCCAGAAGCACCGCTTTGGAAAGAAACTATAGAAAGCGAAATAGATTCCATCATGCAGAACCATACTTGGGAAGACCTTCCTCCAGGAAGCAAACCTCTGGGTTGCAAGTGGATACTCAAAAGAAAGTACAAAGCAAATGGAACTATTGACAAGTATAAGATCAGATTAGTAGTAAAAGGCTACAGACAAAAGGAAGGCCTCGATTACTTCGACACATACTCCATGTGTCTAGATTAATGTCCATAAAGGTATTCATAGCCATAACAGTTTTGCGTGACCTTGAGATATATCAAATGGATGTTAAGACAACCTTTCTAAACGGAGAGTTAGAAGAGGAAATATACATGGAACAACGCGAGGGGTATATTATTCCAGGACAAGAAAAGAAAGCATGTCGACTTGTTAAGTCTCTGTATGGACTCAAACAAGCCCCGAAACAATGGCATGAAAAGTTTGACAATACTTTATTATCAAAAGGTTTCTCCATAAATGAATGTGATAAATGTATCTATATAAAAGGGAACTCTGACTCATTTGTCATGATATGCCTTTACGTAGATGACATGCTCATCACCGGATGTAGTCTAAACTTGATCCTGGAAACCAAGAATATGTTGAAACAATGTTTCGACATGAAAGATATGTGTATTGCAGATGTAATCTTAGGAATTAAGAATTCTAAGACATCTGACGGACTAGTCTTATCTCAATCTCATTACATTGTTTTGAGGAAATTTAATGTATTTGACAGTTCCCTTATGAAGTCACCAATGGATATGAATCATAGAATTGATAAGAATCATGGTGCACCCGTATCCCAAGAGCGATATGCGCAAGTCATTGGTAATTTGATGTACATTATAAACTGCACCCGACTCGATATTGCGTCTTCAGTCAATAAGTTGGCTAGGTTTACTCGTAATCCTTTCTGCCTTGTCTTTGTCTTTTAAAAATAAATAATGTCATGAAGTTTGAAATTTCACATGCAAAACTCCTGGACAATGTCCTAAAATTTTACTTGTTAAATTTAAAATTTTATGATAATGATTATTTTACAAAAATAAGGTCGAGAAATGGCTACTTGCGAATTTTACTCCACGACATCATGGATCGGAAGTTAAGTAGGTATTGTATATTAAAAATATATCAAAATTATGTTTAAATATGCATTTTACTTGAAAATATTACTTTTATAAGTGGAAAAAAGTTTCACTTAGACCAATTTTTCAAAAAATTCAAACTCATTTTATAAAAAAAAAAACAATCTAATATATATAACCAAACAATTTTTGAAAAGAAAAATGGAAAAAATCATTTATGGCCAAACTGTCCTTACCTACCCCAACGACAAGAGTAAATGCAATGACCCATTCCTTATTTTTTTATAGCTCTTCTTTCTTCTTCCATCCATCCAATTTCTTTCCACTTTACCCCCCCACCCCACCCCCACACACACACACAACACACACACACATCTTTGCAATTTTCTCTTTGGTAAGTTATGGTTTTGATATTTATCTGCAATTTTGATACAAGTTACTAGCTATGTTTAATCAAAATCATATCTTTTTATTCAAATTGCTACAATGGGTTCTTGCTCTCTGATATCTTAGCTTAACCAGTATAGTTTTCTGCTATTATGGTACTAAAAAACTTGTTCTTGATTAATAAAGATCATATCTTTCTCCTTGAAATTGCAAAGGGGTTACAATTTCTGAGATTTGTTAGCTTAAACAGTGCATTATCTGCAATTTACATACCTTTTCTTTTGTTTAACACCCTCTTTTCCAGTTCTTTTAAAAAATGTTATTCCCTCCGTCTCATTTTAAGTGTCTTAATTTGATTTGGCACAAAGTGTAAGGAATAAAGAAAGACTTTTGAATTTTATGGTGCTAAATTAAAGATATATGTAATGTACCTAAAATGTGCTTTGAATCTTATGTGTTTAAACTTGTCATGTAGGGCAGTTGAATTGTGAATTTACTAAACATAGAAAGAGTCATTTTTTTTAGACGGATAAAAAAAAATTAAGACACTTAAATTTGAGACGGAGGTAGCATCTCTTAGCTTAAACAGTATATTTTTCTGCAATTTTGGTACGAAGTTACCAGTTCTGTTTAATCAAAATGTATCTTTTTATTCAAATTGTTATAAAGGGTTCCTGATCTTGGATTAATTAGCCTGAACAGTATGTTTCTCTGCAATTTTGATACTCTGCATTTCTGTTGTTAATAACTAATTTTGTTTAGTCAAAACCAGATCTTTTTCTCCAGATTGGTATTTGTAGATCAAAATTGTATCTTTTCCTTCAAATTTGCTATAAAGGGCCTCTCTTTCTGGGGTTTGTTGATCAAAATTGTCAAATTTGCTATAAAGGGTCTCTTTTTCTGGCATTTTGTAGATCAGAATTGCATCTTTTCCTTCAAATTTACTCTAAAGGGTCTCTCTTTCTTGGATTTGGTGATCAAAATTGTGTCTTTTCCTTCAAATTTGCTATAAAGGGTCTCTCTTGCTTGGATTTGTAGATTAAAATTGTATCTTTTCCTTCAATTTTGCTATAAATGGTCTCTCTTTCTTGGATTTGTAGATCAAAATTGTATCTTTTACTTTAAATTTGCTATAAAGGGTCTCTTTCTGGTGTTTTGTAGATCAAGATTGTATCTTTTCCTTCAAATTTGCTATAAAATGGTGTCTCATCTGTGCATAGTAAGCATATCATAACGTTACGATTTGATCCATCTTTCTGCGACGACCACCTTGTTTTGCAGGCAGAAGAAACTCTGATTCAGCAACAACATAGACATAGGGACAGTGTCTTCAAATCGATTACCATTCAAGAAAAAATGGTCCTCAGTATCAAATGCTCTGAGTACATAACGGTGGAGAACTCTCACTGAAAGTATTACTTCCCAAATCTAGTACCAATAGCCGAGCAATGTAGAACCGAGTTACTGATGTAGTTGTGTGATAAATCCAGAAATTTGTTGTTACTCACTCCCACGATCCTATTTTCAAGGTTTAGGAAGCTTTCATTTCGCAAGGCATCTTGAGTACTGTTAAATTCCTGGGTTTATCACACAACAATGACTTGGTTCCACATTGCTTCAGCAACATGGCTAAGCCAATACTGGACTTGAGAAGTAATAATTTTGGTGGGAGTCTTAATCATGCTATGTATTTGTAGCACTTCATATTTGAGATCCATCGTCTTGGATGGTAATCAATTTAAAGGAACTGTCCTATGTCCTCTCCTCTATAATGCTGATGGTTTGATACAAGAAACCTTTGATTCCTTGCGTTTCGTTATTCGGAGATGTAGGTAATAACATTAGAAATCACATGGAGTTGTTTGGTTGCTGGTTAGGGTTATACATAGGGATGGTAACGGATCGAATCTGGACCGGATCCTACTAGATCCAGATTCAGATCCATTTTTCATACCTGGATCCAGATCCAGATCCAGATCCAGATCTATTTTTCATACATGGATCTAGATCCAGATCCATTTTTCATACCTGGATCCAGATCTATCGGGTCCATAAAAATCAGATCCAAATTCGGATCCATCGAAACCACCGGGTCCACGGATCTGATCTGGATCTACATGTAAATTTTTTTGGCTTGACTAATATTCCCACATGTTGAAACTTTTATGACAAAATGAAACGCAATCTGATTGAAAAAAATGATTGAGTTCATTCAATCAACCTACACAAACATGACACCATTCTTCCAAAACACTGAACAAAGTTTTAGCATCACAAGAAAATAAAGACGATTGACTTCATTAGTGATGCTGAACAGATTGCAACTTTGAGCTAATTTTTGGAGGCTTTAGTGATGCTCCACTTGTAGTTCTACTGATTGACTCCATTAAACAACATAAAACAATGCCAGTCATATATCAAAAGTCTCAGTTTTTTTTTGTTGATCAAACAAATGAGAGAAAGATACTTAAAGCTTACGGTTAGCAGATTCAAGAAAGGGAAATTTAAAAAAGAGTGATAATTTTTTCTTTTTATAGAAATGAAAATATGAAAAACTGCAGAGAGCATATAGGTAAAAGAAATGAAACTTCAAAGACAAATTATATGGCTGTGTGATTTGTGCCTTATCCTGGTTCAACCCTTTACCCAATACATAAATTATGAAAAAAAAATAAAAAAATACTTATAAAATTACATTCTAGGTTATGAATATATTTAATAAAAAATGGATCCACGGATCGGATCTGGACCGGATACAGATCTCAAATACAAGATCCAGATCCAAATCCGTTAGAAACGGATCCGGGTCCGATCCGTCAGAAACGGATCCGGGTCCGATCTAGATCCGTTGGGTCCAAATTTTGAAGATCCACATCCTATAAAACGGATATGGATCCACCGGATCCGGACCGGGTCCAAGATCCATTTTCATCTCTAGTTATGCAAGATGGATTAGTTATGCGGGGTTTGGTTATTCATGTATTAGTTATTCCACTTTTTATCATGCATAAAATAATACATAGATTTCTTCACAAGTTGTACATGTATTAGTACTCTAGGAGTGTAAATTGGTAACCAAACACCATACTTGGTATACATAGCAACTAAGGTGCTACCAAACATGGCACTAGTTATACTGATTTTAATAATGGATAATTCACTCCCTAACCAGCAACGAAACGACCTTATAGTGGAGATCTATCCGAGTGTAACCAAGATTGTCATCCGGGGAAAACGTTTGGGGATTGTGTTGGAGTTTGATTTGTACCGATGCCAGCTTTCGGTGTCAACTCTGTCGAAGCTGGCTAGTGCCTCTTATAGTGAAGAAGATGAGGAGGATGTGATGTTAGTGGAGTTGGTTACCTTATTCTAGTACAATAATCCTGTTTTTAATAGAATTTAACTCGTGTCTACAGGAAGTATAAAGACTTTTTATGCTAACAATATGTTTTAACTTGTTTTAGTAGGTAACCTACTTCACTTTTTCATATTAGCAATTCTATCTTTTAGTATCTTTTATGAAACTTGATAGGGTCGTTATAAAAAAAATGAAACTTGATAGGGTAAAAATTCTTCAACATTATCGGTGTATAGAAGTTAAAACCATTTTCAGTGACAGTCGTACCTGATTAGTTTGCACGTAATCATACTTTTGTATTCTACCACTGGTACAACCCACTAAGACTTAGGTTGGTGATAAGAAATCTACCTTATTTGTTGTGTCTCTGCTAGGCCTTCTTCTTTCTTTTCTAGAATTCAGTTTTGTTGTTTCTTTTACTTAATTATGGATCATTCTTATCAATCCAAGAAGAATAATTGTGGATCATTCTTGTATATCGGAATATAATTGGGAACTATGTTAGTTTGATTAACATTTAGCCTCTATACATATGTATATTTGATTATCTGAGGTCTATTCCTACATCTCAAATCTAAATCACTTGGAATCCACTACTTGTTATCTGAGGTCACAAGTTCGAGCCTTGCGCCAAGTGAACTAAGTCTAGTATTTAAGTGGAGAAGGGTAGAGGGGTGAGCCCATCATCCCGGAATTTTGAAGGCTGCAATTGGCCCAAAGGCTTGGCAACAAACAGATCTGTCTGTCATAAAAAAAAACATTTTTCGGCTGTGAAATAGTTGCCTTGTTGAATCTAGGCATATAGTTCACCTGGAAAAGGCATATGATAGAGTCCCCGGGAGGTCCTTTGGAGATGCTTGGAGTCTAAGGGTGTATCCATGGCTTTCATCAGGGCAATTAAGGACATGTACGAGGGTGCCAAGACCCGGGTTGAGACAGTGGGAAGGGACTCAAAGCACTTTTCGGTCGTGATGGAGTTGCACTAGGGATCATTCCTTAGCCCGTTTTTATTTGCCTTAGTGATGGACGAATTGACGCGACATATTCAAGAGGATGTGTCGTGATGTATGTTATTTGCAGACGATATAGTTTTGATTGATGAGACGCGTAGTAGAGTTAACGGTAGGCTGGAAGTGTGGAGAATGACCCTAGAATCTATAGGTTTCAGGTTAAGCAGCACTAAGACTGAGTACATGGAGTTTAAGTTCAGAGATGTGATACCCGAGACAGATGTGGAAGTGAAGATCGAGACACAAGTTATACCTAAAAGAGGAAACGTCAAGTTTCTTGGGTCTATAATACAAGGGGACGGTGGGATTGACGATGATGTCGCAAATCGTATTAGAGCAGGATGGATGAAATGGAGGCTCGCCTCCGGGGTGCTTTGCGATAAGAAAGTGTCGCCTAGACTGAAAGGTAAGTTCTACAGAGTGTTGGTTAGTGTTGGTTAGACCAGCATTGTTGTATGAGACATAGTGTTGGCCAGTTAAGAACAATCACGTTCAAAAGATGTAGGTGGCGGAGATGAGGATGCTCAGATGGATGTGTGGTCATACGAGGGGAGACATAATTAGAAATGAAGTTATATGAGACAAGGTTGGAGTTGACTCTATGGCGGACAAGATGAGGGAGACTCGACTGAGATGGTTTGGACATGTGAAGAGGAGGTGTGAGGATGCGTCAGTTATGAAGTGCGAGAGATTGGCGGTCGCAGGAGTTAGGAGAGGTAAAGGTAGACCAAAAAAGAATTGGGGGAGGTGATTAGACAGGATATGACACAACTTCAGTTGACTGACAACATGACCGTAGATAGAAGGTTAGTGAGTAGTTGAGTTTTGTCGCGATGTGTGAGAGATATAGAGGGCTAGCCTCGCCATCTCATCTTCTCCTTGGCTTAGTAGTAGTATTTGAAGGGATTATTATTCCATTTGTCTTGGTAGTAGCATTTCGGCATTATTCTATTTTTTCCTGTCTTATTTTTTTGTATCCTGCATTGACTACATTCTTTCTGAGCCGAGGGTCTACCGGAAACAACCTCTCTGACCCACAAAGGTAAGGTCTGCATATATTCTACCCTCCCCAAATTCCACTTTGTGGGATTACACTGGGTGTGTTGTTGGTCTCAAAATTTCTTTTACACTTTGTAATATTATACAATGTTGGTGTCATCTTTATAGTTGATTCTCCCGATTCATTTATTTCCTCTTTGCATATGTGATGATAACTCAGTTTAAATGACTCTATGAGGCTAAACAAGTATTTGTCTCACAGAATTCGCCTGTTTTGCAAGTATCCTAAAGAAACAGAAAGTGGATAGCGCGAGCTTAGTGCACCGGACTGTCCTTTTTTATATATATTACAACACACACATATATTTATTAGTATTTTATGACACACACAACACATACACATACACATATGTTTCAAAATACTAAGTTTAGTTGAACCTATTCATTATATGCTCTATCCGCCTCAGGACAGTGCTGTTTTAGCATCCTGGTGATGGTTGAATTCCGTGAATTGGAAGCAACTGTGTCATTGATGTTTGGCAATTTTCCTGGAATGAAGTCCTGAGAGCAGTAAGTATGTTGATGCTTTGCTTTTTTCAGCTGCGAATGGAAGTGCATCATCCCTCGATTTTGGGTAATCAATGTGCAGTTTATATGGTCTTCGGATCACTTTATACTTGAGGATCGTTCTCTTGAGTGGTAATCAATTTGAAGGAACTGTTTCTGTGTCCTTTCCACTATGCTGCTGATGCTTGAATACCAAAAACCTTTGATTCCTCGTGTTGCATTATCCCAGCCAATGATGTATGCAGATCTATCTGTTTGTCAGCTAGAATGTTATTTTCTTTGTTTGGGGGGGGGGGGGGGTTGAACGTGTTTGTTCCGTATATGAGTGATTTGTAGTTCTATCTCCTTGCTTTCACTAGCTGCGTTGGGGTTGACTATATGAATCATTTGATTGGTTGCGCTCTTGGATAGAGCTTTATTTGTGTTATCATCGTCTTAGACTATTTTTACATTGACCGTGAACTTACTGTCACTCTCACTAAAATTGCATATGTGTGAGATCATCAAGATTGTTCTTATATCCTATCTACTTCTTTCTTTAGTAGAATCTTTGGCATCAGTCGACAGTGACAGCGTTTCCTTGTTGTGTATCTAGACATATTGTTCATCTGGTTTCGAAATTTCTTTTACACTGTGTAACATTATACCACAGTGGTACCATCTATATAGTTGATCTTCCCTGTTCATTTACACAACAACATACTCAGTGTAATTCTACTAGTGAGATCTGGCGACGGTGGTGTGTTTGTAGCATTAACCCTATCTTCATAGAGAAGTTGTTTCCAAATAGACGCTCGGCTCAAGTAAAGCATATCAAAATTAGTAAGAAAAAGAAATACAGTAGTGAAGAAATCATATAGAAAATAATGGAGAAAAGAACAGTAGCAATAACAAATAGTTCGATAACCAAAGCAAAGGAAACAACAAGTACTAATAAAATCCATGTTCACTTATTTCCTTATTTGTGTGTATGTGATGATTGTCAAGGCAGCAACATATATTGTGAATTCAACTATATCTCAGTTGTTAGGACTCCCAGTAGCTAAGCAAGTATTTGTCACACAGTCCACTGTTTAGAAGTATCTTAAAGAACCAAAGTTTTAGTAGTTGTCAATTTTAGCATACGGGTGGTTGTTGAACTGTGTGAATTGGATACGAAGTGACTATTGGTTCAATGATGTGTGTTACTTTCCAAATGAACTCCAGAAAACAGAATTAATATGATGCTTATTTTTCAGCTGCAAATGTAATCAATTGTCAGTGAGTATGCAGTTTATATGGTCCTCAAGGCTTAGATTATGTTAGTTCACATTATTGATAAAAAGAATGATCGTGTTAGTTGACGTTTTTGCATTATGTTATTGTATATACTTTTCTTTTTGTAATAGTGGTATTCGAGTCAGCTAGAGCATACCTGGATTATTTCACCGAGTACGTGATACCTCCCATCAACACTTGTACCAAGTAACTTTGCAGACAAGACTTAGGCAGATGAAAAGAAATTACTTAACATTTTTCTTCTTGCCCACCGTTAGCCACACACTTGGGGTGCTTTATGTTACTGTCCTTTCTCATTATGTTACTCCTTCTGTCCTAATTTGTTTGAAGGTTGGCCAGTTTTAGGAGTCAAACAACTTAACCCTTGACTTAATTTTAAACATAGATTCTTCGAGTATTTTATAATAAAATTTACATATTTGAAAACTACATAAAAAGTAAAGTCTGCATAATTAATAATTCACAATATATGAAAATAGTTGAAAAAATCGTAGTAAAAAAAGAGTTATTTGACTCTCCAAACTGGTCAAACTTCAAACAAATTGGGACGGATGGAGTACTACTTTTCGTTTTATGTAACAATTGTGTTTGAATCAGCTGGCGCGTACCTTGACTATTTCACCTCCTACCTCCTACCAACACTTTATCAGCTCTATGTCAGCATGGCTTAGGCAGATAGAAGGAAATTACTTAGCGTGTTTGTTTCTGCCCATTGCTAGGCCGCACCCTTGGGTGCTTTATAATACTGTACATTTTTCATTACGTTACTGTGCATTTCACTGCCTTTGTGCTATGCAATTGTCATTTTTCAGCTTAGTGCCTCATCCTGTGTACTACTTCAAATAGCCAAGAGCTAACCTTGAAGAACAGTGGGGTGTTTGAAGAATTCCATTGTCAGTCTGTTAGAAAAACCATTTCGTCGTCGCTTACTGAATGAAGCGATGCAAGACGAGGGGTTATCGCTTCATTGACGAAGCCAAGCGCTTTAGAGAAGTGCATGCTTCGAATAATGACGTATAAAAATGATCTCAACTAGATTTTGAATATACACAACGTTGAAATTTTGTCTGAAGCCATTGAATACATGGTATGTATTTGAATATACACAACGATCAGTTAATCATAGTTAATTAATATACACAACGATCAGTTAATGTTGGGTTTGGTATTGTGACATTTGACCCAACATATCTTCTGAAGTACTGATTTGAATGCATAAAAATGTTGGACAAATGTCATAACATTCGGGCCAACATCTTTGAAAAATAATTTTGCCTTACTTCATGTTGTTAAATATATCGAGTATACATACGATGTACACGTTATGCACGTGTATATCCTATGTATACTTGGTCTCGCCTGCTTTACCCTTCTAGGCTACTTTGTCCTAATTGTACACAAGTTTGTATAGTTGTAGTGTAACTTAATTAGTCTTGTACTCTTACCATAATTGTATAGTTACTCTTCAAATAGAATAGAATTTTAGGAGTAGAATAGGAATATGATTCTCCTATTATGGACATATATAAATTGTATATATAGTCTTTCAATTAATGAAAATAATGAAGGGATTATTTCTTTCATAGCATCATAAGTCTAGGTCAGACAACAATTTCTCTTCCACAAATTTTTGTCCATCGGCCAAGCCTCTCCCGAGCCCTTCTCCTCGGGTTTGCCATTGTTTCCGCTCTCAAAATCTCTCTATTACCTATTGTTCTTTCGTTATGTCTACGTCAAAGAACACGTTTCACCATGCCCTTGTTGTTTCTAACATCAAGAATCATATCCCTCTAATTCTTGAAATAGAAAATGTCCAATACGCGACGTGGCCGAGTTGTTCAAAATTCACGCTCGTTCGCATCAAGTCATCCATCACATAATCTCCGCGGCTCCTGATGATACAGAGGTGCCTACACACGAGGATGATCCTAAGTTATGGACAACACTTGATGCCACCGTCCTTCAATGGATTCATTCCACTATCTCTACCGACCTATTGCAGAGGATTATTGAGCCATACACTACGACGATGGTTGCATGGGATATATTGTGTGACATATTCCAGGATAATCAAAATTCTCGAGCTGTTACCCTTGAACAGGATTTTTCACACGTCAACATGGAAAATTTCCCGAACGTTTCAGCATATTGCAAAAGGTTGAAAGAATTGGCGGACCAACTCCGCAACGTTGGTGCACTAGTTAGTGAAGATCGTGTTGTTTTACATATGGTTGCTGGCCTATTCGAGGCCTATAGTGGCATTAGAACTCTCCTTTGTCAAAGTAATCCTCTTCCGAGGTTCTATCAGGCCCGATCCATGCTTACCTTGGAAGAAGCCAGTATGGCTAAAAATGCGGCTACTCATGCTAGTCCCGTGGTCATGATGACATCCTCCACTAGTCCTTAAAATTTTGGTGACAATTCGAACCAAAACTGATCTCAAGGGGCGGCAAAAATGGCCGGAAAAATAATAAAAAAAACCGCGGGGGCAAACACGTCGGTTCCGGCAGCAGTCGCGGTGGCCAAAATAGTGGCGGTGGACCCCATCCCAATTACAGTGGGCCACCGACCCACAGGTCTCAGCCTTGGGCCTCTGGACCGTGGGCTTAGACCAGTGGACAGTGGCCCTACGACCCAACTCCACACAACTTTCCAGCCACTGGCCAGTGGGCTTCCCAACAGCCTCGACAGCCCACTGCCCATTGGCCTAGTAGTTCCAGCAGCAGTTACGGGCCAGGGCAGCACGCAGGAATTCTTGGGCCCCGGCCTCTGCAGGCCCACCACGCAGTAGGCTCCACTCAGACCGATATTGAGGCCGCGATACACACACTTGGTTTGACTTAATCGGACCCGAATTGGACACCGGTGCCACTGCCCACATGACATCCGATTCAGGTACTCTCTCGTCTTATTCCAATTTGAGAACCCTCGTGGCATAATTGTTGGTAATGGTAATTCTGTTCCAATTCGTGGTCATAAAACATTGTCTCCCCCTCATCCATCTCTTATCTTGAAAAACACCCTACATGCCCCCAAATTGATTAAAAACTTAGTCTCTGTCCGTAAATTCACTACTGACAATTCCGTTTCTATTGAATTTGATCAATTTGGTTTCTCTGTAAAGGATTTCAAGACGGGGAGTCCTCTTATGGGGTGTGATAGTAGGGGAGATCTTTATCCTATCACACCCAATTCCGGTCCATCGAGTGAAGCCCTGACATCCGCCTTTGCAGCCATTTCTCCTTCCTTGTGGCATGCTCGTCTCGGTCATCCAGGATCATCTATTTTGTCATCATTAGATAAAAATAGTTTTATTTCATGTAAGGTTACGAGTAGTACTCCAAATTGTCAGTCTTGTTCTCTAGGGAAAATTGTTAAGTTGCCATTTGTAGACTCAAAATCTCATACTCTAATGCCATTTGATATTATTCATAACGACTTATGGACATCTCATGTTCTTAGTTCTTTGGGTCATCGGTATTATGTTATTTTTTTGGATGATTACTCTAAGTTTTTATGGACATTTTCAATAGCGAAAAAATCTCAAGTTTTTTTCCATCTTCTTGAAATTTAGAGCATTCCTTAGAACCCAATTCGAACAAGAAATAAAAAATATTCAGTGTGATAATGGCAAAGAATATGACAATGAGGTATTTCGAGAATTATGTGCTAATAATGGGATCAATTTTCATTTTTCTTGTCCTCATACGTCTTCACAAAATGGGAAAGCCGAACGCAAAATTCGTTCCATAAATAACATTGTCCGAACTTTATTAATTCACGCTTCCATACCCCCATATTTTTGGCATCATGCTCTTCAAATGACTACATATCTCCTTAACATTATTCCTTCCAAAAGTATGACATATTCTTCCATTCTTCAAATTTTATATAATAAAACTCCTTCTTATTCTCATCTTCGGGTCTTTGGGTGTTTGTGTTTTCCATTATTCCCCTCCACCACAATTAACAAACTTCAGGCCCGATCTACTCCGTGTGTGTTTTTCGGTTTTCCGTCTAATCATCGTGGTTATAAATGCCTTGATTTATCTTCCAATAAAATCATCATTAATCGTCATGTAATTTTTGATGAAACTCAATTTCCATTTGCTAAAGTTAATACTCCCGTGCCTAGTTCGTATAATTTTTTGGATGATAGTATATCCCCGTATATTATTCACCATTTTCGGACGTATCCCGCACCCAAAATTCTCCAGCAGGCCCACTGCCCGCTGGTACTCCCCACACCTTGTCGTCTTCAAATCTGGGTCCAACAACTGGGCCATCCGTTTCGCTTGATTCGGCCCGATTCACTGTTTCGGGTCGATGTTGGCCTAGTTCCCGGTTTCAGTTCTCGATCTGGGCCAGCAGGCCCATTGCCTGCTGGCCAGTCTGTCCCGTGTCCCAAAAATTCCCAAAATCCACCCGTCTCTGCCCCGAGTCATGGACCAGTCACCCGTAGTCAACGGGGGATTTTTACACCAAAAAGACATTTTAATTTACATTCTAATGTTCTTAAATCACCCTTACCCCGAAATCATGTGTCTGCATTAAATGACCCGAATTGGAAAATTGCTATGACCGATGAATATAATGCTCTTATATATAATAAGACGTGGGAGTTGGTGCCCCGTCCAGCTGGTATTAATATTATTAGGTCTATGTGGATTTTTGCTAATAAGGAAAATTCAGATGGGCCATTTGCCCGACATAAGGCGCGGCTTGTGGGAGATGGTGAGACTCAACAGGTTGGTGTGGATTGTGGTGAGACGTTTAGTCCGGTGGTCAAGCCGTCTACCATTCGCACTGTGCTCAGCTTAGGTCTTTCGAAGGCATGGCCTATTCATCAGTTAGATGTAAAGAATGCTTTCCTCCATGAGGATCTCAAGGAAACAATCTATATGCATCAGCCTTTGGGATTAAGGGATCCTTAACATCCGCATCATGTCTGTTTATTGAAGAAGTCCTTATATGGGCTTAAGCAGTCTCCACGGGTCTGGTATACGAGGTTTGCAAACTATGTTTCGACTATTGGGTTCACTCACAGCAGGTCGGATAATTCCTTGTTCATCTATCGTCATGGTTTGTCCTTGGCCTATATTCTGTTATATGTGGATGATATCATTTTGACTGCCTCTTCCGATGTCTTATGCCAGTCTATGATGACCATTCTTAGCTCTGAGTTTGCTATGAAAGACTTGGGGCCCTTGAGTTACTTTTTGGGGATTGCTGTCACTCGTCATTCAGATGGGTTGTTCTTATCTCAAATGAAGTATGCAACTGAGATCATTGAGAGAGCTGGGATGTCATCCTGTAAGTCTACTTCCACTCCAGTTGATACTAAGCCCAAGCTTAGTGCCGCGACCGGCGTACCATACGAGGATCGGACCCGCTATCGCAGTCTTGCAGGGACCCTTCATTATCTTACATTTACGAGACCAAATATTACATATGCTGTCCAACATGTGTGTTTGTTCATGCATGATCCCAGAGTTGAGCACATGAATGCACTCGAACGCATCATTCGGTATATTCAGGGTACCCTTGACTATGAGTTGCATTTATATCCTTCCTCGACGTCCACACTTGTCTCGTATACGGACGTTGATTGAGTGGCTTTCTAGACACCAGATGGTCTACGTCTGGCTATTGTATGTTTCTTGGAAATAACCTGGTCTTATGGTCTGCCAAACGTCAGTCGACATTATCTCGATCCAGTGCCGAAGCCGAGTATCGAGGGGTAGCTAATGTGGTCTCGGAATCATGTTGGTTACGTAATTTGCTATTGGAGCTTCATTCACCTATTCAGAAAGCAACCTTGGTTTATTGCGATAATATTAGTGCCATCTACCTTTCTGGTAATCCGGTTCAGCACCAGCGCACTAAGCATATCGAGATGGACGTTCACTTTGTCCGCGAAAAAGTTGCTCGTGGTCAGGTACGCGTCTGCCATGTCCCGTCAAGATATCAAATTGCCGACATCTTTACAAAGGGTCTTCCCTCGATACTTTTTGAAGATTTTAGGGACAGTCTCAGCATTCGAAAACTGTCCGCTATGACTGCGGGTGTGTGTTAAGTATACCGAGTATACATACGATATACACGTTATGAACGTGTATATCCTATGTATACTTGGTCTCGGCTACTTTACCCTTCTCGGCTACTTTGTCCTAATTGTACACAAGTTTGTATAGTTGTAGTGTAACTTAATTAGTCTTGTACTCTTACCATAATTGTATAGTTACTCTTCAAATATAATAGGGTTTTAGGAGTAGAATAGAAATAGGATTCTCCTAGTATGAACATATGTAAATTGTATATATAGTCTTTCAATTAATGAAAATAATGAAGGGATTATTTCTTTCACATGTTAAGCAGTAATATTTTACTGTGAGGTAAAAATGACTTAGGCGTGGTGAATTGGAGCTGTGTAAAATGTGGGAGAAAGAGTCAAAGCTTGGGGAAGAAGTCGAGCAAGGAACAAGTCAAAGTTATTGAGATTTTCACTCCTTAATCATCAACCACAAGCTTCCCATCTTTTCCTCAACTTACACAACCGATCGATGAGCCGTTCAAGGGAAATTTCTACTATAAATAGAGACGCCACAACAGTGTATCGACATCCAGAATTAGACTGCAAAAATACCAAGAGAGCTCTCGGGATGTTATCACAAAAATCTGGATCACAAGTGTTGCTTGAGTGTGTCGACAACATTCTATCGAGCATTACAATTGATGTTTAGATTCTAGATTAGTTTTGTATGGAGCGATTTTAATGAGAGGTTGTCTATGTCTACTTAGTTAGATTTTTCAGGCAGAAGTCATCTGCCACTTCAACTTTTAATTCCTTTCCGTTTATATTGTAAATCTGTAAAGAAAGGAATTTGTATTTTTGTATATAATATATATACAATATTATATAACTTATGAAAATTTTAAACCTTTGTATTCTTTAAATTCCGCTGCATTTACTCTTTAAAGTTTCTGTTTTGCTAAGTGTTGTCACTGGTGTCGGACGACATAATTGCCGACATTCGGAAACAAAATTGACATTCGATTTATTTCATCTCTTGTTTTTACTTTCCGTAGTTTTTGACACCCTAACAAGTGGTATAATAGCTGACACTTAACACAATAAGTGCTTGGTTCTGTTGTCATAAGCTATGGATTCGGCAAATCCGACTATTGGTAGACTTTCTATTTTAGATGGATCAAATTATGCCTATTGGAAGATTCGCCTACGTTCGCATATCAAATCAATTGATATTCATGCATGGAGATCTATAACTAATGGGTATTTTGTTTCAATGTTGCCACTGGATGAAGAAGGTGACATTATTGCTAAACCTGAATCCGAATGGACTACAGAAGGAACCAATAATGCTAGCTTTAACGAAAATGCCTTAAATGTAAATTTTGGATGCGTCGAACAAATCTACACATGCTTATGAGTAAATATAAATGTTTAAGGATGGAAGAAGCGATGAAATTAAATCTTATTTTAAAAATTTGATTGACATCTCAAATGAATGTCAAGTGCTTGGTGAACCATTAACCAACACTCAACTTGTTGAAAAGGCTCTCATTTCTCTTCCTGAAAAGTTCAATTTAAAGATTTGTGCTATTAAGAAGCTTACAATCTTGCCACAATGGACCTTCATACCTTGATGAGCATACTCAAAACTTATGAGATGAACATTGAGAATCAAAAGGAATTGTATAGAAGCAAGAATGTGGCACTCCAAGTTCAATCCTCGGAGAGTCAAATCGAAGAAGAGGATGAGAATCTTGAAGAAATTGGTGAAGGTGCAAATGTTGCCTTACTCAGTCGAAAATACAATTCGATGGTGAGAAAGTTCAACAATGAGAGAAATCAATCTAAATCTAAAGAGTACCAAAACCAAGTCTTCAATCAAAAGCCCACTAGATTCCTTTCAAATGTACAAAAAGGAAATCAACTAAGAAGAACCAACTCAGATCGTACCAAATTTGATCCCAAACAACTTGAGTTCGTGCAATGTCATGCATGCTCAGGTTGGGGTCATTATGCTAACGAATATGCAAACACTCTTAGCAAATTTGGTAAGAACTTATGGGTTTCTCTTAGGGATGATGAAGAAGAAGAGGAAGGAGATCGTGAAATTGAAACACAAGCAATGTTGGCCACTGTTTTCGAACAGTTTCTATCAGATAATGAAGATATCGTATATAATATTGCCTCAGATGTCACGACGTTTGCTCCAACATCAGCAGCGACATCAAAATCCTCAGCGACATCTGAAAGGTATGAATTCTTTAACTATTCTGATGTTAATTGCTTTAGTGGTTCTAATTCTGTTAGTGAGGCTGATTGTATGGATCAAGTTGAATGCAAAGATGATATGATTAATGAATTACAAAGTATTTGTAAAGCCTTAATCATATAATCCAAGCAACTTGACAAAAAAATAAAATATTTAACTCATGAGAATGTAGAATTAACAGGTACGATAACCCGACTTGAGGTTGCACTTACCAAAAAGGATATTGAATTTGCTAAGATTCGTGAAAAATTGGATTTAGCCGAGGCAACCTTCCGCAAACTCAACACAGGGACTTGGAAATTGAATGATATACTCAATTTTAGTAAACCTTCACACGCAGGTATTGGGTACAAAAACTCTCTTAAAACCATAT
Source organism: Anisodus acutangulus (assembly GCA_029783415.1). Lineage (NCBI taxonomy): Eukaryota > Viridiplantae > Streptophyta > Magnoliopsida > Solanales > Solanaceae > Anisodus > Anisodus acutangulus. The sequence goes on along the minus strand of CM056506.1, from coordinate 47,428,151 downwards.
GCTCTAATCTCTTTGATAAAAATGAGAAAGTACGCTTTGTAAAAGAAAAAGGATGAATAATACGTACTCATATATGTCAAAGAAAATGAAGTTTGTATGTCATCATTGTAACTCCCCTGGACACTTGAAACCATACTATTTCAAACTTCAAAATTATGTGAGCAAAATGTTGCCTAAATTGTTGTCCAACATTCCGGATAAACATCGAAGCAACATTTCTGAGCCAAAAGGTAAAAAATATTTTAAGAGAGATTGAGTTCCTTAAATGGACTTAACTTGTAATATATGTATAACTGCATTAAGAACTAACATTTCAGGTTCATGATATTTTGATAGTGGGTGTTCTCGCCACATGATAGGTACAAAAGGATTTCTAAGGAACTATGAGTCATTCAATGGAGAAAATGTGACTTATGGAGGTGGCAGTAAAAACAAAATACTTGGAAAAGGGATCTTGGATGTTCCTGGTTTTCCAGCCTTAAGGAATGTGTTATATGTTGAGGGCTTAATGTCTAATTTGATTAGTATTAGTCAAATGTGTGATGACGATCTTGAGGTAAAATTTAATAAGAATGCTTGTAAAGTTACGAATGAAGCAAATATATGTGTCATGACAGATACAAGAATATGTGACAATTGCTATCTTTTTGTAAGACAAGAAATATGCAATAATGCTAAGATCGATGACACAACACTATGGCATCAAAAGTTGGGCATGTCAACTACCGCAATTTAGAAAAATTGGTCTCATATGAATCTGTTAGAGGCATACCCAAACTTAGCCATAAAAGTAAACCTATTTGTGAAGATTGTTTGAAAGGTAAGCAATCCCATGTCTCTCATAATGTTTTCCAATATGACGGACAACATTCAGGTATATCTCACTATTTTCAATTGCTACATATGGATTTAATGGGTCCAATTGAAGTAGACAGTATAGGGCATGATGTATTCCTTTGTGATAGTAGATGATTTTTCTAGATATTCTTGAATATATGTTTTGAAAGAAAAATCACAAATGTTTGACATGTTTAAAATCTTGAACTCTAGAATTAGAAATTTATTCTATTCTCCTATTTTTTTGGATTAGATCCGACCATGGAAAATAATTTGAAAATAGTTCATTCACAATTTTTTGTGAGAAAAAGAGAATTTTCCATGAGTTTTCTGCCCCCAAAACTCCTCAACAGAATGGGGTTAAAGAACAGAAGACTAGGACATTGTAAGAAATGGCTAGAGTGATGCTTAGTTCTAAATATTTGTCAAAACTTTTATGGGCAGAAGCCTTGAATACTATTAATCACATCGCTAATAGAGTCTATTTAAGGCCAGGAATAAATATGACACCCTATGAGATTATAAATGGAAAGAAACCAAACTTGCGTTACTTTCATATTTTTGGGTGTATTTGTTATATTTTAAATGACAAAGATCATTTGGCAAAATTTGACTCTAAGAGTGATAAAGAAATTTTTGTTGGCTATTCACAAAATAGTCATGCTTATAGAGTATACAATCTGAGATCCAGCACTATACAAGAATCTGTAAATGTTATTTTTGATGATTTTTTTGATGTTTCAGGAAAAACTATTGAAAATAACATTGTAGATAAAGTGGAAAGTCCACAGATTGTAGAATAATCGGATGTTACCACAAATGTTGCCACACCTGGAGCAACATCTGAAACATCAATAGAGACCAAAGAGGCCACAGATGAGGAGTCGAGTGATGAATTGATAGACCAAGTTCGTAGGGACCCCTCATCAAGGATTAGGAAGAATCATCCAACGTGTCAAGTGATAGGGGGAGTTTTTGAAGGAATTAGAACAAGAGGCAAAGCACCTCCCAACTATAGAGAAATGGTAAGGTATGTGTGTATGTCAACCATATACCAAGAGGTTAGTTTTTCTTGTTTTATATCTACATTAGAATCAAAGAATGTTGTAGAAACACTTAAAGATAATTTCTGGATACAACCAATGCAAGAAGAGCTTGAACAATTTTCTCGAAATGAAGTCTGGGACTTAGTTCCACGTCTAAAAAATACATGTAATTGAAACTATGTGGATTTTTAAAAATAAATCAGACGAATCGGGAACAGTTGTTAGAAATAAAGCTTGGCTAGTTGCACAATGCTATACTCAGGTTGAAGGAATCGATTATGACTAAACCTTCGCACCTGTTGCTAGAATTGAGTCAATTAGACTTTTACTTGCTATTGCTTGTTGTCTGAAAATTACTTTAACCAAATGGATGTGAAAGGTGCATTCTTAAATGGTTATCTAGATACAGAAGTCTATGTTGAACAACCAAAAGGATTTGAAGATCCTTACCATCCACAATATGTGTACAAGCTCAAAAAGGCTTTGTATGGGTTGAAACAAGCCCCTCGTGCATGATACAGTCATTTGACTAACTTTCTTCTTGAATTTGGTTTTAACCGTGGCGAAGCTGATCATAATTTATTTATTAAATGACAAAGTGTAGATATTATAATTGCTCAAATCTACGTGGATGATATAGTTTTTGGGTCGACCTCATAGTCGTACCTAAATTCATTTGTTGAAGCTATGTCATCGACATTTGAAATGAGCATGATTGGAGAATTAATTTTTTTCTTAGGCTTGCAGATAAAGCAAAGTGAAGATGGATTTTTCATCCCACAGAGTAAATATGCCAAGAATCTAGTTAAGAGATTTGGTTTGGAGAACGCTAAACAAATGAAGACGCCAATGGGTTCATCGCAGAATGTATGTTAGGATAATGTTGGTGAAAATGTCGACCCAACATTATATCGATCTATGATAGGTAGCCTTCTTTATCTTACTGCTAGTCGCCCAGATATTATATTTAGTATTTGTGTTTGTGCACGTTTTCAACCCTGTCCCACTTAAATGTCGTGAAACGTAATATTAGATATGTTGTTGACACTTGTGAGTTGAGAATTTGGTATTCCAAAGACATTAATCCTAACTTAATAGGATTTAGTGACTCGAATTAGGCTGGAGATGTGGATGATAGAAAAAGTACACGTGTAAGATGTTTTTATCCTGGAAATAACCTTATTTCATGGTATAGTTGTAAACAAAACTGTGTCTCACTTTCAACTGCTGAATCTGAATATGTAGCAGCTGGAAGTTGTTGCTCTCAATTAATATGGCTAAGACACATGTTAGACGACTATGGATTTATTAGCAACATTTTAATTTTGTACTGTGATAATTTGAGTGCAATAAATATTTCCAAAAATCCAGTTTAGCACTCACGTACAAAACATATGGATATTAGACATCACTTTTTAAGAGATTTAGTTGAAAAACAGCTAGTTAAAATTGAGCATGTTGACACTCTTCATCAACTAGCTGATATTTTTACAAAAGCTTTGGACCATGAGAGATTTTCTAGTTTGAAGAAATCTCTTGATCTTTGTAGTCTCTAAAAAAGGCATTGTTGGTGAATGTCGGCTGAAACGTTGTCTAACATTTCGGGTGACATTTACCTATGTAATATCACTGACTGATTGTTGTTGTATGGTGCATAACTTTTGGTCATACAAGCATGATCCTTCAATAAGAATGTAATTCCATCGTGATACCGTTCTCTTCGATGATATTTGTAAATATATGTATATCATAAAAAGGGAGTATCAAAATAAGGCAAAGCCTATACAAATATTTGGCAACTGTAAAAAATGGGAAAAGCCCTTGAAAATATATCGTTCCTATTCTATAGGAGTATCGTGTGCTTCAAAAGAATTTTGAGAATACTAAATAAGTATTCTTATTGTTGACATGGAAAATCCTTTGTATGTGTTATATGATTAGATCAAGGATACGATGGAAAATTATTACATTGGTCAAGTGGTAAAACTCATAAAATACATATAAAACGTGTCTTGATTTGTTGCCAAAATGAAAAGTTCTTGGGGGATCAAAATACTTGTGTCGTCCAAAATGTTGCCAACATTGCAGTTGACAGTTTCAGAATGTGATATGTGTTGGGATATTGTACTTATCTGATCGTTGAATCATCAGATCTCGTTCCCTATTATATGCATTGTTTGTAGGAATTTAAAAGGCTAAAATGATGAGATTTTAAAGTTTATCCTTATCGTGATATTTATTTGTTTTATTCCAATATTTTAGGTGTAAGTTATTGTGTAAAAATGAAACACCTAAAACTAAGGGATTTTTGTTGCTAAGAAAGGTTAGCCATGTATATAAATATTCCTCTCATTTGCTATCATTTTATCATTTTGAATTTTCCCATAAAAATAAAAAAATAAAAAAGGGGAAAATCACATCGGGTATACATCCTCTTACCCGATGGAATCATCACCATTCCAAACTCCATTCTCAATCTCAAACCCTAAATTCCCAAAACTTTCTCCTCAATATTCACCGAAGGAAACCTCTCCAATGTCAACACCAATGTCAGCCAACACTCCAATCAACACCCCAATGAGTACAAACCCTCCTATGAACACTGAATCGTCTGAACAAAATGAACCGCAGCAACCCTGCCAGTTATCTTCTTCACCATCTACAGAGGACTTGTCCAAAGCTATAGTATTTAAAGGTTTAGATGAACCTTTAGCCATTAGCTATCCAGATGATGACAACAATCCAATAGATGTTGATGAAACATATGATATTTTAGCATTGGGTAAAAGACCAAGATCTTCCACCTTCCCTACTCGTCGATCGAGCAGAATGTTTGAGAGAACAGTTGATGAAGAGCCGACCAACAAAAGGTCCAAATTTGATACATCTATACCTTCTTGCTCGAGCAGTGCCGGTGATGACATGAACTTTGTGCTCTCAACTGAAGAGAGTGAAGAAGAACCAACTGCTTTTGTCCCGCAAAATGTGTCTCTAGCAGACGATGAAATCCCTGATGAAACTCCACTGAAGCAATTCTTTCCAAAGGGAATTCCCAGATATGCCAAATCAAGTGTTGATCTAAATGTTGTCACTGATGCTACAACATCTCACACAACATTTCAGCCAACATCTACAGAGGCACATACAATAACATCCTCCAGCAGTACCAAATCCTAGAGTTCAACCATGTTTGATTCAGATATTGAGGTATGTGCTTTCTAACAAATTTTTTATTTTAAAGCTAAATACGACAAATGGGACTGGTACAAGAATATAGTAATTGGACCTGAGAAAGTGTTAGATGTTACTCCATGTACTGAATATGGCTTGATAGAATTCCTCAAAGATATACAGCTTCTCAAAACTGTCACAGAAAAAGAACTCTATGTTGTTGAAGTAATTAAGTTGTTTTATGCTAATCTAAGTCCTGTTATAGAGGATGTCTCCTCAAACAATTTTGGGAAGGTATATCTCTATAACAAGATTTATCAGTTTACACCCTCTATTATAAATCAATGTATCGGTCTTGATGCTGAAGAGAGAGTTAGAGATGCAGAACAAGTGACAGAAAATAGGGATAAAATGATTGAATACCTCACTGGAGGTATAATGAAAAAGTGGATCCCTAGATGCCTAGCTTCAAAACTAACAACCTTATTTTCAACCCTCCACAAAATTGCTATTCACAATTGGCTTTCCTCCTTGAATGAGTCAGTTGTGACATCTGAACAAGCTTCTCTATTGTTTAAAATTGGGAAATACTTAAAAGTTGATTTAGGAAAGATGATCTTTTATCAAGTTGCCAACTTGGCTGAAAAAGAATCAACTTTAATCATTCAATTTCCCTCTCTAATCTACCAAATCTTTACTACCTAAGGATTTGAACCTAAGAGAGAGGATATTGTAGGAAAGGATTCTGACCTTTACACCATAAACAATGTAATTCTAAAGAGCAAAGAAAGAGTTATTGACTTGCCTTGGAAGAAGAAAGCAGAATGTGACAATGTTGCCAGTAATGTACCAACATTTAGGAAAACACTGGTTCAAGATAGTCAACCCTATCAATAGACTGGATAGTAGGTCAAATAGAAAAAGTCAACTAACAAATTTCAAAGGTTGATGCAGCTAGTGATGCCTTGGTTCAAGCCAGAGACCATTTCTTGGTATTACTTTCTTCACAAAAAGGGAAAGATGTTGTTGTGCAGGGGGAAGAGGCTGAAGGTGCACATTGTGAAGTTGTTGATGCTGAAGAAGAAGTTGTTGATACTGCTGTGCAAAAGGAAGAAGTTGTTGGGATGAAGGTGTTGCTGAACAGGCTAAGGCTGAGGGCTGAGGGATGAAGCTGAAGCTGTTATGCAGTTGTAGAAAGCTACTGGAAGTTGTTGCTGCTGCATAATGAGCCAGGAAGAAACGGGTTGATGTGTTGCACCATAAGCTTTTAATGTTTGGTTTACGATTGTTTGGATTATGAACGTTTTTTTGTTTTGGTTAATGGTTGACGTGGATGTTTATTTTTAACAATGGTTTATTCTGACAATGGGGTCTTTCTTTTTGTGTTGTGTATATTGGATCATATGTGAATATATATGTACACACATCATTTTCTAATCCTATGACTTGGTATACACTGGTATACACAAGTTTTTCTTGTATGCCATCACAGGTTAAAGGGAAGCTTGTCAGTAATCACAAGTGTTGGACAACATATATGACAATGCACTAAGTCGCGTGTACATTTTGTAATGTGTTTTGTGAAGAAAGGCAAAAAGGAGGAGATTGTTAATGTTGGGTTTGGTGTTGTAACATTTGACCCAACATATCTTTTGAAGTACTGATTAGAATGCATAAAAATGTTGGGGAAAATGTCATAACATTCGGACCAACATCTTCGAAAAATAATTTTGCGTTACTTCATGTTAAGCAGCAATATTTTATAGTGAGGTAAAAATGACTTAGGCATGGTGAATTGGAGTTGTGTAAAACGTGGGAGAAAGAATCAAAGCTTGGGGAAGAAATCGAGTAAGGAACAAGTCAAAGTTGTTGTGATTTTCACTCCTTAATCATCTACCACAAGCTGGCCATCTTTTCCTCAACTTCCACAACCGATCGATGAGTCTTTCAAGGGAACTCTCTACTATAAATAGAGACGCCACAATAGTGTATCGACATCTAGAATTAGACTGCAAAAATACCAAGAGAATTCTTGGGATTTCATCTCAGAAATCTGGATCACAAGTGTTGCCTGAGTGTGTCGACAACATTCCGTCCAACATTACAATTGTTGTTTAGATTCTAGATTAGTTTTATATGGAGCGATTGTAATGAGAGGTTGTCTATGTATACTTAGTTAGATTTTTCAGGCAGAAGTTATCTGCGACTTCAACGTTTAGTTCCTTTCCATTTTATATTGTAAATCTGTAAAGAAAGGAATTTATATTTTTGTATATAATATATATACAATACATCTGGTCATTGACCATCATAAGTTATATATATTATATAACTTATGAAAATTTTAAACATTTGTGTTCTTTAAATTCCGCTGCATTTATTCTTTAAAGTTTCTGTTTTGCTAAGTGTTGTCACTGGTGTCGGACGACATAATTGCCGACATTCGGAAACAGAATTGACATTCGATTTATTTCATCTCTTATTTTTACTTTCCGTAGTTTTTGACACCCTATATATATATATACTTTATTAAATTACTTAATTGCATTGGTCTGCGTAAGCACTTAAGCTATCACTGTCTGAAGTAAAGCACCCTTTATGATTAATTAACTGTAGTTAGTTTATTCAACACAATATATTGCCCTTACCCATATCTTTATAACATGATTTTCTTTTGCTCTTTATTTTTTCTATATATTGCAAAATTGCTCAGCTTCAAACTTGCCAAAAAGGTTAATTTGGAATTTCCTCTAATGCAAATCTTGTTCACGTCCCATTCATATTATTCTTGTCCCTTTAACACCTGACCATATAAAAGTTGATGGAATCATACAAAAGATATAGGTAGTGGATTAATTATACCGATGACACACACAGGACACAGCATGCAATTTATATGTGGACAAAGGGACTATTAGGAAATGCAATGTTAAACAAAGTGTTAGATGATATTAATCTTCCTTGGGGAGTCTTTCATTAATATCAAGGTATATATAGAGTACAATATTCATCCATTATACAATAGGAATCCTAAACCTATACAAAAGAGGAATCCTAGTCTTACCATAATTATATTTACACAATATATGAAAATATTCTAATTATGGGTAGGGAATATATTGTTTCCTATATTTACACGTTTACACACCCCCTCAGTCGGAGCGGGAGGAGGCCGGACGCTGAGACTGGATCTGAAGTCAAGAAATAACTGTCTGGGAAGTCCTTTGATAAATATGTTCAGATAATCGATAGGATGATGGAACATGTAACACTCGACATGGCCTAACGCAACTTTCGCGAACGAAGTGTAGGTCTATCTCAATATGCTTGGTTCATTGATGTTGAACCGGATTATGAAAAAGATAGATGGCAGAGATGTTATCACAATACACAATAGATGCCTGACGCAAAGCGACATCAAGTTCTAACAAGAATTTCTGAGCCAACAAATCTCAGCTACTACATTTGCAACGCCTCTGTACTCAGCCTCGGCACTGGAGCGAGATAGGGTAGCCTGTTGCTTGGCAGACCAAGAAATCAGATTATCCCCTAAGAAAACACAAAAGCCGGAGGTGGAGCGTCGCATGTCCGGAAACCCTGCCCAATCTGCATCCGTATATGAAAGCAACCTGTCTGGTGCAGAGGGGTATAGGTGCAAACCATAATCAAGAGTGCCCTTAATGTATCGAATGATACGTTTAAGAGCAGTGAAATGAGACTCTCTGGGGGCATGCATGAATAAGCACACCTGCTGAACATCATAAGCTATGTCTGGCCTGGTGAATGTGAGATACTGAAGTGCACCCGCAAAATCCCTATCTGAGTAGGATCAGAGACTGGAGCACCATCCATAGCACTGAGCTTAGATTTGGAATCAACTGGAGTAGGCACCTCTTTGCAGTTCGCCATCTTAGCCCTGTACACAATCTCTTCTGCATACTTACGCTGACACAAGAATATATGATTGGCAGACATGGTCACTGATATCCCCAAAAAGTAACTCAGCTTCCCCAAATCAGTCATTGCAAATTCGGACTTAAGCAAGACAATAATCTCATTTTCAATCCGTCGGAGGAGGCAGTAAGAACAATATTATCCACGTAAAGTAATAAGTAAGCAGTGCTACTACCTAGATGAAAAATGAAAAGTGATGTATCACTCTTGCTGCATACAAACCCAATCTGCAAGATATACCTGGCAAAACAATCATACCACGCACGGGGGGCCTGCTTCAGGCCATATAGTGACTTACGGAGACGGCACACCTAGTGAGGAACTGCTGGATGGGTGAACCCTGGTGGCTGATGCATGTAGACTATCTCTCTCAGATCCCCATGTAAGAATGCATTCTTCACATCAAGCTGATGGATCGGCCAGTGTTTGCCCATGGCAATGCTCAAAACTGTGCGGATGGTAGCCGGTTTGACAATCGGGCTGAAGGTCTCACCACAATCAATGCCCTCCTGCTGATTTGTGCCATTAGCCACAAGACGGGCCTTATACCTCTCAAGATTCCCATTGTCTCTGAACTTGTGACGAAATAGCCACATACAACGAATGACATTCACCCCCTCAGGTCTAGGTACTAGATCCCACGTGTGATGTTTAGTTAAAACATTGAATTCCTAATACATAGCCGCATTCCAATTAGGGTCTTGTTTGGCCAATTTTGGATTCTTTGGAAGTGGAGAGATGGTTTGGGCAGACAAGTTGAAATGGACTTTGGGTTTGAAGATTCCATGCTTTGAACGAGTTTCCATTGGATGGGTAGGGACAGTGGATGACGGAGTGGTGTCTGAGACGGGGGGTAAAGTCGGATAAGGAGAAGGTGGGGACGAAGCCGTCGAAGGCGTCGCGGCTCCTGGATCGAGAGTCGTGGCGGTAGAAGGTTGATAGGCTTCTCTGGAGTTTGGGCGCCGCGGCTCTGATGATGGAACAGAGGATGTGAGTTGTTCGATTATGAGGGGAGAGATGGCAGACTCGTCAAGAAATGAGTAGTTATGTTTTTGGAATTTTGGAAGATTCAAAAATGGGAATGTGGTCTCGTCGAATGTGACGTGATGAGATATGTGGATCTGACGAGTAGACAAGTCATAGCATAGATAGCCCCTATGGTTCGGCGGGAATCCTAGAAAGACACATGGAGTGGACCTAGGAGCGAGCTTGTGAGGGGCGGTGGAGCTAAGGTTGGGATAACACAGACAACCAAAAATCCATAGATGATCATAAGAGGGGATTCTATGGTAGAGGATTTCGGTAGGGGTCATATTGTGAAGAGTGATAGTAGGGAGAATAATTAGAGTGTATTCTGACATTTTAGCAGCATAGACCCAGAAGGGTGGAGGGAGGGAGGCATGAATCAATAGGGTGCGAATCATATTGTTAATGATGCAGATGATTCTTTCAGCTTTACCATTTTGTGGTGAGGTGTGAGGGCAGGAAAAGCGAAAGACCATGCCATTATTGGTACAAAACGGTGAAATATAGAGTTATTGAATTCACGACCATTATCGCACTGAAATGATTTTATGCCTTTTCCAAATTGTGTTTGAATGAACTTGCGAAACTCAAGAAATTTGACAAACACTTCCGATTTAAATTTAAGAGGGTATAACCAAACGTAGTGTGAAAAATCATCAAGCAACACAAAATAGTATTTATGACCGAGAGAACTAGAGATAGGAGATGTCCATAAATCGGCATGTATGATATCAAAAGGAGCAAATGTAACACTAGTAGATGATTTAAACGGAAGACGAATATGTTTGCCTAAAGAGCAAGAAACACAATTTTGGGCAAGTTTCCCGTTACAAGCAATGAAATTGTTGCCTCTAAGAAAATTAAAAACTGGGGCTCCTGGATGACCAAGCCTATTATGCCAAGTTGAAGAAGAAACAGCCGCAAGAGTGACGGGAGAGCAAGATCTGGCAGCGGAGGTGGAAGTGAATGGATAGAGATCCCCCGTGCTATTGCATCTCGTAAGAGGTGTCCCCGTATGAAGATCCTTTACAGTAAAACCAAAAGGGTCAAAATCCACAGAGACAGAATTATTACGAGTAAATTGGCGGACAGATATGAGGTTCTTAATCATGTAAGGGGCATATAGGGTGTTTTTGAGGGAGAAGGGTGGATGAGGAGGTTGTGTGTATGAGGTACCACAACCCTTAACTGGAATGTGTTGTCCACTACCAACTGTAACATATCGAGGATGCTTTAAATTAAACAGTTTAGGAATAGTACCTGCAAACTGAGTGACGTGAGATGTGGCGCCTGAGTCCATGTATGAAGTATTGTCAGGCTGTTGCATAGAGAGGGTGCTGAATGCCTGACCCAACTCAGTGGGTGTCATGCCGGAGGAGGGCTGCGGGACCTGACTTTGCATGAAGTGGGCATGCTGTGGGGCTGGAGCGGGGCCTAACAAACCGAGGTAAGAATACGGATTGTATGACTGGTGGTACTGGAATGGACTTGGCGCCGCGGCTCTGAACTGGGGCGCCGCGGCTCTGTACTGGGGCGCCGCGGCGCTGTAGACGAACTGCTGAGGAGCCGCGGCCCAGTTGTTTTGCGATCTCTGTTGCTGTTGCTGCTGTTGGTTCTGTTGACCGCGACCCTTGCCACGACCACGGCCTCCTCTACCGCCGCGGCCTTTTCCACCCTTGCCGCCGCGGCCCTGCCGCTGTTGGGAGTTGTCTGGTGGCGTCTGATCTTGGGGTTGCGTGTCGACAGCTAACACCTGCTGGGCGTGCTCATCCTGCTTAGCACGACGGGTTTCTTCGAGCAACAATTGTGAGCGAGCTTTGTTAAAACTCGGTAGCGGATCTGCCTGTTGAATTATGGTGGCCAAAGTATCATATTCGCCCTTAGTAAGGCCAGAAATCATTTGTAGCACCATTTTATCGTCAGTGACAGGCGTGCCGATGTTGGAGAGTTGATCCGCTAGAAGTTTAAGCTGCTTGCAGTACTCAGAGACATTGGAGAAGTTTTCAAGACGTGTTTTGTTGAACTGTTCTTCCAAATACACGGCACGAGTGTGCTTGTTGTCCTGAAAAATTTCCTCCAAACGATTCCACAAGTCAAGGGCTGTGGAGTCAGATTTCATGATAGTAAGGAGCAAATCCTGAGAGATACTACCATATATCCATTGTTTGACGCCGGCGTCGAGACGATGCCAGATAGAATCATCAACCTCCGTAGGGCGCGGAATAGTGTCATCAATATGGTCAAGCACGTTATAGAGACATGCATGATTGCAAAAAAGTTCAACCCAGGGAGAATACTGGTTGTTTTCTTGATCAAGAATAATGGGAATATGGTTCTTGATGTTGAAAACAGTAAGGGCGGGGCGAAACGGGGGTGATGACTTTGTGGTGGGATTTGTGGAGGTAGAGGCGTCAGAAAGTGTGGAAGAATCAGGGATAGCCATTTAGAGAAGAGAAGAAAGGAAGAACAAAACCCGAAAAATAAGAAGAAAATCCGGGAGGGTCACAGTAGAGAGGGCAAATGTGTGGGAAGAGAAAGGTTTTTAGAGTTTTGTTTATTTGGCTCTTGATACCATGTTAGATGATATTAATCTCCCTTGGGGAGTCTTTCATTAATATCAAGGTATATATAGAGTACAATATTCATCCCTTATACAATAGGAATCCTAAGCCTATACAAAAGAGGAATCCTAGTCTTACCATAATTATATTTACACAATATATGGAAATATTCTAATTATAGGTAGGGAATATATTGTTTCCTATATTTACACGTTTACACAAAGGTCGGGGATACATTCAAGATTTAAAATTTATGAGATGTTATTGCGTTTTCAAGTTAATATACAAGACGTACATTCAATAGATGTGGAGCTAGAGATTAATGTACGGGTTCAGCTGAGCTCCGTAACGTCGGTCCAAATTCTAATTTGTCTAAATAAAATCAATTTTAATATGTACTAATTATTGATTTAGAACCCAGTAATTTAAAAATGCTCAACAATAATAACATACCTCCCACAAGTGAGGATCTGGAGAGGGTGAGCTGTACGAAGATCTTCCCTTTATTTGTGGGTAGAAAGGCTAAAAAATGCTTGAATCCAAAAAAAAGCAAGAAAAAAAAAGTATACGAATCCAAAATTCATAAGCTCTAAATTTTAACTCCACCACTAATAATTAAATAATATAGATATATAGTATATATATATATATATATATATATATATATATATATATATATATATATAGTACCACTAGTAGGCACAATATTGTTTTATAGTCCCCTGTCGTTTGATTTCTGCTGCTATGTATTCTTTAGTATACTTTGTTTATCTTGTATATTTTATATATCTGCGTTAGTTACTGCTTCCTTTTCAGAATGCTCTATCATGGCTTACTCGCTTTTGTTACCATCATTTTCATACTGCTTTAAATTTTTTGTCCGGGTCTAACCGTTTCTTGCTTTGCTTGTGCTTATGCTTTGTCTTGAGCCGAGGGTTTTTCAGAAACAAACACTCTACCTACCAAGGTAGAGATAAGGTCTGTGTACACTCTATCCTCTCTAGACCCCACGTTGTGGGATTTCACTGAATATGTTATTGTTGTTGTATAATATATATATATTCTCGACAAAAATTAAGTTCTCGTAAACTCACATATTGTACTCTAGATCCGCCTCCGAGGAAAAGCCCAAATTGTTTTGAAATTAAATGATGATATGTAGCTTTACTTATAAGATTCGATCTATTCTTGATTCTTCAAGACAAAAAGTGTCAAAATAAATTATACACTATAAAAACACACCACAAGAAATTGTTTGGACTTCCAAGTGCCCAGATGGCACCATGACCCTCCCCCAACCCAGTCCACCCCACCCACCCACCCCTACTCCTTCATGCCTCTTCATAAGTTGCACAAAATATATGTATAGAGAGAGACAAATATTCCCACTATAAGATATATAATTCCAAATAAAAGTCATAAATACTAAGATGCTAAGAGAATAAATTGCATAATAAATACTATAAGAATTTAAGTTATACTAAATTAACCTTTATCCGTCGTTTTTACATTTTAAAATCATTTCAAATGTAATTAGAGGTAACATAAATAGCAACTTAAACAATATGGCAAGCATCATTTAAAGCATGTTAAAGCAGTAATGGTATAGAAGTGTCAATAATTTGTTAGTGGATATAAGTTAAATTCGTTGTTATTTGTTTTTCATATTACCATATATCAAAGATGAAAACATTTACCCCTAATTATATTTATACCAAATTGGTAAATGCATATCATAATATACCTGAAAAAATTGTTGATTATTAATTGATGACAATCAGAGGCGGGCCTAGGATTTGAGGACCCCAAAGACATCATTATCTTAACATAAACGCTGGCTAAACTATCAATGACGACTGAGGAATAATGGTCGTGTCAGACTGGTAAAAGAAGTGACGAAAATACAAGTATATAGATCAAATATGAATTAGATACTAATACTTAATTATTAAAAGTGTTGAAACAACTTAACGTGATAGCTTAGTGGTCAATGTTGTTCAAAGTACATGAATGGTTGTAGGTTCGATTCTAGGGTACATCATTTTTTGTGCTTGCATCCCTTTTGATGGGATAAAGGCACAATATCCGGTGAAAACAAGGATAATTAACAAAAAAATCTAATGAAAAATCACTATCTAGGTTCGATGGCGGATAAACACTGGGGAAAGCCAAATCTTCCATCAGTGCACCAAGTTCAACATTGTTTATGAGAGTGCACAGTTAAATATATATTCACGTTTTCAAGGTATATATATAGAGAGAGAATTTTTCCCGAACTTAACGAATGCATGTGCCCTCCCTCCTCACCACATGGGTCCGCCTCTGATGCCAATTCAACCTGATGGTGCAAAAAAAAAATAAACACTATCCATATACATAACATAAAACTCGTAACATAATACACTTATGTCCTCTAGACTCTTAATTAATGTCGGTAGAATAAACATAAATAATAGTGTGAACATATAAAAAAATTAGAAAATTTCCCAGTGTTTCAATGAGAACTTGTTTCCCATCATGCGTTTTTCCAGTGATTTCCCAGTGAGCTGGCTCTGATACCACTTGTAAGGAGTGTCAAATGCTACGGAAAGTAAAAACAAAACGAAATTTATCGAATGACAATTCTGTTTCAGAATGTCGTCAATTATGTCGTCTGACACCAGTAACAACACTTAGTAAAACAATAACTTTAAAGAGTAAATGCAGCGGAATTTAAAGAACACAAAGGTTTAAAATTTCCATAAGTTATATATATTATATAACTTATGATGGTCAATGACCAAATGTATTATATATATATATATATATATTATATACAAAATTACAAATTCCTTTCTTTACATATTTACAAGATAAAATGGAAAGAAATTAAAAGTTGAAGTCGCAGATGACTTTTGCCTGAAAAATTTAGCTAAGTAGACATAGACAACCTCTCATTACAATCGCTTCATACAAAATTAATCTAGAATCTAAACAACAATTGTAATGTTGGACAGAATGTTGTCAACACATTCAGACAACACTTGTGATCCAGATTTCTGAGATGAAATCCAGGTTTCTGAGATGAAATCCCGAGAGCTCTCTTTGTATTTTTGCAATCTGATTCTGGATATCGATACACTGTTTTGTCCTCTCTATTTATAGCAGAGAGTTCCCTTGAAAGGCTCATCGATCGGTTGTAGAAGTTGAGGAAAAGATGGGCAGCTTGTGGTAGATAATTAAGGAGTGAAAATTTCAACAACTTTGACTTGTTCCTTACTCGACTTCTTCCCCAAGCTTTGACTCTTTCTCCCACGTTTTACACAGCTCCAATTCACCACGCCTAAGTTATTTTTACCTCACAGTAAAATAAAATATTACCAGTTAACGTGAAGTAAAGCAAAATTGTTCTAAAAATGTTAGTCCGAATGTTGCATAACATTTGTCCCAACATATTTACATATACATATCAATACTCAAAGATATATGTTGGTACAAATGTCACAACACCAAATGCAATATTAATAATCTCCTCATTTTTGCCTTTCTTCACAAAACTCATTACAAACCTAAACTGACTTAGGATATTGAGACAAATGTTGTTTGACATTTGTGATCAATAATATCAATGTTATGCTCCACTTTAACCTGCGATGGCTTTCAAGTAATCATGTGTGTACCGATTCATAGGATTAGAAAAGAAGAAAGATGTTAGCACATATATACATATCATCCACTTATATAGATTTATATACAAACCATAAAAAAAAATATTCCATTGTCCATATAAATCAATATACATCTTGTCGAACAGTTAACTGCTTAGATTGAGCAACATTCACGACCCTCAACCAATAGCAACAGCTCATCCTAACTCATCATACAGCAGCAGCAGCAACAGCATCAGCTTCCAGCAGCTTTCTACTCCTGCATAACTGCTTCTCTGCACAAAATAGCAACCTCTAGCCTTCTTCCTTAGCTCCCCCTGCATCAGCACCAGCACTTTCTCTGCTTCCATTGGCTTCAGCAGTAGCATCATTTTCTCCCCCTTTTTGTGAAGAAAATAACATCATGAAATGGTCTCTGTCTTGAATCAGAGCATTCCTCATAGTATCAACCTCAGAGATTTGTTGGTTGATCTTTGCAATTTGATTCACAAGTTATTCAGTAGACAGTGGAGACTGTCTTGGACCAGTGTTGTCAAGAATGTTGGTGACATTCCTGTCAACATCTGCACTATTTCCTTACATTTTCCAGGGTAGATCGATGACTCTGTCTCTACTCTTCAAAATTGTTTTGTTTACTGTGTACAGTTCAGGAACTTTCCCTAATGTGTCCTCTCTCTTAGGCTTAAGACCTTGGGTAGTTAAAACTTTGTATATCAGAGAGGGATAATGGAGGATTGAGGTTGATTATTCTTTTTGTGCCAAGTTCGAAACTTGATGAAAGATCATTTTGCCCAGATCAACTCTCAAACCTTTTCCAACTTTATACAGCAGGATGACTTGTTCTATAGTTAAAATTGACTCATTCATTGAAGGAAGCCAATTATGTATAGCAATTTTGTGAAGGGTGGCAAACATGGCTGTTAATTTAGAGGCTGGACATCTAGAGATCCACTTATGCATTATACCTCCTCTGAGGTACTCAATTACTTCATCTCTATTGTCCACTGCAAGGTCTGCTTCTCTAACATTCTCCTCAATATTTAATTCCATACATTGGTTTATAACAGCAGGTGTGAAGAAATATACTCTGTTATAGAGATATACCTTCCTAAATTTCTTCGAGGGGTATCCTCTATAGCAGAACTCAAATTAGCATAAAACAACCTGACTATTTTATCAACATACTGTCCTTTCTCAGTAACAGATCCTAGGAGCTGTCTTTCTTTTAAGAACTCTACCAAATCATATTCTAAACATGAGCCAATGTCTAATACTTTTTTAGACCTAATAACTCTATTCTTGTACCAGTCCCAATTATCAGAATTAGTTTTAGAATAGAATTTGTCTAAGTAGATAGATACCTCAAGGTTTGAATCAGATTCGCTTTTGCTGGAGGATGTTGGTGTTTGTTTCTCTTCTGATGTTGGCTGAAATGCTACCTGAGATGTTGTGGCATCAGTGGCAACATTCAGAGCAGTACACGATTTGGCATATTTAGGAATTCCCTTTGGAAAGAATTGCTTTAGTGGAGTTTTATCAGGAACTTCCTCGTTTCTTGAGACACATTTTGCGGTACAGAAGCAGTTGGTTCTTCTTCACTCTGTTCAGTTGAGAGGACAAAGTCTGTGTCATCACTGTCACTGCTCGAGCAAGCAGGTATAAATGTATCAAATCTGGACCTTTAGGTGCTTGGCTCTTCACGAACTATTCTCTCAAACATTTTACTTGATCGACGAGTAGGGAAGGTGGATGATCTTGGTCTTTTACCCAATGCTGAAATATCAGATGTTTCATCAACATCTATTGGATTGTTGTCATCACCTGAGTAGCTAATGTCTAAAGGTTCATCTAAACCTTTAAAAACTATATCTTTGGACAAGTCCTTTGTGGATGGTGAAGAAGATAACCGGCAGGGTTGCTGATGTTCATTTTGATCAGACGATTCAGTGTTCATAGGAGGTCTTATACTCATTGGGGTGTTGGTCGGAGTGTTGGCTGACATTGGTGTTGACATTGGAGAGGTTTCCATCGGTGAATATTGAGGAGAAAGTTTTGGGAATTTAGGGTTTAAGATTGAGAATGGAGTTTGATTTGGTGAATCCATCGGGTAAGAGAATGTATACCCGATGTGATTTCCCTTTTTTTTTATGGAAAAAATTGGAAATGATAGAATAATATTAAATGAGAGAAGTATTTGTATACATGACAAACCTTTCTTAGCAACAAAAATCTCTTAGTTTTAGGTGTTTCAACCTTACACAATAACTTACACCTAAAATATTGTGATAAAACAAATAAACATCACGATAGGAATAAAAATTAATCTTATCACTTTAACTTTTGAAATTCCTGTAAACATGTCATATAATAGGGAGTAAGATCTGATATTTCAAGGATCATATAAGAACACCATCCCAACACATATCACATTCTGAAAATGTCAACAGCAATGTTTGCAACATTTTGGAAGACACACGTATTTTGATCCCACAAGAACTTTTCATTTTGGCAACAAATCAAGACACATTTTATATGTATTTTATGAGTTTGACCACTGGACTAATGTAACATTTTTCCATCGTGTCCTTGATCTAATCATAGAACACATACAAAGGAATTTTCCATGTCAACGATAAGAATACTTATGTAGTATTCTCAAAATTCTTTTGAAGCACTCGATACTCCTATAGAATAGGAACGGTATCTTTTCAAGGGTTTGACCCATTATTCACAGTTGCCAAATATTTGTAAAGGCTTTGCCTTATTTACTCTCTTTTTATGATATACACGTATTTATATATCATCTCAAAGAACGGTATCACGTTGGAATTACATTCTTATAGAAGGAGTATGCTTGTGTGACCAAAAGTTATACACCATACAACAACAATAATCAGTCAGTGAAATTATATTGGTAAATATCACCCAAAATGTTAGACAACATTTCAGCTGGCATTCATCAAAAATGTCATTTTAGAGATTACAAAGACCAAGAGATTTCTTTAAGCTAGAAAATCTCTCACGGTCCAAAGCTTTTGTAAAAATATCAGCTAGTTGATGAAGAGTGTCAACATGTTCAATTTGAACTAGCTCTTTTTCAACTAAATCTCTTAAAAAGTGATGTCTAATATCAATATGTTTTGTACGTGAGTGTTGAACTGGGTTTTTGGAAATATTTATAGCACTCAAATTATCACAGTACAAAATCAAAATATTTTTAGTAAATCCATAGTCGTATAACGTGTGTCGTAGCCATATTAATTGAGAGCAACAACTTTCAGATGCTACATATTCAGATTCAGCAGTTGAAAGTAAGACACAATTTTATTTACGACTATACCATGAAATAAGGTTATTCCCAAGATAAAAACATCATCCACTTGTACTTTTTCTATCATCCACATCTCCAGTCCAATACGAGTTACTAAATCCTATTAAGTTAGGATTAGTGTCTTTGGAATACCAAATTCCCAACTCACATGTGCCAGCAACATATCTAATAATACGTTTTACGACATTTAAGTGGAATATTTTGGGACAGGCTTGAAAACGTGCACAAACACAAACACTAAACATAATATATGAGCGACTAGCAGTAAGATAAAGAAGGCTACCTATCATAGATCGATATAATGTTGGGTTGACATTTTCACCAACATTATCCTTACATACCTTCTGCGATGAACCCATTGGCATTTTAATTTGTTTAGCATTCTCCAAACCAAATCTTTTAACTAGATTCTTGGCATATTTACTTTGTGAGATGAAAAATCCATCTTCACTTTGCTTTATCTGCAAGCCTAAGAAAAAAATTAAATCCCCAATCATGCTCATTTCAAATGTCGATGACATAGCTTCAACAAATGAATTTAGATACGACTGAGAAGTCGATCCAAAGACTATGTCATTCACGTAGATTTGAGCAATAACAATATCTACACCGTGTCGTTTAATAAATAAGGTACGATCAGCTTCGCCACGGTTAAAACTAAATTCAAGAAGAAAGTTAATTAAATAAGTCCCAGACATCATTTCGAGGGAATTTTTTAAGTTCTTCTTGCATTGCTTGAATCCAAAAATTATCTTTAAGTGTTTCTACAACATTCTTTGATTCTAATGTAGATATAAAATAAGAAAGACTAACCTCTTGGTATATGGTTGACATACACACATACCTTACAATTTCTCTATAGTTGAGTGATGCTTTGCCTCTTGTTCTAATTCCTTCAAAAACTCCCCATATCACTTGGCCCTTGGATGATTCTTCCTAATCCTTGATGAGGGGTCCCTACGAACTTGGTCTAATAATTCAGCACTCGACTCCTCATATGTGGTCTATATGGTCTCTATTGATGTTTCGGATGTTGCTCCAGGTGTGGCAACATTTGTGGTAACATCCGATTATTTTACAATCTGTGGACTTTCCACTGTATCTACAATGTTATTTTCAATAGTTTATTCCTGAAACATCAGAAAGATCATCAAAGATAACATTTACAGATTCTTGTACAGTTCTGGATCTCAGATTGTATACTCGATAAGCATGACTATTTTGTAAATATCCAACAAAAATTCATTTATCACTCTTAGAGTCAAATTTTGCCAAATGATCCATGTTATTTAAAATATAACAAATACACCCAAAAATATGAAAGTAACGCAAGTTTGGTTTCTTTCCATTTATAATCTCATAGGGTGTCATCTTTGTTCTTGGCCTTAAGTAGACTCTATTAGCGATGTGATTAGCAGTATTCAAGGCTTCTGCCCATAAACATTTTGACAAGTGTTTAGAACTAAGCATAACTCTAGCCATTTCTTGCAATGTCATATTTTCCATTCTGCAACCCCATTTTGTTGAGGAGTTTTGGGGGCAGAAAACTCATGAAAAATTTCCTTTTTCTCACAAAAATTTGTGAATGAACTATTTTCAAATACTTTTTCATGGTCGGATCTAATCCGAAAAATAGGAGAATAGAATAAATTTCTAATTTTAGAGTGAAAGATTTTAAATATGTCAAACGTTTGTGATTTCTCTTTCAAAAAATATATCCAAGAATATCTAGAGAAATCATCTACTATCACAAAGGAATACCTCATGCCTCCTAGACTGTCTACTTCAATTGGACCCATTAAATCCATATGTAGCAATTGAAAACAGTGAGACGTACCTGAATGTTGGACAACATTATGAGAGACAAGGGTTTGCTTACCTTTCAGACAATCTTCACAGATAGTTTTACTTTTATGGCTAAGTTTGGGTATGCCTCTAACAGATTCATATGAGACCAATTTTTCTAAATTGCGGTAGTTGACATGCCCAACTTTTGATGCCATAGTGTTGTGCCATCGATCTTAGCATTATTGCATGTTTCTTGTCTTACAACAATATAGCAATTGTCACATGTTCTTGTACCTATCATGACACATATATTTGCTTCATTCTTAACTTTACAAGCATTCTTATTAAATTTTACCTCAAGATCGTCATCACACATTTGACTAATACTAATCAAATTAGCCATTAAGCCCTCAACATATAAGACATTCCTTAAGGCTGGAAAACTAGGAACATCCAAGATCCCTTTTTCAAGTATTTTGCTTTTACTGCCACCTCCATAAGTCACATTTTCTCCATTGAATGACTCATAGTTTCTTAGAAATCCTTTTGTACTTATCATGTGGCGAGAACATCCACTATCAAAGTACCAAGAACCTGAAATGTTAGTTTTTAATGCAGTTATACATTCATTACAAGTTAAGGCCATTTTAGGAACCCAATCTCTCTTAAAATATTTTTTACCTTTTGGCTCAGAAATGTTGCTTCGATGTTTATTCGGAATGTTGGACAACAATTTAGGCAACATTTTGCTCACAAAATTTTGAAGTTTGAAACAGTATGGTTTTCAGTGTCCAGGGGAGTTACAATAATGACATACAAACTTCATTTCCTTTGACATATATGAGAACATATTATTCATCCCTTTTTCTTTTACAAAACATATTTTCTCATGTTTATCAAAGAGATGTTGGAGAAAATGTCATCTTAGACAACATTATATATGACATCTTCATTATTCAATAGAGACTGTTCGAAAATAGTGGCCAACATTGCTTGTGTTTCAATTTCATGATCTCCTTCCTCTTCTTCTTCATCATCACTAAGAGAAACCCATAGGTTCTTATCAAATTTTCTAAGAGTGTTTTCACATTCGTTAGTATAATGACCCCAACCTGAGCATGCATGACATTGCACGGACTCAAGTTATTTGGGATCAAATTTGGTACGATCTGAGTTGGTTCTTCTTAGTTGATTTTCTTTTTGTACACGTGGAAGGAATATAGTGGGCTTTTGATTGATGACTTGGTTTTGGTGCTCTTTAGATTTAGATTGATTTCTCTTATTGTTGAACTTCCTCACCATCGAATTGTATTTTCGAGTGAGTAAGGCAACATTTGTACCTTCACCAATTTCTTCAAGATTCTCATCCTCTTCTTCGATTTGACTCTCCGAGGATTGAACTTAAAGTGCCACATTCTTGCTTTTATACAATTCTTTTTTATTCTCGATGTTCATATCATAAGTTTTGAGTATGCTCATTAAGGTATGAAGGTCCATTGTGGCAAGATTGTGAGCTTCTTCAATAGCACAAATCTTTAAATTGAACTTTTCAGGAAGAGAACGGAGAGCATTTTCAACAAGTTGTGTGTTGGTTAATGATTCACCAAGCACTTGACATTCATTTGGGTTGTCAATCAACTTTTCAAAATCAGATTTAATATCATCCGTTTCTTTCATCCTTAAACGTTCATATTTATTCATGAGCATGCGTAGTTTTGTTCGACGAACACTTGAGCTACCTTCACAATGAATTTGTAAAGTATTCAATGCGTCCTTGGCTATGGGGCAATTTTGAATGAGTTTGAATATATACATATCAACCCATCCAAAAATTGCATTTAAGACTTTTTCGTTAAAGCTAACATTATTGATTTCTTCTGTAGTCTATTCGGATTCAGGTTTCACACGAATGTCACATTCCTCATCCGGTGTCAATATTGGAACATCATACCCACTGGTTATAGATCTCCATGCCCTAATATCAATTAATTTGATATGAGAACGTAGGTGAATCTTCCAATAGGCATAATTTGATCCATCTAATATAGGAAGCCTACCAATAGTCGGATTTGCCGAATCCATAACTTATGAAAACAGGACCAAACACTTATTGTGTTAAGTGTCGGTTCTGATACCACTTGTAAGGAGTGTCAAACGCTACGGAAAGTAAAAACAAAATGAAATTTATCGAATGTCAATTCTGTTTCAGAATGTCGTCAATTATGTCATCCGACACCAGTAACAACACTTAGTAAAACAATAACTTTAAAGAGTAAATGCAGCGGAATTTAAAGAACACAAAGATTAAAAATTTTCATAAGTTATATATATTATATAACTTATGATGGTCAATGACCAAATGTAATGTATATATATTATATACAAAATTACAAATTCCTTTCTTTACAGATTTACAAGATAAAATGGAAAGGAATTAAAAGTTGAAGTCGCAGATGACTTCTGCCTGAAAAATCTAACTAAGTAGACATAGACAACCTCTCATTACAATTGCTCCACACAAAACTAATCTAGAATCTAAACAACAATTGTAATGTTGGACAGAATGTTGTCGACACACTCAGACAACACTTGTGATCCAGATTTTTGAGATGAAATCCCGAGAACTCTCTTTGTATTTTTGCAATCTGATTCTGGATATCGATACACTGTTGTGTCCTCTCTATTTATAGCAGAGAGTTCCCTTGAAAGGCTCATTGATCGGTTGTGAAAGTTGAGGAAAAGATGAACAGCTTGTGGTAGATGATTAAGGAGTGAAAATCTCAACAACTTTGACTTGTTCCTTACTCGACTTCTTCCCCAAGCTTTGACTCTTTCTCCCACGTTTTACACATCTCCAATTCACCACGCCTAAGTCATTTTTACTTCACAATAAAATAAAATATTATTGCTTAACGTGAAGTAGGGCAAAACTGTTCTAAAAAAATGTTAGTCCGAATGTTGCGTAACATTTATCCCAATATATTTACATATACATATCAATACTCAAAGATATATGTTGGTACAAATGTCACAACACCAAATGCAACATTAACATAAATGAAGTGGGAAAATCATATTTTATAGCACAAATTTTCCATTGAATGCAGTGAAAAAACCCTTTATTTCTAGTAGTGTTTTACAAATGTTCGCTCAGAGGCGAGTCTTTAGAAAGCCTTTTAAAACTGAGCTTAATAGTAGAGAAACTTTTGGCAATCCGACATCCCCTTAGTGGTATACTTGGGGATTGTTTGGTTTGCGGACACAGTTATTCGGGGATTATAATTCTGCATTATAACCCTGAAACTAATTTATCCCATCTATCAGGTAAGATAAAATATCAAATTTGAGATATATTATTGTTATTGTAGATAACAAATCCTCCCAACTTTTAGGTGGTAAATCACAACATTTCTTAAAATTTTGATAGTGAAAAAGATCCATCTGGAGGTAACTTATTTGTTACCTTAATTTATCTATTCTGACCATATTAATTGTTGGAAACATGTTATTGAAATGAATTTAAGTTTTACGTGCTAATAGTATATACTAATTAAATATTTGTGGAATCGGGTCATTTCAAAGGTAATTGCAATACAAGTAATTTTATATGATAAGCATTAATTTGTGATCAGAAATAATTGATAAGTAATATGTTTTCACAACTTAAATTATAGTAATAATGTAAACTAATTTTCACAAAAATCGGTATTTATATCTTAAAGCTCCCCAGCACATTTGCAGGACACCTAGTGCACAACCACATAGAGTGAAGGGTGGTTAATTGCATAATCTTAATCGGAAAATTTTATTTGTATATTAAAATTTTCTTTTTATACATATAAATTAAACTTTAAACACTTCTAACAAAATTTCAGAAACCCCTATATTACATATTAGGATATATATAGACATAATAAGCACATGGACATGTGATATTTTCTCATCAATTTTGGTGTGAGTCCAAGGTAGTCTAGGCAATGATACTTACTGGTCATGGATACGTATATCTAGTACAGCAGTCCACTTGCATGAGCCATGTTGACATTTTAATGAGCTGCCATTTATATATATATATATATATATATATATATATATATATATATATATAGATGCAATTGCCAAATTTGCAAAAGAAAACGATTATTTTAAGAAATGACCACCCAAAATTGGCCCCAGTTTGAAATCCCTTTACTTCTACTTCCACTTTTTTCTTTACATCTTTGTAAACGTGTAAATATATGAAATAATATATTTACTACCCATAATTAGAATATTTTCATATATTGTGTAAATATAATTATGGTAAGACTAGGATTCCTCTTTTGTATAGGCTTAGGATTCCTATTGTATAAGGGATGAATATTATACTCTATATATACCTTGATATTAATGAAAGACTCCCCAAGGGAGATTAATATCATCTTACATGGTATCAAGAGCCAAATAAACAAAACCCTAAAAACCTTTCTTTCCACAGCCGCCGGCTGCCTCTCCTACACCGCGGCCCTCCCGGATTTTCTTCTTATTTTTCGGGTTTTGTTCTTCCTTTCTTCTCTTCTCTAAATGGCTATCCCTGATTCTTCCACACTTTCTGACGCCTCTACCTCCACAAATCCCACCACAAAGTCATCACCCCCGTTTCATCCCGCCCCTACTATTTCCAACATCAAGAACCATATTCCCATTATTCTTGATCAAGAAAACAACCAGTATTCTCCCTGGGTTGAACTTTTTCGCAATCATGCATGTCTCTATAACGTGCTTGACCATATTGATAACCATATTGATGACACTATTCCGCGCCCTACGGAGGTTGATGATTCTATCTAGCATCGTCTCGACGCCGGCGTCAAACAATAGATATATGGTAGTATCTCTCAGGATTTGCTCCTTACTATCATGAAATCTGACTCCACAGCCCTTGACTTGTGGAATCATTTGGAGGAAATTTTTCAGAACAAGCACACTCGTGCCGTGTATTTGGAAGAACAGTTCAACAAAACAAGTCTTGAAAACTTCTCCAATGTCTCTGAGTACTGCAAGCAACTTAAACTTCTAGCGGATCAACTCTCCAACATCGGCACGCCTGTCACTGACGATAAAATGGTGCTACAAATGATTTCTGGCCTTACTAAGGGCGAATATGATACTTTGGCCACAATTATTCAACAGGCAGATCCGCTACCGAGTTTTAACAAAGCTCGCTCACAATTGTTGCTCGAAGAAACCCGTCGTGCTAAGCAGGATGAGCACGCCCAGCATGTGTTAGTTGTCGACACGCAACCCCAAGATCAGACGCCACCAGACAACTCCCAGCGGTAGCGGCAGCGGCGGCAAAAGTGGAAAAAGGCCACGGCGGTAGAGGAGGTTGTGGTCGTGGCAAGGGTCGCGGTCAACAGAACCAACAAAGAAGAATAAAGAACAGAGATTACAGAACAATCGGGCCGCGGGCTCGCCAGCTCGTTTGCCAGCACAAGGGCGCCGCCTGGGCTCAGAGCTGCGGCGCCAAGTCCATTCCAGTACCAACAGCCATACAATCCGTATTCTTACCCCGGTTTGTTAGGCCCCACTCCAGCCCCACAGCAGGCCCACTTCATGCAAGGTCAGGTCCCGCAGCCCTCCTCCGATATGACACCCACTGAGTTGGGTCAGGCGTTCAACACCATCTCTATGCAACAGCCTGACAATACTTGGTACATGGACTCAGGTGCCACATCTCACATCACCCAGTCTGCAGGTACTATTCCTAAACTGTTTAGTTTAAAGCATCCTCAATATGTTACAGTTGGTAGTGGACAACGCATTCCAGTTAAGGGTTATGGTACCTCATACACATAACCTCCTCATCCACCCTTCTCCCTCAAAAACACCCTATATGCCTCATACATGATTAAGAACCTCATATCTGTCCGCCAATTTACTCGTAATAATTCTGTCTCTGTGGATTTTGACCCTTTTGGTTTTACTGTAAAGGATCTTTATACGGGGACACCTCTTACGAGATGCAATAGCACGGGGGATCTCTATCCATTCACTTCCACCTCCGCTGACAGATCTTGCTCTCCCGTCACTCTAGCGGTTGTTTCTTCTTCAAGTTGGCATAATAGGCTTGGTCATCCAGGAGCCCCAGTTTTTAATTTTCTTAGAGGCAACAATTTCATTGCTTGTAACGGGAAACTTGCCCAAAATTGTGTTTCTTGCTCTTTAGGCAAACATATTCGTCTTTCGTTTAAATCAGCTACTAGTGTTATATTTGCTCCTTTTGATATCATACATGCCGATTTATGGACATCTCCTATCTCTAGTTCTCTCGGTCATAAATACTATCTTGTGTTGCTTGATGATTTTTCACACTACGTTTGGTTATACCCTCTTAAATTTAAATCGGAAGTGTTTGTCAAATTTCTTGAGTTTCGCAAGTTCATTCAAACACAATTTGGAAAAGGCATAAAATCATTTCAGTGCGATAATGGTCATGAATTCAATAACTCTATATTTCACCGTTTTGTACCAATAATGGCATGGTCTTTCGCTTTTCCTGCCCTCACACCTCACCACAAAACGGTAAAGCTGAAAGAATCATCTGCACCATTAACAATATGATTCGCACCATATTGATTCATGCCTCCCTCCCTCCACCCTTCTGGGTCTATGCTGCTAAAATGTCAGAATACACTCTAAATATTCTCCCTACTAGCACTCTTCACAATATGACCCCTACCGAAATCTTCTACCATAGAATCCCCTCTTATGATCATCTACGGATTTTTGGTTGTCTGTGCTATCCCAACCTTAGCTCCACCGCCCCTCACAAACTCGCTCCTAGGTTCATTCCATGTGTTTTTCTAGGATTCCCGCTGAACCATAGGGGCTATCTATGCTATGACTTGTCTACTCGTCAGATCCACATATCTCGTCACGTCACATTCGACGAGACCACATTCCATTTTTGAATCTTCCAAAATTCCAAAAACAGGACTACTCATTTCTTGACGAGTCTGCCATCTCTCCTCTCATAATCGAACAACTCACATCCTCTGTTCCTCGTCAGAGCCGCGGCCTCGAAGGGAGGCGCCGCAGCGCCTAATTTCCAGAGAGCAGTCTTTTGAAACACCTTCGACAGTGTCGCGGCCCTGTGCTGAGGCACCGCGGCGCCCAAACTTCAGAGAAGTCTGTCAACCTTCTAGCGCCGTGACTCTCGATCCAGGAGTCGCGGCGCCTCTGATGGCTTCGCCCCCACCTTCTCCTTATCCGACTTTACCCCCTGTCTCAGAAACCACTCCGCCACCCCTGTCCCTACCCATCCAATGGAAACTCATTCAAAGCATAGAATATTCAAACCCAAAGTCCAGCCCAAACCATCTCACCACTTCCAAAGAACCCAAAATTGGCCAAACAGGACCCTAATTGTAATGCGGCTATGTATGAGGAATTCAATGCTTTAACTAAATAGCACACGTGGGATCTAGTACCTAGACCCGAGGGGGTGAATGTCATTCATTGTATGTGGATATTTAGTCACAAGTTCAGAGACAATGGGGATCTTGAGAGGTATAAGGCCCGTCTTGTGGCTAATGGCACAAATCAGCAGGAGGGAATTGATTGTGTGAGACCTTCAGCCTAGTTGTCAAACCGGCTACCATCCGCACAGTTTTGAGCATAGCTATGGGCAAACACTGGCCGATCCATCAGCTTGACGTGAAGAATGTATTCTTACATGGGGATCTGCGAGAGACAGTCTACATGCATCAGCCACCAGGGTTCACCCATCCAGCAGTTCCTCACTATGTGTGCCATCTCCGTAAGTCACTATATGGCCTGAAGCAGGCCCCCCGTGCGTGGTATGATCGTTTTGCCAGGTATATCTTGCAGATTGGGTTTGTATGCCGCAAGAGTGATACATCACTTTTCATTTTTCATCGAGGTAGTAGCACTGCTTACTTATTACTTTACGTGGATAATATTATTCTTACTGCCTCCTCCGACGGATTAAAAAATGAGATTATTGTCTTGCTCAAGTCCGAATTTGCAATGACTGATTTGGGGAAGCTGAGTTACTTTTTGGGAATATCAGTGACCAGGTCTGCCAATCATATGTTCTTGTGTCAGCGTAAGTATGCAGAAGAGATTGTGTACAGGGCTAAGATGGCGAACTGCAAAGAGGTGCCTACTCCAGTTGATTCCAAATCTAAGCTCAGTGTTATGGATGGTGCTCCAGTCTCTGATCCTACTCTGTATAGGAGCCTTGCAGGTGCACTTCAGTATCTCACATTCACCAGGCCAGACATAGCTTATGTTGTTCAGCAGGTGTGCTTATTCATGCATGCCCCCAGGGAGTCTCATTTCACTGCTCTTAAGCGTATCATTCGATACATTAAGGGCACTCTTGATTATGGTTTGCACTTATATCCCTCTGCACCAGACAGGTTGCTTTCATATACGGATGCAGATTGGGCAGGGTGTCCGAACACGCGACGCTCCACCTCCGGCTTTTGTGTTTTCTTAGGGGATAATCTGATTTCTTGGTCTGCCAAGTGACAGGCTACCCTATCTCGCTCCAGTGTTGGGGCTGAGTACAGAGGCGTTGCAAATGTAGTAGCTGAGATTTGTTGGCTCAGAAGTTTACTGTTAGAACTTCAGTGTCATTTGCGTCAGGCATCTATTGTGTATTGTGATAACATCTCTGCCATTTATCTTTCTCATAATCCGGTTCAACATCAGCGAACCAAGTATATTGAGATAGACCTACACTTCGTTCGTGAGAAAGTTGTGTTAGGCCATGTCAGAGTGTTGCATGTTCCATCATCCTATCAGTATGCAGACATATTTACCAAGGGACATTCCAAACAGTTATTTCTTGACTTCAGATCCAGTCTCAGCGTCCGGCCTCCTCCCGCTCCGACTGAGGGGGTGTGTAAACGTGTAAATATAGGAAACAATATATTCCCTACCCATAATTAGAATATTTTCATATATTGTGTAAATATAATTATGGTAAGACTAGGATTCCTCTTTTGTATAGGCTTAGGATTCCTATTGTATAAGGGATGAATATTGTACTCTATATATACCTTGATATTAATGAAAGACTCCCCAAGGGAGATTAATATCCTCTTACAATCTTCTTGGTCTTGGATACTCTTCTACCCCAATTTCACTTCTTAATTTTCTGTAATTATTTGCCTCTTTCAAATCTTCTTTACCATTTTCAACTTCAACAATTTGTTCAACTTCCCTTTCTTCTTCTACCCAACTAGTACTATCATCTCTCCAAGAAAGCCTGAGCGTGCTAGCATGCTCGGATTGGAAGTAAGAGTTGCAGGCACTAATGCTTACAGCTCTTAACACTAAATGACCACCTTCATGGTGAGATTTTACTCGAACCCTTTCCATTCCACTTACTGAAGTCAACGGAGGTGGAAAAGTCGTCATCCTTTTGATTCTTTTCTTGAATTCTCGATATTTTAAACATTGAACGCCATGAGAAATGTCCCTTCGGTACATGCTTTCGCTGAAAAAACTGTTGGGATACAATTGTTGTAGGGAACGGGAAGTAAGTAACTATTACACTAATAGAAAGGATAAACTAACTATTACAATAAACTGGAAATCAAGAACTTAACCGATTGCTTGTGTGATTTGCTGAGTCGAGTGATGTCAGTCTTTCTTTAAGAAAAGATTGCCCCGTATATCTCCATTTACGGTATTGAGCAATAGTCTCCCAAGATACAACAACAACTTTAACAAGTGAGCAAAGGAAACTCTTTATTCTTGAATAAATTTGAGTATAGTGACTTTGCTAGAGAGGAAGAAATCTGGAGTATTTTTCTAAGTGTTGAGTGTGGTATTTCAATTGAGCCAAAGGCCTCAATTTATAGTGTAAGTAGAAGACCCCTCAACTAGCCAACTAATGGCCTTCAATAGCCATGTAATTACACTTGATTGAGGGGTTACATTCAGCCAAATAATGGTTGAATTCATGTGGCATGTAATGGAGAATCAATGCTCCAAAACTAGCCCAAACGTCAGATTTTTCCAACTTCCCGTCGCAGCACGATTTCTGACTCGTTTCATTTTACACTTTGTACACTTCTTCCTTCATTTACCAATGTGGAATACATTGTCATTTGGCCAATAACCATCCATAATTCTATGTCTCAAACGTATTACATACGTACCAATATATCTTTCACTAATAAAATTTGCGATACTTGGCACTACGCGTGCACGTGTGTGAAAATGACGTTTTCGATGTATGGGCCCAATTGTTCGAGTCATAAATTAATGGGATATACTTAATTCCACATTTAGTAAATTTCCAATAATGCCCTCTTGAAAGAGATTTTGGAGCACACACATGGTGCCTTTTCTAGCAATCTTTCAGCAGACCGATGTTGCATCTGGATAGGTAGCATACGCTTTGAACCTTCCATAGTTGAATACCATTGCACCTACTTACTGCGCGGTGAATGTGATGTCTTGAACCGTCAGTATTTAGTGTAAGCCAAGTCAATGGTACCAACACAACAACTTCATCTACTCAGTTCTTCGTAATATTTTGTCCGTTGTAGCCGTGGACACTTCTTGGTTTCTTAAGTGTGTTCATTTGAGGCAGCCGGTCCTTGCACTTAAATATGTGGTCTCCTACAAGGTATCCTGCTATACCCCACTTTACAAGTGTTAGAAACCATTAAAAATTTCGCCAAACCTAACCTCAACTGGTGAGGATCATTAAAGGTTTTGAAAACTTAACCTTCACCCACATTGCAGATAGCACTTATAGTCTATCGCGGGAACGACTTTGGATTTGGTGTTTATCTATAGAAATCACTATCCGAAGTGCTCATGCTTCCACAGAAGCGATCAACTGAACCTTTAGTTTTCTCATTGAACCTAATTCCTTGGATTTCCAGTCAGTAAGGTTGGGTTACTACCGTATTGGTCCTTATACTTTGGGTTTTAAGCCCATTCCCCTAGACAGACAGAACATTTTATCCTTGGGTAAGCCCTTTGTCAGCGGGTCAACTATGTTATCCTTTGATTTTATGTAATCAACGGATATTATACCCGTGGTGATCAGCTACCTAACAGTCTTATGTCTCCGTTGAATATGACGAGACTTGCCGTTGTACATAGCATTATGTGCCCTTCCTAGAGCCGACTGGCTGTCGCAGTGGATCATTACAGAAGGTACGAGTTTGTTCCAATAAGGAACATCCTCTAAGAAGTCATGAATCCACTCAGCTTTTTCTCCTGCTTTCTCTAAAGCAATAAACTCCAATTCCATTATGGATCGGGCGATGCAAATTTGCTTAGAGGATTTCTAAGACACAGCCACCACCAATGGTAAATACATACCCACTGGTGGACTTGGTGTTCTCTATATCAGATATCCAATTTGCATCACTGTACCCCTCTAGTACAACTGGATATCTCGAATAATGCAACCCGTAAGTTAGCATGTATTTCAGGTATTGAAGTACCCGATTCAACGCCTTCCAGTGATCATCACTAGGATTACGGGTAAACCTAGCCAACTTGTTAATTGCATAAGCAATATCAGGTCGGGTGCAATTTGTTATGTACATCAAACTATCGATCACCTGTACATATCGCTCCTGGCATATGGGTGCACCACGATTTTTATCAAGTTTTTGATTTCTATCCATTGGTGACTTTATAGGCGAACTGTCTAACATCTCGAACTTTCTCAAAACATCCTCGATGTAGTGAGATTGAGATAAGACCAGTCCGTCAGACATCTTACAGATTTTTATCCCTAAGATGACATCTGCGATACGCATATCCTTCATGTCGAAGCATTGTTTTGACATGTTCTTACTCTCTAGAATTATGCTAGGACTGCTCCATGTGATCAACATTCGTCTACATACAGGCATATCATAACAAATGAGTCAGAGTTACCTTTCATGTAGACACATTTGTCACACTCATTAATGGCAAAACCTTTCGATAGTAGAGTACTATCAAAATTTTCATGTCATTGCTTGGGGGCTTATTTCAGCCCGTACAGAGATTTGACAAGTCGACAGACTTTCTTCTCTTGCCCTTGAACCACATACCCCTCGGGTTGGTCCATATAAATTTCTTCTTCCAAATCACCATTTAGGAAGGCTGTCTTAACATCCATTTGATGTATCTCAAGGTCACGCAAAGCTGCGATCATAATGAATACCCGTATGGGCGTCATCCGAGATACCGGGGAGTACGTGTCAAAGTAGTTAAGACATTCTTTCTGCTGATAGCCCTTGACTACCAATACGGCCTTTGTACTTATTTATAGACCCATCTGCGTTATACTTCCGTTTGAGTATCCATTTACACCACAATGGTTTATTTCCCGGAGGAATATCAACCAACTCCCAAGTATGGTTATGCAGAATAAAGCCTATTTCACTCTCAATAGCTTCTTTCCAGAGAAGTGCCTCTGAGTTAACAATGCTTCAGCAATTGTCCTTGGTTCATCATCAATCATATAAGCTACAAAGTTAGGACCAAAGGATTTATCATTCCTGTCCCTTTTACTTCGCCTTAGTTCCATAAATGGAGTCTCCAAGTTCTGAGAATCTGGAACACTAAATTCCGGATATTCAGCCACCTCGAGATCCACTAGATCTGAACCATCTAGATTCGGGCCATCAATGACTCCCGGTTCTTGAGAGCTTTGTTCATAACTTCATTTGCGAGAGGTTATGTCTTTTTCCTTTCTAGGAAAGGTACCTTCAAAGAATTGAGCATTCATTGATTCCATGATTGTACCCCCGTAGATATCTGGAATATCTGACTTATGCACTAAGAAGCGATAAGCACTACTATTATTTGCATATCTGATGAATATGCAATCTACAGTCTTAGGCCCAATCTTGACCTATTTTGGGTTAGGTACTTCAACCTTTGCCAGACAACCCCACACCTTTAAATATTTATAGGTGGGTTTCTTTCCTTTCCATGATTCATATGGAGTTTTGTCCTTACCCTTATGTGGGACTCTGTTAAGAATCGTATTAGAGGTAAGGACAGCTTCTCCCCACATATTTTGGGAAAGACCGGAATTGATGAGCAAGGAATTCATCATTTTCTTCAATGTGCGGTTCTTACGTTCTGCCACATCGTTCGATTGAGGTGAGTATGGAGCCATCGTTTGATGAACAATGCCATCTTGGGCACAATATTCCTCAAATGGCGCTACATATTCTCCCCCTATATCGCTATGAATGGATTTAATCCGTATGCTTAGTTGGTTCTCAACTTCTGCTTTGTAACGTCGGAACGCTTCAAATGCTTCATCTTTACTTTTAAATAAGTAAAGGTAACAATACCTTATGCTATCATTAATGAATGTCACAATGTACTTGTTCCCCCCTCTAGTTGGTGCAAACTTCAAATCACATATATGTGTGTGAATAAGTTCTAGAGGAGCGGTATTCCTTTCGACGGATCGAAAATGAAGCTTTGTGAGTTTTGTCTCTATGCACACCTTACACTTATGTTGAGGGTTTACGTCGATAGATGGCAATAACTCCATCTTTACCAACCTTTGGATGGACTTGTAGTTGACATGTCCTAATCTATGACGCCATAAATTAGAGGACTTAAGCAAGTAAGATGAAAATGCTTCAATATTATTGCTTTTACGTAATACAGACATGGTGTTCACTTTGAAGAGGCCTTCACATATGAATCCTCTTCCCACAAACGTTCCATTCTTAGTGACTACAAATTTATTGGACTCAAACACTAGCCTAAAACCAGCATTAACTAATAAAGGACCTGAAATTAAATTTCTTCTAATCTCAGGAACATGCATCACTTCCTTCAGAGTGATCTCCTTTCCAGAATTCATCTTCAAGACTACCTTTCCTACGCCCAGTACGTCAGAGGAAGCGTTGTTGTCTATGACAACTTCTTGTTTGTAACCGATGTATAAGTGGAGAAAGCATCTCTGTTGGAACAGATGTGTCTTGAAGCACCTGTGTTCATCAACCATTGCATAGGATTCTCGGCAAGGTTTGCTTCTAGCACCACCGTTGAGAACTCCTCAATCATGTCGTCCAGAATCTGATCCTTGACAACGTTAACCTGAGCCTTGCCCTTAGCCTTGGCCTTCTCTTGTTGCTCAGTCTTGAGCTTGCGGCAGTCTGTGATCATATGACCAAGTTTCCCACAGTGGTGACAGTTTTCTTTGAACTTCTCCGCTGCTTGGTTTTGCCGTCTTTCTGAAACTTCCGCTTCTTGCTTAGGTTCCCTTTGGCCTCAGCCAGATTTGCCTTTGCCTCAGAGGCTTGTTTACCCATAGGCAAGGCCTTCTTATTATCTTCCTGAATTTGGAGTTTGATAATAAGTTCTTCAAAGGTCATCTTATTTGTCTTGAGCTTTAAGTAGCTCATAAACTCATTTCACGAATGAGGTAACTTTTCAATCAGTGATGCAACAAAAAACTGCTCGTTTGGCTTCATACCTTCAAAATCCAGGTGATGTAAAATCATTTGGAATTCCTGGACTTGGGACATCACTGTCTTACTATCCACCATTTGAAATTTCAGAAATTTTCCAACGATGAATTTCTTAGTACCTACATCTTGTGCGTTGTACTTCTTTTGTAGCTTCTCCCACAACTCTTTGGCAGTGCCAACGGTTCAATACACCGTGTAGAGAGGGTCTGACAAGCAGTTCAACATGTAATTCTTACACATGAAATTACTATGACTCCATGCATCAAGAACCATCTTCATGCCATTAATGACATGGATACCTAGGCCCCCTTCACCTGTTTCGGAAGGCGAATGGTTAATTTCATCTCCAGCTTGTGGAGGATCTTCTGTTAGGAAACGTGTCATTCCCATAACAGTCAGATAGAATAGCATCTTTTGTTGCCATCTTTTGAAGTTTGTCCCCATGAACTTTTTAAGGCATTCATGGTGAAATCCAGCGGGTGGAGGAGAGGCAACATTCCCTTGAGCGGCAGTAAAGGCGTTGGATGAGCCTTGAGCAACCGGAAATGCATTAGGAGTGCCTTGAGCAGTAGGGAAGGCAGAGGGATTGCCTTGAGCAGCAGCAGCAGAATTAAAAACAGTTTGATTTATACCAGTCGTCTTTCTAACTTAGTTACTTACAACAAAATCTTGTCTTAAAATTGTTAGGATACAATTGTTGTAGGGAACGGGAAGTAAGTAACTATTACACTAATAGAAAGGATAAACTAACTATTACAATAAACTGGAAATCAAGAACTTAACCGATTGCTTGTGTGATTTGCTGAGTCGAGTGATGTCAGTCTTTCTTTAAGAAAAGATTGCCCCGTATATCTCCATTTACGGTATTGAGCAATAGTCTCCCAAGATACAACAACAACTTTAACAAGTGAGCAAAGGAAACTCTTTATTCTTGAATAAATTTGAGTATAGTGACTTTGCTAGAGAGGAAGAAATCTGGAGTATTTTTCTAAGTGTTGAGTGTGGTATTTCAATTGAGCCAAAGGCCTCAATTTATAGTGTAAGTAGAAGACCCCTCAACTAGCCAACTAATGGCCTTCAATAGCCATGTAATTACACTTGATTGAGGGGTTACATTCAGCCAAATAATGGTTGAATTCATGTGGCATGTAATGGAGAATCAATGCTCCAAAACTAGCCCAAACGTCAGATTTTTCCAACTTCCCGTCACAGCATTCTGCCTCCGAAGCACCACGGTGCTGTGAATCAGCGTCGCAGCTCCAGTAGCTGACCAGCCATTTTGCACCGCGGCGCAGCCTGGGAGGCTCCGACGGTGTGGCGCCGCGGCCCTTCACGGCTCCACGGCGATTTTCGACTCGTTTCATTTTACACTTTGTACATGTCTTCCTTCATTTACCAACGTGGAATACTTTGTCATTTGTCCAATAACCGTCCATAATTCTATGTCTCAAACGTATTACAGACGTACCAATATCTCTTTCACTAATAAAATTTGCGATACTTGGTACTACGTGTGCACGTGTGTGGAAACGACGTTTTCGACGTGCGGGCCCAATTGTTTGAGTCATAAATTAATGGAATATACTTAATTCTACATTTAGTAAATTTTCAACAAAAACTACCCTACTTGCTTCCTAAGATCTCCGTGCACATCTCCAAGCTTCTCGTGCTCATAGCGGATGAAGATAGCTTCGTCGAGGGGTGAACATAGACTTCGTTTTCTTTATAATCGGGTTGATAATTGTAGGAAGAAGAGTTGTTGAGGATTTGTATGAAGCTTTAGTTGCTACTATCGTCTTCATTTTCTTTTATTAAGTGAGAAATATTTGATATGGAAGGAGCTATTTTGTTCATTAGAACATGTGGGGGATCTAGGCAAGATTGCAGCCCTTGACAGCTTCAGTTGCTACTATCGTCTTCATTAGAGCTTCAGTTGCTACAATCGTCTTATATTTTCTGTTTTTTGCTTCAAAAAAATGAGCAATTTTTGGGTGTTAAGTACAAAATGGCATAATAGAGTTTCTATTCAAATCTCTACTTCAACACGATACACTAAGGACAAGTGAAAGAAGTCGATAAAGAGCTATGATAGAAATGATAGAAACCGTAACAACAAATTCTAGTGTAGTTAGATTTCTTACCTTATTTTGTAAATTCTTGTACAAGTGTAATTAGCATATTAGTATTATAGTAGGAATGTGATTTTCCATATTTAGAGATTGTATATTGTATATATAGACCTCTTCATTAATGAAAATAATCAAGGGATTATTTCTTTCATGGTATCAGAAGTCTAGGGCAAAATTCCTTCTCACAACTACACTTCCGCCACCTAGCACCCTTGAAATCCGCAATTCTGACACTTTTTTTTTCTTCTAACTTTTTTTCTATCTTCTCAAATTATCTTCCTAATCCCTAATTCTCCTCTTGTTCTTTCATTATGTCAACCTCAATGAACACATTTCATCCTGCCCTTACTGTCTCCAACATCAAGAACCACATCCATATCGTTCTTGAGATGGAAAACGTCCAATACACGACGTGTGCAGAATTATTTAAAGTTCACGCACGCTCGCATCAAATCCTTCACCACATCATCCCCACGGATACAGGCAAGGAGAAGGTGACTACCGCCAATGCTGACCCTGTGTTATGGATGATTCTTGATGCTACCGTACTCCAGTGGATATATTCCACTATCTCTATGGACCTTTTGCAGACAATTATTGAACCCGACGCCACGAAGATGGATACTTGGAATAGGGTGTGTGATATATTCCAAGATAACAAACATTTTTGTGCCATCACTCTTGAGTAGGAATTCTCCCATGTCACTATGGAGGATTTTCCAAATGTCTCAGCTTAT
Organism: Anisodus acutangulus; assembly: GCA_029783415.1. Taxonomy (NCBI): domain Eukaryota; kingdom Viridiplantae; phylum Streptophyta; class Magnoliopsida; order Solanales; family Solanaceae; genus Anisodus; species Anisodus acutangulus. The sequence continues at coordinate 47,389,450 of CM056506.1, read as the reverse complement.
TGTAAAAGACTGAAGGATTTGGCGGATCAACTCAAGAACGTTGGTGCGCCCATCACGAATGATCTTCTTGTTCTTCAGATGATTGCCGGATTATCCTAGGCCTATAATGGTGTTGGGACTTTTCTTCATTAAAGCAGTCCTCTTCCTCCATTTTATCAAGCCCGGTCTATGCTCACCCTTGAAGAGGCAGGGTTGGTTAAAAATGTCACAACAGGAGCAACTTCCTCCATGATGGCGGCCTCCCCACAAAATTCCTACTCTCCATTATCTTCGCCTAATTCCACTCTAAATTGGAACAATGGTGGTGGAAAACATGGTCAAAATAGGAAGTTCGGCGGAAAAGGCAGCGGCTGCGGCAAAGGCAGCAGCCGCGGAGGAAATGGTGGAGGCATCAATGGTCAGGGTGGTAGCCGGCAGAGGCAACAGCAACTTGGGTCAGGGTAGTAGCCTGGGCAGTGGGCCAATAGTGTCGCTGGCCAGTGGGCCTGGCAGTGGCCCAATTGGCCCAGTTACCCCTTTCAAGTTCCAGCAGTTTACCTAGCAAATTGTGTCAGCCAGAGGCCCGGTCGCGGCGATTGATCGGTCGATCGGTACGTTGGGCCTTGTCGTGAGCCTACCGATTCGCGAACCTAGAAGCAGTTATGACACCCACGGATATCGAGGCCGCGATGCATACACTTGGATTAAATCCCCCGGATACAAATTGGTACATGGACACCGGAGCCACTTCTCATATGACGTCCGCGCAAGGTAATCTCTCGTCTTATTTCAATTTGAGCAAAAATTGTGGCATAATTATTGGTAATGAAAATTCAATTCCAATTCGTGGTTATGGTCACAACAAATTTGTCCCCCCCCCCCACATCCACCTCTCGTCCTAAAAATGTCCTACATGCCCCTCACTTAATTAAAGATTTGGCGTCTGTCCGAAAATTCACAACTGATAATTGAGTTTCGGTTAACTTTGACCCTTTTTGATTTTTTGTAACGGATTTCAAGACGGAAATACCTCTAATGAGGTGTAATATTCGGGGAGATATTTATCCAATCACCACCACCACCATTTCCACGAGTCAAGTCACACCTTCCATATTTTCTGCTCTTGCTCCTTCCTTATGGCATGACCGTTTGGGTCATCCGGGGTCGTCTATTATTTCTTCTCTTAAAAATAATAATTTCATTAATTGCAAGAGTACGCATGGTACTCATATTTGTCCTTCTTGTCCTCTAGGAAAACATGTTAGATTACTGTTTGTTGTCTCTACTTCTAATACGTTGATGCCCTTTGACATTATTCATAGTGATTTATGGACATCTCCCGTTTTGAGTTCTTTGGGCCATTGTTATTATGTTTTATTTTTGGATGATTACTCTATTTTTTTGTGGGCATTTCCTTTGTCTAAAAAATCTCATGTTTTTTCTACATTCTTAAAATTTAGAGCTTTCATCCGTACCCAATTTAAACGGGAAATTAAAAACATTCAATGTGATAATGGTAGGGAATATGATAATGGGCTATTTCAGGAATTTTGTGACACTCATGGCTTATCTTTTCGGTTTTCTTTTCCTCATACGTCCTTGCAAAATGGGAAGGCCGAAAGAAAAATCCGTACCATTAATAATATTGTCCGAACCTTACTAGCCCATGCTTCATTACACCCATCTTTTTGACATCATGCGTTATAAATGGCAACCTACCTCCTTAACATTCTCCCTAACAAAGGTTTAGCATACCAATCCCCACTTAAAATTCTTTACAATAAAGATCCATCGTATTCTCATCGTAGGGTGTTTGGGTGCTTGTGCTATCCACTTTTTCCGTCCACTACAATTAATAAACTTCAAGCTAGGTCTACCGCTTGTGTATTTTTGGGTTTTCCGTCTAATTATCGTGGTTACAAATGTTTTGATTTATCTTTTAATAAAATCATAATTAGTCGTCATGTTATTTTTGATGAAACTCAATTCCCTTTTGCTCAAGTGTCTAAATCTATGTCGAGTGCTTATAATTTTTTGGACGATACTCCCTCCCCGTATATTCTACAACAGTGGGCCCACTCTACCCGTGAGTCGCATCTACCAACTGGCCCACTGCCTGTTGGCCCAAATATTCTACCTACCGCTCCATTTAGTGACCCAGGCCCATCAGCCACTGTTTCTCGGCCAGCAGGCCCACTGCCTGCTAGCCCAATAATTCCTCATCCCGGGACCGTCACTCAGCTAGCAGACCCACTGCATGCTGACCCAGTAAATTATCAGCCTGACCTAGTATCACGGCCAGTAGGCCCACTACCTATTGGCCAATACCGAGGCAGTTCACCAACGTCCCCGGTCTAGTCCGTTTCTATTTCGAGTCAAGGGCCTGTTACTCGTAGACTAAGAGATATTTTTAAACCTAAGCGACATTTTAATTTACATTCTAATGTCACTAAATCACCCCTACCACGTAACCCAGTATCCGCCCTTCATGACTCGGATTGGAAAATGGCCATGAATGATGAATATAATGCTCTTATTGAAAATAAGATGTGGTGTCAATATTATTCGGTCTATGTGGATTTTTACTCATAAGGAAATTTTTTACGGTTCATTTGAGAGATATAAGGCCCGTCTTGTAGGTGATGGTAAAACTCAACAAGTTGGCATGGATTGTGGTGAGACGTTTAGTTCGGTGGTCAAACTATCTACCATTTGCACTGTTCTCAGTCTGGCTCTCTCAAAAGCATGGCCCATTCATCAGTTGGATGTGAAAAATGTTTTCTTACACGGTGATCTTAAGGAGACAGTTTACATGTATCAGCCCTTGGGTTTTAAGGACCCCAATTATCCTCACCATGTCTATTTTCTAAAAAATTCCTTGTATGGGCTTAAGCAGGCCCCGCGAGCTTGGTATAAGAGGTTTGCAGATTATGTGTCTACTATTGGGTTTTCCCATAGTAGGTCTGATCATTCTCTGTTCATTTATCATCGTGGTACACCTCTATCATACATTCTCTTATATGTGGATGATATAATTTTGACTACCTCCTCTGATAATTTGCTCAAGTCTATCATGTCCCTTCTCAGTTCATAATTTGTTGTGAAAGACTTGGGGCCCTTGAGTTATTTTTGGGGCATAGTTGTAACTCGACATGCAGGTGGTCTATTTTTATCCAAGAAGAAGTACGCGGTTGAGATTATTGAGAGAGCTGGCATGTCATCTTGCAAGTCCTCTTTCACTCCAGTTGATACCAAACCGAACCTGAGTGCTACTTCTAGCACACCATATGAGGATCCCACCCACTATCGTAGTCTTGCATGGGATCTTCAGTATCTTACTGTCACAAGACCAAATATTACTTATACAGTTCAGCATGTGTGTTTATTTATGCATGATCCACGGATTGAGCATATGCATGCCCTCAAACACATTATACGATACATACATGACACACTTGATTATGGATTGCATTTATATCCATCCACTGTCTCTACTCTTATGTCGTATACAGATGTTGATTGGGATGGATGTCCAGATACCAGACGTTCAATGTCTGGTTATTGTATGTTTCTTGGTGATAACTTGGTTTCTTGGTCTGCAAAACGCCAGGCTACGTTATCACGATCCAGTACGGAGGTCGAGTATCGAAGAGTAGCCAATGTGGTGTCGGAGTCATTTTGGTTGCGTAATATTTTATTAGAGCTTCACTTTCCTATCATGAAAGCTATATTGGTCTACTGTGATAATGTTAGTGCCGTCTATCTCTCTGGGAATCCGGTCCAACATCAGCGCACTAAACATATCGAGATGGATATTCACTTTGTACGTGAAAAGGTAGCTCGTGGACAAGTACATGTCTTGCATGTCCCTTCAAGGTACCAAATTGCTGACATCTTTAGTAAAGGTCTTCCCTTGGTTCTGTTTGAAGATTTTAGGGACAGTCTTAGCGTACGACAATCGCCCGCTATGACTGCAGGGGTGATAGAAACTGTAACAACAAATTCTAGTGTAGTTAGGTTTCTTACCTTATTTTGTAAATTCTTGTACAAGTGTAATTAGAATATTAGTATTATAGTAGGAATATGATTTTTCATATTTAGAGATTGTATATTATATATATAGACCTCTTCATTAATGAAATAATTAAGGGTTATTTCTTTCAAGAAGGATATATGACAGAATGTGACTAATTGAATGTAAAACAAAAGGATATAGAATAGGAAGGATATGGCATGGAAGAGAAGTGGAAGAAGCAAGCTTGAATTTTTGCTCCAAAAGGTGGAATCTCCCACCCCAGGAGCCCCCACACCCCGGTCCGACAGGTCTGTGAAGGAGGTAAATCATGGTGACTCAATTGATTTCAAAGGTTAGACCACTACCACGCTGCGCACAAGGGGCCCTCCTTTATTTCAAGAAGAAACCCCACACTGCCGCTGACGGGATTCGATCATTGGTCTTTGCTCCAAATATCCCCTTGAAACCAATTGAGCTGCCCAAATTTTAGGAGTAAGAAGCTACCACTTGACGGTTTCTGTTTTTTTTTTTTTTGGGTGAGGGATTATTGCTAATTAAAAATTTAAATTTAATGAGTTTGACCTTTAAAATTTGTCCATTGAACCTATTGTGACACGTTATGTTTAGAATTATGAGTTCATAATTTAGTATTTATAATTGAAATTTAAATAGTTCTCATGTAAATATAAATTGAATATTTGAATTCAGTTGAACCCGTTTAAAATTATGAGTTCATAATTTAATATTTATTATTGAAATTTAGATAGTTTTCATGTAAGTATAAATTAAATATTTGAATTCAGTTGAACTCGTATCAGGTGTGGGGGAATTGGGATTCTCTATTTGCAAGGAGGAGCAAATGTTTTGATGCCACTAGTCAGCCTTTTACTCTACCACACATTATAATGAGGAAAGGAACAAGAAAAAATTAAAGAAAGTGGGAGGCTAGAATGATTTGAAATTGGAAAAAAAAACATTGGTCTTTGTTTCTTTTAATTTTCCTTTTTTCTTGAATTGGTAGAAGACATTTGTTTTGCCTGTTTTTTAATAGTTAAAATTTGGTTTGTAAGTTTTTGAAAAAATGAAATTAAAAAACGTGTGAATTGGTTAAATTCTCTTTGTACATATACTTTTGATGACTTTATTAATTTGTTACTTATACTTTAAACAAATAGAAGAATACACTTCTAAATCACTGTGGCTAATTACCAATCACTTTATGATTTAGCATTTATTGTTCCTTCTTAATTTGACAGAATCCCAAAAGGTAGCCACCAAATGACCTAATTAACTGAAAAAAATTGTATACACTAAAAGTACTAAAAATTTAACCCTTATGCACATGCATCGGAAGTTAATCCAACGTCATTTTTAGCTCTTTCACAAACAAATTAAAACAAAATTTAAGGTTGTCCTTGTCGTTAAGCACTTATGCCTAGTCATTTCATCCTATTAATTCTTGCATTTGTTGAACAAATGTGGACATATTAACAAAGGCGGATTCATGATTCAATTGACGTTTAAATGTGAATTTGATGATATTTGAAAAGGGAAAGTATTAGAAATTATGTTGAACAACTATATTTGAAAAATTAAATTTGTAGTTGAACACGAATTTCACTTGAAAAAATGTTACTAATTTTGTGAGAGCTTCTTTTACTTGAAATAGTGGTTAAAATCAGTTTCACAAGCTTGGAAAACTCATATTCAAGTTGGTACAAAAATTGACTACAAATGTACGACCAAGGAGTTTTTTGAAGAAAAAAATGTATGTCCAAACGGGCCTTAAGCTTTATGAGTTCAACATAAGATGTTTTAGCTTGAATTCATTGTATTTTAAAATTATGAAACTTACTATTTTGTTATAATTTTAGATTGTATATAATTTTATATATCACGTAGAAAATGTTGAATTCAGATGAACTCTTATGCCGCTCTAAACATGCATGTTACCATCGTTTACACTAACTCGTATTTCCAGTCTCTCTCTTGTAATATGTGATTCATGAACGTTGGATTACTATTATGGCTATTATTCTCTTCTTTTCCTCCTCACTCCTTGCTAGATACTCAAAACGATAATTAAAACCAAATTGCACAAATTACTACCATACGTAGATCCAAAAATGTATAGAGTAGGAAAGAATAAGCAATAAAATTGTAAGAAAAAACTCATTGATTTGTGATATTACCACATGGCAAAAAAAATACGAACTGAAATTCGTCACTGTTTGATATATACCCAGGTTTGGTCTCCAACGCGATCGTGGAAGATCACGTGATTGCAAGGGTCAACCCAGATTTCCGTCTCCGCAATCATGGACCACAGCCGCGTTCACGACAGGTCTCATGCGACCGCGAAGGCTTACCAACCCCAGCCACTTTCTTCTTCGTGATCGCAACCACCTAGTCCAAAAGCACGTGCATCAGAAATTTCAGGAGTTGAGTCCAAGTTGCAAACTTTAATACCACCCCAAGACCCTCGGCTCCCAACCGAGCCATATCAACAAGCCTTGAAGCATAATACCAACTAAACTAAGGTCTTAAAAAGATGATTTGAAACGCAAATACTAAAAATGAGGGGTCAGATCTTTTTCTGCTGTAGTTCTGGTAAGCTGAACACATTTGATGAAATGAAAGTTAGCAACATAAATCAAGCATGGAGGAGGAACAACTTAATTGCAACATAGGCTACAACAAAAATTTACAATATATAGGTAGATTAGATTACAACATGGAGCAAATATCAGTTTTACTCATCAAATCACTATTTTTTCTTTCTTCATTCTTCATCATAGATCTCATCAAGGGATTTGGAAATTCCGTATATATCTTTCTCTCGTGCTCCGGATCCACCATTTGCCTCAGCATGTTCCTCTGGAGAACATGAAATTTCCAAACCCATTCCTCTTAGTAAGCCTTCGTAGGACGCGGAGAGATCTTCTGAAGCCAACTGGTGGTACTCAACAAGCTGTCTAAGGCATTGGTTCTCCCTATTCAAGTTTGCATTTTCATTTGCAAGCCTGGATTTTTCAGCTAGAAGTGCCTCCATTTGGAGCCTCACCTAAGCAAATTTAAAAGACAAAACAGTAGGTTAGACATTTTGCAGATATCTATTCAAATGATCGAAAAATCTAATCTAAGGTTGACCATGACCATTGGCATTCTGTCACGGTTCAAGTAGTAAACAATTTGAGTTTCATGGTTCAACTAGTAAACAATTTGAGTGTCACACTTCAAGTATTAAACGATTTGAGTGCCACGGTTCAAGCGTTAAACGATTTGACTGTCACATTCAAGTAGTATCACTCTATGTTATCTACCATATGATAATATCGGATTATATAGCATAATATATTTTACATTCTGTCATGTTCAAGTAGTAAACAATTTGAGCATCACACTTCTAGTAAACAACTTGAATGTCATGCTTCACGTAATAAACATTTTGAGTGTCACGGTTCACATAATAAACATTTTGAGTGACACACTTCAAGTAGTAAACAGCTGCTGATATTTTTTTCCTTTCAAACCTGTTTTAAAAACACTTTTCTGAGCCAAGGGACTGTCAGAAATAACCCCTCTACCCTGTAGGGTAAGGTTTGCGTACATTCTACACTCCCCAGACCCCACTTGTAGGATTACCCAGTATGTTGTTGTTATTGTTGCTTCAAGTAGTAAAGATTTTGAGAGTCACGTTCAACTAGTATCACTCAATGTTGTCTACGATATGATATATTATACTGTCAGTTTATATAACTTAAATCTATTTCACAATGCATCACGGTTCAAAGTAGTTAACAATTTGAGTGTCACGCTTCAAGCAGTTAACATTTGGAGTCACGGTTCAACTAGTATCACTCAATGTTGTCTATATATGATATATTATACTGTCAGTTTATATAACTTAAATCTATTCACATTGCATCACAGATCAAGCATGTAATAAACAATTTTGAGTGAGGATGTCAAGTATTACCAGGTCATCTTCTTCTGGTGGTATCCCCGTGTCAAAGACGTCACGAAGCCTTCTATTCTCCTCCTCCAATAGAGCAGAACATTCTTGCATAAAGCGCAAGTCCGATCTCATTGATTTCAATTCTCGAGCTAACGTAGCTGCTTTTGATGCCATGGAAATAGCAAGCTTCAGAGAGATACGTCAAGTTAGCTTTTAAACACAAATGCAAAAGTATAAATCATTCTTGGAGAAATAGAGAGAAAGGTACCGACATTTTTGGCTTTCTTGAACTTTCCAAGTTCCTTCGGGGCATGCTCATTTTCTGTTTTGGTATCATCATCTTGTTGAGGATCTTCTGAGGATTCTTCAGAATCCAATTTCCTCTTTAACCCTCTATTGCCTTCTTCGCTCTCTTCTTTTTTTTCGTCTCCCACGTGTTTACCTTCCTTTGTTTGGTTTTCCTCACTTTTGGCCTTTTCCATGGTGCAGTGAAGTATATCTGTCAATGTGGGTGGTTTTGCTAGATTTCTTGCTCCCTAGATGAGAAAAATACAGGATACACGATCAATAACTCGACACTTACTTAAGCAATGTATGCATGTGGTAAACTTGGATTATATATATGTACATCAAAAAATTTAAAGAACAACATTTAAAAACTATATTAAGAGTTGCATCCACTGACTTCAAATCCTAGATCCGCCTCAAAGTTACATTGCGGAGCTAGTGATGGATACAAGATTTTCACTCAGGGCGTTCGAAAAAAAACAACAAAAGCTAAACATAAATAATAATGTTGTCCCTGAAAATCGAACCTGGGACAAATAGACAATTTTGAACACCCTGGACCACTTGTGCTAACCTTTTGCATTTGTTCAGTGTGTTCAAAGGTCACAGAAAATATACCCTATATATACACTATAATTTTTTTCCGAGGGTGAACACCCTCATCAGCACCCTCTAAATCCGCCCCTGTGCGGAGCTGAAAAAAATACATAAGCTTGACAATATTTTTGAGCAACTTGTCGTTAAATCCACAAGATTTTTGACAAGCATAAATGGTTGTCCAACCTCAAGGTTACATGCAGAGCTGTAAGAGATACATATGCTTGACAATATTTACGAACAACTGATGAACAAGATAGATGCTTCTTTCATTTCCATCTAGCACTTATTAATGATTAACAAAACACAAATACTCATCCAACTTCAGGTTAAAAAGCTCAAATATTACTAACCAAAACTTCTTTTCAACAAATCATATCTTCCTAAATCAGCTTTTATAGGATCAATTCATATGCTTAATGCTTGACAGTATTCATGAGCAAATTGTTAAATCAAACAAGATAAATGATTTTCATTCCCATCTAACAATATTAACAAGCACAAATGCTGATCCAAATTCAGGTAAAAACAACTCAATTTTACAAACCAAAACTTCATTTCAATAAATCACGTCTTCCTTGAAACAATAAGCCTTTTGAAAAAATCACAAAAAACTAATCCCACATAAGCTTTTATAGGTGATTTCTTCCTATCTGTCCAAGCCTTGGTGGACAGAGTTACCCGGTATCCATTCTGGATGTTGCTTGGACTCTCCAAAATGTTGTTACACCCGTGTCAAATCCTCTAAAAATCAACTACTTTGGAGGATCCGACACACACTCTTTGACATTTTCGAAGAGTCCGAGGAACATAAGCCTGCTCGGACACCATGATTATGAAAAAAAACACAAATGCTCATCCAAATTCAGGTTAAAAAACTCAAATTTACAACACTTCATATCTTCCCTCAACAAAAATCCATTTAAGAAAAATCATACATTTACCTGACATTAAATTCAAAAAGGGTACCTGAAGGGCATTTTCGAGGTTGCCAGATAACTGTGAAAGGGCGTAAGAAACAGAATCAAATCCTCTTAGTAAAAGCATAGCATCTTCCTTCATCCTCTTTGATCTATCCTCTCCTCCATTATCACTCTGCTACAAAACAAATCATTTTTCACACAAAATTAAACAAAACTTAAGACCCAAAACAAATCTTGAAAAATAATTAAGCCCAACTTACCTTTTGAGCAGGTAAGGAAAAATCAACAGGGGTACGATTTTTGCGATTTTCAAGAATTGTATCGACCCTGCTGCGAAGATTACTCCAAAAACGTTTATCTGATGATGGACTGTAAATTGGTGAAGAACCCATCAAGCTTGGTGAACCCTGAAAATAGTGGATTTTTTTTGGTTAGTTTTTCACGCTGAAAATTAACAGAAAACAAATCTAAAATTTCAATCTTTAAGCTTGCTGAACCCTAAAAAATGGTGTGAAATTAAGTGGGGGCTAATTAGTTATGCTGAAAATTAACAGAAAATAAATCTAAAGTTACAATCTTTAATAAATATAAGAACCTCATCAAGCTTGGTGAACCCTAAAAATGGTGGGAAAATTAAGGACCCGTTTGGCCATGAGATTTTTTCACTTTTTTTGAAAATCGCGTTTGACAACTTGAATTTTGAAAAAAAACTTAAAATGTTGCTTTTGCTTTTCTTTTTTTTTCACTTTCGGTACATTCAAACAATCAAATATTCTTTGCAAAAACTATAACCAAACACAACTTTATTTTCAATTCTAAATTTAATTTTTTTAAATAAAGTCATGGCCAAACACCTACTAAGATCTTTTTTGGGTTAATTTTCATATTAACAGAAAATAAATGTAAAGTACCTTGTTAAGGGAAGAAGGGGATGAAGATTCTACTGAGATTGTCATTTTTAGCTTTGTTAGATTTGGAGAGATATAGAGAGAGAAAGTAAAGTTGTAGAGAGAGAGAAAGTTGAATATGTAACGGCTAGTTTTGGAGGAGCTAATGAGGTTGTCTTTAAATAGGGGAAGAACACGACACCAACGTTATAACAGATCACAAGTTGTCTTTGCATTTGCATTTATTGTTGGTCTCGTTACTAATATTATAAAAAGTACTATTACTGTAATAAATCATTTGTGTAGTTTGATTTATGAGTTTAAATTTTTTTGCATATCTGCCGAAATACATTGACAAAGATTTTAACTACAACTTGCTCTAATTAAACACATGTACATATGATAATGTGTTTTTATTAAATAATTTTATCTCAAGTTTTATCATGTGACCAGAAGGTCATGAGTTCAAGCCGTGAAAATAGTTCCTTGCAGAAATTTATTGTAATTGAAGTTGAGGTACATAATTAAACTAAATATCATATTTTCAATGTTTAACTTATCCTCATACAATTGATATAGTTTAGAATTATATCATCACATACAGTATCACATACAGTTACGCTGCATTAGCTAAAATTACAAGCATCAGCTATATCAATATATACTGTATTAATTGAAAATCGCTCTAAAAAATTATATCAACACATACAATTGCACACATATATTATGCATTTACTACAAAATTCAAAATATAGTTACGCTTCATAATCTTTTAAAATTAAACCTATATTTCATAAATACAATATAAATATTTGCCAAGTCAAGTTATTTTTTCCTCTAATAAATACTTCAAATTCAAAGCCATTACAGGCTCCTTCCTCAACAGGGCACCTCCGTTACCCCCCACCGGCCCACCCTACCCCACCCCAACTCTTTGCCGCTTCACTGTTCATTCCTACATCATTAGGGTCTAAACATTTGCCATAAATTTTCCAATTGGGTCTCAATTTTCGTCTTTCTACTTCAAAAAAAAAACCACCAAGATCCAATTTCTCGATCACTAAACTCAAAAACCAGCAAAAACCACATATAAATTTCTCTAACCCCTAATTGGATCTCAATTTTTCCTCTTTTTTCTTCAAAAATCCCCACCAAGATTCAATTTTTCAATCACAAAACTCAAAACCCAGCAAAACCCACATATAAATTTGTCTTACTCCCAATTGGGTCTCAATTGTTCCTCATTTTTCTTCAAAAAAACCGCACCAGGATTCAATCTTTCTCACCACAAAACTCAAAACCCAAAAACACAGATATAAATTTCTCTCATCTCATTTGGGTCTCAATTATTTTCCCATTTTCTTCAAAAAAACAAATCCACCAAGATTCAATTTTTTCCTCACAAAACTAAAAAATAACCAAACCCAGATATGAAATTCCAAATAGAAGACATAACAATCTATTTCCCATATCACAACATATACCCAGAACAATACCAATACATGTTAGAACTCAAACGAGCATTAGATGCAAAAGGCCATTGTCTTCTTGAAATGCCAATAGGTGTTAGTGTCAATCTAGTATCATCAATGGTGAAATGAATTGAACACAATAATATAATAATAACTCAAAATAACTTGAAATTAACAACAATGAATTCAGCAAATTGAAAACACATACTAACTTGATGTCGATAGAGGCTTGCTTGATGCAGTGTCCTAAGATAAAAATTTGCCCCCATTTGTGCTGCAGTTTTACGGACGTCTGTCTAGAGGATACAACTATCTAAGTGAGAGTTCTAGCACAAGAACTTCACTTCTGGCGAATTTACTATATGTGTTCTTCAGAAACTTGTTTTGAAGAAGAAGAAGTAGAAGCCACAATCTTAAATCATTAATTGTGAAAAAACTAATTGATTATAGTTTTTTCTGTCTTGTTGTGTATATCTCTCCAACCAAATGATCAACCTTCTTTATATAAAGTAGCATATGAATAGTTACAACCATTCATACCAAATGTTGTAATTGTTCTGAAAAGTTGCAACTTTTGTGAAAAGTTACAACCTTTGATTCGAATTTTTTGTTCGTGGATCACTTTATTTCTTTTTAATTTCATACAAGTTCCAACAATACCCCACATTTTCTATTCAAAACATCAATAATACCCCACATTTGGATAGAAAATAAGATAATAAGGAACTTGTCGTTATTTCTGAACAACGCGATATGACATGCATCGAAAAAGGTGTCTGGTGGACTTGAACTGTTCGTAGTGAATACCTATCGGATCTACTTTGTGAAATAATGGACGAAATGTCTTGAACTATTCACGTTTTGTAGTAAATCAAGACAACAAGTATCACACAGATCATATCAACATATTTCAATTCTTACGGTTGTGTTCATTTCGGTCGTGAACAACTCCTTCTTCGTGAGATTTTCTAGAGAACGTAGTCATATCGGTTCTCCCAGATGTGACCCCACATCAATCTCATATAGGTAATACCAAACAAGAATAGTACGTACTATCCCACCATAGGCTTTTAGTATTATTAAGAATAAGATTCAGCCCTTAAAACATCAACGGATTAACACACTTAGTACACTATAGGAATAAGCATATGTGGGTTTTATGCTCCTTGAGTCTTCCTCAACTAGTTTTCCTATTGAACCTAAATCATGGGGTCTCCAATTATGATAGGTTAGGTTTCCGCCAGTTAACGACTCATTGTGTTTGCTTTAAGCCCATTCCCCTCGATGTAAATACGACTTGTTCTCTGTTAAGGCCTTTTGTCAAAGGATTAGCTATATTGTCCTTTGATCTCACATAATCAATGGAAATAATTCCATTCTTCAGCAAGCTTCATATTGTATTATGACGTCGCCTTATATGTCTCGACTTGCCATTGTATATCTGATTCTTTGCCCTCGTAAGGGCAACCATACTATCACAATGTATGCAAATTGCTGTCACAGGCTTTGTCCACAACGGAATACCTTCTAGGAAGTTTCTGAGTCATTCTGCCTCTTCGGCAGCTTTGTCTAAGGCTACAAACTCTGCTTTCATAGTTGATCGCGTATTTACCGTTTGCTTTGATGATTTCCAAGATACCGACGCTCCACCAAGTGTAAATACATAACCACTTGTGGACTTACTTTTCGACTGGTTGGACATCCAATTAGCATCACAATATCCTTCTAACACAGGAGGATATTTTGTATAATGCAATCCATAGTTCATTGTATACTGTAGATATCGGAGTGCTCATCTTTGTGCAAACCAATGATCCTTTCCAAGATTATGTGAGTATCGACTTAGTCGACTCACTGTATATGCTAAATCCAGTCTCGTACAATTCATTATGTACATCAAGCTTCCAAGAACTTGTGTATACTCCAATTGAGACACACTTTCACCTTCATTCTTCTTAAGGTGACTAGCGGGATCAAATGGTGTAACAACCAGTCGATCATCATAGTGTCCAAATTTTCTGAGGACCTTTTCAACATAATGAGATTGTGTTAAGATGTAACTATCAGAATTCTTTTGAATTCTAATACCAAGAATGACATCCGCTATTCTCATATCTTTCATATCAAAAGCGGCATGCAACATCTTCTTAGTTTGGTTAATTACATCTTTATTCGTTCCCATAATTAGCATATCATCAACATATAAGCATATAATGACACATGCATTTTTACATTGTTTAATGTAGACACATGTATCACATTCTTTTATTTGAAAACCATTTGATAATAACGTATTATCAAACTTTTCATGCCATTGCTTTGGAGCTTGTTTAAGTCTGTATAAAGACTTAATCAATTTACAAACCTTTCGTTCTTGAACTTTAACAACAAACCCTTCGGGTTGTTCCATGTAAATTTCTTCATCTAATTCACCATTCAAGAATGCGGTCTTCACATCCATTTGGTGTATTTCCAAATTGTGAATCGCCGCTATAGCAATTAACGTTCTTATAGACGTAATTCTCGTTACTGGTGAGTATGTATCAAAGAAATCTACACCGTCTTTTTGTCGAAACCCTTTGGCTACTATACGAGCTTTGTATTTTTCTATAGTACCATCAGGCCTTAATTTCCGTTTGAAAATCTATTTATGGCCTAGTGGTTTTTGTCCAGGAGGGAGATCAACCAATATCTATGTAATATTTTGCACAATGGATTCTACCTCACTTTGAATAGCCTCTTTCCAATAAGGTGCTTCGGATGACTCCATAGCAGCTCTATATGTTTGAGGTTCTCCTTCAACGGAAAAGGTCATGAAGTCCGGTCCAAAATCTTTGGAAATTTTTCCACGTTTACTCCTCCTTGGTTCAGAGATTTTTTCTTGAACATTTGAAGTAAGATTTTCATCATTATTAATGTTTTAGTTTGACTCATCTTGAGGTAGTGTCCTTTTCTTATGATTAGGAACACTTTTATCCTTGTCTTTGTAAGGAAAAATATCCTCAAAAAATTCTGCTTCAGCAGATTCCATAAGTGTGTTTTTGTGAATACCTTCAACATCGGAATGATACACCAAAAACTTATATGATGTACTATTAGTGGCATGACCAATATATATGCAATCCATCATTTTTGGTCCAAGTTTAGTTTTCTTTGGTAAGAGAACTTGAACTTTCGCTAAGCAACCCACACTTTCATCCGTTTGAAAGTAGTCGATTTTCCTCTCCATAACTCATAGGGAGATTGGTCATTTTTCTTTTGAGAAATTTTGTTCAATATCATATTTGCAGCAATTAACGCCTCACCCCATAGACTAAGGGGTGCACCCGAACTAATCAACATTGAATTCATCATATTTTTCAATGTTCTATTTTTACGTTCGGCAACTCTATTTTGTTTTGGAGTATATGGCGCAGTGGTTTAATGAACTATACCATGAGTAGAACATAATTCTTTGAACTCATTTAATTGATATTCACTACATCTGTCTGACCTTAGAATCTTAATTCTTTTGTCAAGTTGGTTTTCCACTTCTGCTTTGTATGTTTTAAACATGTTTAAAGCCTCATCTTTGGTATGTATTAAGTATACATAACAAAATTTACTGCAATCATCTATGAATGATATATAGTAATTCTTTCCTCCACGAGATGGGGTTGCTTGGTAATCACATAAATCACTATGAATTAAACCAAGCACTTCATTTGATTTCACTACAGATTTATGAGGATGACTTGCATATTTTGATTCTATGCAAACTCCACACTTAGTCATTTTGTTCATAGAGCAATTTGGCAATATGTCTAACTTCACCATTCTTTGTAAAGAGCGATAATTAACATGGCATAATCGTGAATGCCATAAAGAAGGGGAATCAACCATATACATAGAAGCAGTGCTAGTGCCTGCATTTTCATTAATAATGGCAATTGCCTTAGTAGGTACAACAGATAGTTTGAAGAGTTTCTCACTGAGGTAACCCTTCCCTACATACAACCCACCTTTGGTGAGTACAAATTTATCAGATTCAAATACAATTTTGAAGCCCTTGTTACTAAGAACAGGCCCAGAAATCAAATTCTTACAAATTTCAGGCACGTGCAACACATTAGTGAGCACAAGATCATTCCCGAAAGTGAGTTGTAAAGTCACCTTCCTTTTCCCTTCCACTTTCACAGAAGAAGCATTCCCTACGAACAATGGTTCTCCATCCTTGATGGCCTGGTAGGATGAAAACATATCCTTTTCAGAACATACGTACATTGTAGCACCCATGTCCATCCACCAATCGGTTGAATTTGTAACCAGATTTGATTGAGCCGCCACAACCCCAATGAATTGGTTTTTAGTTTCAGCCCGATTCGATTGGTTGACATTACTCGAACCTCCAACACCGCCACCTTGATTCTTGCGAAGACGGCAATCTTTTGTTCTGTGTCCAGGTTTGCCACATACCCAACAGAGTCCTGGTTGTGGTTTCTTAAATGCATTGGTCCTTTGTGGGGAGAATGCATTCCTCCCGGTTGCAAAAGATGACTTGGCACCATTAAATTTGCCCTTGCCTTTCTGAAACTTGGCCTTAGAATGCGCCTTCAACCATGTTGGCATTAGGCTCCAATGAAACAGCATCTGCCTTTTCATTCTTCCGGTTATCCTCTTCAACTCGAATTTTCAGAACCAATTGCTCAAAATTCATTTCTTCGGTTAGATGCTTAAGATAAACCTTAAAATCCTTCCATGAGGGAGGTAATTTCTCAATAATAGCACCAACAAGGAAATTCGGGTTAAGGCACATACCTTCAACCTCTAACTCATGAACAATGATTTGGAGTTCCTCCACTTGCTTGACAACCGCCTTGGCATCACTCATCTTAAAGTTTAGAAACTTTTCGATGATGAATTTCTTGGAACAAGCAACCTCAGTTTTGTACTTGTTTTCCAATAATTGCCACAACTCCCATGTCGTTCTGAACGTGGAGTAGATGTCGTAGAGAGAATCATCCAAGGCATTGAGAATGTAGTTTCTGCAAAGAAACTCCTGACTTTCCCAAGTTTGAATGTCTTTCAGCCTTTCAGCCTTCTCTGCATCAGTCGGAGTATTCTCCCCTTCTCCTTCTGGCAAAGCCATAGGAGCCTCAGCAATCAATATGTTTGTCACGTGAAGAGTTGTCAAGTAAAACAACATCTTCTGTTGCCAGCGTTTGAAATCAGAACCTTTGAATTTCTCAGGTTTCTCAACATGGTTTTTCACCATTGACGATCCAGATTGGTCCATCTTTGCAAATTAGGAAATTGAATTCTCTGAAAATTTTGCAACCTCAACAAATCAGAAAAAAAAATTTGATTTTTTTTTAATAGTAATTTTTTGTCTTAGATTGTTAGTGTCAATCTAGTATCATCAATGATGAAATAAATTTAGCACAATAATATAATAATAACTCAAAATAACTTGAAATCAACAATAATGAATTCAACAAATTAAAAACACATACTAACTTGGTGTCGATAGAGGCCTGCTTGATGCAGTGTCCTAAGACAAAAATTCTCCCCCATTTGTGATGCAGTTTTACGGACGTCTGTCTAGAGGATACAACTATCTAAGTGAGAGTTCTAGCACAAGAATTTCACTTCTGGCGAATTTACTATATGTGTTCTTCGGAAACTTGTTTTGAAGAAGAAGAAGTAGAAGCCACAATCTTAAATCATTAATTGTGAAAAAACTGATTGATTGTAGTTTTTTCTGTCTTGTTGTGTATATCTCTTAAACCAAGTGATCAATCTTCTTTATATAGAGTAGCATATGAACAGTTACAACCATTCATACCAAAGGTTGTAATTTTTCTGAAAAGTTGCAACCTTTGTGAAAAGTTACAACCTTTGATTCAAATTTTCTGTCTGTTGATCACTTTATTTTTTCTTAATTCCATACAAGTTCCAACAACAGGCACTGGTAAAACAATAGCTTTACTTTCATTAATCACAAGTTACCATCTTTCGAAACCATCAAATCCAATTAAGCTTTTGTATTGTACAAGAACAGTACATGAACTGGAAAAGACACTAGCTGAGCTGAAATTATTGTATAATTATCAGTTAGGGAAGTTTGGGCAGGGGGCTCGGATGCTGGCGATCGGGCTTTCGTCGAGGAAGAATTTGTGTGAACCCCAATGTTGTTAGTGGTGAGAATAGGGATAGTGTGGATGGTGGTTGTAGGAAATTGACTGCTAGTTGGGTTAGAGCAATTGTTGTTGAGAACCCTAATATGCCGACGTGTTCGTTTTTCGAGAATTATGATGCTGCTGATAAGGCTGGTACTTCCACTTTGCCTGCTGGTGTTTATACTTTGCAGGTATCTCTCTCAAACACCTTGTTTGGATGGTTACATGTTTTGTAATGTATCATGTTATATTGTATTATGGCTGTTACATGTTTCGTAATGTATCGTGTTATATTGTATTGTATTGTATTGTATTGTAATGGATTGTTTTGATGTATACAACATTTGGATAGATTGTATAATTTTTCGACGTTCTTGTTTGAATGGTTTTTACATATTGTTTAGTAATGTATCGTATTATATTGTGTTGTGCGGTATTGTATTGTTTGGATGAATACAACGTTTGTATAGTTTGTGTCGATTTCTGTCGTTATATAATGCCACACATCAGCTCTAAAGAATAAACTTACAATATTATAAAGAAAAATAGGTTACGACGTAGAATAGTTATAGAAAGGGGTAGGGTAATGTATAAAATAGGATTTTTAAATAATAAGCAAAGGCAAACTGAGAAGAGAAAAAAAATGACGCGACCACACCAATCTGGTAAATGAGACTTTTGGTAGTTACATAATTATGGATTTAATGATATGATACAATAAAAATTTAAGTAACAAGAGAAATAGATTTCATCATATAGAAACATACTTGTGTAATGGTTGATCTTCCTCCGGGAAAAGAACCTTTGGGTTGTAAAAGTGGATACTCAAAAGTGAGTACAAAGTAGATGGATCTACGGACGAGTAAAAGGCCTCGACTACTTGTACATGTGCTTCCCTGTGAATAGCTTAACATCCAGGGTCATTGCAGTCTTGCGTGGCATGGATGTTGAAACAACCTTCCTAACTGGAGAGTTGGAAGGGGAGGACCAGAGTTGGTTTGCTGGACTGTTGGGCTTCTTCCTAAACTTTCATTTTGGTCCCTGAAATATTTACATTTTGGTCCTGGAAGTTTCAGATAAAACAGAAACGATGAATCTGACCACAGAAACATTGACTCTGAAGTTAGAAAGTCAACAGTTGGAAAATCAACAATCTGAAAGTGGAAGTTATATTGAAACAAAAGATACGGGTATCACAGATGACATCTTAGGAATTGGATTTCTAAGACATCTAACGGACTGGTCTAACTCCAAACTCAGTTGTGAGATAATTGACAGTCTTATTGAAGCCACCAATAGATATGAATCATAGAACTGATTGGAATCATGGTGCACCCATAGACAAGGAGCGATATGTGCAGGTCACATGTAGTTCAATGTATTGTACACACTACAACCGACCTGGTATCGGCCTACAAAGCAGATCAGTTAAACTAAGGATCACTCGTGATTCTGGAAATAATCGATAGAAGGCGTTAAGTCGTATATGACGATATCTGAAATATTCGCTTATCTACGGATTATGGTATTCTGGATGTCCAGCGGTTCTGAGATAACACAGTGATGCAAACTGGACATCAGATATGAAGAACACCAATGCCACAAGTAAGTGTGTATGGTAAGTCTTGGAAAATCCTCTAAGAAAACTTGCATCGGTCGATTCATGATGGAATCGGAGTTTATCGCTTTATACAAAGCATGAAAGAAGTTGAGTAACTTCATGACTCCTTAGAGGACGTCCATTATTGGGAGAAATCCGTGCCTTCAGCAGTTATACATTGTGGCTAGCCGGTCGGCTTCAGGAAGGACATGGATGACGACGTCTGGACATATCTGTCAGGATCTGTCGGGATCTGTCGGAGACATAAGACCGTATGACAGTTGTTCATCACGAGTGTCACTTTCTTGATTACTAATTAAAGGATATATCGGACCATTTAACTAAGGGACTACTCGAAGATCAAGTGTTCTGCCTGTCTAGGGGAATAGGCTTAAAACCCAAACAATACGAACTTTTGCAGTGGTAACCCAACCATATTGACTGGAGATCCCAAGAATTTGATTCAATGGGAAAACTAAGCTGCAAAAGGTTCAATTGAGTGCTTCGGTGGAAGCAAGAGCACTTCGAATGATGATTTCTGTAGGGAAACATGAATCCAAAGATGTTTCCGTGATAGACATTAAAGTACTACCTGCATGGTGGGTAAAGGTTAAGCTTCCAAACCTTAACGATCCTCAAACGGTTAAGGTTAAGGTTAAAAAAATTTTAATGATTCCTAACACTTGTGAAGTGGGGTATAACAGGATACCTTGTAGGAGATCACCTATTTAAGTGCGAGGACAGGCCGCCTCAAATGAATGCACTTAAGAATCCAAGTGTGTCCACTGCTACAACGGACAGAACAATAAGAATGAAAATGAATAAGGAGAGTTATTATGTTGGTATCATTGTCTTGGCTTACACTAAACACTGATAGTTCAAGACATCACGTTCACCGTCCAGTAAGTAAGTCCGGTGGTATTCAACTAGGGAAGGTTCAAAGCAGAAGCTACCTCTCCTGATGCAATATCTTTTCGCTGAAAGATTGCTGAAAGTAGGCACCTTGTGTGTGCACCAAAATCTCTTTCAAGAGGGGATTGTTGGAAATTTGCCTTTGGTGGGGAGGTGCGTCTACCCATATTTAATGACTTAAACATTAGGGTTCCGCATGTTAGAGGCTTTGTCTCTTCACACGTGCATAATCTACTAAGTGAGTAGATGACCGTAGGGCCAAGGATCGTCAAATTTCATTGAGAAATGAAAGAGATATTGGTCTACAAAGGTGTTTGAGGCATGGAAATATGGTGTGGGACAAATCTACCACATCGGTGGGAAAAGGAAGAATTGTTCTCTTTATAAGTCTCAAAATTGGCTAAGGGTTTGGGACCCCAAGGGGTAACCCGTGTGTTTGAAGGAGGGAGGACCTAGATGTGCTTGGATTCAAGGCTAAGTCCACACGCGCGCCGCCGCCGCCTTCCCATCCGGTTCGGGCTCGGGTCACGGGTCACGGGTCGTGGGACGTGGGCCTTGGGCCTCTTCTGATATTATCTCTTTAGACCCCCAAATTGCTTAATATTTATAATTTGGTCCCTGGAGTTTCTGAAAAAATGAAATTTCAATTGTTGAGACTACTATATACTAAACAGAGACAAACAGAAGAGAGAACAACACAAATTCTGTCCAAAACGTGAGCAGAAACAGTGGACGAAAATAGAAAACTCTTTCTTCCTTTTCCATTCTTCAGCAAATCATTTTATGTTTGTTTTCTTCGTCAGAATCAACCTATTTGCTTTGTAGTGTTGATTAGTTGTTGTTTTATCTTGGGAGATTGTTGCCCGTTAACGTAAAAGCATATATACGGGGAAATCTTGTCTTAAAGACAGAGAGTCATCTCTCGACTCAGCCACAGTTGTAACAATCCAGATTTAGTATTTCTTGATTTCAGGTTATCAAGATTCAACATTCAACAAGCTTGCGGCAGTTCTGAATATTGGCTATTTGTTTATCCTTTCGAACACTTGTAATATTTATTTTCTTTCCGTACTGCTTTACATATCCAACAGGCCCTTCTAGTAGAGTAGTAAGAGTTTAGCTCATTCAATGCATTTGAATGGTTGTAGCCATAGGGTCCATCTAGTGCATTATTGTAGTTACTATAGCCATGGCCATGGCCATAATTGCGGTGTCCATATTGATTTCTTGGAGTACTAAGGACAGCATGCTTCAATTTCACATTTATTAATTCTGCATGTTGGCCTGACCTTGTCAATGCTGCTAACAATCTGTTTGGATCCACCTCTCCACACACATTTGCTATTCCTTTTTCTGCATCTATTGTCGATGCATATACTCCTACGCAAAGCCGAATTCAGAATCAAAAGTCAATCGACACTAAATATTAATATACTTAACTTATTTTGTGACAATAAGTGAACATTTTAAAATATATATATATATAACTCATGAAGCCACTTGTCATGACAAGTGTGTGCATTCACCTTTGTTCTTAATATTCTTCATGATACTTCAAAACCTCGATCTGTATGACTAGAATCAAATCCATATTTTCATGTCAAATTTATTTGTAATGCATTTACGTTTTATGCGCTAATATATAATCAGGTCATTTACAAGATAAAAACAAGTAAAGCTCTATAATAAGTATTAAATTGAGAACCTAGTTAAATTCAGGACTTGGAAACCTAATAAATTCATAACTATAACCTATATAACATATTAGATTACATTAAACAAATTTACACTAATTACCTCGTACAGAGTGCAGCACTTCCATCATCTTCATCTTGCAGGAATCACAATGGATGTTCACTTTCAAATTGCAACTCTACAAAAACAAAAAACAATTGAACAGAAATGCAAAAGAAAAACAAAAAATAAACGTGAAAGCATGTAGACCCTTCGAGGGTATAAAGTCACTGTTAGAATATTATGTAAATCATATTATTATTATGTATTAATGTAGTATCATTTTATATATGGTAGATAGTAAAATGTTAATTAGGATTATTATGTTAATAAGGTAGAAGATTATTAGGGATTGATTAGGAAGATTAGGCATGATTGACTCTTCCTAATTACATGTATATGGTGTATATATTGTGCCCTTTAAGGATGAATACATGGAGGAAAATACTTTCAAAGTCTTACATGGTATCAAGAGCTTAATAAAAGATCCAAAATTAGTTTATTTTCTTCCAAATTTTCGGTCATCTTCTTCCCTAGAACCCTAGTGGCCGAAAAATTTCTTCATTTTTTTACCCCATTATTGATTATCCTTCATCACAACCAATTATGTCTTAAACCAAATCATCCTTTCACTCTGCCCTTGTTGTCTCAAACATCAAAACACATGTTTCCATCAAACTAGAAATGGAAACTGTTCATTATGCGACTTGGGCGGAATTATTCAAAATATGTTGCCGTGCTCACAAAGTTCTTCATCATATAATTTCTCCAAAAGATGATAAAGGGAAAGACATAACAAACGATGCAGACAAGGAATTGTGGGATACACTTGATGCCACAGTTCTTTGTTGGATTTATGCAACAATCTCCACTAACTTGTTGCATACGATAATGGAACCGGATTCCACAGCCATGGCGGCGTGGGAACGCCTGCGAGATATTTTTCAAGATAACCAAAAATCTCGCGCTGTTACATTGGAACAGGAGTTCTCAACCATTGACATGGCGGATTTCCCTAATATTTCTACATATTGTCAATGACACAAAGTGTTGGCCGATCAATTAAGAAATGTTGGTTCACCGGTTACAAATAACCGGTTACTCTTGCATTTGGTCGCCTGTATCACCGACGCGTATAACGGAATGGGAACTCTAATCCGTCAAAGTAATCCTCTACCATAATTTTATCAAGCAAGGTCCATGCTTGTACTTGAAGAGTCGGGCTTGGTGAAAAAGGCCTCAACTACTTCAAATTCCGACATGCTTGCCACTCCTTCGAATGATCGTAATTTTTTTGACCCTTCTCAACAAAATAAGGGACAAAAAGGACGTCATAACAATAAAAATAAGGGTGGAAATCGCGGAAATAACAAAGGTGGAGGCCACCGAAATTTCGGTGGCGGCGGTAATGGCGACAACACCAACTCCAGTGGTGGACAGTGGCAGCAGCCCAACGGCTGGCAGTGGCCTTAGGCTATACCACCCAGCCCAGCCCCAACAGGAAATTAGGCCAGGCAGCCCCAAAGGCCCACTAGCCAACCACAACAAAACAGTGGGTACTTTTCACCAATTTGGCAGCAGTAGCAACATGCCCAGTAGGCCCATTTCGCTGGGTCTGTTAACACATGAAGTAGTAGTGGGCCTCAGCCGACCCAGTGGCATGAGGCCCATTTAACAGGGGGCCACCCCACGGAAATTGAGTCCGACATGCACACTCTTGGACTTAATCCACCGAATTCAAATTGGTATATGGACTCCGGAGCGATGTCCCATATGACGTCCTCCCAAGGTAATCTCTCATCCTATTTTAATTTGAGTAATGATAATGGAATAATTGTCGAAAATGGACATTCAATTCCAATAAAAGGTTATGGTTCTAGCAAATTGTCACCACCAAACTCACCCCTAATTTTAAAGAATGTCCTTCATGCTCCCAAATTAATCAAAAACTTGGTTTCTGTTAGAAAGTTTACAACTGATAATTGGGTATCTGTCTGGTTTGACCCCTTTGGCTTTTCCGTGCATGATTTTCAGACGATGAAGCTTCTCATGAGATGTGATGGCAAGGGGGAGCTCTATCCAATAAATCCGTCAACACAACAATCCAAGTTTCCTTCTGTTTTTGCAGCCTTGGCACCATCTTTATGGCACCAAAGTTTGGGACATCCGGGAGAGCCTGTTTTGGCTTCTCTTAAACAAAATAATTTTATTTCTTGTACCCAAAAACGGACTCTAAATAAGTGTCATTCTTGCACACTTGATAAACATGTTAAGTTGTCATTTATTTCCTCTACTTCATGCACTCTTTGCCATTTGATATTTTACATTGTGATATTTGGACATCACCTGTTTTGAGTTCTTCTGGTCATAGATATTATTTTCTTATACTTGATGACTAATCTAATTATTTGTGGACATTCCCTTTGTCAAAAAAATCTCAAGTGTTTTCCATTTTTCTCACTTTTAGAGCATTCATCCGAACATAATTTGAACGTGATATCAAAAATATTCAATGTGACAATGGGGGGGGGGAGTTTGAAAATAAACAGTTTTGGAATTTTTTTCAAAACAAATGGTCTTCAGTTTCGTCTGTCTTGTCCTCATACTTCATCACAAAATGGGAAGGCGGAACTCAAAATTAGAACCATTAACAATATTATTAGAACATCTCTTTCTCATGCTTCACTTCCCCCTGTATTTTGGCATCATGCACTCCAAATGGCCACTTACCTGTTGAATGTCCTTCCTCATAAAAACCTATCATCCCAAGCTCCTCTAAAAATGCTTTATTTACGAGAGCCCACATATCATCACTTAAGAGTGTTTGGTTGTCTTTGCTACCCCCTCTTTCCATCCACCACAATCACAAAACTCCAAGCCCGGTCTACTCCATGTGTTTTCTTGGGATATCCTAATCATCGCGATTACCAATGTTACGACATTTCTTCCAAAAGAATATTTATAAGTCGTCATGTAATCTTTGATGAAATAATTTTTCCATTTGCTAAGATACATGCCACCGGGACTCATAACTATAATTTTTTGGATGATGATAAGCTTTCGTATCTAACACATTTTTTTCACAGCTCGGTACCGATTGCTAGTGTTGAACACCGTAATTCAGGTCCATTGGGCCAACGATCGATGGCCCAACTGACTGACATTTCAATGCAACAGCTTGGACCTTCGGTTCCGAGGCCCAGTCCTCCTACCACACAATCTGCCCGGTCCAGCGGATTGGGCCAGTCCACCACTACGGGCCCAGTTCCTGCTCCAGCAATACAGCCTACTGGACCCTCGGTTTCTCACTCCTCGATCAGTGGCGTCCAGTCCACTAGCCCAACAAACCGTCGGTCACCCGTAGTCAACATGGAATTGTCAAACCCAATGCCAAATATAGTCTTCACACCCATGTCTTGAAATCACATTTGCCTCGTAATCTAGTGTCTGCTCTAAACGACCCGAATTGGAAAATGGCCATGGATGATGAATATCATGCTCTAATTACAAATAGGACATGGGATTTAGTACCTCATCCATCTAATGCTAATATAATTCGATCTATGTGGATTTTCAGCCATAAAGAAAAATCTGATGGAACTTTTGAGCGGCATAAAGCCCGTCTTGTATGTGATGGGAAGACACATCAGGTTGGTGTAGATTGCAGGGAAACATTCAGTCCAGTGGTCAAACCTGCAACTATTAGAACAGTTCTCAGTCTGTCTCTCTAAAAAGGATGGCCACTTCATCAATTGGATGTCAAAAATGTCTTCCTCCATGGACACCTTAATGAGAATGTATACATGCACCAACCATTGGGATACAGGGATCCTAAATATCCAAACCATGTGTGTTTGCTCAACAAATTATTATATGGCCTCAAGCAGGCCCACAGGGCTTGCTATAAGCAGTTTGCAGATTTTGTGTCACGCATGGGTTTTTCGCACAGCCGTTCAGATAATTCCCTGTTTATTTATCATTAGGGTAATCATACTGCTTATCTTCTTCTATATGTGGATGATATTATTCTAACAGCATCTTCAGACTCTCTTCGCAAGAATATCATGTCACATCTTAGTTCTGAATTCGCTAAGAAAGATCTTAGCCCATTACACTACTTTCTAGGAATTGATGTGACACGACATACAGGTGGATTATTTCTCTCACAGAAGAAGTATGCATCAGAAATCGTGGAACGAGTTGGGATGTCTTTCTGCAAACCTTCGGCAACTCCAGTAGACACAAAGTCAAAATTAAGTGCCATCTCTAGCAAACCTTTTGTTGATCCGACGTTATACCGCAGCCTAACAGGAGCTTTACAGTATCTCACATTCACCAGGACAAATATTACCCATGCAGTGCAACAAGTATGTCTATTCATGCATAACCCAATGGAGGAACATATGCATGCTCTAAAACGCATTGTGCGATATATTCAGGGCACTTTGGAGTATGGATTACATCTATACCAGTCCTCTGTTTCCAAACTTGTTACTTACATTGATGCAGATTGGGTAGGATGTCCAGATACAAGATGATCCACCTCCGGGTATTGCGTCTTCCTTGGTGACAATTTAATCTCATGGTCCTCAAAAAGGCAGGTCATGGTATCACGCTTAAGTGCTGAAGCAGAATATCGTGTTGTGGCTAATGTTGTATCTGACTCATGTTGGTCTCGGAACCTGTTACTTGAACTTCATTGCCCTATTCCGACTACAATAATAGTATACTATGATAATATTGGTGCAATCTATCTCTCAGGGAATCCCATCCACCATCAACGCACTAAATATATTGAGTTAGATATTTATTTTGTACGCGAGAAGGTGGCTCGCGAACAAGTGCGGGTGCTACATGTCCCAACGCGTCATCAAATCGCAGATATCTTCACAAAAGGACTTCCGCTGATATTATTTGAAGATTTTAGAGACAGTCTCAGCATTCACCGCCCTCCAACTTTGACTGCGGGGGAGTGTTAGAATATTATGTAAATCATATTATTATTATGTATTAATGTAGTATCATTTTATATATGGTAGGTAGTAAAATGTTAATTAGGAATATTATGTTAATAAGGTAGAAGATTATTAGGGATTGATTAGGAAGATTAGGCATGATTGACTCTTCCTAATTACATGTATATGGTGTATATATTGTGCCCTTTAAGGATGAATACATGGAGGAAAATACTTTCAAAGTCTTACATGGTATCAAGAGCTTAATAAAAGATCCAAAATTAGTTTATTTTCTTCCAAATTTTCGGTCATCTTCTTCCTAGAACCCTAGTGGCCGAAAAATTTCTTCATTTTTTTACCCCATTATTGATTATCCTTCATCACAGCCAATTATGTCTTAAACCAAATCATCATTTCACTCTGCCCTTGTTGTCTCAAACATCAAAACACATGTTTCCATCAAACTAGAAATGGAAACTGTTCATTATGCGACTTGAGCGGAATTATTCAAAATATGTTGTCGTGCTCACAAAGTTCTTCATCATATAATTTCTCCAAAAGATGATAAAGGGAAAGACATAACAAAAGATGCAGACAAGGAATTGTGGGATACACTTGATGCCACGGTCCTTGGTTGGATTTATGAAACAATCTCCACTAACTTGTTGCATACGATAATGGAACCGGATTCCACAGCCATGGCGGCGTGGGAACGCTTGCGAGATATTTTTCAAGATAACCAAAAATCTCGCTCTGTTACATTGGAACAGGAGTTCTCAACCATTGAGATGGCGGATTTCCCTAATGTTTCTACATATTGTCAACGACACAAAGTGTTGGACGATCAATTAAGAAATGTTGGTTCACCGGCTACTAATAACCGGTTAGTCTTGCATTTGGTCGCCTGTATCACCGACGCGTATAACGGCATGGGAACTCTAATCCGTCAAAGTAATCATCTACCATAATTTTATCAAGCAAGGTCCATGCTTGTACTTGAAGAGTCGGGCTTGGTGAAAAATGCCTCAACTACCTCAACACTAACTGGGAACTCTCCTATCTTTGCAATCTGTTCAATATTCTTTTTCTTCGCCAGAATCAACATTACTAGCTTTGTATTGTTGGTTGTTGTTGTTTTATCTTGGGAGACTATTGTCCAATACCGTAAAAATATCTATATGGGACAATTTTGTCTTAAAGAAAGAGAGTCATCTCTCGACTCAGCCTTTCCTTCTTGATTAACCTTTTCGATACATTTTTACCTACAGTTTAAGACAATTATATTTCTAACTGTTCGAAAGATGTCTTCTTCAACCATTGCCAATGGTTCTGCTCCTGCCAGTTTCCAAAGAGAATGCCCTAAAAAGTTTCTGGGTACCAATTTCAAGAGATGGCAATAAAAGATGTTCTATCTTACTACGTTGAACATGTCACGCTTTCTGACAGAAGATCCTCCTTTTGGTGGGGATGCAATAGACACTCAGTCTAACACAGCGACTGAAGTGGGCGAAGATATCCAGGTCAAAAATGCCCTGAAGTTAACACTGGATGCCTGGAATCACAGTGATTTCATGTGCAAAAACTGCATTCTGAACGGTCTGTCGGATACACTCTATATTGTGTATTTCACCATGAATATGGCAAAGGAGTTGTGGGAAAAACTCGAGCAAAAGTATAGCGCACAAGATACAGGTACTAAGATATTCATCGTTGGAAAGTTTCTGAAATTTCAAATGGTGGATGGTAAATCAGTTATGTCCCAAATCTAGGAGTTTCAAATGATTCTTCATTATCTGAATTTGGAAGGAATGAAGCCAAATGAGCAGTTTCTGGTTGCATTTTTGATTGAGAAAATGCCTCACTCATGGAACGAGTTCATGAGTTATCTCAAACTAAAGACAAAAGAAATGGGGTTTGAAGACCTTATCATCAAACTGCAAATACATAAGGATAATACAAGGGCTATATCTAAGGGGAAGCAGCCAATCGAGGCAAAAGAGAATCTGGTTGATTCGAAGGGAAACACTAACAAAAAGCGCAAGTTCCAGGCAGACGGCAAAAGTCAACCGATGGAGAGGTTCAAAGAAAACTGTCATCACTGTGGAAAGCCTGGCCATGTGATCAAAGAGTGTTGCAAACTGAAGCGAGAGCAGAAGGAAAAGGCTAAGAACGAAGGCAAGGCCAAGGCTAACGTTGTACAAGATGGGGGTGGTCCTTCGAACCTTGACGACATAATTGAAGATTTCTCGGCTGTAGTGCTGGAGGCAAATCTGGTGGAGAATCCAAGGCAATTGTGGATAGACATGGGTGCAACCTGTCACATCTGCTCTAACAAGAGTGCATTCTCTTCTTATGCCTCAATCACGGGCAATAAGTTATTCATGGGCAACGACGCTACCTTTGAAATGCAAGGGGTTGGAAAGGTTGTCCTCAAAATGACTTCAGACAAAGAGCTTACTCTGAAGGAAGTGATGCACGTCCCTGACATCCGCAAGAACTTGGTTTCAGAGCCACTGTTGGTCAAGGCTGGCTTTAGACTAGTTTTTGAGTCCAACAAATTTGTAATAACTAAGAATGATATATTTGTAGAAAGGGGCTTCGCGTGTGATGGCCTCTTCAAAATAAATACTATGTATGTAATTCGTTCATCTAATAAAATAAAGTCTTCTACCTACTTGCTTGAATCCTCTAATTTATGGCATCATAGAGTAGGACACGTTAACTACAAATCCATTCAAAAATTAGTAAAGTTGGAATTGTTGCCTTCCTTCGACATAAACCCTCAACATAAATGTGAGGTGTGCGTAAAGGAAAAATTAACCAAATCATATTTCCATTCAGTCGAAAGAAACACCACTCCTCTAGAACTTATTCACACCGACATATGTGATTTAAAGATTGTGCAAACTAGAGGGGGAAACAAGTACTTTGTGACTTTCATTGATGATAGTACAAGGTATTGTTATGTTTACTTGTTGAAAAGTAAAGATGAAGCGTTTGAAGCATTTAAACGTTACAAAGCAGAAGTTGAAAATCAACTAAACCTACGGATCAAGGCAATTTGCAGTGATAGAGGAGGAGAATACATAGCACCGTTTGAAGAATACTGTGCTCAATTCGGCATTGTTCATCAAACGACCGCTCCTTACTCTCCTCAGTCTAACAGCATTGCCGAGCGCAAAAACCATACGTTAAAGGAAATGATAAATGTTTTACATATCAATTCCGGTTTAGCTCAAAACATGTGGGGCGAAGCGATTCTTCCCGCTAATACAATTCTCAATAGAGTTCCGCATAAGCATAAGGATAAAACTCCATATGAATCATGAAAATGAAAGAAACCAACTTACAAATATTTGAAAGTGTGGGACTATTTGGCAAAGGTCGAAGTACCTAAACCAAAATAGGTCAAAATTGGACCTAAGACTGTAGATTTCTTATTCATCGGATATGCAAATAACAATAGTGCTTATCGTTTCTTAGTGTATAAGTCGGAGATACCTGATATCCACGAGGGTACAATTATAGAATGCTGAATTCTTTGAACAGATCTTTCCTCGAAAGGAAAAAGAAATAATTTCACAAAAACGAAGTTATGAACAAAATGTTCAAAATCAACAAGACCCGGGATTTTCTAATTATCTTGAACTAGATGTTTCAGATCTACAAGACTCATAAGTTACTGATTATTCGGAACTTAATGTTCCTGATCTACAGAACTTAGGAGTTCCAGAGGTTGAACCAAGACGGAGCAAAAGGGCCAAAAAGTACAAAACCTTTGGTCCAGATTTTCTAACCTATATGGTTGAAAATGAATTAAGGACAATTAAGGAAGCATTGTCAACTCCAGAAGCTATAGAAAGCGAAATAGATTCCATCATGCAAAACTATACTTGGAAAATGGTTGATCTTTCTCCGGGGAAGCAAACCTTTGGGTTGTAAGTGGATACTCAAAAGAAAGTACAAAGCAGATGGAACTATTGACAAGTATAAGGCCAGATTAGTAGTCAAAGGCTACAGACAAAAGGAAAGCCTCGATTACTTTGACATATATTCCCTTGTGTCTAGATTAACGCCATTGCAGCTTTGCATAACCTTGAGATACATCAAATGGATGTTAAGACATCCTTCATAAATGGAGAGTTGGAAGAGGAAATATACATGGAACAACCCGAGGGATATGTGGTTCCAGGACAAGAAAAAAACGTATGTCGACTTGTTAAGTCTCTGTACGGACTTAAACAAGCCCCGAAATAATGGCATGAAAAGTTTGATAATACTTTATTATCAAAAAGTTTCTCCATAAATGAATGTGATAAATGTATGTATATCAAAAGGAACTCTGACTTATTTGTCATGATATGTCTTTACGTAGATGACATGCTCATCACCGGAAGTAGTCTAAACTTGATCCTAGAAACCAAGAATATGTTGAAACAAAGTTTCGACATGAAAGATATGGGTATTGCAGATGTAATCTTAGGAATTAAGATTTCTAAGACATCTGATGGGCTGGTCTTATCTCAGTTTCATTACATTGAATATGTTTTGAGGAAATATGATGTATTTGACAGTCCCCCTATGAAGTCACCAATGGATATGAATCATAGAATTGATAAGAATCGTGGTTCACCCGTATCCCAAGAGTGATATGCGCAGGTCATTGGCAATTTAATGTACATTACAAACTCCACCCGACCCGATATCGCTTATCCAGTCAATAAGTTGGCTGGGTTTACTCGTAATCCTGGAATTGATCATTGAAAGGCATTAAATCGGATACTACGATATCTAAAATATTCGTTGACTTAAAGATTACATTATTCTAGATATACAGCCATATTGGAAGGATATAGTGATGCAAATTGGATATCGGACATAAAGAACACTAAATCCACCAGTGGATATGTTTTTACAATTGGTGGTGGGGTTGTGTCTTGGAAGTCCTCTAAGCAAACATGTATCGCTCGATCCACGATGGAATTGGAGTTTATTGCTTTGGATAAAGCAGGAGAAGAAGCAGAATGGCTTAGCCCCACCACCAATTGTAAAAACATACCCACTGGCAGGAGAAGAAGCAGAATGGCTTCACGACTTCTTAGAGGATATCCTTGTTGGAATAAACCCGTACCTTCGGTGATGATTCATTATGACAGCCAATCGGTTTTAGGAAGGGCACGGAATAGTATGTACAACGGCAAGTCTAGACATATTCATCGGAGACATAAGATTATTAGGTAATTGATCACTACGGGTGTCATTTTCATTGATTACGTCAAATCAAAGGATAACATAGTGGATCCATTAACTAAAGGTCTACTTAAAGATCAAATATTCTATCTGTCTAGGGAATGGGCTTAAAACCCAAACAATAAGAATCTTTATGGTGGTAACCCAACCTTACTGACTGGAGATCCCAAGAATTTTGGTTCAATGGGAAAACTAAACTGTAGAGGTTCAGTTTTAGCGCTTCACTGGAAGTAAGAGCACTTCGGATTATTATTCTTATAATTCTAAGGTTGTTCCCGCGAAATAAATGGTAAATGATAAGTTTCTAAAACTTTTAATGATTCCTAGCACTTGCGAGTGGGGTATAGCAGGATACCTTATAGAGATCACATATTTAAGTGCGAAGACAGGCCGCTTCAAATGTACACACTTAAGAATCCAAGAGTTGTCCATGGCCACAACGGACAAAACTATAAGAAGAAATGAATAATGGGAGCTATTGTGTTGATATCATTTTCTTGGTTTACACTAAACACTAACGATTCAAGACATCACGTTCATCGCGCAGTAAGTATATCCGATGGTAATCGACTAAGGAAGGTTCAAAGCCGAAAGCTACCTTTCCTGATACAATAACTTTCCGCTAAAAGATTGCTGAACTTTGGCACCTCGGGTGCACCAATTCTCTTTTAAGAGGGGATTGTTGGAAATTTAACTATATGGGATTGAGTTTTTTCCATCTTTAATGACTTAAACACATTGCCCTGCATGTCGGAAATATCGTTTCTTCGCACATGCCTAATATACTAAATGAGTAGATGATATTAGTGCCAAGTATCGTCAAATTTCGTTGAGGAATAAAAGAGATATTGATGCACAAAGTAAGGTGTTTGAGACACAAATAGATGGATTGGTTGGCCAAATAATAGAACTCCCACATCGGTTAAATATGGAAGGATTGGGGACTATATTAACTATAGTTTTGAGTAAGGGTTTGGGACCCCAAGGGGTGACCCAAGTTTTAAAAAGGGGGAGGACCTAGGTGAGCTTGGGTTCGGGGCTAAGCCCCACGCGTGCCGCCGCCACCCGCCCGGTCCGGATCGAGTCACGGGTCGTGGGCTTTCTTCTGGAATTCTCTTTTGGTCTCCGAAATATTTTTTTATTTACACTTTGGTCCGTGAAGATTTCGAAAATGTTGCAACGGCTTTATCTTCTCCAAACGGCGCCAGCCAACGGATCTGACTTCAACAGTCAAAATATGTCCTCTTCTTCATCTATAAATTGAACATTACTGTTCGGTTCAAACACACGAAAGGAGAAAAACAAATCAGAAAATTCTCTCCTCTTTGCAATCTGTTCAATATTCTTTTTTTCGCCAGAATCAACATTACTAGCTTTGTATTGTTGGTTGTTGCTTTTTTATCTTGGAAGACTATTGTCCAATACCGTAAAAGCATCTATACGGGGAAATTTTATCTTAAAGAAAAAAAGTCATCTCTCGACTCCACATTTCCTTCTTGATTAACCTTTCTGATACATTTTTACCTACCAAAACAAAGATATATATACACATTACTAGTATTTAACATATTCAAGATTATTTTTTTTGCATGGTGCATGAACAATGATTAATGTGTAAAATGTATTTACAATTAGTTCACCATTAATAAAAGTAATCGAAGAGAAAAAATATTAACCTCAAAATATAATGAAATTGCCCGTCGAAGAAAGAAGAAATTGACAGAAATTATGATGAAGAGGAGTGCTAGGGTTTTAACTTTTAAATAATGAGATTATGCAAAACTATGAAGATAATTTCCAAGACTTTATTTTATTTAAAAATGGAAAGTGAAAATTTGGGCCTTTTGGAGATCGTTTCAGAATGGAAATTCATTAATGTGAAGAATAAAAGAAGAAATCAAATATCTTATCAATATATTAAGTAATTACTTTTCAGATTTGTTACTTTAATAGTAGCATGCCAAGGGGAACAAAAGGCCATACCATATCCTATGCGAGATTATGCCTTTACATTATAAGATTATTTAATATAATTACCTATAATAAGTAAAGTTGGTAACTTAGAAAATAAGGCAAAAAACTTACTATAGATTAAATTACATTGATTGAGTAAAAAATCTTTACACTAAGAACTCGATTTTAACATATTGAAAAAGAAATATGTGACAAACATATTGGTTAACTATAAGTTTATCTAATGGAACTAACAATTGAAAATAAAATGTGAAAAAAGTAGCTATAAAATTAGATTTTTCAAATTTTCTTCCTTTTCCCAACTTAAATGCATGTTAAAGAATCACTTGAATAACCTTTAATTTATTTTTTTACATGTAGGAGGAGTACAACAAATTGACTTATAAAGTAAAGAGAAAATAAATAATTTTCAAAAAATGACAGTTTAAATATTGAAGCAATTAGTTTAAATGTGATATTATAAATAAGATATAAGTAACTAATTCGCATCGCGCGGGTACGCCTATAATAAGTAAAGTTGGTAACTTAAAAAATAAGGCAAAAGACTTGCTATAGATTAGATTACATTGATTGAGTAAAAAGTCTTTACACTATCATTGTCGATGACTCGATTTTAACATATTAAAAAAGAATTTAAGTTTTGTGCATTGCCAATGTATAAGTTTCTACATTAAGTAAAGTTAGACTTAACCAAGTAAATTATCATAGCAAATTTGATAAGCTCACCTGAAAAACATGATAGTAACTTGCTAATAGCCAATTAAATTGAATTGATGGTGTAAAATTCTTTACATTGTCATATATATAACATACATTTATTTAAAAACCAACAAGCATTTAATTTTCAATATTGGAACGGTTAACATATCCAAAAGATGGTCTAATACATGTATTGCATAAATTATGGAAGCGCCCCCAAGTGTGTGGCATAGACGCCTTATCAGTCGAAGGGAGTCGGAGATGAGACAAGGGAAATCACACTTTTAAGTCTCAAAAAAAGCCAAAAACACACCAGCTAATTTCTTGTCATGAGCTTTGATAGACAAAGTTGTTCCATATTTGTTCTGATGAGACGTAGTAACAAGTACTAGGTAGATTAGTCGAGGTGCGCGTAAACAAATGCTAATGGCAAAGAGTGCTATCATTTGCAAATGTGTTAAAGGAGAAGTATTGAAATCACCCTTAGCACCAATTCATCAGATCATATACAACACAGTTGAATAACAAAAACAAATAAACTCATTTCAGGAATTAGCGAGTTCCAAATAAATGCAAAGAGCATATATCATTATTATTAATAACAAAAAGATTGATCTATCGGACAAGTTTAATCTGAGGACCCTATGAGATATGGCCAGGTGGACTCATTTTCTGGTATATTTCAATTAACAATTAACAAGACTTGGATTTCTTTTGACACTTCCATAAAAAATATTTGCATCAAATGAAAACTACATCAGTAATTGTCAAGTCTTGTATTTCCACAAGGAACCAGTTAAGTCTTCCTTCATCAACATGTCTAGAAAGAAAACCTGAGTGAACCTAAAATCGCCTAAATCATGAATCCTCAGCTTATTACTTTTGAAACAACCCCGGCGCCAACTGTTCTGCCACCTTCTCTCAATGCAAATCTT
This sequence comes from Anisodus acutangulus, assembly GCA_029783415.1. Taxonomy (NCBI): domain Eukaryota; kingdom Viridiplantae; phylum Streptophyta; class Magnoliopsida; order Solanales; family Solanaceae; genus Anisodus; species Anisodus acutangulus. The sequence continues at coordinate 47,353,114 of CM056506.1, read as the reverse complement.
TGCCCTGCAAATTTGTGCATAAAATGGCATTAAAACAATCAGATCGGTTCTATGATGCTAGATTAAAAACACGTAAACTGAGTATCATGTCTAAAATATAAATTCATTTGACTGAATAACGCAGCCTAATTGAGAAGCACATATCCATACTACTTTCCAAGAGAATGTTAGATACAACGGACAGAAGGAAAAACATTTTGTAAGCTACCTAAAAGTATCACATCTACCCCGTAACATCAGTGAAATTGAAACCTAACACATATTTCATTCTTTTCAAATGCAAAGACAGGAGAAACAAATACGTGATTTATTTCCATCTGTCCAAGCCTTGTTGGACAAAGTTAGGTGGTACTTGTGCCGGTGGGAAGTAACAGGTACCCCGTCGAATTAGTCAAGGTGAGCACAAGCTGGTCGGGACACAACAACAACAACACACCCCGTGTAATCCCACACAGTGGGGGTCTGGAGAAGGTAAGATGTACGCAGACCTTACCTCTCTACCTTTGTGGGGTAGAGAATGTTTCCGATAGACCCTCGGGCCAGGACACCACAGTTATAAAAAAAATATTTGGCTTTACTATCAAGAAAAATGTTACTTGACTGACCTAGTCATCACAAGTGCATCAAAGAATTTTCATGACTGATCCAAATCCCTAAGTTATCAGATAATCAAATTCATTAGCCCCATTGAGTTATCTTCATAGGTTTGGGCCAGTGAGACTGTACCATGTTAATCTAGATGTAGTAGCAGGATTACGGGGCATAAGGTGTGTGACGACCATGAATCCAACAATTTCGAGAATAAGATTGAATATCACATCAGTGGTGAGACCGTAACAATCAATGAAATCAAATCCCTTGTAAAAGTGACACCATAAGCTACCCCAAGCGAGGTGGTTTGTAAAGTTTATATTCTGCCATTAGAACAAATTGTAATTCTCTAATGATAATGGACATTTTGAATAAATCATTGTCCATGTTCAAGGGGGTAAATAAGTATAATCAGAAATTCTACAAGAATACTTGCATCCATAGAAAACCAAAAGCCTGAAGAATTTACTCACCTGCATCAAGGGGAACTGGAGACATCAGTTCAAAAGTAGCAGTAACATTATCCCCAGGCATAACCATCTTGACATTTTCAGGCAACTCCACTTTGCCGGTGATGTCAGCAGTCCTCATGTAAAACTGAGGCATATAATTTGAGAAGAAGGCAGTGTGTCGACCACCTTCATCCTTTGTAAGTACATATATCTCTGCCTCAAATTTCTTGCATGTTTTCACACTTCCAGGCTTTGCAATCACCTAAAAGACAAAAGTCCTCTAAATGTTTGCAAAATATGTATGTAAAAGAAAGTCACGTTATTTTCTTAAGAATTCAGACTCCGACTTCTTCATAAATTACAGGACATGCTTCAAACAATCACCAAAAGATTAAATAAAATTTGATTACTCCTATTTTATGTCGTTGACGTGGAAAACTGAACCAAGAATTCTCTTTTTAGGCTGCTTTTAATAAATTTCATACGATATGGATATAACATGACGTGGAAACAGCCTCTGGCAGAAATGCAAGGTAAGGCTGCGTACAACAGGCCCTTGTGGTCCGGCTCTTCCCCGGACCCCGCGCATAGCGGGAGCTTAGTGCACCGGGCTGCACTTTTTTGATGGATATAACATGAATTCTACAACAGTGGAGCTAGCAATAAATGAAAATAAAGATGAAGACAGGTAAGAAGTTCTATGAAGGAAGTCACGGCAGCTTGCCACAAACTGACCACAAAAAGTCCAACTAGTTGTAACAGAATTTCAAACGTACCATTCCTCGCATAATGTCGTCTCGTTTCAAACCACGAAGAAGAAGGCCAACATTATCACCAGCCTAATTAAGAATATTTAAAAAAAATGGAAAGAAAGATCAATTGATGGAGTAAGAAACTCTTAAAGAAATGATAAAGATCAGTTTAGATTTTTACTTGTCCATAGTCCAAGCTCTTCTTGAACATTTCAACACCAGTAACTGTAGATTTTAAAGTTCCCTATAAAAAAAATGATATTAGGAGCATGTGTTACAAAGCAGAGTTACATACTTTATCATGTACCAGATATTTAACAAAGGAATCAGAGCTGTTAAACTTCAAATCGAGCTAAGATTGGGATTAGGATCAAGCATCTTAATCATCAGAACAGTAGATAACCTCAGCCATCACTTATGAATAGAGCAGGGACTCAAACCTGACAATTATATAGCACAATCCATCTAAGGCATCTGCTTGTACTCTTAACAGATAAGGTTGTGTAGAATTCTATCCAGTAGCCAATAATGCCAATAAGATAAAGCAAAAGTTATTTGGTTATTAATCAGGTGATGACAATGTTTTTTTGTCCTCGGCAATTTCAACCGAAACAGGGAGAACAAGCAGATATAATCCAAGATAACTGCCCCTGGAAATTAATACGTAGTTAAATTATGAAATAACAATTGCGTCCCCAAATGAAGAATAAAAACAAAAGGATTACATGTTACCTGCATCAGCCCTAAAATCTCCACATCTTCTCCAACTTTTATGGTTCCTTGTTCAACACGGCCAGTAGCAACAGTTCCACGTCCCTACGAAACATAAAGAGGAAATAATCACCAAAAGAAACTAATAACAAATACCGGAGTCCAGCACCGAAGAAGCATTAATTTGCTTTTTCTATTTCAGCAGATTTTCGCCCCTTAGTTTTGCAGCAAAAGGGTTCTGAAAAAAGAACTCTTGAAAACCACAAAGCTAAAGAACATCTAATACCTGAATCGAAAATACATCTTCTATCGGCATTAAGAATGGTTTATCAAGCTGACGCACTGGATCAGGGATATATTCATCTACTGCCTCCATCAACTTCAGAATAGCTTTTTTTCCAATTTCTTCACTTGTACCCTGTAATGCAGACAGAGCTGAACCACGAACAATAGGGATGTCATCCCCGGGAAATTTGTAGAAACTAAGTAGCTCTGCAGAACAGGAAAGCTCTTGTAAGGAAATTTAGCAAAGATGTTATGGTAGTTACCAAGAATTCAAAATGCAATAAAATTCACAAGTGTCCAAAAAATCTGGTTACCTCGGAGTTCCATTTCCACAAGTTCCAGGAGTTCTGGATCATCAACGGCATCACACTTGTTTAGGAAGCACACAAGTGATGGTACACCTACCTATGAAATGTAGGCACGGAGTAAAATTAGAATCACGACATGGAGCTTTGAGTTATTTTACTAGTCTATCCACAAACTGACACATATCCACCTGGCGTGCAAGCAGAATATGCTCCTTTGTTTGTGGCATGGGTCCATCAGGAGCAGATACGACTAGAATACCACCATCCATTTGGGCAGCTCCGGTAATCATATTCTATGGAAAAAGAAATAATGAGAAAGTGGACAAAATGGGAGTCTGTATTAGGAAAAAAGGAATTATTATCTTGTACTGGAAATCAAGTTTTTGACATTGACAAGCATAACCTATAACACCGGACAAAAACCTATAACACCGGACAAAATTATCCAAAGAGGGAGTTCAAACAGATGCATTACTAGCTGACATTCTTTAATTATCACACACTGTCTCAAAAAGTTGTTACTTTTTTCAAGAATGGTAAGGTTGTATAAATGAAGCACAAAAATTGTGCCAAAAGTTATATACAGATTAGTTCCTTTACAATTACTGAAGGAAGCTGAGAAATTCTAGCATCCTATCACAAATAGTTTCTTTGTCAAGCAAAGATAAGCTTGATATGAAGCATTTCCTTGGTTGCCGTTAATAAGTAATCCCTATGTAATAAGCACTTTCTTTAATAAGTAACACAAAACCCTATGTAATAAGCACTTAAATCATAAAGTACAATAAATGAGAGAACTGCATCAAAATAGGTAGGTTATGCATCTCACTTTAACATAATCAGCGTGTCCTGGGCAATCGACATGAGCATAGTGTCTTTTAGCCGTCTCATACTCCACGTGGGCCTAAAATACATCAGTTCCAGTGTCAAAGAAAAGAATTAAAAAGAGGGTGTCAATTAAAATGGTGTAACATCCCTACCGTGGCAATAGTGATTCCTCTCTTTTTCTCTTCAGGGGCTTTATCAATTTCATCAAAAGCAATGGCCTTTGCTTTTCCTTCTTCTGCTAGGACCTAGACAAGGGATAGGTTCTTCTCGGGTCACGGATTGATTAGATAACTGAATGAGGAGAAAAGGAAAAATGTCGCAAACGGAGGGAAGCAAAATAACAAATACCAAGCCAACCTTACCTTTGTAATCGCGGCTGTTAGAGTAGTCTTTCCATGATCAACATGGCCGATAGTTCCCACGTTAACATGAGGTTTTCTGCAGTTACCCAAAAGATGTTATTAGATGAGAACAGAAATCAGCTGGTGCAATTTTCAATCTCAGTTTTAGCATATCACAACTGAGAACAGATGGAACAGAAATATGGGCAAAGTAGAGCAGAATAGATATCACCGGACTCATATAGCTGAACCCCAGCTACTTAAGGATTGATACGTAATTTGTTGATTGTTTGCTTGATGATTTGGCATTTGTCCTTGATAGTTATATTTCCATTCAACCAGAAAAGAGAAACCCAAAAATCTCCATATTTCAGGAACAATATATGTCAAATCAGTACAAGTCTAGACACGAAAAGAATTTGCATCAATAAAGCTGGAGCTACAGAGGAACACTTACATATATGCGTACATGAAGAAAGAATAGAAACCACTAAATGGGTATCAGATTAATCCAGAGGAAGTTTATCTTATGTTTGGGTACAGGTGGCTCTTAAGTAGGATAAGGAAGATCCATCCTCGAAATGGAATTAAAGAAGAAAAAAGTGTACTGGAAGGAAGAAGCAAAACAGCTATAATGGTTTCATTACAAGACCAGGTGTGAAGGCTACTAGCATAACTAAAAGGCAATCAAAGAACTTATAAGGGTGCTCCAATCAATTAATCAACTGTACCTCTGATACCAAGCATCAAGGTCGAGCATTCATTCCAATACTAGATAATTTTCCCTTTAAAACAAATTAGGGATTCCGACACTCATCCTTACACTAACGTACAAGTCTCTAAACAATAGAAATTGAATCTTATGTTTGAGTGAAGGTGGCCTTGGATCTCCACCATTGGTTCAAAAATGCAGAAATATCATAAGCATCTAGCATTTCACTCGATAGAACTGAATGGAGAAACAAGTAAAACTGCTATATGGGTGCTTGCTTAATCCAATCAATCAACTAAGCCTCAATCCATAAATTAGTCACGATCGGGCATCTGAATCCTCTATACACCTTTGATACTATTGGAGATCATTTCATTTCAATATTAGACAGCTTGTTTTTAAGAAAAAATAGGGGTTCTCATGCCCTATCCCTACACTAATGTACAAGTCTCTAGACAATAAAAAATTTAATCTTAGGGTAGGTTGGCCATGGATCTCCACCATCGCTGAATAAGTTTGCACTCAGCATTTAATTGATGACAACTGATGGATAAACAAGCAAAAGTGTCTTCTTTTGATAAAGTAAGGTAAGGATTATTAAAAAGTGGCACCAAGTAGATGAATTGGGGTGTGTAATACAAAAGCAAAAACTCAAGACCTTATTGCACATGTAAGGAGTTGAGGAATTCTATCAAAGTATCAACATCATAAACATTTGTCATCTTACACCAATATGCTAATATATTTGATCTTCCACAAGCATTTCTTTCTTCCTTCAAAAATCCTATGGTTTCTCTCCTTCCAAATAGCGGCACTCGTAGTTTTCTGTACCAGCAAAGGAGTAATTTTTTTTGTGCTATCTGGCATACGCCATTTCAGCTCTAAAAGATTCAGAATCATGCTCCATATTTGAGAAGTGACCTTACAGTTAATAAAGAGATGGTTCACATCTTCATAGCCATCCTAATAAAGCATGCATCTATGACAATAAATAATTACACCTCTTCTTGTCTGATTGGTGGAGGTAAGGTCTGTGTCCACTCTACCTAACCAGACCCCACGGTGTGTAATTCACTGGGTATGTTGTTGTTGTCTGATTGGTACTCCAATCAATCAATTAACTACTCAAGAGTTGGGCATATCAATCATCTATATACATTCTTCTCTATTCGAACTTAATTTCATCCTAACAAAACATATATATTCATTTTACAACATAGTTTTGCCTTTAAAAAGGCGGTTTTCATTACAAATCTCTAAACATTAATCTTACGTTCGAGTGAAGGTAGCCATGGATCTCCACCACGGGTGATTAGAAAATGTGGGACCCGCCTCATTTGAGAATTGACTGGGCACTGATCCTCTACAGCAACAGTAGTATAATTGAGGTGCAACTGCAATCAATTGCTTAGAATTTGAGCTTCGAAAAGAAATTGACGCCATTGAAGAAGCTGAGGAAAATGATTGGGATTTTTGTATAGGGGTTTAGGGTTGCTTCAAATGGACCTTATGGGCCGGGTTTAGTTAAATGGAGTTGCAAACATTTCTACAAGTGGGCTTTCCTACGAGGTCCATGTAGTGATGGTAGTGGATCCTGTACCGGTCCGGATCCGTTGGATCCAGATCCGTTTTATAGGATATTAATTTTCAAAATTTGGACCCGACGAATCCGGATCAGACCCGGATCCATTTCTGACGGGTCGGATCTGGATATGAATCTTATATTTGAGATCCGTATCCGGTCCAGATTCGACCCGTGAATCCGTTTTTTTATTAAATAGATTATACATTTATACATCTATCTCTTTAATTTTCTCGGCCATGCCCAAGTCCATAAAGGACCGAAGCCCAGCCCATGCATGTTAAGCCGACGAAATGGTAAATGCCTAAGGGTCAAAGCCGCAAAGTCTCCTCACTCATCACTCCTCAGTCATTACTCATTCATACCATACGAAAGGGGCAAAGAGCCAAAGACCAAAACCCTAGTCCCTAGCCATCTTCTCTACTTGCCATCCCTACTCATACGACGTCAGTCCATGTCCACCCCTTCCGATTCCAAGGTAGTAAGACAAATCAGATTCAATACTTCCTGCCATATTAAACGGTGAGTTCGATTTTTTTTTGGACCTTTTAACTTCTGTTAGTTCTTCTTTTTTTTAGTTCTTCTTTTTGTTAGTTCTATTTTTTTATTTATATAATATTTGATGTTTTGGGATTTTGAAAGATATATTAACGGTCATTTATATAATATTTGATGTTTTGGAATTTTGAAAGATTTATTAACAGTCATTTATATATAGGGTGTGTGAAATTTCTGGTGAAGGAAAGATAGTGTGTGTGTGTATTATTGTTCTTTAGGAAAAATGATGAAGAGTATGGGAATCGAAGGTAATGGTGGCAGTGACACCAATTTTTTGGAGAGTTATGTGCTTCAATTTAGTAGTAGTGTTAGATGAGATACGGTCAAGAGTATATATACAATGCATTTTTTACATGATACTTCTATGTTATGATACTTCTCTGTTATGTGCATGATACTTCTCTGTTATATACAATGCACTGGTCAAGAGTATATATACAATGCACTTATTTTTTTTTTACAGTATTGGGATTTAAATATGTTAATTGGACTAAAATGTGCATGATACTTCTCTGTTATGTGGTTAAGTAATGTATTCAAATATTTTCTTGTAGGAAATGGATAGTGAACAATCTAACAATAATACAAATGCTACTAATAAAAGTCATGCTGCTTCTTTTAGCCCACCTCCAGTGCCTCTGCTTTGTGGAGTGGATGATTTAGAAATGGATTCAGAAGGTCTTATTGAGGTTGGAGTAAAAGAAAAAAGTCAATCAAGTAAACTAACAAGCAAGAAACTCACTTCCGAGGCATGGGAATCTTTTGACAGGGTCGTAGTGAAAGGTATTACAAGAGCAAAGTGTAAATATTGTACATATTTACTCTCTTATAATAGTGCGAATGGAACCTCACATCTTCTTAAACATTCTAAGAAGACATGTCCGGGAAAGCATTTGCGGATTGGAGTTAGTGGTCAAACATAATTGAAGGTTAAAACGGAAGCCGATGGGTCTACTACTTTAGAACTTAAAGAAAAGGGAAAGGAAAATGAATTTGATCAAGACTTTTCAATGAGAGAATTGGTTGGTATGGTGGTGATTCATGAGTATCCTTTATCCATTGTAGATCATATAGGTTTTAAAAGGTTCGTGAGGAGTCTAAATACTCATTTCAAGATGATTTCGAGGAACACTTTGAAGAGTTACATTTTGAAAAAGTTCAATGAAGATAAGGGTTCTCTTAAAGCTCCGTTGGAGCATAATGATGGTAGAATTGCAATAACTACCGACATGTGGACGACTTCCAACCAAAAAAGGGGCTACATGGCCGTGACATCTCACTTCATTGATCAACAATGGGTTTTACGCAATCGAATCTTAAGGTAATGAGCTTATTCTTATTTATAAATGCTGATTTTTTAGATTTATTGTATGTGTTTAATGTATGTTTTTATTTAGGTTTTGTTTTGTGCCATGTCCACATACAAAGGGGTTATTGCAAAGATTTTGATGGATTGTTTGTCTCAATATTCTTTGGAAAACAAAATTTCATCGGTTGTAGTTGATAATTGTACCACTAATGATGCAATGATGAATGTTTTATTGGAGAAATTGAAAAGTAGGTATCTAATGTTAGGTGGGGAGTTTTTGCATATGAGGTGTAGTGCTCATATTCTAAACTTGATTGTGAAAGATGGTTTAGAAGTAATTGATCCCGCAATTGAAAAAGTTCGAGATTGCATTTTATTTTAGATGTCTACTCCTAAAAGGGTTGAAAATTTTGAGGAGGCTTGTCGGCTTTTGAATATTTCTAAACCTAAAAGAGTGGTTCTTGATGTCAAAACTAGGTGGAATTCTACTTACTTGATGATTAATACCGCTTTGCCTTTTCAAGATGTATTTGCTAAGTTAAAACGTATGAATAAGAAGCTCAAGTTAGTTATTCCTAGTGAGAATGATTGGATGATGGCAAAACTTGTTTGTGAGAAGTTGGAAATTTTCTACAAGGCCACTAGAGTGTTTTCCGGTAGAAATTATCCTACTTCTAATTTATTTTTTCAAAATGTGTGTGAGATAAGACTTGCTTTGAGGCGTTGGGTGGAGAGTGATGTTGAGACTATTAGAATGATGGCTAAAAATATGATTGACAAGTTTGACAAATATTGGCATAATATTAATGAGATGTTGGCGGTTGCTTCAATTTTAGATCTAAGAAATAAAATGGATTGTGTGGAGTACTATTTTAAGAGATTGTACAAAGATGATACTGATAATGAAGTGGCAAAAGTTACAAAAATCTTGATAAACTTGTGGTTGAATATCAAATGAGAAGTGAGGGAAATAAAAGCCATGAACCTTTTTCAAGTGGCAAAGAGGAATTTCAGAGTCTTGTGATAATGATGAGGATGAATATGTTCAAGCTAAAAGTACAAAGAAAAGAAAGATGAATGTGAGGGGTGAGGTGGAGCATTGTTTGGTTGTGTAATTATTTACTTTTAGAGAAATTACATAAATAGCTATAGTTTAGAGCGTTAGTTACAATATATAGCAACATTTTGCGGATTTATGATACTGTTGTTGTATCAAGCAAGCTCAGGGAGGTATCAGTCGTATTAGTGAAAAAGTTGTATCAGGTGGGTATCAGTTGTATCCGTCCATATTATATTAGCTAAAATCGCATAGAATTGTATCAATGCATATTTTATCAGCGTTGATAGCTACATTTCATAAATACAATAATTATATTTAGGAATTTTTTAAAGCTATAACTATATTTAATAAATACAATCTAAATATTTACCACATCGTGTAATTTTTCTAAAGTTAGTCTCTCAACTATCATCAATACAGGAAGATTACTTTCCCACAGACCTCTCTAACTAGAGAAATCAAGTATGCATACTATCTCCAAGATTCCTTATTATTATCGGGACGTGTCTCAGTTCAGTATAGTTAATTATTCGAAATGACCAAACTAAAGTATCATAACTTGGTTAGTCTTTACATGACCAACTACCTTATAAGTTATTGACTATCATCCATAATGACCAACTAAATATCATGACTTGGTTAGCCTTTACGTGACCAACTATCTTATAGGCTATTGGCTTCTTTTCTAACTAGTAATTATTTTTTATCCCATGTTATACTAGTTCACATGCTATCAAATATTTAGAATATACTTTTAACTTCCATCCAACTCTTCTTAAATTTCATCTATTCCTGCAATTGAAACCTTGTAATTCATCAATGAGGGATGACATACTTTTCTCAACTTGTCTTAACAGGATATTCCAACAACACATTGTATCAAATGGCGTCATTCAATGATGTTTGAAAAAATAATATACTATTAAATACTTATTATAGTTTGTACTTTGTACATTGTAATAGAAGTAAATCCTTATTAAAACTCCACGACGTCAAACCCAAACTCGTATATTAACTCAATTTTTGACATAAGTCCACATATATTAGATGCATAAAATTGCACATATATTAGATGAACAATCTAAAGATATCTCTTTATAGTAATATAGTGGAAATTATTGGCTTACGGCTAAGCTCACACAGGGTTTTCCAAAAGGCCTTCTACACAATTAAGAGTATTCAACCTTATAATAGTTTCTTTTTTTTTTCTATTTTCATGTGAGACTTTGTTCACACGCACACCTAACAATCTCACATTTGAACTAAGTTCTACTATGACCGATCACCATTCATATATGGTTTAGTTTGGAGATTAACTGTGTGTCATCCACGTTCGAATTTATGTCTTCAAAGTTATGAGTAAAGGTAGCAACCTAGCATGTAGACGTACGGACAAAGACACTAAATCAGGCTCCACGTCATCACTTTGTCATCTCCATACTCGTCTCGCCGATCCATTGACTTGGGTCTTTCAATATGTGTAAGGGTCATTCGCACAAATGCCCCTATTTTAGGGTGGTCTTTAATTTTTTTCCTTCAAATTTGTGTTCTTTAATTTTTGCACTTCATTATTTTTTGGCGCAACATAATTAGAATTTCGCAAGGCATAATTAGAGTTTAACTTCAACATATGTATCATAACATCCACACAAACTATGTCGGATAAGCTATAATTTTCAACACTCAACATAATATGAAAAATGATATAATTTTAGATTTTGACGGCATAATTAACGTTTAACTTCAATATATGTATCATAACATCCACACAAACTATGCCGGATAAAGCATAAATTCCAACACTCAACATAATCTAAAAATTACTATAAAACTATGTTGCATAACTTAATTCCTACATAATTTATGACGCGCGAAGCAAAATTTCAGTTTTCGAAGAGAAAAATATTATAGAGACTATGCCTTGCAAAATAGACCTGGATATTTTTATAAAATAAACAACATGTGCAAAAATTAAAGACCACGAATATGAAGGGCAAAAATTAAAGAACGGTGCGTTTGAAGAGCAATCCGCGCGGAAAAATGTAGGTGTAATATTGTTCTTTTTAGGCCAAGCCCACACAATTTTTACCTAAAAGTCTCACACCATTAAAAGTATTCAACATCTTATGAATAATTTATTTTTATTTTCATGTGGACTTTGTTCATACACATAAATTCAGCATACGTCACTTATAAAAGGATAAATCGATATACTAAGCTCCCGTTATACGGGGTCCGGAAAAGGACCGGACCATAAAGTCTATTGCACACAATCTTCCGTGAACTCTTAATCACATGATAAAATTTTATCTGTTACACTCAAATTCCCCTGACATTATATATATATATATATACCACTTATATGAGAGTATTAAATAGTCTCTCCAATTATGATCCAAGCCAACAGAGAGATATTCTCGACACACATTTGGTCCAGCTTGAGACACCCACCTGAGAACCTGATTCCACTTTTATATATGCTGATTATGTTTAGTTATACACAGTTTCCACTTTCCTAGGAAAATCAATAATTTGCCTATTGACATATATGCTTTCGTAATAGTAGATGCATTTATCTTTTTCTTAAAGGGAAACATGGGATAGTCACGAATATGATACCTAATAGACCACTAGCGAGAATCATATTCATATTACGGCTAGTGACAGAGCCAAAAATTTTATTAAAAAGTGTTAAAATTTTTAAAAATAAACACATATAAAAAATAAGGAGAGTCAACATTTAATATATATATATATATATATAATTAAAATTTTGACATAGCTAAACAGTGTGATTTTCTAGCGAAGGAGTGTCAATCAACATAAGGTGGTGGCTCTGCTACTGATTATGGCTAAGGAGGCGTGCAAGTGGTTGATCCGAACCTCTTTCCTCGAAAAACTATACCGGATGTATAAGTTTATTTTTGTTACGCATAATATATAATATATGTTAAATCCTTTTTGTCTTTTTCATGTGTTCACTTCTTTATATTTTTAATCACTTTATTGACAATTCTAGCTCGACCACTGATCGAACTCGTACTATAAACGGTAAATCCACTCGTGAACATGATTTTACTGTCACAAACATATTTAAGAACGCAATTTCAAAAGTCTTTTGATTCTTAAACTTTATACCCTCAAACACCTTCGCCTAAAATGAATAGGAGGAAGTAATAATATCTGAATGTGGCATATATCCTATGATGAGGAATATCTAGGGACTACATGAGTATCAAATGATTAATTAATGTACAAGAAGCTATTATTTATTTCCTTAATCTCCTCTTATTAATATGCTCTAATCCAAACCTCTCTTCTCAACAATATTCTCAACTCACAAATATACTCTTCCCCACCTGTTTTTTTCTTGAAATTCGAAGACTCAAATGGCAAAGAATTACCAGATGAACACCAAAGACACCCAATATAAAAAGATTTTCAAGTTGGATAATAGAAAAAAACAGAGCCAAAGTTCTGTTATTTGTGCTGCTGAAATAAAAGGGAAATCAAAATCATCCATGCCTTCAGCAGGATCAAAGATGGTACTAATAGATTACAATCATACTCCTGGAAAAGTTCAGCAAAAGCAGGAAATTAAAGGTGATTTTTTAGAAGTTTATCTTTATTTATTGATGCATTTCAATATTTGTTTAGTTCATTCATGAATTAGAATATTAAGTGTATTGGTTTAGGAGAGGTAAGTGAAGGGGAGCCTTGGCGTAAAGGTAGAGTTGTCGCCATCATGTTATGTCTGGGTGGACGCTTGGACCTTGTAGAATCCTAGATTCCTAGATTCCTAGATTCCTAGATTCGAATCCATAAAGTTCAAATCTTAAATTCGTATCTGGTCATGTGACCAGGAAATCACAGGTTCAAACTGTGAAAATAATCTTACAGGAATGCGAGATAATTAAGGTTGCATATATGATAATTCTAAATATAATCCCTATGTGATCCGACCCTTTTGCGGGTCTTGTGCATAGCAAAAGCTTAGTATGTTGAATGGCCTTTTTAATTGGTTTAATAGATGCATGTATTAGTTCGTTTAATATGAATATTTTTCCTCTTCTTTTTTTTATATTACTCCTTGAGTCTCCTAGGCTTGATCCTATAAAAATTTGATTCAATTCTTATTGAATGAAATGTATGAAATATATAAAAGTATGATGTGAAATCTTGGGTGTTTCCCTTCCTCGATCTCTATCCCATAGTCACAATTTTTGAATCAATAGAAAACTTTTTTTTTGGTATGAATCGATATTATTTCATTCCAACTTCTTCTCGGAACTAAAAGAAATAGAATTAAGCCGATTCTCAAAATACCTTTCTGGATATTCCTTAATGTCCTTGCGTGTAACTCTGTTCATGTAGTTGGGGTTGAAAAAAATCAGCAAATTAAATGAAGATGCATGTACAATAGGCTAAATACAATGATGTGGATCACCAAAGGGGAAAAAACCATATTATCCATCTTGTTCAAGTAAAGTTGTGAAAGAGTTCTCCTTTCCACCAATTCACTTCTGATAAGTTTTGAGTTAAGATGTTGCTAAAGTCTGTCCAATGGTGGTGTATATTAAGCTCGAGGTCTTTTGAGCCTCCTGTTGTATCGACGTTTTCTTTTTTAAGGTTTAAAAAATATGGCAATGAATTTCCCATTGATCACTTTATTTCTTTTGATATGCCAAGCAAGAAGCGAAATAATCAAGTTTTCTGTGATGATTTCAGAATTTGCACCTATTTAAATTTATTTTGTGATCCGTCTTTGAATGCTAACTTCTTTAAAAAAAATTCTAACAGGTAAGAAGTCTGATGACAACAGTAATAACGACAAGTACTTTTCTGGTTATATCGATCGAGTGAAGAACAAGATGAGAACAACAATATCAAGTGTTGGTGTTGTTGATGGTGGTGGTGGTGGTGATGGTGGCAGCGTAACTAGAAAGGTTGCAACAAGAAGAGATAGTCTTAATGATAGGATTTCTCATTACATCAACCGTGCGAAGCTCAAGATTAGAACTACAACAATTGTTGAACGTTGTGACCATATGTAAGGTGTCATTTTGTATCATGTAGTATTGTATTGTGTTGTCACAATAATGTTTAGATAAACGGTATTGTTTGTTTTCGTTATTGCATTTTTCTTGTTCGATTTGATTGTATTTTGTTGTAAACAAAGTCGGATTCACATGATAACAAACAATATATTCGATATTCAAATATTGGCTCAACAACACAATTATACAATATAATAATACGATACATACAAATATATGTTATATATGACTAGGTGAGAATGGCCCGCGCTAGCACGAGCCCAATATTATAAAAATTGAAACCATTAACATATCCTAGTCAAAACAATAAATATCAGGATATAATATATGCAGTCTGTTGATGTTGGAAATTTTAAACTCTTCAATTTCGATCTAGGAATATAGCAAGTGCTGGGCAAAGATATTTTTTAACCTTACAATTGATTCTCTCCCAAGAATACACCTACATTGAAAAAGTTGAATTTAAGATTTTATTACCTTTTTATTTTATTTTATATGATATTCTTTTTTCTATTTTAAAAAAATCACTATAAATGTTTAAAGATGATTTGATTTTAAAGAACTTATTTTATCAAGATATTGTACATTGAAAATCATAGTTATGGACTCCAATTTATTAATATAAAATATTTTTTCTCCAAGTGAAATTTTCTAGTACACGAAGGGGTGAAAAAATGTATTTCGATATTTAGTCAAATTGCACCACATAAATTTAAATAAAAAATATATTTTTGTATTCTTGTTCTTTCTTTTGTAACATCATTTTAATTATAAAAATACTTCAATATTTTTCAATAAGAGAAGCTTCTTAATTCTTACAAAAGTATTTGAAGGCTGAATAAAAAACTTTTTCTTCAAACTCTTTTTTACTTTGGAAGAAAAACATGTCATAAGTTCTTATCCTTTTTTTTTGTGTTGAACTTTATTTAGCATATAAACTTTGATAAGTTCCTGAATTCAATGTTGAGCTTTAGTATATATAATATCAATACCTCATAGGAGTATTATACTTCATTAAATATTGGCTGGTCTTTTTTTTGCATATAAAAACAGTGAATTATTACTTATTTAAAAGTTAATTATATTTACCCCTCGCATGGTTATAATCTTATATGTATTAGTCATTTGGTATTTATCCTCCGTTTTTCTTTCATTCGACAATTAATTTGGTACTCCCTTAAGAAAATATTTATTAGCAATTAATTTTATTAATTATGCTTTAAAAATCTAATTTTGACTATTAGTAATATTAGAAGAAATAATAAATTTCTCTGAATTTGCTAAATTGGAGAAGTAAAAAAAATCTATTTTTCATATAAGGGCCAAATAAAATGAAAGGGAGAAAAAATATAGCATGTATTTATACATATAGTTGTAATATTTAATAATTAATTAATTAATATAAATTATCGCCTCATTAAATTACTTAACTATAATTTTAAATATGAATATAGATAAGTGTAATATTATATAAATATGAACATAGATAAGTATTTGCTCTTATGGAGAAAATTAAGGTAGAGTATGAAATGATTATCAGGAGTATTGGATTAAGGGCCTACTGAGCAAGCTAATCTTGCAAAATCTTTTAAAGACAATAATACCCTCAAAAGTTTCATTTAATACCTAAAAACAGACATGTTGAAACAATCTCTTCTAATTTATAGAAAAAATTATGAGAAACAACTATTCAAATGGTGTTCATCAAAAAGACAAGAAATGATATTTGTTGAGTGCTCCATATGATACACGTTCGATATCATGCATGTATGATTACTACTACAACAATATACCCATGAAATTTCACAATGTGGAGTATGGGGAGGATAGAATATACGCATACATTATCTCTATCTTAGTAGATAAAACGACTGTTTTCGAAAGACCCTCGGCTCAAGACACATCATAAACTCAAACAAAATAAGAAAAACGGTCAGATCCGAACAAAAAAATTAAAATAGTATCACAATCATACCATGGATGTATGATTGAATCTTGAAAAAGCAAAGAAGTTTATTTTATTAGTGTAATGAAGATAGTAATTAACATCGAATGAAAAAATAGACTATTTTATTCTAACCTTATCCATTCGGTATCCAAAAAGTAGACTATTTTAAAGCAGGTAAATGATCATCAACTAAAAGAAAGAGATAAATTCTAAAACGTTTTTTTTACTGGAGAATATATTGGAGAATAAAAGAAAGTCTCACAAAAACATGAGTGCGCCTCTATGTGACATCCCTTTCTACCTATCTAAAAAATTTTAATTACTATTTTGATATTCGAAATTCATCTTTTGACTAATTTTAATTCAGATTAACCTCTCATAAGTTAATTTTAAAAAAAAGAAGCTTTTTACCATGAATTTTTCTATTCTTGCCATTCGAACAAATCTTTAGTTAAGAGTGAAGAAATTTCATCAATCTCATCACACACATTAATTAGTTCTAAGTGGTACTACATAGTTATAGTCTAGAATGTTACGGGTTAGACAAAATTTAATAATTATAGCCTAAATTTTATATTTATCTGAAAAAACATTTTGATATGTATAAATTAATCATTTAAAATTCAATAATTCAAAAAGATCAAAATTTTAAATTTACTTCAAATCTTGAATCGTCTCACCATCCATCTCACTAATCAGAATTTTTTCTCCCATTTTTTTTAGTACCAAATATTCTTTTTCTGGAATAACGGCAGTGAATTCTTTTTTTTTCTGCCATTTCTTTCTGGTTGTCTATTAGTGTAGAAGATAATAGTTAAAGTTCTAATTAGTTTGGAATTACTTAGTGCCTCTTCAAGACTCTGCCAATACTAGTAGAAGCATTTATCTTTTGCCTTAATAAAAAGGGGAAAAAGAATGAGATAGTCACGAATTTAATCCCTGATTGGCCACTAGCCAGAATCATGGAGAATAAACATAGTATGAAATAACGTTGGAGTCAAAAATTTTGTCAAAAAGAATTTCTACGTGCTTGGACCATGTATTATTTCTTTCATGGTATCAGAGCAGGCCAAATGTTCTGGGATCGAACCTCACCGTCACCCATTCTCAAAAAGAATTTCCACGTGTTTAGACCATGAAAAAAAATATCAGGCCAGCACGTGAGGGGGCGTATTGAGAATATAATATTAAAAGTGTGTTCTATCTAACAACTTAAGCTTTTAGATCAGATGGGCACACACTTCAATAAATTTATATAAGGAGATTTAATTAAAGAAAATATTAAACTGTGATATATACGTGGAATTTTAACATGAATGTGTCGGGTATTACAAGGATTGCAAGAAACGGAAATTACAAGTAACTGCTTATGTAAGAATTGAAATTACAATTCAACTAGAAAACTGGAAATTACAATATAACAATAAAACCAAAATTACAATTTTTGTTGAACAAGAAGACCGGAAACTGCTTTGATTTTTGCTGAGTCGAGTGTGGCACTCTGTCCTTAAGACAATATTGCCCCGTATGTATCCTTTATACGTCCCGGACAATTCGTCTCCCAAGATAAAACAGCAATGGAACAATTGAGCAAAGGAAACTCAAAAGCTACCGTGAAGAATATTGAATAACGAAATGATGCTTGGAAGATTAGGAAGAAACTGGTTTGCTATGCTTTCTGCTTTGTGTATATTCGTGTATATGAAGTGTCCCTCAACAATGGTGTAAGGGGTGTTTATATAGGAGGAAGATGGGCTGTTTGACTGCCTCCATAACAGCCATTATTGGCCAAATAATGACCATTATGGAGGTAGTAAAACCACCAAATAAATGGAGAAAATTGCCAACGGATTGGCCATTATTGGAGGTGTAATTCAGCCAAAATAAATGGCTGAATTGAGTGCTGGAACGTTTCTGTTCTGGACCGTCGAAATTCTGACTTTCTGAAAACTTCAGGGACCAAACTGTGCATCTTGAAACTTCAGGGACCAAACTGTACTTCTGACAAAGTTTTCTGGCCCAAAAAGATAATATCCCACAGCCCGTGGGCCCGAGGACCCGGACCGGACGGGCGGGCGGCGGCGGCGCGCGTGTGGTCTTTCCTTGAACCGAAGCACATCTAGGTCCTCCCTCCTTTAAACACATGGGATACCCCTTGGGGTCCCAAACCCCAAACACATTTCGAGTCTTATATACACAACAATTCTTTCTTCCTCTACCGATGAGGGAGAATTGAACACAACACCACACTTTCCATGCTTCAAACACCTCACTTCGTGAACCAATATCTCTTTCATTTCTCAATGAAATTTGACGATTCTTGGCCCTACGGTTATCTACGTACTTAGTACATCATGCATGTGTGAAGAACCGGATTCTCCAACATACGTAACACTAGTGTTTAAGCCGTTAAAGTTGGTCGGTCGCAACTCCCGCCAAAGGCTAATTTCCAACAGAATGTTAGTATTATACTGATAACATAAATAATGGTTTTTTCCACAGGTACACTGTTTGAATCGGTGAGGAGATTAAGAATTATCTTGACTTAATTATAGGCAAATCGCTTGATAGAATTTTTTAAACTAATTTAGTATCACATATTAAAATTCATTATTAGTCTAACAAGATTTTATATTGTCCATGCATATATAATTCTATTTCTTAAGGGTATAACTACTCCAATGCATATGTACGTAATAAGTATTTCCATAATCCAATAATTTATAAAGTAATTATAGGTAAGCCTCTTGATTTTTTGGTCTCATAATATTTAGCCAAGATTCACAATAGTTCTTTCTACAAATAGAATAGTTTTAGATAAGACAAATCGTTAGGTTGCTATATATAATTGTGGAAAAGAAAGAAGAGGACAAGTAATTCATTTATCTAAGCCCCTCAAAAGTAATCATTGACTGTAGTTAATCCATGAAAGTGAGTTGCTAATTACTTTGTGATAGTAGCCCAATTGAAAAAAAGGCTAATACATGATGAGTCACTCAAATGTTATTTGCATTCAGTGTTTACACATCCAATCATTAAATTAAAGTTAATTAATATATATTTTCATCTTAATTTATGATTTAATCATTTTAAATTAGTAAAAATTTAGTGTAAATACTGGCCGAGCAAGCTTTTTTCCTTGATGCATATATTGATCTAAATAGAAAGTCAACTCTTGGTACTTTGTTTGTCTCATAATATGTAGGTCAGGATTTCATAATTTGACTTCAACATGTGTTTTTTTAATTCTTCTACAAATAGAATTATTTTTAGATAAGACAAATTGATAGGTTGCTATAATTGTGGAAAAGAAAGTAATTCATTTATCCAAGCCCCTCAAATGTATCATTGACTCTAGTTAATCCATGAAAGTGAGTTACTAATTACTTTGTGATAGAGTTAATAAATAGAATTCTCTCCCTCACAATCTTACCAAACTCTATCCTTTATTTTTTATCAATAAATCATTTATAACCTCTCCTAAACCTTCTCTTAACCTAGCCTCCCATGGCTGCTTCAACTTCCTTTTTCCTAATGCACTATTATAAATGCAAGCTGCAGGATGGCCTTTTGGAGTTTTACCCCTTGTTTTCATCTCCTTGGCCTCCTGTTTCTCTTCCTAATCAGCAATCAACTTTCTTTGATCACCACCACAACTATCGCCACCACCAGCGTCCGTGTTGGCGTCATTTTGAAACCGACTTTCCTGCATGTTCCCGTCTTCCGGGTGGCGCCCGCTTTTCGCAATGGGAGGGACTGCAGATCGTTGGGCGCCGATCGTATTCATGTGTCCATGACCCTTGATGCTGATTACTTGAGAGTGAAAGTATGTATGTCCTAGATACAATCTATATTAGGGACAAAAATATACTTGAACACATTTGTATTATTAATGAGATTAATATTTATGGCATTTGCATTTATTGAATTATTGTTTAATTGTTTGGTATATGTGCATCCCTTGAGCTTACGTTGTCATTAATAGAGTGAGATATTAATGATAGAACGTAACTCTCAAAATAGCCTCGACTAATGATCATCGAGAATGGAATATCGATGGTATGCTATAAGTCGACATGTGGTCTGCATCACATTCTTGGAGAATGTAGTATGTCTCACAACTACGAGTAATGGTTACTCGTGATGGACACATGGATACTTTGGAGAAGTATTGGTATATCCTGCCGATAAACTATTTGTTATACATGTCTATAGTGTTATCGGCGTGTGGAATATAAATGTCATTTGACTTGAGGTCAATACACACCTTGTTTACAGAATGATGTACTTTGATCAAGTTCTAAGCTTAAACTCCTTCTGGATAAGATGCAGCTTGTGTTCGGTGCATTAGGATGTAAATCAAGGTGGTAGTTGAGCCAAGAATATGATTCATTCCTCGATTGAAAATTCGAGAGAGCACTCAACTTCTCAATATTATTAGGTTGACTAAAGTCACTGGCCAGTGCAAGAGACATATTTAGAATATGGTCTAGTTGTCAACTAATAAATGTGAGATAAATTGATTAAGCCATTTGGATACACTTTGCAAATTCTAAGCTTAATCGAGTGTGTCGCGAATAAAAGAAATTTATAGTTCCGCATAAATGTTAAGTTTGCTGGATTCATGTAAACGTACTTCACATATTGAGTTCGTTATACGACGCAGTCTAGGAGTTTCATATGGACCTTAATTAGATTAATGTTGATATGTGAAGGGCTATAGGGTCACACTATATGCTATTGTTTTTTTTTTATCTAAGAGTGTATTGAGAAATTATTAAATATTCGATTGAGAATCGAGATATTTAATTTATAATAATTATGGAATATTTTTATTTGATATAAATTATTTAATTAAGTTGAATTAGATTTCAGATTTAATGAAATATGTTGGATATATTATATGGGTACTCGGACAAATACATGGAAGCAATTGAGCCAAAAATTACTGGCCCAAAATGGGAGTCGTGGCCGTCCACTTGGGCGTGTGAAGTGCTGAACATTAACATGGGCCCGTTTTCTTGTTTTATATATGTTTAGATTTTGTCCTGAACTCCTATATATATAACACATACCCCATAATTATGAGGTTACAGAAAATAACTTCTCAGTTCTAAAGCATGATTTTCTAGCTTTCTTGATTAGGAGATTCAGTGGAGTTAGATCTTGCAATCGAGGAGACTAATCGCGTGGATACCTTAGTATTGAATCTCGCGCTCGAAAACCGGTAAGTTTTCTTTTATTATGTTTTGACCATAAATATGATTATCGTATAAGCCATGCCAGGATTGTTGTTGGGTAAGAAAAAAATTTAACTTCCGCTGTGCTTACTACTTGTTTACGAACCCAACAAATCCCTACAATGGTATCAGAGTCCAGACTGGTTTAATGATTGTACGATAATCCGTAATAATGATTACGTGGGAAAATTAATTGTTTCAATTTTAAAATTAATTTAAGGAATTTAAAAAAAAAAAAAAAAAAGAAACTGAAACAATGGCGGCGGTAGCCACAGTTTCGACGCCGTCGGTGGCTTCCGGCGGGTTTTTTCGGCGATTCGACGTTGTTCTACCTCCGTCTCCACTATTATCGAGAAATCCACTTTATAAGATGGTCGATAAAGGTGTTGAGAGGTGACGTGACACGACATAGACGCCGAAAAGGCAACCGGAAGGCCGCCGACAACGGGCCTATTTTCGGCCGCCTCAGGCGTTGAAATAGTGAACTAATACCACCACTGTGACCGTCTCGACAAGAGGAATTGAACGGTGGTGGTGTTACAAGGTGAAAGCCACCGGAAAGGGGCCACCGCCGATGGCTAGATTTCCGACCGCCGTGGGACACCACACAGGGAATTGGAACCACCGGTGTGTTTGGCCAAACGTGGGCTGTCGACTGGTGGTGTTCAATTCCGTAAATTTTGCCCCGAAATCCGAATCCCAAATTTGATTTGGGGTTGGAATTGATTTTGAAAATTTAAAATAGTCCAATGACCTATTTGAAATTAAATTAGGGTTTTTAAAATTGCAATTTAACCCTTAGGGCTAATCTAAAATTTTTAGAAGTTTCTGGAATTGTAATTTAGCCCCTGAAAATTTTCAAAAAATTTAAAAGGTTTTTACAATCAACAGATTTGGTCCTTGGGGCAGACTCATAAATTTCTGAAAAACAGATTTGGTCCCAGGGTGAATCTGTAGTTATTTTAAGGTTCTGAAAATTGTAGAAAAACCCCTGAAAATTAAATTGTAACTTCTGAATTATTAAGGGAATGTTTGAATGAACAGAAAATTCCGAAATTGAAAATTGAGTTTTAAATTTGGAATTTAAATGGTTTCTAAATTGAAACAAATTAATTAACCCACGATTATTGTTATTTAGCATGTTTTTTGATAATATGCGTTTGAATTAATTGTTTTCTCCTAATTATTTAATTGATTGTCATTTAAATAATTAGTATAGAGTCCGCATTGTATATGTCTGGATAGGCGGCGCCTAGCAGAGTTTGACCGCATTATGCATGTCTGGGTAGGCGGCGCCCACTATTTATTTGACCGCATTAAATCATGTTTGGGTAGGCGGCGCCCAATATGTGTTCTATTTGATCTAGCACGCGTAATAAGGATCTTGATAAATCCCCGATTAAAATGTTCCCCAATTTAATATAAGTCTGATTTGGAATCCACGCGTCGTCCGTTATAATTGAATGAGTGCAAATTTCTTTTTCGGCTATAAGAGTGTTTACACCCTAGTGTTTGCTCTAAGTCTATGGGGACTCAGACTCTTCATAGATGCATGTGTTTTGCAGTAGCGAGTGAGAAACCTTTGTGAGTATTTATGCCCTAGCGTTTGCTCTACAAGGCCAAACTTGCTTAGATGCACGATTGCAGTCGCGTAACGGGGTTGACTTACTTAATTATGTCTTGATGCCCTAACGTCGAAATAATCTAAGGGCGCAGATCGATTATTTAGAACAGTCGGTCAAACCAAGAGTTACAAATTGTTTGTAATTGGTTTGGTGACCTACCAGGTTGTACTGTTGAAGTTATCAGCCCTAACAAATACGGAGACAGTATGAACTTGGATCTTGGACCATTATGATCACATTTGATATGAGTATATATTCTTTCATGGGGTCATAGAATATGTTAAAATAATGGGAGCTAATTAAACTAAAGACCACGTTAATTAGTTAACGAATGTGTTCATAGAAATTATGGACATGCTGGGCAATGTATGTTTGTCATTGAGATTAATATGTCTATAAGTAACTCTCACTGCTGGGTATTGGATACATCATGTGACTCACACATTTGTAATAATGTGCAGGGCCTAATGGACAACAGAAAGGTTAAACCATGAGAGGTGGACCTATGCGTTGGAAATGAAGTACGAGTTGATGCTGAGCGTGTGGGAACTTATAGATTAGATTTACCTTCGGGTTTCACATTAGAACTTAATAATTGTTATTTTGTTCCCTCGATTACGAGAAATATTATTTTCATTCCAATGTTAGACATTGAGAGTTTTTTCTCATATATTGCTAATGGCAGTTATATATTATTTTTCAATGGTATTGTTTGTGGAAATGCTCCGCTTGTGAATAGTTTATTTATTTAAATGGTTTCTAAATTGAAACAAATTAATTAACCCACAATTATTGTTATTTAGCATGTTATTTGATAATACGCGCTTGAATTAATTGTTTTCTCCTAATTGTTTAATTGATTGTCATTTAAATAATTAGTATAGAGTCCGCATTGTATATGTATGGGTAGGCGGCGCCCAATAGACTTTGACTCATTTGTCCAAGAACATGTTAGACGTATTACAAATGATGAAGTTCGTCATCATTATCTTGGGCATAACATTCAAAATGAGCTAATACTTTTTCTTGCTTCTGCAATTAAAAATGAAATCATTAAGAAAATCAAACAAGCAAAATATTTCTCCGTGATACTTGATTGTACTCCTGATGTTAGTCACCAAGAGCAAATGTCTTTGATAATAAGATATGTGGATGTTTCTTCAAATTTTGTTAGCATTGAGGATTTTTTTTTGGGATTTTTGAATGTGAGTCATACAACTGGCCAATGACTTTTTGATGTTTTACAAAACGAGAGTTGAAACATCTCGATCTTGACATATTTGATAAGCGAGGACAAGGTTATGATAATGGATCAAATATGAAAGGAAAACATCAAGGTGTACAAAAGAAATTTTTAGACATGAATCCGAGAGCCTTTTATACTCCTTGTGGTTGCCATAGTCTTAATTTGGCATTGTGTGATATGGTTAACTCTTGCAGTAAAACTAAAGATTTTTTGGGGATTATTCAACGCATTTATACAATTTTTTCCAATTCTACTAAGAGATGACAAATTTTGAAAGATAATGTAAAAGTGACACCAAAATCATTGTCATCCACTCATTAGGAGAGTCGTGTAGATAGTGTCAAAGCTATAAGATCTCAAATGTCGGACTTTAGAGAAGCTTTACTTGAAGTGGCGGAAAATGATCTTGATTCTAAAATACAAAATGAAGCTAAATCTTTAGCGACAAATGGGCTTGGTGATTTTGAGTTTTTAATGGCAATAATTATTTGCTATTAGTGTGGTTAGCAAGCTTTTACGATCAAAGGATATGCTTATTGATGTTGCCATGAAAAAAATAAATGGGTAGGTATCATTCTTTGAAGGATATAGAGAAACTGGTTTTCATAATGCCTTGAATACTGCTAAGGAAATTGCTACTGAATTGGATATTAATCCAGTATTTCCTCAAAGGTGTATAATTCGTAGAAAGAGACAGTTTGATGAGAATTTAAATACCCCATCGGTTGAGTTATCTGAAGAGGAGTCTTTTAGAGTTAATTATTTTCTTTGCCTCGTCGATCAAGCCATCATTTCTCTTAATAAGAGATTTGAGCAATATCAAGAGTATGAAAGTATTTTGGTTTCTTGTTTTCTTCTCACAAGTCACAATCATTGGACGATGCAAATTTAAAGTCTTGTTGTAGTAATTTTGAAGAGGCATTGAAATATAATGGGCAATCTGATATTGATGGAAATGAATTATCTGTGGAGCTAAAGTTATTAACAGAACTCTTGCCTGGAGAAAAAATTGGACCGATGAAAATATTAACATATTTGAAAAACTTAGATTTTTTTCCTAATACAATTGTTGCATATATAATTTTATTGACTATTCCCGTGACAGTTGTATCTGCAGAAAGAAGTTTTTCAAAACTGAAGTTGTTGAAGTCTTACTTACGGTCTACCATGGTACAAGAAAGGCTTTATGGATTAGCATCGGTAGCAATTAAGAATGAAATTTTGGAGAATATACCATATGAGGACTTGGTTGATGAATTTGCTTCAAAAAGTGTTAGAAGGATAACTCTTTTTAAGTAGGGATTGATTAACTTGAAGTTGTATTGAGTTGTTATTTATAATTTAAAATAATTTTTAATTATTGAAATCGTATATTTACTTATATTAAGGGTCCATTTTTATGAATTAGAACATAACCCCCAAAATATTTGAGACGTCCTAGACACTAAACATGCCCAGAAGATGTTATGTTTCACTTTTTATGTGTAAGACATGAACCTGTGGTATTTTCTAGCATTAAGTCCACTTTCCCTTACCTCAACTTCAAGCTCCCTACAGGTGCCCGTAGTAGGCCGGCCGCCCTACCTAAACCAATCATCATATCGGTCCCTAGGCCCCATTACTGAAAAGGCTCGGCTTCAAAACCGTACGTGGAGCTTCCGCCTCATACGGAAGCTCTACATATTATGCATGTTGATCATAAATGGAACCAACATGGATTGGGTGGTGACAATATTGAAGGTAAATGTATCCTATTACATTGGAGTGGTAAAGGTAAACCATGGTTGAGATTGGATTCAAGAAAACCATGTACTGTCGATCATCTATGGGTTCCTTACGATCTTTATCGTTCCTCCAGACATTCCTTCGAGGAGTAATGCGTATAGAGCACGTGTGCAGACAACAACGAGTTCTGAATTTTAACTTGAACGGTTCTGTATTTATGTTCTTGGTACTACTGAACCATTGTACGTACTTTTAAAATTATGGGATTCATAATTTAATATTTATTGAAATTTTAATGAATTGTCGCATATATACATATATACAAGTTTCGTGTAAAAATGATAGTGTTGTTCAACTGAATACAAATTAACCTTCTTTAACTAGATCAACGCATTGTAATAGGTGTATAAGGCCTATTAAGGGAGTAGATGTTTTCTACTGATAGTTTTGTTAGTAATCTGTGTCCAAAACAGTAAACCAGAATATATGAAATAACTTTGAAACCAATTAAATGAGAAAATTAGAAACGTTAATTAAATATTTGAGTCTACAGAATTTACTGTGTGTCTTTAAGGAATTTAATTCATCACTGTACGTGAGGTTTTGAATATCCATGATAGAACGGATATACCTATTATTGGAGTAGCGGTACCACAAACACCAATAACTTCGTCGAACTCAACATACATAGCAAATCACACGACTCTATGATATTTTTGTTTTCAGAAAAAAGAATGTAGAGAAGAGGGGAGAAATTTCTAAATTTTCATTCTATAAAACCTGATGGAAATTGTTATGTATTTATAGCCAATAAAGAAAAGACAAAGAAAATGAATGAAAATGTGTGAAGCCTTTTCCATGAAAAGATACAATGATCTATTTTTCATTCACATCGATTCATAAAACCCCAATAGGTTTACCTTAATCAGAACTCAAACTCAATATTTTTAATTAAGATAGAAGGGAAATAATCCATATCCCACCGTACTATTTGGTGATTAACATTAAAACTCATAAAACTATGACGTGTTGTATGTTATTCTGAACACCAAATAATTTTTGAGTGACTTTCATTTAAGTAAATTGGTGGATAAAAAAGGGTGACTTAACTGGTCAACAATACCTAAAAATCACTAAAATCAACATCGAAACATGTCTTTGACTATTAAATTATCCACATTGAACATTTTAGTCATTATAACTGAATCTGATTGCCCTTTTCTTTTTATCTCTTTTTCTAGAAGATTTAGAGGTTCTTTACTTACTCGCATATAAGATAGTATAACTATCACCAAAATCATATAGTTTAGTGATGCTAATATTGATTCACGCTACTCATTATAAAAGGTAAAATATTCTTTATACTAGCTTGATTAATTTATATTCGTGTCGGGTAGGTTCAATACGAAAGGTGGCACATTTTCTATTAAGAAATTGTTAATTACGGGGCTCGAAATAGAAGGATTCCAACCACTTAACCATTCCCTTTACTTGTTCGCAAATAAGATATAATTTATCACCAAAATCATATAGTTTAATGATACTGATACCAATTTGCGCCAAGTATAGTCATTATGAAAGATATGATATTTTTTATACTATCTTGATTAATTTATATTCATGTCAGGTAGGTTCATTATGAAAGATAACACATTTTGTATCGAAGTATTTTCAATTACCGGGGCTCGAAATAGAATAATTCCCACAACTTAACCATTCTCTTTACGCAAATAAGATATAACATATCACCAAATTCATATAGTTTAGTGACACTAATATTGATTTGCAAAGGGAAACATTGTTTATATTATTCTGACTAATTTAAATTCATGTCGGATAAATTGACTATGAATGATTGATATATTTTCGACCAAAGAGTTCGTAATTCCTGAGGCTCGGAATAGAAGTATTTCAACCACTTTACCATTTCCTTTACTTACTCGCATATAAGATATAACTTGTCACCAAAATCATCCTATAGTTTAGTGATACTAAAACTGATTTGCGAAGTGAAATATTTTTTATACTATCATGACTAATTTAAATTCATATCAGATAAATTGACTATGTATGATGATGATACATTTCCTATCAAAGAGTTTGTAATTCCCAAGGTTCGGAATAGAAGGATTCTGACCACCTTAATTATCATTCCCTTTAATGATCATGACACCTTAAACGAAAAAGACTCAAATATATCATCGAACTATATGAAATGACTTATTTATGCTATTCGCCAATAGTTTGGCTCATCTACGCCATCAATGTTACCAAAATGACTCATCCATGCCATTTTTCATTAACATCGATTTTACAATACCAGATATGACATGTGGTCTCCAACTAGATTATAGTTGTGGGTGAGTCGGGTGTATGGGTCAATTTTTTTATTAATTTGAGATTTAAAATTGGGCTAGTTTAATTAAACGACGTGGACCTCTAATTGGAGGCCACATGTCATCTATGTTATTGTAAAAACAACGTTAATAAAAAAGAGGATGAATGAGCCATTTTTTTAACGGCGAATGAATAAATGAGCCAAAAAGTGACATATATGAGTCATTTTCGATAGTTCGATACCATGCATTTTCCGTACCTTATATAATAATATTAAGAAAATTTATCAAGAAAATTCATAAATAGGAGAGACTCAATGACCAAACCCTGGTTAATCCAAAATTGATCAAAGACAAAAGGGTTAAGTTAACGAACACCGACTCCAAGCCGCACTGTTGGACAAGCATAGCAAAGAGCCAAATACACAGTATTGTGCACTCTATAACCTCCAAAGAGCCAAAAAAAGATAGAATAAAATTCACCCCATTTACGATTTTCCCTTGGAACATCTTTGTAAGTGACCCTTTTGAAAACAGTCATTTTTTTGGAATTTTTTACTGTTAAAATGTTTGAAAAATACCACAAAATACCCCAAAAATGTAGTTTTTAGATACCCTTTTGATTAAAGATTGAAACTTTGCTGTATTTAGTGTGTTCTTATATGGGTTTATGATAAATATTGTATTTTTTTTTTCATTTTACTTCAGTGTGGCCATTTGTAAGTGACCCTTTTGATTAAAGTATTTTTTTTGGAATATATTATTGTTAAATGTTTGAAAAATACCACTAAATACCCAAAAAATGTATTTTTTGGATACCCTTTTGAATAAAGATTGAATTTTTTGCTGTATTTAGCTTTGTTCTTACATGGGTTTATGATAAAGATTGTATTTTTTTTTTCATTTTACTTCACTGTGACAGTTTTCCCCTTGTTTCTTGATTTTTTTCTCACATGAGTTACTTTGGGTTTCTAAGTTAATTGGGTTCTGAGCAAGATTTTGAGCTGAGGGTTTCTTGGGTTTTCTGTTTGATTTACTTGTTAATTGATTTACATGTTTTGCATCCTTTCTTGAGTCACCCGACCTTCACAAGGTAGGGTTAAGGTCTGCGTACACTCTATCCTCCCCAAACCTCACTTGTGGGGTTACACTGGGCATGTTGTTGTTGTTGTTGCTGCTTGATTAATTGCCTTATCTGCAAATTCTTGAGGTATGGGTATTTTCCCCTTTGATTTTCTTGAGCTTTTTTGTTGCAGAAAAATTGATTCTTTGGCAGCTGCAACTGTACTGTGTCATAGAGGTAATTGCTTGTTTTCCATTTATTTCTGTTTTTGAACTATGTTTTTGTTTTGGCAAAATACATCGACCCCTTAAACTTGCCAGTAAATTTCATATAGACATCGAACTATGACCTATTCCAATTGAGCTCTTGACCACATCATAAAGTGGAACATATTAGACATTTCTGGCTCAAATTTTGGAAAAATATTTTGCGCGTGTTCTCAAGTGCACATTATGTAGATAAATTAATCACTAATTTTATGGATTATCCTTAATAGCTGTAAAACCTCATGCATGTTCCAATTGAGGCCGATGTGTATAATTCATGAAGATGACATATTTTATGTGGTTAGCTTATATACGTAATGGGCGCTTGAGAACACGCGCCAAAGCTTTTCCAAAATTTGAGCCGAAAGTGTCTAATAGGAACACTTTATTGTGTGTTCAGGTGTTGAATTGGAACAAGCAGTAGTTCGAGTGTGAATGAAATTTACTGGCAAGTTTAAGGAATATATTCGGGCTTTTTTTGTCTTTGTTCAAATCCTCTGATGAGAATCTCTAAAACAGATAACCCCTAGTTTGTCTTAAAAGAGCAAATATTGAGTATCCACTCATTGATTCAGTTGATACGAGTCTCGAGCCCTTATGAAGACTTAGAGGATTTTAAACGACCCCAACTAATTTTGGAATGAGGTGTAGTATCTATCCCTTTGTTTTTTCTCTAGTTTTCTCTATTCGTTATGAAATGAGCTTAAATGAAGAAGAGAATCCCAACTTGTTTGGGACCAGAGAGGGAGCCAAAATTTTTAGTTTATGGGTTCTGAATTATAATTGTTTTGAATAAATCATTTATATATATTAAATAGATTTTTAAATGCAAATACAGAATTTGAACCAAAGTTAATGAGTTCTGCAACATTGGGAACTGCAGATAAAGATCCGAGTAATAGGATTTATCCGTGGAACACCTGATGATCATTGAGAAGATAGTGAACATGGGTGATCATAACAACAGTAATGGTGCCAATGAGAAGTCATTGGCGATTTACGCCCAGGAAAAAGGAAGTAGGAACAAGAGGAAGTTCTTATCCGAGTTTCCTCTAGACGTACCTATTGATACTACACCTGCCCTGTCCCTTATAGAATTTCCAAGATACGAATTATTAGAGGAAAATGAGAAACAAGGAGTGGAATCTTTACAGCATGCTGACTGGGACGATACAATAGCATGTCAGCTAATGGAACTTTTATTTCACAACTTGTCGGCAACTTTCCAGAGCGCGATCAAGAGGATTGTTGAATGTGGATATAGTGAGGAAACAGCGGAACGGGTCGTTTTGAGGAGTGGGCTTTATCATGGTAGCAAAGATGCCGTCTCGACTATTGTTGACGGTGCATTGGCTTTATTAAGTAGGGAAAAAGAATTGGATACCTCTACTGCATCTCCCATATTCGAGGATTTAAATAGCCTGGTTGAGTACACAATGTTGGAGATGATATGTGTGCTGAGGGAGGTTAAGCCAGATTTTACCGTTGCAGAAGCAATGTGGTGTCTGTTAATATGTGATTTGAACCTGTTGCATGCATGTGCCGTAGAAGGAAATCTTCTAGGCGACTTATGCAGTTTGGAAAATCCAAGAGAAAGTTCATCTGTTTCAAAACTTGCCCAACCAAAGGAGGCTTCTGAAGCAAGTCAATCTGACCTGGATAAACTACAGTTGTCAAAACCTTCAATGCACTCTGAAGTTCCTTGTGACAATGCAGTCGCTCAATTGTCTAATTCGATACGCTCACATCTTCATGAAGTGGAAATTACAGTGAATGGAAGTTCATCGGTTCTTCCAGAAGCGGAGAGCAAGTCTGCAGGGGTTAGCCGGGAGAATATACTGTCCCTGTCGAAAGCAGCAATTTTAGAAGACAAAGACGGAACTGGGAGAAGGGGGTCATCTCTGAACTCCAAGAAAGATATGCTTAGGCAAAAGACATTTCATTTTGACAAAAGCTATAAAGGTCGTATGGGTAAGGGTTCTTTTAAGGCGAAACTCACCGCATGGAGCAGTATGGTTTTGGACAAGACGCTGCACTCTGAATCTTGTTCTTCTGGTCTCGTAATGAAGAGTGCTTACTCTAAGGTAATTACTTCAGTTAAAAGAAATGGCTCTTTAGCAGAAGGCAGTTCTCATAGTTCAAGCACCTCCCCGTCCATTGCACCTTCAAGTGTAACTGCTTGTGCGGCAGCGACCCAAGATACTGCTTTTGCATTGCCTGCTGTAAACACAGCTATCCCTGCATCACCGGCCCCGGAGCCCAAGTCTTCCTCAAAGACCCCAGGCAGCAGTCCTGCCTCTCCTACAGTTCTAGACTATTATGCTGGTATCCCATACGATGAGTCTTTGGGGAAACATGTCCCACAAAATGAGAAAGACGAAACTATATTGTTGCTAATCTCCCGTATGCAGACACTGCAGAAAGAGCTCCAAGGTTGGACTGATTGGGCCAATGAGAAGGTTATGCAGGCTGCTCGGAGGCTCGGGAAGGACAAGGAAGAGCTCAAAATGCTGAGACAAGAGAAAGAAGAGTCAGAGAAATTTCAGAAGGAGAAGCAAATGCTGGAGGAAAACAACATGAAGAGGCTTTCCGAAATGGAGCACGCGTTGTCAAACGCCAGTGGCCAGATTGAGATGGCTAATTCTACTCTTCGTAGGCTCGAGGCGGAGAATACCGTGTTAAAGAAGGAGATGAAGGCTGCCACACTGGCTGCTGTGGGGTCCTCTACGAACTTCCGCCAAGCTGTTGCGAGGGAGCAGGAGATACTGAAGAAGTGTCAAGCATGGGAAATGGAGAAGGGCTCACTGCAGGACGATTTTTCAAACCTGAAACGAGAAGCGGATCATTTGGAGCAGGAACTAGAGAGGGCCAATAAGCGCCAGAACCAGTTTAAGGTATGTTTTTTCGTAGGAATAAAATTTATTCCACTGTTTCCATCATATCTTACAGAAGTGTAAACTTTTGGCAAACTTAAAGGACCAAAACTGTTATGTGCAGACTTAAGGGACTATTATGTCATTTTCTTCTGAATATAGCTTACCTTTTGTGCATAAGCTAGTAGTGTTTAGGCCCCTGAATGGACTTGTTGATACACTATTGATTAGGCATGTCTTCTAATTTATTTTTAACTTCCAGTGATAGTTGCTCCAGCATATATTCAAGCAATCCTCCTGCTTTTGACAATGTATTTTGCAATCGGATATTCTTTCTAGTATATTATTATTTGATGTTCCTTGTCCTTTTTCGAAATGTCTTGTCTTGCTTTCTATAGTATGCTTTCGTTATTTCCTTTTTGACCTGCTTTGATATGCTTTCTCTTGAGCCGAGGGTCTATCGAAAACAACCTCTCTACCTCCTAAGGTAGAAGTAAGGTCTGCGTACACTCTACCCTCTCCAGACCCCACTTGTGGGATTACACTGGGTATGTTGTTGTTTATATTCTTTCTAGTATAAGCTAGCACATCAAAGAAACCAGTGTGATTTTATTTGAAATGATTTAATCTCAATTCAAGTGATTTACCTTTGTGTGTTGCACGCATAAAACTTGCACGATAAAAAACATTAGTACTGTACATTTTCTAGTCTCATGCTGAGAAAACAAAGAATTGCAGGTTCTGTCGGAGCAGCAGGAGAGGGAGAAACAAAGGTTTCTTCAGCAGGCTGGTTCCATAAAGTCTGAAAGGGAGCAACGGGGAGTTGAGAGTAAAATGGAGGAGGATAATATGGGAGAAACATCAGAGAAAAACATGCAAAAATGTAAAGAAGGTATCCGAAAGCTTGAGACTGAAATCTCTAAATTGAGATTTCAGTATGAAGGTTCAAAAATAGAGGCACTCAGAAGAAATGATAATTTTGCCCCTGCAAGTGTGAAAAGCGAGAGGGAGTGTGTTATGTGTTTGAGCGATGAAAGGACAGTGGTGTTCCTCCCATGCGCTCATCAGGTTCTTTGTGCACAATGCAACGTGCTTCACGAAAAGAAAGGAATGAATGATTGTCCTTCTTGTAGGACACCAATTAAGAAGCGGATTAACATTAAATTTGCTCCTTCTAGTAGAAGGTAGCACCTTCAAGATGGCGCCAGAATCATGAGGTCTTAGGTTCAAATTTCAGCAGAGATAAAAATACTAGGCTATTTCTTCCCATCTGTTCTATTCTTGATGGACAGAGTTACCTGGTGCCCATTACTGCCGGACACCACAGTTATCCAAAAACAAAAAAAATGGCGCCTGAATCATGTTACTCTAATCCATTGTCAAGGGACATACAAGACATTTTATTGAAGCATATTGTCCGTGTTTTCGGCCTTTGTCGTCATGCCTTAGCTGAATTAGTTGATACAAAAATCCAAAAAAGGTTAAGATAGGTAGAAAGTAGGATTAGAAGAGACTAAGCGTGGACAGTGGGTCGGGATCGTGTCTGTCGGGTTGGGATCGGTTTTTGTTTTTGCACTTAATTTAAAAAATAATATATATATATATATATATATATATATATATATATATATATATATATATAACTTAATAATTAAACAAGATAGTGTAATAAAAATATTTAAAGACTGTTTTTGTGCCTCTTATATTATTTAATAGACATGATTATTTTTGTAATACAAATACAATTGTCAAAATTGCAACTTTGTGGTGTTGTTCAAAAGTTACAAATTACATAGTAAAATTATAATTAAAAAAATTACATTTTGAAAAATAATCTATTCTAGTTTCTTGATAATTTCATGTGGTTCTTCGGTTGGGGTTGATATTTGTTGGTCAAATTGCTCCACATCGCTTCCACCACCCTCGGATAAGATTTTGTTGTAGTTTTCGTCGTCTTCTTCGTTGATCTCCTGTTGACCGCACCTTTTCCGCTCCGCTCGTATCCAATCTCTGAATAATACTATAATCTCAAAGTTGTCTACGGCTAATGAGTGTCTGTGCTTTCCTATTTGATATCTGTCGGCAGAAAAAACGCTTTCAGACGTCGTTGATGACGCTTGAATGTTCAAAACATCTCGGCCATCATTGAAAGTGTCGGAAAGGTCTTCTCATTCCCCCTCCAGTATTTCACCAAGTCTTCACGTCATTCTTCATTGAGAACTGCTTGGTACGGTATAGAACCCTGCAAAACAAAAATATCGAATTCGCTAATTTGGTTAGTAGCGGTATGGCCGCACATTCTATTTCTGAGGCTTTCAATACTATCTGCAAAAACATGTCTTTTGTGAGGTGGTGTTGAAGAAGAAGAAGATGGTATGGAAGCCGATAGGTTGCTAACACTTTCTTGTTGGTAAAATCTATATTTTTTTTTGCATTCGTCTTCTACGTTAGACAACACTTCTTCTTTAATTTGTTCAATAGGTGGTGGATGATTTAGATTTTTGGGACTTGGAGGTGGTAGTACTGTTATACAATCGTAAATAGTTTCAATAAGTGATTTAATACCGTCTATTTTAATAGTCGGATTTAATACAACATCAATAATATAAATAGTGGGAATATGAATAAAATATTTTTTTAATAGCTGCCTTATAAGCTGGTTTATCCATATATTCATTAAGCAATAAAAATATTAGAGCTATATAAAACAACATAGTTGAAATAGTTGGATAATATATACCGGAAATTTTTTTTGTTGCTTGAAAAAAATTAAGTTCTGAAATTTTTCCCCAATCGCTATCTACAACCATATCAGCTGGATTTTGATTATGAGAGTTAAAAAATAAATTTATAGGGTTTCTATAGTCATAAGCAATACGTAGTTGTTCGTATAAAGAATTTCACCTAGTGGGTACATTTATCTCGAATTTTTCTATAAGGTAATTGACAATCGTGTCAAGTTTTTTTTATATTCTTTTCTTCGTTGTATTCTATTATTTTTAAAAATGAAGTTTATAGCAAATTGTATTTTACGAAGAATGTCTTCAAAAAGTGATAGACCATCATTTACAACTAAGTTATATATATGGCACGCACATTTTATATGAAAATGATCTGAAAAAGATGGAGCTATTTTTTAAAACTGTAATAGCGTAATTGTTAGAAGAAGCGTTATCTAATGTAATAATCATAATTTTATCAGTTATTCCATAATAATCGCACACTTGATAAATATTTTCTGCAATAAAAGTATAAGTATTCCATAATAATACGCAAAGATACGTTTTTGCATAGACCATTTATAATTTATCCAATGACAGGTTACCGTTAAATAATCATGGCCGTTAGTACTACGGCCTATATAAGAAGTGATAACCACTTTGCCATTAAAATGATATAATGAATAACGTAAATACTGTTGATATTCATGTGCAAATTTAAATACATCTCTCTTAACAGTTGATCTAAGAAAATTGTTAAAAACATGATTATACATATCTCTAATGTAATGAATAAAATTGGAGATGAAGAAAATGAAAAAGGCAAAACCTCCACAACAACTAATTTTGCTATTGCTTCCCGTCAAGATATCAAATTGCAGACATCTTTACAAAGGGTCTTCCCTCAGTCCTTTTTGAAGATTTTAGGGACAGTCTCAATGTTCGAAGATCGTCCGCTATGACTGCGGGGGTGTGTTAAATATACACAATACACACACAATATACATGTGTATATTGGTCTCGGCTTTGCTCTCCAAATTACTCTCGGGTTTGGCAGAATTGTACCATGTAATTTATGGTAAATATTTAGTATCCTAGTTTAGGTAATGTTGTAATATAATTAGTATTGTACACTTACCATAATTATTGTATTACCATAAATGTATAGTTAGTATCCAAGTAGAATAAAGTTTTAGGAATTTTATAGGAATATGATTCTCCTATTATGGAAATATGTAACTTGTATATATAGTCTTTTAATTAATGAAAATAATCAAGGGGATTATTTCTTTCATACTCTTTATTTAATACGATCCTACTATACATAGAGATTCACCGACTACATTTCAGCCATTCAGCGATCTCGGAGGAATCCCTTGTGCCTCACTAGCTCCGCTTAAAACAATAGGTACAATTAGTAACAAAGAAGGGATTTTTATTAGGGGGATTCAAAGTAGAAAGAATATATATACACAAGATCTTGTATACTGTAATGTTTTTCGGCAAAGAGGTCTCGGATGAACTCCTTGTGTTTCACTAGCTCCGTCTCAAGCACGATCATATTGGTGCCTTCTAGATGCATCCCTAGCTCCAGGGGCAGACCCATGTTCAAATTAGCGGTGCTCCAACACCCGTTAAATCCGACGCAGACTAGGTATAATTATATAAAAAGTACATGAAAATTGGGTATAAAAACCCAAAAAGCACCCTAAAAATAAAAAACATAGCTAGGTAGAACTTTAAAGATTTGGGTGGTTTGGGAACTTAGGTTTGAACCTCCGCTCAAGATTTTATTTTCATTAGTTTTAATGAGGCACCCAAGACCCTTAAATCTTGGGTCCACCACTGCCTAGCCCCATGTGCTTATTAAATCGGTTCTATGATCTAATTAATGAAGTGGAAGTTTCCATTTAAATTTGAACATATTCCACCAGCATGAGAGATTCAAAAGTAAAAATATTCTCAGCTGAAACTATATATAAGGATAATCTTCGCTAGGTAAGAGTTCTCCTCTATGACATGCATAGTGAAATTTTCATCTTTTTCTACTTCTTTTGCAAGATCCTACATGTATCTCCAAAAGTTTGAGTCAGTAGTGAATAATATTGTGTATTGGTAAAAAGTGTAACAACTGGAAATTTAAATAAGTTACTATAAATTTACAAGTAAGCTACCAAAGATAAATGGTTGTCTCCTAGGAGAGAACTCATTGGCTAATATTTTGTAAAAATTCAAAGTTTTTAATCTCATTCACTCGTGCTATTATTGTATGCCTTTATAAACATCTTAACCTTCTAATAAGATCTTGCAAAATTGTTGGATGCGTTATATCCTATAAGAAACATAGGCCTTGCAATTTATCAAAAAAAGGTTACTGTGAATAAAAGATCCAGTAATACATAAATAATTTTTGGTTGGTACAATAGATTACTGTGGATAAAAGATTCAATTATCGGAAATTGAATTATGAGTAATTAAATAAATGTACGTAACAAGAAGTCAATATGTCCGAGTGGTTAAGGAGACAGACTTGAAATCTGTTGGGCTTCGCCCGCGCAGGTTCGAACCCTGCTGTTGACGATTATATTTTTCCCAATAATTTGCATACTACTCGTGAAAGCTAAGATGATGAAAAATATAGTTCAAATTTTCAACTGCAGCTGCTACTATTGGCATTACAATTGATAGCACGTTCTTGGATCCAATAAGTGCAAGTTCACATTTAATTTTTAACCTGTTCCACCGGCACAAAAGATTCGAAAGTAATAAGAAAAAGCTAGATTCTTAATCTGAGGGGACAACTCAGTGGCCAAGAGTTCATGAAAATTCGCACTGTAACGTCACGAGTTCTAGTAAAATCAAACATTTCCAACTTAACCAGTTTAATTGAATCTCCTTGGACTCACCCAAACACACACACACACATACGCATACAAAACAGATATTTACAAGTAATCTAATGTGTAGGTAGCGCATCTGGTGTAGTGGTATCATAGTACCCTCCCACGGTACTGACCAGGGTTCGATTCCCTGGATGCGCAATTATTCTTTTTCTTGCTTCCCCTTTTATTTGTGATGTCTTCTTATTTATACATTTTACTCTTACGAAGCAATCTAACAACCTCTAGTGAAGATATATATATATCTAGAGTCCAACTATATTGTCAGAATTTATATTATATATTTGAAAGAGGTTTGACTTTTATGTTATATATTTGAAAGATGTTTGATCTTCTTGCTTCTCGTACAT
The DNA here is from genome assembly GCA_029783415.1 of Anisodus acutangulus. Lineage (NCBI taxonomy): Eukaryota > Viridiplantae > Streptophyta > Magnoliopsida > Solanales > Solanaceae > Anisodus > Anisodus acutangulus. Next base: position 47,314,276 of record CM056506.1, on the reverse strand, counting down.
TCATCTTGATTGGTACGGGAAGAAAGCTACTCCCAACAAGTTATATCCTTTGTCTCTAAGCAAAAGGCTCTTAACCAAGTAAATATATATGCACATTCCTATTACCATCTAATGAATGAATATAATCAGGGCATATCTAGAAGATAACTTACAGTTTCGGCATAACTCAATTTTTTTTATGTATTTGTGTTATGAAATTTGATATTATGTATAAATTTTAAATGTAAAATCTAGTTATTAGCACTTAAGTCGTTATTATAGAATTCAGAATCCATAAACTTCAAATCATGAATTTCTCGATCAATTTGAATTCCATTTCATTTTGGACCTTCATGTTTCCGCCAGGCTCCCTCACTTCTTGTTCTACCCGGTCTAACCTAAAAAGATGTGTCAAAGAGCTTATTCGAGATTATGTCCAGGGGACCCCGTACATCTCGCGCGTTGCCAAAGATGTTATGAATGGCATTTCTGCATGCTTCTAGGATTGGACCCATACTTATCCTCAAGCAAGAAAATAAGGACAACCAATTGAAGTATGTTGTGATTTAAAATTGTGGAGACTCGTGCAAGCTTATTCTTTAATCTATGAGTGAGTAGGAATTTAACTACATATATAAATGGTGTGCTGGTAGAAGCCTAGAATGCATTTTTAAGTAACAGGAACCAGAAACACAACAACCAGTACAAAAAGAAATGTATTTAGCTACCATATTCGTTGCGAATCCATTGCTAAATAGCTCGTAATTAACAAATTTCTTTGCTAACCGCTAATATGTCGCCTCAATGTAAGTCATTCTTTTAATTTTCTTTGAGACAAAACATTTAAGGTGAAAATCGTTACTACTAAAATCATTACCCTCGGTTCGTTTTTGTTTGTCTACTATATTAAAAATACATTTTCACTTTCACTTGTCAACTTTAATTTAGCATATCATGAGAAAGACAATATTTTTTCATGTTTTATTCTTAATGTTTACTACTAGTTCCGCCAATCATTTCCCAAGAGTTTTTGAAATGCTAATTGTCGTGGATATTATAGTAGAATATGCACTTCATTTATTATTTTCTTAAAAAGCGCAAAGTCCATTATGGACAAATAAAAGTAAACGGAGGGAGAATCATGCATGTCAAATGACAAATCATCAAGAGAATAATTTTAGATATGAAAACGTAGTCGATCAAATATCAATCCTTTTAAAGTTATCTCTATGTGAAGATCTCACTTTGCTGGAGGAGAAGATGAAGTTTAATTCAGAACTACATGTCATAGTAGCACTCAACTATCGTGGGAATAGAGGCGAAGCTAAAATTTTGAGTTTATGAATGTTGGGTCCGGGGCTACGGATAAGCAAGAATATGTAAGAATAAAACAGTAACAGCTAAAGCAATTAAAACAGTTTCTGGATGTTGCCTTAAATGTTGAACATTGTGATAAAACAGTTATAAACCTTTATAGAATAAATGCAGTGAAAAAGTAAAGAGACACAAGGTTTATATTTTCAAGGGTATATATTAATATATCCCTTGATGGTCAATGACCAAAGAATTGTATAAATTATATACAATTACAAATAAATTTCTTTTTACAAGATTGAACAATAAATGCGAAAAAGAAATTACAAACAAAAATGAAGTCGCAGATGACTTCAGCCTAAAGTTAAAAAATCTAAAAAGATAAATACAACATCTTCATTACTATTGCTTGAACTATACGCTTGATCTAGAATCTGAGCAGCAGTAGTAATGTGGGACTAAATGTTGTTATACAACTTTAGGCTAAGTGTGTTGATCCAGTTTCTAAGGTGAATATCCGAGAGCTCTCTTGGTAATTCTTCTCGTTTTATCCTGGATATCGATACTCTGAAGTTCCCTTCTATTTATAGTATGGAACTTCCCTTGAAATCCTCACTGGTTGGTTGCGGAGGCTGAGTAAAAGAAGGCTTCAGCTTGGACCGGTTCTTGTTCCTTCAAAAGCTCAACGTTCTGGACTTGGTCTTCACGCTGCTTCCTCTACAAGCTTTGACTGTTTTTTTTACCGCATTTTAAACACAACATCATTGTTAGTTTGTCTAGGTCATTTTTTACTCACAGTAACACAACCTGTTTTGGCCGGAAGAATAGACAAAATCGTTACAGGGATGTTGTCAGGAATGTTGTCACAACATCGCAGGCAACATTCTTATTTTCATAAGATGTTGTCCTGAGCATTTACAGATGTTGTCACAACATCCATCCAACATCAACAATCTCTCCCTTTTTTCCTTTCTTCACAAAACTCCATACGAAGCGAAAATGACTAGGATATTGATTCCCGATGTAGTCCTTACATTCCAAGAATCAGTAAGATCAGTGTTATGCTCCCCCTTAATATGCAGTAGCAAATTTCAAGCAGTGTTGTATCGATGATTTGATCAGATAGGAGTTATATTCTGTTAGTTGTGACTTACTTACGGCAACTGCGTAATCAGTCTACAGTAACCATTCATAACAATCCATATCAGGCAAACATATATAAACAACTTTTGAAAGCAGTCACAATGTCTGCAAGAACGGACCAAATGTCTCAAAGTAAAAAATACAAACACAAATAATATTCCAAATGTCAGTAATGTCAGTATAGTCCACTATTCAAATAAACATTCATCATTGAATCAACACTCCATCAGCATAATCATCCTTGACTAGAGTAATCAAGTCACAATAGCTTCCAGTCGCTTTTTGTGAACAATCACTCTGTGCAACACCATCTTCATCTCAATGGCTTCAGAAGTAGTTAGCAATCAATCATCTCACCTCCTCTCCCCTGCATCATTACTTGCACCCTTATCGATGTGACTCCGCTCTGCATCGCTTCCATCGACGTCGACATCGGCGTCGACATCGGCATCGGCATCGAGCATCATCTCCCCCTTTTTGTGAAAAAAGTAAGCCCATGTAATAGTTCCTGGCTCGCACTAGTTCTTGAATTTGTGCATCAAGTTCAAAGCAATGTCTTTGTCGTAGCGATCTTTGGACATTAGGACTGTCCTTGAGCAATGTTGCCAGGAATGTCGACATGATCCTTTGATGTGTTAGTGTCACATTCATATTTCTTCCAGGCGAGTCCATAACACTGCCCCGTTGTTAACAATCGCTCGTTGTCTTGAGTAAACCTCTAAATTTGGACTCGACTTTTCTCCTTTGGAGTCTTAAAACCTTGGTTGAGCAGGATTTGAAAAATCAAGGAGGGGTATGGAAGGGCGAGTTGCTTTGTTTTTACGCCAAGTTGATGACATGGTTGAATATAAGTGTTCCTAAGTCAACTTTCTGATTCCTTCCAATCTTAAAAAGTAGTGATGCTTGATCAAGGGTCACTACTGTCTCGTTGAGAGAGGGTAGCCAATTGTATATAGCAAGTTTGTGCAAAGTGGCAAACAAGGCAGTGAGTTTCGACACAGGGCTGCGAGGAGCCCAAACAGTGATCAAATTCCCTGTAAGGTACTTGATCATTGAATTGAGTTCCTCCACAGTGGGGTTTGGTTGAGGTTCACTTTTACTAATAATTATCCCAAGGGTGGAGTTGATGATATTAGGTGTAAAATTATATACCTTGTTGTATAGGTACACTTTCCCAAATTTCTTTGAGGTTGTGTCCTTAACAGCAAGCATCAGATTAGCATAGAATACCCTAATCACCTTCTCACAATAAGGATTCTTACAAGATACAAAGCTTAATATGTTTCGACTACTTAAGAAATCAACTAAACCATTTTTGGATAATGAAGTTAGGTCAATCACCTTCTCGCCTCTAACTTCTCTATTCTTAAACCAATTTCAATTGCTGGAGCATGATTTAGTTTGAAACATGGAAGAGTAGGGAATTACCTCATAATCTGTTTCAGATTATGTGTATACTTGTTCGGATGAGGTGGCTGCAAGTGTTGCCTCGGATGTTGGGACAACATAGCCTGGGTCCATTTCCTCGTATGTTGCCTTTGATGTTGATGCAACATATTTATCAAAATTCCAGTATGTTCTATGGACCCCTTTAGGAATGAAGTTTCGTAGAGGTGTGTCATCAGACATCTCTTCTTCTACTTTTTCCTTCTCAGATTCTGCTTGTGGAGTGGAAGTCGATGGAGCTTTGGAGGAACTGGGCTCATTGAAATTGGTGTCAGTGTTGCTGCTTGTGGTAGTATCAACAGGGAAAGTCAACTCTTCGCTGTATCTTTTGGCAACTGGTATTCACCGAATTGGTTTTCAAAAACCCTCTTTGACCTTTGCGTCGGAAATGTCGATTTTGAGGCAAGGTTCGAGAAATCAGATGTTGCATCAACATCAATTGGGTTTTCATTATCGCCTGGGTAGCTCACCTGTAATGACTTATCTGAACCAAGCAGGATCATAGCCTGTGTGCAGTCCTCCTCGACAGGTCTCAAGTCATTAATGGAAGTATAATGCTTGTAAACCTTGTCGTTATTTGCTGGACTAGTCGACATTGGATAATAATCTGTGGTGTTTGTTGATTTTGGGGACACGGACATGGGAGAGGCTTTTGAAGGATTAGGCGTGTTGGAGAAGCTTTGGGTTTTGAGAAATGACGGTGTTGTTTGGGCTGCCATGGTTTAATGGGTTGGTAGTCGGCTGATGTGACAATTCCAAGACAAAAATGGGAGGTTTTATTATGGCAAAGTATACTTACACTTAAACTCATTTTCCTTAAATTTAGATTGTATATAAGAATAAAAACTCTTTACATACCTAAAATAGGATATCATAGCACACATCATCATTTTTTTTTAAAAAAATGGTCATCTAGAATTTTTGGACTTCCAGTTAAAAACAGAGACTTTGTAAATACCAAAAACATGAATAAAATAAGATAAACCAGTTTGATCAATGTACTGGAACACAATGTTGTTAATGATGTTGTTAACATTTCAAAGTTAAACAAGCATTATGAGACTCCAAGGATTTTATGATTTGGGAGATAATATTTTCGTACATGTTCCCTATGAGACTGATCGCTGGACTAATGTAACATTTTACCATTGTCCTTAATTAGCTTAGTTGAACACATACAAATTAAAAAAAATATTGAAAAATTTTCAACGTTTTTGAACACGTGGTACTCCTATAGAATAGGAACAATACCAATCTTAGAGCTTTGCTCTTTTTGTATACATCCAAATCTTTTAGTAGAGGCTTCGCCTTCATATCTTGTCATTTTAGAGTCATGCTTGAATCTTTTAAAAAAATGCAATATCACTGCAACACTTATCCTGTATATTGACTCAACAGTAAATGTTACCCAGAATGTTAGGATAACATTTCGGACAACATCTACCTAGTCTGTCTTATTTTCAAAGAAAACAGAGACCAAGAGATTTTTTCAAGCTAGAAAATCTCTCATGATCCAAAGGTTTGATAAAAATGTCAGCCAGTTGAAAAAGAGTATCAACATGTTCGATTTGAACTAGCTGTTTTTCCACTAAGTCTCTTAAAAATGATGTCTTATGTCTATGTGCTTTGTACGTGAATGCTGAACCAGATTTTTGGAAATATTAATAGCACTCATATTATCACAGTACAAAATCATGGAGTTATTAGATATGTCATAGTCATCTAGCATATGTCGTAACCAAATCAGTTGAGCAGAACAACTTCCGGTTGCCACATATTCAGATTCAACAGTCGAGAGTGATACACAATTTTGTTTACGACTGTACCATGAGACTAGATTATTGCCAAGATAGAAATATCCACCACTAGTGCTTTTTCTATCGTCTACATCACCGGCCCAATCCGAGTCACTATATCCTATTAGATTAGGATTAGTGTCTTTGGAGTACCAAATTCCCAAGTCACTTGTACCGGCAACATATCGAATGATACGTTTCACAGCATTAAAATGAGATATCTTGGGACTGGCTTGGAACCTGGCGCAAACACATATGCTAAACATGATATCGGGGCGACTGGCAGTAAGGTATAGAAGGCTACCTATCATAGATCAGTATAATGTTGGGTCAACATCTTGTCCAACATCGTTTTTACATACCTGTTGCACAGAGCCCATTGGAGTCTTCATGTGTTTAGCATTTTCCAAACCAAATCTCCTAATAAGATTCTTGGCGTATTTGCTTTGAGATACAAAGATCCCATCTTCATTTTGTTTAATCTGCAAGCCTAAGAAAAATGTTAGTTCTCCAATCATGTTCATCTCAAATGTTGTCGACATTGCTTCGACAAAATACTTTACTAGAGATTATGTAGTCGAACCAAAACAATATCATCAACATAGATTTGAGCTATTATTACATCTACACCGTGTCTTTTAATGAATAATATTCTGTCAGCTTCTCCACGGGTAAAACCAAACTCAATAAGGAAGTTAATTAGACGATCATACCATGCACGTGGTGCTTGTTTTAGTCCATACAAGGCTTTCTTGAGCTTGTACAGATGATGTGGATGGTGAAGATACTCAAATCCCTTTGGTTGTTCAACATAAACTTCTTTGTCCAAGTATCCATTGAGAAAGGCACCTTTAACGTCCATTTGGTGCAAGGCAATCTTTAGATAGCAAGCAATAGCAAAAAGTAACCTTATTGACTCAATTCTAGCCACATAAGCGAAGGTCTCGTCATAGTCGATACCTTCTACTTGTGTATATCCTTGAGCAACAAGTCGAGCTTTTTTCCCGACAATCTTCCCTAACTCATCTGATTTGTTTTTGAATATCCACTTGGTCCCAATAACATTTGTGTTGTTGGGTCGTGGTACCAAGTCTCAAACCTCATTTCGGGCAAATTGTTCAAGCTCTTCTTGCATGGATTGAATCCAAAAATTATCTTTTAATGCTTCCCCAATATTTTTAGGTTCCAAAGTAGATGTAAGACAAAAGAGACTTACCTGTTGATATATGGTGGACATACACACATACCTTACCATTTCTCGGTAATTTACTGGCTCTTTCCATCTTGTACGCCTCTCCTAAAAAACTCCCCATATCACCTGGTCGGGTGGATGGTTCCTTCTAATCCTCGATGGAGGGTCTCTTCTCACTTGATCATTCAGTTCAGTAGCAGATTCCTCCTCGATTTCGTCCTCTGTGTTCTCTTTTTGAGGTTCAGATGTTTCTTCTGATATTGGGACAACATCTGGGACTACATCTGTTTCTTCTGTGGGTTGCTCCTCTTCAATTGTAACCACAATGTTATTTTCTGAAGATCTACCATATATATCCAGCAGGTCATCGAAAATAACATTGACTGATTCTTGTATGGTATTTGTCCGAAGATTGTATATTCGATAAGCATGTCTATTCTGAAAGTAGCCAACGAATATTCCCTTGTCACTCTTAGAGTCAAATTTGGCCATTTTATCCCTGTCATTAAGAATATAGCACACACACCCAAAGACATGAAAGTACCGCACTGTAGGTTTCTTTCCATTTAACAGTTCATAGGGTGCCATCTTAGTCTCTGGCCTTAAATAAATTCTATTAGTTATGTGACATGCAGTGTTCAAGGCTTCTGCCCAAAACCTTTTTGACAATTGCTTAGAACTTAACATAACTCTAGCCATTTCTTGTAGAGTTCTGTTCTTTCTCTCGGCAACCCCACTTTGTTATGGTGTTTTTGGTGCCGAAAATTCATGGAATATGCCTTTCTTTTCGCAGAATTTTGCAAAGATTTGATTTTCAAACTCCTTTCCATGATCAGATCTAATTCTGAAAATTGAAGAACAAAACAGATTTTAATCCTAGAGTAAAGTGTTCTAAGCATCTCAAAGGTTTGTGATTTTTCTTTTAAAAAATAGATCCAAGTGAATCTGGAAAAATCATCTACTATCACATAAGAATATCTCATTCCTCCTAAGCTATCTACCTTGATTGGACACATAAGATCCATATGCAATAATTGGAAATAATGAGACGTACCTGAATGTTGTTCGTCACGTTGGAAAACATTATGAGAGACTCGGGTCTGCTTTCCTTTCAAACAATCTTCACACAGTGTTTTATCTTTTGGATCGATGCAGGAATGCCTGAGCGACTTCAAATGAGATCAGCTTCTCCAAGGTGTCATAGTTGACATGTCCCAACTTTTGATGCCAAAGTGTCAGGTCACCTACCTTTGCGGAGTTGCAAAACTCTTGTCTACCGACTAGGTAGCAATTATCTCCCGTTCGGGTTCCTGACATGACACATTTTTCTGCAGAATTTGTAACCTTGCATCCAGCTTGTTGAATTTCACATCGAGATCATCATCACATAGTTGGCTTATGCTAAGAAGATTAGCAACCAAACCTTCTACATGAAGAACATTTTTCAAGGCTGGTACATCCGGAACATTAAGAGTTCATTTACCAATTATCTTACTCTTACTTCCTCCTCCAAAGGTCACGTATCCTCCATTAAATGCTCCATACTCTTTCAATAGGCTTTTGGTACCTGTCATATGACGTGAGCATCCACTATCAAAATACCAAGACCCTGTAATGTTAGTACGCAAAGCAGTTATGCACACATTACATTTCAGATTCAATTTGGGTACCCATTTCTTTTTTATTCCTTCTGCTTTCAGGCAGGTTTCTTTGAATGTTGTTAGTGATGTTGGGCAACATTACTGACGATATTTTAGGCAATATCTTGAGAGCAGAGTTTTGAAGTTTGTAACAGTAGGGCATAAGATGTCCTAACTTTTTACAGAAGCTACATACAAACTTCGATCCAATTTCAGTGATCTGAGAGTTGCTCGTGTTTTCTTTGACAAATTTTATCCTCTCAGTTTGACTATGGATTCTGGAAGTATTTGTTTTGCTAGGAGATTGGTACCCAAGTCCAGCCCTTGTAGGATTATTGAAGTTTAATATTTCATCCAGTTTGGAGGTTCCCATGTTGAGCCTTTGAAAGGTGGTCTCACCTACGTTCAGTCGTGCACGAATCTTACCAAGCTTTAGGTCCTTCTTGGTAAGTACCACCTCTAATCGGTTGATTGTGCCTTTCAGATTGCCATTCTCAAGAGCCAATAATTTTGCTTTTGAGTCTAGTTGCTCAGATTCAGTGATTAAGGCTTTACACAGATTTTGTAATTCCTTTATTACGTCGTCTTTGGAGTCAACTAGATCTAAATTTATAGCCTCAGATGAAGAAATAAATCCACTAAAACAATTTACATTAGAATAATCAAAGCATACATACCTCTCTGATGTTGAAGACATTCCATATGTTGAGTCTGATGTTGTCGCAACATTGTCAATAACATCTTCATCGTCGGACAGTGAATGTTCGAACATGGCTGCCAGCATTGCCTGTGGTTCTTCTTCTTGATCTTCTTCCTCCTCTTCGTTCTCATCATCACTGAGAGTTACCCACATAACCTTACCAATTTTTCTAAGGGTGTTTGCACACTCATTAGCATAGTGTCCCCAACCTGAGCATGCATGACACTGCACTCCCTCGAGTTGCTTGGGATTGAAATTGGTACTGTCGGAGTTAGATTTCCTCAGTGGATTATGATTTCTTTGCTTAGAAGGTGACCTATTCGGCTGTTTATTGAAGAGTGGGTTTTGATGTTGTTTGTATTTGGCCTTATTGCGATCAATGTCGATCTTTCTCACCATCGAATTGAATCAACAAGTAAGTAAGGCAACAGTTGCACCATTTCCCAGTTCCTTCAAGTTTTCTTCCTCGTTTTCCAATTCAGTTTCAGAGGTTTGTCCTTGGAGTGCCAAAGTCTTGTCTTTATACAGATCTCTTTGGCTCTTCATGTTTATCTCATATGTTTGAAAGATGCTCATCAAGGCATGTAGACCTATAGTAGCAAGATTATGGGCCTCTTCAATAGCACAAATCTTAGTATTAAACCTTTCAGGAAAAGATCTAAGAGCTTTATCCACAAGTTGTGTGTTGGTTAAAGGAGAACCGAGCACATGACACTGATTAGCAATGTCAATTAACTTTTCAAAATAGGATTTTATGTCTTCAGATTCTTCCATCCTTAAGCGTTCGTATTGGCTCAAAATCATGCGAAGCTTTGTACGTCGTACACTTGAGGTACCTTCACAATGAGTTTGTAAGGTCTCTCAAGCGTCCTTGGCTGTAGTACAATTCTGGATTAGTTTGAACATATAGAGATCTACCCATCCAAATATCGTATTTAGGGCATTTTTATTGAAACTCGCACTATTGATCTCTTCCTCGGTCCATTCAGATTCGGGTTTGGTAAGTACATCACCATCCTCGTCTGCTGGGTACTTGAGAATCACATATCCTTCGGAAACTGATCTCCAACCTCGAACATCAATGGATTTGATGTGCGAACGTAGTCGGATTTTCCAATAGGCATAGTTAGTTCCGTCAAGAATTGAAAGTCTACCAGAGTTTTGTATAGCTGAGTTCATAGCCGTAATATTCAGAATCAAACACTTATTGTATCAAGTGTTGGCTTTGATACCACTTGTTGGGTCTGGGGCTACGGATAAGCAAGAATATGTAAGAATAAAACAGTAACAGCTAAAGCAATTTAAACAGTTTCTGGATGTTGCCTTAAATGTTGTGTCAACATCTGAGGCAACATTGTGATAAAACAGTTATAAACCTTTATAGAGTAAATGCAGCGGAAAAGTAAAGAGACACAAGGTTTATATTTTCAAGGGTATATATTAATATATCCTTGATGGTCAATGACCAAAGAATTGTATAAATTATATACAATTACAAATAGATTTCTTTTTACAAGATTGAACAATAAATGCGAAAAAGAAATTACAAACAAAAATGAAGTCGCAGATGACTTCAGCCTAAAGTTAAAAGATCTAAAAAGATAAATACAACATCTTCATTACTATTGCTTGAACTACACGCTTGATCTGAATCTGAGTAGCAGTAGTAATGTGGGACTAGATGTTGTTATACAACTTTAGGCTAAGTGTGTTGATCCAATTTCTAAGGTGAATATCCGAGAGCTCTCTTGGTAATTATTCTCGTTTTATTCTGGATATCGATACTCTGAAGTTCCCTTCTATTTATAGTGTGGAACTTCCCTTGAAATCCTCACTGGTTGGTTGCGGAGGCTGAGTAAAAGAAGGCTTCAGCTTGGACCAGTTCTTGCTCCTTCAAAATCTCAACGTTCTGGACTTGGTCTTCACGCTGCTTCCTCTACAAGCTTTGACTGTTTCTTTTACCACATTTTAAACACAACATCATTGTTAGTTTGTCTAGGTCATTTTTTACTCACAGTAACACAACTTGTTTTGGCCGGAAGAATAGACAAAATCGTTACAGGGATGTTGTCAGGAATGTTGTCACAACATCGTAGGCAACAATTTTATTTTCATAAGATGTTGTCCTGAGCTTTTACAGATGTTGTCACAACATCCATCCAACATCAACAATGAATTCTATGTTAGATATGTAAAGCACGTACGAGAATAGTAAATTAAAAGTATATTTATGTCCTAGAGACAATCTGTATTAGGACAAATGTACTTTATACACATTCATATTATTATTAATGGAGATTAATATTATGGCATTTGCAATTATTGAATTATTATTTGATTATTTGTAATTATTCATTAATGTGCATCTCATGAGCTTACGTTGTCTTTAATAGAGTGAGATATTCATGATAGACTGTAACTCTTAAAATAGCCTCGACTAATGATCATCGAGAATGAGATATCGACGATATGTGATAAGTCGACATGTCGTCCGCATCACATCCTTAGAGGATGTAGTATGTCTCACCTGCTACGAATAATGGCTACTCGTGATGTACACATGGATACTTTGGAAGTATTGGTATACCCTGCTGATATACTGTTTGTTATACTTGTCTAAAGTATGATCAGCGTGTGTGAGATAGAAGTCCTTAGACTTGAGGTCAATATGCGCCTTGTCTACAAAGTAATGTACTTTGATCCCGTCCTAAGCTCAAATGCCTTATAGGTTGAGATACAACTTGTATTGGGTACATTACGATGTGGATTGATGGTGGTAGTTGATCCATGATTAGGATTCATTCTTTGAATGTATATTCGAGAGAACACTCGGATTCTCAGTGATATTGGGTTGACTAAGTCGTTGGCCAATGTAATAGACATATTTAGAATATGGTCTAGTCGTCAACTAATATAGATGAGATACAATTATTAAGCCATTTGGATAGACACTTGACAAATCTTAAGCTTGATCGGGTATGTTGTGAATGAAAGAATTTTATCTTACTTCATAAATGTTAAGTTTACTGGATTCGTGTAAACGTACTTCACATATTGAGTTCGTCTTCCGGCGCCGTCTAGGAGTTCCGTGTAGACCTTAATTTGATTAATGTCGATATGAGAAGGCTTGTAGGGTCACACTATGTCTATTGTCCATTTCGATCTAAGGATGTATTTAGAGAGTAATTAAATGTTTGATTTGGAATCGAGATATTTTAATGAATAATGATTATTTTAATTATGTCAAAATTGGATTTTAGATTTAATTAAGAATGCACCAAAAAATAAATCGAGACAGTGTAGGAGCACGTCGAGCGCCGCGACGCCCATACCCTAGGGCCGCAGCGCAGTGCAGACGCATCACGAGCGCCGCGACGCTTCTGCCTCGATTTTTGGGCCAGGTCCAAAGTCAAACCCTAATCCGGTTTTGACCTATTTTTCAACTATAAATAGAGGCATTCACCTCATTATTCAACACACCAATTCTAAAAATCTTTCTAAGCCTTAGAGACTTAGAATCAAATACTCTCTCGAACCTCTGCCGGATTTCCTAGCTTTCTGAAGGAGAAATACATTGAAGCTTGGAGCTTGCAATTGGAAGGGCAATCACGTGTGCACCTCACAGTTGATAAAGATTCCAGATAATTATAACTTATAAGTATATATTTTATGTTATAAGTTTCATTGTTGTATAACCATATCAGAAATTATTTTTGGGGTAAGTAAGAAACAAAACTTTTAAACTTCCGTTGTGCCTTAATTATGTGTTTTGAACCCAACAAAAACCTTACAGTGGTATCAAGAGCTCAGGCTGGTTCAATGGTTATATAACAATTAAATAGAATAATAATTTGGGTTAAACATAAAATTGGATTAAAATTAGGTTTCTTGAAATCCTAAATGTCTTATACGAATGTTGACCTTTTGATTTCAGCCTAAATTATCTCCTACGCTAACTCGAGGAAGTCATTCCGCTCTAACTCGAACTAAGCCAAAGTGTGTTGTCCGACTCATTACACGGTGCACGACTAAGAATGAGTAAGAACAGATTATGGTCGATATGGGCGTTATTGATAATGGTGGGTGATGATAAAGGACCTATGATTTGATCCCTAAATTAGATTTAGGGGTCGACCGATTCTGAGAATCAACACAGAAATACTTGTCAGGACATGAGCGTCGCGACCCTATGGTAGGGCGCCACGACGCTTGCTAGGGTTTCAAGGTGGCACCGAGGCTCTATAGTGGAGCGCCACATCGCTAATGCTTTATTTTAAAAAATATGGACTCACTGGACAACAGGCCCCACGACGCTAATGCATTTTCTGAAGCAGAAAGGCTACTGCCTCAGTGCCGCTGCGGTGCTAATCATTAGCGCAGCGACCCCACCTGTCCGAAACAAAAAATAATTCTGAGTTCAGAATGTTTAACCCAATATTATTATTATACAATACATTATTTGATAAGTATAATTTTTATGTGCTAAATGTCAAAATGTTTGTCATTTACATTTCTAGAATAGTGGCCGCTATAACTGTCTGGGCAGGCGGCGCTCAGTGTTTGATTAAACCATCTTATATCATGCATATTGGGTTGACGGTTCCTAAACTATATGTGTCTTTAGTTTTCATGATGTTAAGATGTCATATTGGATATGACGTAAAATAGTTGATCTTGGTTAGAACCCTGCATTAAAAATGTTCCCCAAATTTTAAATACAAGTCTATATTTAAACACGTCGTCCATTATAATTGTTAGAGTGCAAAATCCTTTTCGGCGATACAAGTATTTATGACAAAGCATTTACTCTAAGTCTACAAGGACGTAGACTCTTTCATAGATGTGTTTTAATGTAAAGGTAAATGATAAACTTTTGTGGGTATTTACACCAAAGTGTTTGCTCACAAAGGCCAAATTTGCTTAGATACATAAACGCTGTCGTGTAATGGGGTTGACTTGCTTAGACAAATCTTGGCGCCAAAGTGTCGGACTAATCTAAGGAGGTAAGATTAAATATAATAATTTGATCAACCAAGAGTTGCGAATAAGTTTTGCAATTGGTTTAGAACCTACCAAGATATGTTGTTGAAGTTATCAGCCAAAGCAAACGCGGAGATAGCATAGGCTTGGATCTTGTCCCATTATGACCTCTATTAATATAGGTCTGTATTCTACAATGGGTCGTAGAAGTATGTTAAAATAGTGGGAGCTAATTAAACAAAAGGCCTTGTTGATTAGCCTAAATGAATGTGTATAATAGGAAATAGATTTTGAATTTGATTTCCGGTCTATCTAATTCTTCAGATTATAAAAGATGTCGAGCTTGTCATTGAAAATGTTGATTGAGATGAATAAACTTACTGGACCAAACTGCCTTGACTGGCTAAGGAATTTGCGAATAGTATTGAGATAAGAGAAAATAGAATACGCGTTGGACACGGTGTTCCCAACAGTTCATGCGACAGATTCTGAAGAACATGCCTCTTTTGATAAAGATGCTTACCAGAAACATCTAGATGATGCCACTTCAACGCAATGCGTAATGCTATCTTCCATGCCTATGGAACTTCAGAGACAACATGAGAACATGGGGCCCAATGAGATGCTTGAACATTTGAAGAGTCTCTATGACTCTCAATCCCAGACAATGGAATATGAGTTGCTAATAGAACTCTTCAAGTGTAAGCTCAATGAAGGGGGCCCAGTCTTACAACACGTGTTGAAGATGATAGGGCTGATAGAGAGGCTTACTTCGATTGGAATGAAGCTTGAAAAGAATGTCGCTACCACCCTCATCCTGAACTCCCTCCCTCGTTCCTTTGAGAATTTCATAGTGAATTTCAACATGAATGGAACGAAGGCAACTTTGTCGGAGCTGCACAACATGCTCAAGACCTTTGAGTCCTCCACTTCCAAAGGCATAGCTATGCTCATGGTGAGCTCTTCTAGCCGACCAAAGCCGAAAGGCAAGGAATGACATAAGAAGAAGGGAAAGGCAATCATTGCGCCCTCAGCTATGAAGACCAAGAGAGATGTGAAGAAGAAGGTGAGCACAACTAAGGATGAATGCCTCAACTGCCATAGGAAGGGACATTGGAAAAAGGACTGCACGACACCAGGAGGAGGAAAAGCACCAGGTGCTCCTACCTTTGGTGGACAAGGTATGTACGTCATTGAAATAAATATGTCTATAAATAGCTCTCATTCCCGGGTATTGGATACCGCTTGTGGCTCACATATTTGTACAAATGTGTAGGGGCTAACTGATAACAGGAAGGTTGGACCGAGAAAGGTAGACCTAAGCATTGGAAATGGAGCACGAGTCGATGCCGAGCGCGTAGGGACTTATAGATTAAATTTACCTTCCGACTATTATTTAGTGTTGAATGATTGTTTTTATGTTCCCTCGTTAACGAGGAATATTATTTCTATCCAGTGTTGGACATGGAGGGCTTTTCGTCGTATATTTATAATGGCAGTCACGTACTGTCTTTGAATAATATTATATATGGAACTGCTCCTCTTGTAGATAGATTATATACACTGAACTGTAGTCGAGAGATATTCAATGTACAAAATAAACGATCCAAGACCAGTAATAGAAACTTTACCTACCTATGGCACTACAGACTTGGTCATATTAATGAATCAAGGATAGCAAGATTGAGAAAGTTAGACTACCTCGAACCATTTGACTTGGAGTCTTATGGTAACTGTGAATCTTGCTTGAGAGGAAATATGACCAATAAACCATTTTCTGAAAAAGGTGTGCGAGCCAAGGAGGTGCTTGAGTTGGTCCATACTGATGTATGTGGGCCATTCTCGACTCAAGCTAAAAGAGGTTTCCCATACTTCATCAATTTTACTGACGACTTCGCAGGGTATGGGTATGGGTATGTGTATCTTATGAGACACAAATCCGAGGCTTTTGAGAAGTTCAAGGAGTACAAGTTGGAAGTAAAGAAGCAACTTGCAACAAGTATCAAGACCCTTCGATCGGATCGAAGAGGTGAGTACTTGAGCAAGGATTTTCTATATTACTTAAAGTTGCATGGAGTCCAATCTGAATGGACACCTCCAGGAACGCCACAAATGAATGGTGTTGCCGAAAGGAGAAACCGAACCTTATTGGATATGGTTCGATCCATGATGAGCTCTCAGCTCTACCGACATACCTTTGGGGACATGCTATACAAACCTTTATATATATTCTGAACAGGGTTCCCTCCAAGTCAGTAGAAAAGACACCCTATCAGATATGGTGTGGCAAGAAGCCAAGTCTTAAACATATGAGACCCTGGAGGTGCCCTGCATATGTTAAGAAGATGCTCACTGACAAGTTGAAATCTAAAAGTGAGAAATGTTACTTCGTTGGGTATCCAAAGAAAACTAAGGGATACTACTTCTATCTTCCTGGAGAACATAAGGTCATTATTTCCAGGAACGCAACTTTCCTTGAAGAAGAATATGTCTACAAGGAACATAGCTGCACAGAGATAGAACTTGAAGAAATTCAAGAACCACAAGATAACACAGAAAATGAACCCTTGTCGAAAGACCTAAACAAGGATTCAGTGGGAGTATCTGGTGAAGATTGGGTACTTAGAGTACGCCCTTCAGCTAGTGGAAGTGATGTGAGAGATAGTGCAGAAGTGCAAGACTCTCATACACAACCAATGGAAGATGATACAATAGTTGTACATCATCTCATTCAGGAAATACATGAAAATGACATTCCTGAAAGCTCTCAAGGTGATGGATTGTCCAATACACAAAGACCTTCTCACAATCAGAATGCAATAAACACTTAAACGCAGAATACTCAACTCCGTAGGACCACTAGGACTCATCGTCCGCCTGAAAGACTTAATCTCCATGTTGAAACACACAATGAGATATATATTCCTGATGACGATGAACCTACAACCTACAACGAAGCTATGTTAGACATTGATTCGCAGAGATGGCAAGAAGCCATGAAATCTGAGATGGACTCTATGTACATAAATCAAGTTTAGAACTTGGTTGATTTGCCAACAGGGGTTAGATCCATATGATACAAATGAGTTTTCAAGAAGAAGATTGATGCATATGACAAGGTACAGACTTATAAAGCAAGATTGGTGGCTAAAGGTTATAATCAACGGCCTGGGGTCGATTATGATGAAACCTTTTCACCTGTTGCTAAGATTAAGTCCATTCGGATTTTACTTGCAATAGCTGCATATTATGACTATCACATTTGGCAGATGGATGTCAAAATTATTTTTCTCAATGGTAATCTAGTTGAGGAAGTTTATATGAAACAACCTGAGGGTTTTTCAATTGAGTCCAAACCAAATGTTGTATGCAAGCTACAAAAGTCCATTTATGGGCTTAAGCAAGCCTCGAGGAGTTGGAACATTTATTTTGACAAGGCTATCAAGTCATTTGATTTCGTCAGAAGCAAAGAGGATCCATGTGTTTATAGTAAACATAAGGATGGGAGTATTTCCTTCATTATCATATATGTAGATGACATATTAATAATAGGAGACAATAAGACTCTCCTACAGTCAGTCAAATGGTGGTTGTCCAGTACCTTCATGATGAAGGATTTAGGTGAAGCATGTTACATTCTGGGGATTAGGATCTATAGATAGACCTAACAGATTGTTGGGGCTGTCACAGTCAGTCTACATAGACAAAGTGCTTAGACGTTTTTCTATGGAAAATTCCAAGAAAGGTAGTCTACCTATGGGACAAGACATCAAGTTATCTAAGAAGTATATTCCTTCTAATACTATGGAACTTGAACACATAAAAATGATCCCATATGCCTTGGCTATAGGATCGATCATGGGTGCCATGACCTGTACTAGGCCAGATGTGGCCTTTGCACTTAGTATGACTTGCAAGTTCCCACAGAATCCTGGGGAAGAACACCGTATTCTTAAGTATCTTAGACGAACTAAAGAATATTTCTTAGTCTATGGTGGACAAGAGAAGCTGGTATGTACTGGGTACACAGACGCTAGCTTCCAGACAGATGTTGATGACTACAAATCTCAATCAGGTTACACATTCATTTTCAATGGTGGAGCAGTAAGCTGGAAAAATTCCAAACAAGCTACAACTGCTGATTCGATAACAGAAGCTGAGTACATTGCTGGATCGAAAGCTGGTAAAGAAGTTGTTGCGATATCTGAGTTCCTGAAGAAACTAGGAGTTGTTCCAAGTGCGACTTGTCCAATAACGGTTTATTGTGACAACATTGGTGCGATTGCGCAAGCTAAGGAACTAAGATCAACTAACAGAAATAAGCATGTACCAAGGAAGTACCACATACTCAGGGAGATGGTGGAGACTGAAGAGATTAGATTAGACTATGTTCCCACAGACGATAATCTAGTTGACCCATTCACTAAACCATTAAGCTTAGTCAAGCATAATGGTCATTTTGAAAATATGGGTATTAGATATGTTGGAGATTGGCTCTAGGCCAAGTGGGAGATTGAAAGTATATTTATGTCATAGAGACAATCTGTATTAGGACAAATGTACTTTATACACATTCATATTATTATTAATGGAGATTAATATTATGGCATTTGCAATTATTGAATTATTATTTGATTGTTTGTAATTATTCATTAATGTGCATCCCTTGAGCTTACGTTGTCTTTAATAGAGTGAGATATTCATGATAGAGTGTAACTCTTAAAATAGCCTCGACTAATGATCATCGAGAATGAGATATCGACGATATGTGATAAGTCGACATGTCGTCCGCATCACATCTTTAGAGGATGTAGTATGTCTCACCTGCTACGAATAATGGTTACTCGTGATGAACACATGGATACTTTGGAAGTATTGGTATACCCTGCTGATATACTGTTTGTTATACTTGTCTAAAGTATGATCAGCGTGTGTGAGATAGAAGTCTTTAGACTTGAGGTCAATACGCGCCTTGTCTATAAAGTAATGTACTTTGATCCCGTCCTAAGCTCAAATGTCTTATAGGTTGAGATACAACTTGTATTGGGTACATTACGATGTGGATTGAAGGTGGTAGTTGAGCCAAGATTAGGATTCATTCCTTGAATGTATATTCGAGAGAACACTCGGATTCTCAGTGATATTAGGTTGACTAAGTTGTTAGCCAATGCAATAGACATATTTAGAATATGGTCTAGTCGTCAACTAATATAGATGAGACACAATGATTAAGCCATTTGGATAGACACTTGACAAATCTTAAGCTTGATCGGGTATGTTGTGAATGAAAAAATTTTATCTTACCACATATAGGTTAAGTTTACTGGATTCGTGTAAACGTACTTCACATATTGAGTTCGTCTTCCGGCGCCGTCTAGGAGTTCCGTGTAGACCTTAATTTGATTAATGTCAATATGAGAAGGCTTGTAGGGTCACACTATGTCTATTGTCTATTTCGATCTAAGGATGTATTTAGAGAGTAATTAAATGTTTGATTTGGAATCGAGATATTTTAATGAATAATGATTATCTTATTTATGTCAAAATTAGATTTTGGATTTAATTAAGAATGCATCAAAAAATAAATCGAGACAGTGTAGGAGCACGTCGAGCGCCGCGATGCCCATACCCTAGGGCCGCAGCGCAGTGCAGACGCATCACGAGCGCTGTGACGCTTCTGCCTCAATTTTTGGGCCAGGCCCAAAGTCAAACCCTAATCCGATTTTGACATATTTTTCAACTATAAATAGAGGCATTCACCTCATTATTCAACACACCAATTCTGAAAATCTTTCTAAGCCTTAGAGACTTAGAATCAAATACTCTCTCGAACCTCTACCAGATTTCCTAGCTTTCTGAAGGAGAAATACATTGAAGCTTGGAGCTTGCAATTGGAAGGGAAATTGCGTGTGCACCTCACAGTTGATAAAGATTCCAGATAATTATAACTTGTAAACATATATTTTATGTTACAAGTTTCATTGTTGTATAACCATACCAAAAATTATTGTTGGGGTAAGTAAGAAACAAAACATTTAAACTTGCGATGTGCCTTACTTATGTGTTTTGAACCCAATAAAAACCTTACATAAATAACTATTACAGTGATCAAAATGATAAACAACAAAGAGGACACCAAAAAATTGTCAATATCTTGATCTTGAATTGAAACTTCAAATATGGAGCTTGTATTCGAAAATACAAGAACATGAACTGCTACGCTTGTGGCTTGTAGATCCGCTGAGAATACGAATGGTTAGAGTCCTTGATCTGTTAAGTTAACACCTGAAACACATAGCAACCAATTAGATAAACACAACACCACCGGCTAAGTCGAGAGATGACTCTCTGTCTTTAAGACAAGATTGCCCCCGTAAATAGGCTTTACAGAAGTGTGGACAATAGTCTCCCAAGATGAAACAACAAATTATCAAATATGCAAAGCCTACACAAATGATCCCAGCGAAGAACACAAATAATAAAGATTGCTAAGAGAAGGATTTCTATAAGGAAAATCTGATCTCTTTGTGGTGTTGTTAACTTGTGAGTATGTTCACTTTCTCATATATGTTCATCTATAGAATTGAGCCAAAGGTCTCAATTTATAGGTGTGCAAGATGACCTTTAAAATGCCCCATAATGACATTCAATTGCCATGTAATGGATGATATTTAACCCCCAACTAATGCAGTCAAATAATGGTTGAGTTATGGAGGGAAATCTGCTATATTAATGCTCCAAAACCTCTCCATAATCAGCAAACTTTTGGACTTCTGTCGAGCACTCACTGCCTGGGAAGCGCCGCTACTCTACAACATTAGAGCCGCGACTCCAGTGGCCAAAAAGACAATTAGGGTCGCGGCGCTGCAAGGGGAGTCGCGGTGCTCCGGCACTGCAGCCCAGTCCGGGAGGCGCCGCGACCCTTTCCGACCCTTTCCATCTTACACTTCGCACAATCATTCCGTCGTTTACCAACGTGGAACACTTGTTATTTAGCCAATAACCGTCCATCATTCTATGTCTCAAACATTTCACTTACATACCAATATCTCTTTCATTAACAAAATTTATGATACTCAGCACTAAGATTGCACGTGTGTGAAAATGACATTTCCGACGTGCGGGGCCCCAATTGTTCGAGTCATAAATAATGGGATAAACTTAATTCCACATTAGTAAATTTCCAACAATCCCCTCTTGAAAAAGATTTTGGCGTACACACAAGGTGCAAACTTTCAGCGAAAAGATATTGTATCAGTAGAGGTAGCTTCCGCTTTGAACCTTCCCTAGTTGAATACCATCAGACTTACTTACTGCGCGGTGAACGTGATGTCTTGAACCGTTAGTGTTTAATGTAAGCCTAGACAATGGTACCAACACAATACATCCCCTTTATTATTTTTTTCTTATTGTTCTGTCCGTTGTGGCCGTGGACACATTTGGATTCTTAAGTGCGTTCATTTGAGGTGGCCTGTTGTCGCACTTAAATAGGTGATCTCCTACAAGATATCCTGCTATACCCCACTTCACAAGTGTTAGGAATCATTAAAAGTTTCCCCAACCTTAACCTCAACTGTTTGAGGATCGTTAAAGGTTTAGAAGCTTAACATTTACCCACCATGCAGGTAGCATTTTAATATCTATCGCGGGAACGACTTTTGATTCATGTTTCTTTACAGAAATCATCATCTGAAGTGCTCTTTCTTCCACCGAAGCACTCAACTGAACCTTTTACAGCTTAGTTTTCCCATTGAACCAAATTCTTGGGATCTCCAACCAATATGGTTGGGTTACCACCACAAAGGTTCGAATTGTGTGAGTTTTAAGCCCATTTCCCTAGACAGGCAGAACTCTTGATCTTTGGGTAGTCCCTTAGTTAAAGGGTTCACTATATCATTTGATTAGTAATCAAGAAAGTGACACCCATGATGATCAACTATCATACGGTTTTATGTCTCCGATAGATATGTCTAGACACCGTCATCTGTGCCCTTTCTGAAGCAGATCGGCTAGCCACAATGTATAACTGCTGAAGGCACGGGTTACTCCCAATAAGGGACATCCTCTAAAGAGTCATGAAGTTAATCAACTTCTTTTCATGCTTTGTATAAAGCGATAAACTTCGATTTCATCATGAATCGACCGATGCAAGTTTGCTTAGAGGATTTTCCAAGACACACCATACACATCTATTTGTGGCTTTGGTGTTCTTCATAACTGATGTCTAATTTGCATCATTGTGTTCTCCCAGAACCGCTGGACATCCAGAATACCAAATTCCGTAGATAAGAGAATATTTTAGATATTTGTCATATCCTACTTAACGCCTTCTATCAATCATTTCCAGAATCACGAGTGAATCTTAGTTCAACTGGTCTTCTTTGTAAGCCAATACCAGGTCGATTGTAGTGTGTACAATACATTGAACTACATGTGACCTGCGCATATCGCTCTTTGTATATAGGTGCACCATGATTACAATCAGTTCTATGATTCATATCCATTGGTGGCTTCAACGAGACTGTCACAACTGAGTTTGGAGTTAGACCAGTCCATTAGATGTCTTAGAAATCCCAATTCCTAAGATGTCATCTGTGATACCCATATCTTTCATATCGAGACTTTTGTTTCAATATGACTTCCACTTTCACACTGTTGGTTTTCCAATTGTTGGCTTTCTAACTTCAGAGTCAATGTTTCTGTTGTCAGATTTATTATTTCTGTTTTACCTGAAACTTCCAAGACCAAAATGTAAACATGTCAGGGACCAAAATAAAAGTTCAGGAAGAAGCCCAACAGTCCAACAAACCAACTCTGATCCTCCCCCTCCAACTCTCCAGTTAGGAAGGCTGTTTCAACATCCATGCCACGCACGACTGCAATGGCCCTGGATGTTAAGCTATTCACATGGGATCACATGTACAAGTAGCCGATGCCTTATATTCGTCAGTAGATCCATCTACTTGGTACTCACTTTTGAGTATCCACTTTTACAACCCAAAGGTTCTTTTCTCGGAGGAAGGTCAACCATTACACAAGTATGATTCTATATGATATAATCTATTTCTTTTTCTGTAGATTTTTTCCAAAGAAGCGCTTCTGGAGATGACAATTCTCTGTTAATTGTCCATGGTTCATTCTCAACCATACAAGCTAGAAGGCGTAGAACAAGTCATTTTCCCCTCTTTGCTCCGTCTCGGTTCAACATCTAGAATCCCTGAGTTTTGTAGATCTGGAATATTAAGTTCCTGATAGTCAGCAACTTCCGAGTCCTGTAGATAAGTAACGTCTAGTTCCGGACAGTCAGGCCCTCACGGGTTCTTGTTAACCTCGAGCAATTACTTTTTTTCCTTCTCAAGGAAAGTTATCTTCAAAGAATTCAACATTCTTTGACACCAAGAGGCGATAAGCACTACTGTTATTTGCAGGTCCAGTGGATATGCAATTTACAGTCTTAGGTATAACTTGACCTGCTTCGGTATTCCAACCTCTACCAAGCCATCCCACAACACAATATTTGTAGGTGGGATCCTTTCCATGTTTCACACGGAGGGTTATCCTTATCCTTATATGTAGTTCTGTTGAGAATCACATTAGCGGTAAGGATCACCTTGCCCCACATATTTTTGGCGTACGACTTTGCTCTTGGATAACACCGTTAGACTGAGGTGAGTAATGAGCAGTCGTTTGATGAACGATGCTTCACATTCTCCCCCTCTATCACTACGAATTCCTCAATCCGTAGGCTTAGCTATTTTTCAACTTCTGCTTTGTAGCGCTTATCCGATTCAACAACTTCATCTTTGCTTTTCAACAATAAAGGGTGTAATACATTGTATCATCATCAATGAAGGTCACAAAGTACTTGTCTCCCCCCTCTATTTTGTACAAACTTCAAATCACTCATGTAGGTGACTAAGTTCTAGAGGAGTGGTGCTTCTTTCGCTATTCCTTTGACGGAATGGAAATGTGATTTTGCCTCTTCACCTACCTCACATTTATTTTGAGGGTTTATGTCGACAGAAGGCAACAATCTCAACTTCATTAGCTTTTGAATGACTTTCTATTTAACGTGTTTTAATCTACGATGTCATAGATGCATGGATTACAAATATATCATTCATTTAGCTATAGACATATTGTACCATTCTTAGTTATTACAGACCTGTTGGACTAGTCTCAAACCATATTGACCAACATCGTCCGTGAAACCAAGTTTGGGACATGTATCACCTTCTTTTAGAGTGATCCCATTCCCTGAAGTCCTATTGAGGACAACCTCTCCAACCCCTTTTACTTTAGAGGTGGCGTTGCTTCACATGAATAACCTCTTGCCCGTGGTTAGGGCGTAACCAGATCATATGTGATCTAGATACTCTAGCCCACTTCAGTTTCTTTGGCAGACTGAGTGTCCAATTTCTTTTTTGCCTTTCTTTTGACCTTCAGATCATTTAAGACCTAGAAACTTTGGCCCACCTCACTAGGTGTCCGTTACTTTTCTGCCTTTCTTCTGGCCTTCAGATCATTTAAGATTTGGAAATTCTGGCCCACCTCACTAGGTGTCCATCCTTCAGATCATTTAAGACCTAGAAATTCTGGCCCACTCCAGTCGCTCGTAGGCTTTGTACGACTGAGTGTCCAATATCATCATATCAACTGAATTATGGCCCACTCCAGTCGCCCATAGGCTTTGTACGACTGAATGTCCAATATCATCATATCAAATGAAGGATCTTCTGTCAAATAGTGTGACAGGTTCAACGTCTTAAGAAAATCCATTAGCTTTTAGTCTTCTTCGTTTGATATTGGTGACCAGACAATTCATGGCACTTGCTTAAGAGTGGTAACAGTTTTCGCACAGTCAGTGGATCCCTATACTTCGTATGTGCGAACATACTTTACACACTTGTAATAACTACACCCAAAAGAACGGATCTTTTAAGTTTTGTTTACAATAGTCCAATCTTTAACCGGGAAGGAAGGAGATTCAATATCTGATTTTAAAGTGTAGGAAATATAAGTTTTTAATGAAAACACTTTCTTATTCCCAACCTTGCTTTACACACTTTTATTCAGATATTAACTAAGCACATTATAGATAAGGAAGGATAATTAACTTAGACCTTTTGGATTCTGGCCCACTTCAGTTAGACTGAGTGTCTATATCCTCCTTACCATAATTCGAATCCTTTGTCTGGGACATATATAGGCCTTTTGCTACATGATAGAACATCATCTTCAGCCTTCTCCTCTTGTCCCAGTGGACATCCTCAGCCTATCGTGGGCGCTTGTCTCCACCACCATCGGGAGCGGTGACACCAACTCATCCTTGATCTTTAGCCGTACTACCATGACTATCAGCAGTATCTTGAAGCTCAGTATCAGATCCAGAGATCCCACCTTTAACAGAAATAGATTTGTAACTGTCGTCAAACAGAGAACCAAAACTAGGACCAGATTTGAAAGCACGGATATTGACAGAGACAGTGTTTGAACTCTTAACAGAACTGTCAACCAAACTATTTTCAAGAAGAAAACCACAGCCAGATTTGGTCACACACTTGTCGACCAACATCTTTCGAATCACTAATGTAAGTCTTGTCTTAAAATTGTTGGATATGTAAAGTACGTACGGGAATAGTAAATAACTATTACAGTGATCGAAAGGATAAACAACAAAGAGGACAACAACAAGTTGTCAATATCTTGATCTTGAATTGAAACTTCAAATATGGAGCTTGTATTCGGAAATACAAGAACATGAACTGCTACACTTATGACTTGTAGATCCGCTGAGAATACGAACGGTTAGCGTCCTTCGTCTGTTAAGTTAACACTTGAACCACTTAGCAACTAATTAGATAAACTCAACACCACCGGCTGAGTCGAGAGATGACTCTCTGTCTTTAAGACAAGATTGCCCCCGTATATAGGCTTTACGGAAGTGTGGACAATAGTCTCCCAAGATGAAACAACAAACTATCAAATGTGCAAAGCCTACACAGATGATCACAGTGAAGAACACGAATAATGAAGATTGCTATCAGAAAAATTTGATCTCTTTGTGATGTTGTTAACTTGTTAGTATGTTCACTTTCTCATATATGTTCATTTATAGAATTCAGCCAAAGGCCTCAATTTATAGGTGTGCAAGATGGCCTTTCAAATGCCCCATAATGACATTCAATTGTCATGTAATAGATGACATTTAACCCCCAACTAATGCAGCTAAATAAGGGTTGAGTTATGGAGGGAAAACTGTCATGTTAATGCTCCAAAACCTCTCCATAATCAGCCAAACTTTTGGACTTCCGTCGAGCACTCACTGCTTGGGAAGCGTCGCAACTCCATTGGCCAAACAAACAATTAGCGCTGCAAGGGGGGAGCTGCAGCGCTCCGACGCTGTGGCCCAGTCCGGGAGGCGTCGCGGCCCTTCTCGACTCCGCGGCTCTTTCCGACCCGTTCCATCTTACACTTCGCACAATCCTTCCTTCGTTTACCAACGTGGAACACTTGTTATTTAGCCAATAATCGTCCATCATTCTATGTCTCAAACATTTCACTTACGTATCAATATCTCTTTCATTAACGAAATTTACGATACTTGGCATTAAGATTGCACGTGTGTGAAAATGACATTTTCGACGTGTGAGGCCCCAATTGTTCGAATTATAAATATTTGGATAAACTTAATTCCACATTAGTAAATTTTCAACATTCTAAACCTCTCATCAAACTCATAATCGTGAGATGCAATTTTGAATTAGATTTCGTCTTCTCCTCCTACATTTAATGATACTCGTCTACCACCCCTATCACTTAAGATAAATTCGTTCAATATATTTTGTACATTTTTAACAAGTTACAGTTTTCATCGATCATTTAATGGAGCTCATTGCTCAAATAATCACTAGATATTATATAGTGGAGTCATTTTTCTTTATTTTGTTCCAAAAAGTTATTTTTCTATAGTCATTCACTCCAAAAATTATTCTGGTCGGGTTTGTGAATTTTTCGGCACCTACCTCTTGATTTGACATTTATATCAGTCCACATGGACTTAATTAATCTCAGTACTAAAATAAACCCTACCCGACCGGAATATTTTTGACATATTACGTACTCTCGATGGGGTCGTTTGGTAGGAGGTATAAGAAAAATAATCATGGTATATAATTTGAACCATATATAACTTAGTACACCAATTGGTGTATTATTTTATACCACCAACAAGATGGAATAATCAATTCATGTATAAGTACATGGTTAAAGTAACAAAAGAACAAAACTATCTTTATCTTTTTCTAGAAACCAATGAAGATCAATCATCCAAGGGTAAAATTGCAAATTCATTACTTTTTAGTTTAAAGATAAATAAATATTACAAATGATATCTTATGCAAGGAATCACACAACAACAAAAATTCATGTATTACTAATTCGTGTATAACTAATCCCTGCATTATTCTTCATGTATAACTATATATCATACATAACTAATCCATGCATTATAATTATAATTCATGTATAACTAAGACTATTACATTAGTGTCAACGGGTTTGAAATGGTTCGGATCTTCTTTTATTGAAGTTGAATGTATGAAAATTTACAATAGAAAAATAATTTTCTATTACGAAATAAAGGAAGGCGACTTTACAAAGTAATTTCCAATTAATGACTAACCATTCGAGCTATGACTCATTCAAGTTGAATTTTAGACGAGTTTAACTTTTATAGACCGGAAGTCAAATCACTTAAAAAATAAATTATTCATAATAAGTCAGATTAGTAACCTGAAAAAAAAGACAGTTAACCAATGATAAGTGTTAAATAAGGGAATATACCTGTGATATACACTGAATATACGTCAGTGTATATCACATTATGCAAAAGCAGTAAAGCAGCAACAGTGGCCAGATTACTGGCCCAACAATCCAGGCCCATCACGGGAGCAGTGACGGTCCAGCCCAGCTCGGGCAGTAGCTGAAACAATATATTAGGAAAGTATATATTGTGTATATTGTAGTGTATTGGTTACCTAAGTTAGGATATACACTTACCATAATTAGGATATACATGTACCATAATTGTATAGTTAGAATTATGGTAGAATAAGGTTTTAGGAATACAATAGGAATAAGATTCTCCTATTTTGTAACTTGTATATATATCTATTCAATTAATGAAAATAATCAAGGGGATTATTTCTTTCAATAAGATATTAAATACATTGATGAATGTACATAAATTAAATTCATGTTAGACATATATCCAAGGTAAAACCTACAAGTAACTGGCAAGTAAAGTGCAAAAGTGACTTGATGAATAAAAAAAGAGTCGTCAACTATCCCATAAGTTCATAACAAGTCAGATTAGTAACCTGAAACCCATAAGTTTATAATAAGTCAGATTAGTAACCTGAAAAAATAAGACAGTTAACCGCAAGTCAAGAGCAAAAGTGACTCGTATAATGATAAAGCAAAATCGTCAACAGCAGGGTTCGAACCTGCGCAGGCGAAGCCCAACAGATTTCAAGTCTGTCTCCTTAACCACTCGGACATATTGACTTAATGATGATCACATTCACCTTATTCCATAAGTTTGTAAAGTTTATCTATATAAACAAGGCTATAAGGATTATAGTTTTAAACTGTGGATCGACACTACAAAAGAATAAGGAAAGCTTGATTCAAAGGGTGCACAATATCTATATTTGAACATCACATTTATTTTATGCATAATATTATAATATTGGTATGTGAATCCACGTTTGAAAGTTTCATGACTTCTTTACTTTCGTATTTTTGTTGAATTGCTTTCCATGGGTTAAGAATCTATTGGAAATAACATCTTTACCTCTGCAAGGTAGGGTAAGGTCTGCGTACATATTTACTACCTTCCACAGACTCCACTTGTGGGATTACACTGGATATGTTGTCATTGTCCTTGTTGTTGTTGTTGAATCCACGTTCAAAAGTTGCGCTCTACTATACTATACTAGTTGTAGGGCGCTAAGCTTGACTAATATAATAGAAAGTAAAGCCTGTGAATATTATTATCTTCAAAGAAGATACTCTAGGGGCCTGGAGGTTTAATCTATTCCACCGCAAGCAACCTGTTAAGAGTCCAACATCGAAAATGGAATGGGAACATGGATTCCTTATATGGACTTGGACAATCATCACCCTACAAGCTAGCTTTTGGGGTTGAGTTAGGCACAAGATCCATTTCCGATGTTGGACTCTTAACACAACCGATTATAGTACTGTAGGATGTTCCGCTGCTTTTGTTGATAATGTACTTGCTAGAATATGTAAGCAACAAGAAGTCGATATGTCCGAGTGGTTAAGGGGACAGACTTGAAATCGGTTGGGCTTCGCCCCGCAGGTTCGAACCCTGCTGTCGACGATTTTCATTTTTCTGACAATGCTGAAGACGATAAATTTTCGCATATTTAGTAGTTGCAATTTGCAAAGTGAGAGTTGTCCTGCATAATGAATTTTTCAATACTACCAGGATTTATTCTATTCACAAGGCTCGAACCCATGATCTCTGATTAAGGATGGAGAGATCTACTCAAAGAGGGAGGAACCCTTAGCCAGTCGTCTAACCGGTAAAACCAGTGGAAAGAGTGCAAAACCCGGGCAAGTTCTGTAGTCAACTGCACTTGGTCACTTCCTGCTCTGTCGGGTCATTTGATCTTCTCAGTTCCACTCGGGCATACTCTTTTATAGGCTCGACACAGGTTGTGATGTCGGTTCCTCTCTTCTCTTCATGAATCTCAGTTGGAAGCCCCCATTTTCATCGGACATCCAATCCTATCCATCCCACCGCAACACTTGGTGGTAGAAGGTATCAAACTTCATTGAACTAGAAGAATGGAATGTTGAGAAAGTGAAGTATTTGTCTGTCCATCTGCTGCAATAAATTCAGCAGGTCCAGTTAGACAATAAAGATGATGGATGACAATGCCATTTGGATGTCGGATCAAAATGGAGTTTTAGTTGCAAAAGTTCTGGGAAAGCTCTCAGCAAAGTAAAAAAAACACCACTCTATCAGGAAACACGTTTTGAAGCTTACAGATTAGGGATTCTAGTTCTTTTAAGGTACTGGATTATAATTAAGAATTTGTACATGTTAAACAGTCCAAAGGATATTAAAGCAGTGGGCAGTGGGCTTTCGGGAAAGCCAGTCCAAAGGCCAGTTCAAAGGTTTTGTTATTGTATATATGGTATATATATTTGTAGTATATTGTAAGGTAAAGGAAACCTAAATTAGTGTTATACACTTACCATAATTGTATAGTTAGAATTATGGTAGAATAAGGATTTAGAAGTAGAATAGGAAAAGAATTTTCCTATTATGGAAATATGTAACTTGTATATATAGCCTTTCAATTAATGAAAATAATCAAGGGGATTATTTCTTTCAGTACATATTCACTGAAATTATTTAAGACAAATACATGGTTTGGACAAAGCTACTGAATTCGGTCGAATCATAAGCTATACTTTAGCTCCACTCCTTTCTATTATATGTTGGAGAGTATGAGAAGATAGATGTGCAGCAGAATATGGCGGTGTTAATTAGAACTGTTAATGATCAGATCATTCATATGATGCCACTAATCATTAGTGTATAATTTATGTATACCGGCAAAGAAAAGTAAATAGTAAAGCCAGCCAACTATTTGTGTAAAGATCCCTTTCTGATCGGCGAGAAAGTTGAAGTTAATAGCAAAATGTATATATGTATCCTCGTGGATGGATCCCATAAGGCCATCAAAAATAAAATAGGCAAAAAAGTGTTATAGAAAAAGATATATACCTATAAAATGTGATGTAAACAAAAGCAAAATTAGAAGGAAGCAGATTAAATCCCAGATATATATAGGTAAGGGGTAGAGATAGTATATTGGTTAATGGTTCGGCAGAACCCATTAACTTTGGTCCAGACTTTGTATTGGTCTTAAGAAATTCATTGAACATGTACAAATTATTAATTTAGAACTCACTAACGTAAAAGAACTAGAATCATGATCCCTTAAAATTCAAACCATTGCTCCGCCTTTGGGCACTACCTCCCTGAGAGGACAGACATTGCAAAAGAGCGAGGGGAATTAGTATAATGGTTACTGGTAGATATCTGACCAGCTCTTGGCGTGGCTGCAGACGCCCTAGGCTTCCCGGGATGATGATCAACATCCTCGTCGCCTTCTAGTAGGTCAAAGATTAGCATCGTCGTTTGTGGAGGCGCTTCTACTGGTTGACGCCCTTCCAGCATTTCCACGACTCGTGCCGTGGTTGGCCTGAGCTTAGGCCTTCCTTGGATGCAAGACAACGCCACACACGCCAATCTTTTCACTTGCATTTCCACAACTCCTCCTCCTGCAGATACCTCGTGCACGAGCCTCTCGTCCACGACATCCATGATTTTCCCTTGTGCCAATTTCTCACCCACAATCTTGGGAAAGTAGCTGAATTTGCTCTGACTGCCAATTTCAGCCACAGTAATATTTCTTCTCCCACTAATCAATTCCAAAAGTACCATTCCATAACTATAAACATCGCTTTTCTCAGAGATCCCATTCTCTAGGAGCCACTCGGGGGCTAAGTACCCTCGAGTACCCCGGATGGTTGTAACAACTCGACTCTCATCTTTCCCCATTAACTTTGATAGCCCGAAATCTGCGAGAATAGCCCGGTGATTCTCGTCGAGAAGAATATTCTCAGGCTTGACATCGAGATGTAAAATGCACGACCTACAATCGTGATGCAAATAGGAAAGCGCCTTACCCACATCCAGAGCAACTCTGTACCTCAAATCCCATGACAAGCAGCCTCGACTTCCCCTTTTCGCGAAAATCCAACTGTTAAGCGATCCATTAACGATATACTCATAAACCAAGAAACGAGGCCCCGTTGGAGGAACACTACAGTATCCCAATAGGCGTACAAGATTGACATGCTGGACACTTGCAATGGCTGCAACTTCCGATTTAAATTCCTTATCGCCACGCTCCTCTCCTTCGATCCTTTTTACCGCCACTGATGCACCATCACTGAGTACCCCCTTGAAAACAGAAGCTGATGATCCGCGGCCAACCAACGTGCCAAAGTTACTGGTTGCTTCTTCAAGCTCTTTGAGCCTGAATCTTGTTGGGACCCCTGCAACTTTCCTGAGGAAACTATACTCGATCCTCAACTCGCGTCCCTCTGAGTCTATTTGATTTTCTAGCAATTGCCTCCTACTGTTGAAATTCCTTCGGATTAAAACAGCAGCAAAGACAGCAGCAATCAACGCGACATCAGCTCCTGTGATGAGGAAAAATGTCTCGGAAAATTTGAGCGTTAGCCGCGCAATGATGATGATTGTGATCAACAGAATCACCAATGAAATGGCTATGGAATATGCTTTCTTGTCCTCCATCAATGGATCATCATAATTCTGATTTGAAGTTCAAGATAAAAAGGGAGAACTTTTCATTCTTTTGACTTTATCTTTATGTTGTAGTCCACTTGAAATGAGAAAACAAAAAAAAACATAAGTCAGACTAGGCAAACTATGAATTTAATTCTGGTCCCATCAGTCTCTATCTATATTGTTTAAGCCACTTGCTGAACTATTAAAATGATGATGGTGTTCTCAACACGGTTTGAAGATGTTCACCTCACTCTTCTACATTAATGTCCCACTTTTATTAAGTTTCTCATCTGAGGTCCGATACCCGCTTTTATTAATCCGGGTCGTATCTGGAAGTCCCATTTTTGGGGGTAAAGCGATCAATATCAAAGGCGATTCCATTCCGAGGGCTCGCACCCGGGACCTCTAGTTAAGGATGGAGGGATGCTTATCATCCGATAACCTTTGGTGGTATCAATGTCCAACAACACCTGTCCCACTTTTAATTTTTTGGTTTCTATTTTGTATCTGTTACCCGCTTTAGAGCCTGATTGATTGGGATTTGTGCCGAGAAGTCTCACTTTTGAGGGTGAAGTGATCAATATTAAAGAGGACTTTATTCCAAGGTCTCGGAGCTGATACCTCTGGTTAAGGATGGAGAGGTACTTACTACATGTCCACAACCTTTGGTGGTATCAATGTCCGACAACATCTA
This sequence comes from Anisodus acutangulus, assembly GCA_029783415.1. Lineage (NCBI taxonomy): Eukaryota > Viridiplantae > Streptophyta > Magnoliopsida > Solanales > Solanaceae > Anisodus > Anisodus acutangulus. The sequence continues at coordinate 47,280,968 of CM056506.1, read as the reverse complement.
TCCCAGTTTTATTTTTTGGGTGCCCATTTTAGGCTTGACCAATCAGTATTCGCGTCGGGATGTCCTACTTTTGGGGGGTAAAGCGAGCTCGAACTCGAGACCTATAGTTAAGGATGGAAGGATACTTACCACCCAATCACAACCTCTGGTGGTATCAATGTCCGACAACACCTGTCGAGCGGAGCTCGCTAACCAAAGGTGGAGCCATGATTTGAATTTTATGTGTTCTAAAATTCTAGAATTACAACATTAGGTATTAGTAACTAGGTTCTGAAAATAAATTTGTACATATTTAGTGAATTTTTTAATGCAAATACAAGGTTTAAACTAAAGCTGTTGTTCAGCCGCCCCAATCGCTAACCGAATGAGAACTATTTTGGTGAGTGTAACTTATGCCAATCGAGTTGTACTCTTTAATCTATTGTGTACTTATTGCAATGACAATAACCACAACGTCAATTGACTTGCTCAATTCTTTTATCCGTCGACATCTATTATGTGCATTGACTATCAATGATAACAAATCTTAAGAATATTTAAACTCTTTTTATCAAACGAAGTATTCAGTATTGACTTTAACAACTATAGAAGCATGGCAAATGCATCTCTTAGAGCAACTGATTCATTCATACCCAGTATTTTCAATGTGGAGCATAGATGTGTGAAAACTCACTAAAATTTCAATAGATACTAGATCTAAATTTATATTTTAAAAGTACAATAAGTTCAATATTGAGAACTTTAAACATCGAATCTATCAGGTTTAAATCCTGAATTCGTCCTCTCCCTCTGTACACAAGGTACTCATTCTTCTTGTTGAGCTTCAATTTTATGTATGCAAGAAGCCGTTGTGTCTTAGCAGATTGCTTTTCTTGCAGAAGTGCTAATGCGCAATATTTTTTCCGCTTACTCTGCAGTACAAGCCTCACATATAATGTCACGGTCCTTTAATAATGATATCAACAAGGGGAGGGAAGGGGGTGGGGGGGTCACATTTTGGAGTTTCCAAACGATACGTGTGTTATTTACAGAATACAATGTACACGTTTGCCTTTATTTATGTACAATACATGTAGATCAAAATATCGATCCTGTTTCAGCTAAAATTTGCGCTAGCGCAGTCAGTCACTGTACATGCTGGTGTAACACCATAAAGATATCAAAGATTTTTTTATAACCGAGAAATCCCCGAGGACAAAAGACACTACAGTTTATTTGGTCTATAGATTTTGAAAATATACCCGAGAGCAGATAGCATCTTAAAAGAAATGTCTTCTGATCTGCTTCTTTTTTGGAGGGAGTGATGCTTCTCCATTTCCGGGGAATTCCCATTTGACAACATCCCCATCCCAAGAATAGCTAACAAACATTGGATAATTGCCAGCTACAATCTCTAACGGTCGACCGGTGGTTTTGCAATTTCGCGACTTGTGCTCCGCTTACCTAGAAACCAAGCCATCATTATACAACACATATCAATAAGCTATGTTGCTCAGATTCTTCAAAAATGTCAACGGGTGCGTGACGGATCCTCCAAAATAGTGCATTTTTTAAGGATTCGACACGTCAACAGCAACATTTTTGGAGATTTCGAGACATTCAACTATATATGCTCTATAACTGAAAGGTACATTTCACAAAGGACACTACACAGGGCTAATGAGATAATAAGTTGACGTATATACTTACCAAATCATAGATGTAAATGCAAGCGTCATGGGACCCACTGTAAATGTATCTCTGCCCAGTGCTGTAAAACATAACCCAAGAAATATTTAAGTATGTATTACACTAGATCTATGTTGTTCGGATTCTCCAAAAATGTTGCCACACCTGTATCAGATCCTCCCAAAATGAATATTTTTGGAGTATCTAACACGCACCTGGTGACATTTTCGAAGAGTCCGAGCAACATAGCACCAGATTGACCAATTTATGAGCAAGTTAAAGTAAGTGTAATTGAAAGTTGGCATAGACAAGAAACGAAGAGTCAACACAGCATACTTTTAGCACTAACCTATATTCTGGGGAGAAGTAGCAGCGAATTAGAGTACGCAAGACAGAATGACCCTTATAAGTGGCTACTGATTGATCATATGGGTGCTTCAAGTCTCTAGCTTGAGGAGGGTAGTCCATCCATCGATAGTCCAACTCATAATTCCTGAACCATATATTGCTGAAAACAAGAAAGTATATGAGTTTCATTGAGACTATATCAAAAAGTGAGCAAGTGGAATGATATTTGTAAAGAGTCATTTCACAATCATGTTGAGTTTTCAAAGGTGGAAATTGTTCCCGATGAAAGCCATGTTGCATCTCTAGAAATTGATATCAGTGTGATTCACATGACTCTACATCACACCCCTTAGGGTGCGGCCCTTCCCCGGACCCTGCTAAAGGGATGCTTTGTGCCCTTTTTTTCACACGACTCTTTAAAAGTGTGTAGCATGACCAAATAGAAGCAGGCTTGAATTAACATGGGCTTTTGAAAATGGGCGAACTGCAAGGATAGACAATTTTAGGGTCTTCATTTAAGCCATAGCCACAATGTATAAAATTTCAAAATCAACTTCAGGCATTCGCGACTGAAGCTGCAAAAATTTGTGTCTGAAGTTTAGCAGCAAACTTCTGACATTTTTGCCTAAAGTTGTAGGGTTATTGGCAAGGTAAAATTGGATATCTGAACTTCAGTTATATATGACTGAATTTCAGCCTATAAACTTCAGACATGTACTTTATAGTACACAACTTAAGTTAGTTTCCTGAAGTTGTTACCCAATATTTATAACAATATCAGTCAATCAGCTCGAAAACAAGCAGATAACAAGCATACAATTAATTATTAATAAGGAAAGTGATTTTCCATTAAAGAAAGAGAATGAAAATTTGATGTAAAATGTCTGCATTTGTCTTTTTTTTTTTATATATTTGTTGCAGTGGAAATCTAGGATGCATTGTCGGTGACTAGCAGTTTTTAATGCTATACATATTAATGGGGAAAAAGAAATAAGAAGAGGAGAAGCAGCAGTTGTCTAAAGTTGCTTTCATTGGCTACCAGTTTCATATATTAGAAAAACTAGTATATGTTAGATGGGAGTGTCCAAAAAGGTTACTGGTGCAATTGCTACTTTGAAAACACACAAGGATACCCTCAAAGAGGATACACAAATTCTAAGTGATGCCTAATTAGCATGCAAAAAATGAGTCACAAAGATATTCAGGCTCAAAGGGAAGAAAAAGGTGGTCATAAGAAATGTCTCAAAATTGGTTTTTGTGAATTTAACCCGCTTCATCTATTAATGATAAAAAGCTCATTGAATCTCATGTGGAGGGATCGGCCAAAGTGACAAAGGAATGATACTACAACAAATGGGGTATTCATGTGGAGAGTTGCCTTTCAAATATCTTGGTATTCCTCTATCTACCAAGATGCTGTCTCTGATTCAGCGGCAACCACTTATCACCAAGATTGTAGCCAAAATTTCCTCATGGACTGCTAAAAGACTTTCCTATGCAGGACCAGTTCAACTCATTCAAACTGTCTTATTTGGACTACAATCTTATTGGTCACAACTGTTTGTAATACCTGCCAAGGTAGTGAAGACCGTTCAAGCACACTGCAGAAGTTACATGTGACTGTGGTCAAGTGTGAACTCAATTACCGAAAAGGCTCTGATTGCTTGGGATAGAGTTTGTCTTCCTAAATCTAGTGGAGGCTTAAGTCTGATTAACGTTCACCTATGGAATAGAGCTGTAACTGCCAAGACTTGTTGGGACCTAAAACATAAAGTGGACAAACTCTGGATAAAATGGATCCACACCTATTTCATAAAAAGGGAACATTTTGAGAATGTGCCTTTACCAAAACAGTCTTGTTGGATGTTTACAAAAGTTTTTGAAGTTAGAAGAGATAAGGATCAGCTTGAGCCGAGGGTCTACTGGAAACAGTCTCTCTACCTCACAAGGTAGGGGTAAGGCTGCATACACACCACCCTCCTTAGACCCCACTTGTGTGATTACACTAGACTGAGTTTGTTGTTTTTGTAAGAGATAAGGATCAGCTTCAAAACAATGTGCCTGGAAAGTGCCAAATTAAACAGATTTCCTACAGCTTCTCGAAAATAATGCTAGAGTATCTTGGAAGAGTCTATTGTTTGGTAATGAAGCAACACCAAAAGCAAAGTTTACAATGCGGCTGCATTTGCATAATAGATTGCTAACAACAGATAGACTTCTCAAATGGGGTATGAATGTTGATCCAAAGTAGGGCTGGCAAAATGGTTAAAAAAACAAGTAACCATCCAATTCGACCCATTAAATATGGGTTGGATAACTGACCATTAAAAAATGGATCATATACGGATATTATCCATATTATCCACTAAAAATGGATATCCAGATGGATAATATGGGCATTTGTCTGTTATTTTTCATGAGTTCTTGTTTTACGAGAATCTAAGCTTATTTTGGCTTTTAGCGTGTGTTCTCACCTGACCATGGATAAAATGGATATACATATTATCCATCGTTTAACCCATTTTTTATCCATGTTAAATATGGGCAGGTTGGATATTTTATCCATTTTTGTTTAACCCGTTTTCGACCTGACCCGACCCAACCCACGTGCTTGCCACTCCTAATCCAAAGTGTGTCCTCTGTCAAGCACAAGATGAGTCAAGAGATCATCTCTTTGTGGAATGCCAATTTGCTATATCACAATATGGAACAGAACTCTGAAGTGGTTGAAAAGAGAAGCCTGTGTTGATAGAAACTGGGAACAACATCTAGCATGGAGCATCCAGAATAAAAGGGGAAATCAGGTGTTGCTCCGATCTTCAAGGTCACTTATGCTGAAGTAGTCCATGCCATATGGCTGGAAATAAACCAGAGAATCTTTGAACAAGTAACTAAGGGGTCTGATAGCATTTGCAGGGAAATTGCTTATATGGCTAATGGGAAAAAGCTCAAATATGCCATCGAACTATCGAAAATGGCTCATTTATTCCACCCGTCAATAGTTTGGCTCATTTATGCCATCGCCGTTATCAAAATGGCTCAACCATGTCATTTTTCATTAAAACCAGTTTTACAATACCATTTTTCAGTAACATCGGCGTTAATGAAAAATAACATCGATGACCAACTTTGGTAATGACAATGGCATAAATGAGCCATTTTGATAACGGCAATAGCATAAATGAACCAAACTATTAACGAGTGGCATAAATGAGCCATTTCCGATAGTTCGATGGCATATTTGAGCTTTTTCCCTATGGCTAATGAAAGAGTCACAAGGAGTACGATCTAGCTGGTTTGGATGGTTGTTACCTATTGTATTGTACTTTGTTATTAGTTTAAATACAATGTTTGTTTTGATTGTTACTTAAATTTTATTGTATCGTATCATTAAATACATCGTTATGTAATGACGAAAAGTCTCATTTTGTGTAACGACCGATTTGGTGTGATCGCATCATTACCTTATTTTTTTTTTTCATTTTGTCTTTATTTATTATCTAATAATCATATTTATCCTTTACCTCTACCTTTTTATAGTAGCTCTACCCCGTACTCTGCTTTTCTTGTAGGTTTGTCCTTCAAATTGTTGATGTGTGACACTATGTAACGACGAGATACGATACAATCTATCTAAACGTTGTATTCACTAAAACAATACATCACATCACAATACGATATAACACGATACATTATAAAACCATACTTAACAACCATCCAAACAGATGTTTCTAATTTAATCAAAATTAAAATTTGACAAACCTTATTGCTAAATCTTGGACTTGTTTGAATTTCCAAATTTTCAGTTCTTGTTTCCTCTTATCTCTTCACTCGTTTCTCTACGTGCCTTGGTGGACATGTCAAACACCTAACGAAGATATAGAGAAAATGACCAAAATGATCTTTGGTAGTAAATACAAACTAATCTCTTAAGCATCATCCGAACAGTTTTGGTCCAAGGTTAGTTAGGTTGTTGTCTGGCTTATTCTTCCATACTAGTAGTCGTAGTACAGCAACAACAACATATCCAGTGAAATCCCACAATGTGGGTATGGGGAGGTAAAGTGTACGCAGAACTTACCTCTATCTTGGTAGGTAGAACGATTGTTTCCGAGAGACCCTCGGTTCAAGATAGAGCATAATCACAAGCAAAGCAAAACCAAAGCAAGAGTAAATCAAGCAAGAACAACGGTTAGGAAAAATTTAAAGCAGTATGAAAATTGCTGGTATAAAAAATGAATAAGCCATGATAGCGTATTTTGAAAAAGTATGCATTAACTAGCGCAGATAAATAAACAAAACAAGGTCTACTAAAGGACACATATCAGCAAAAAACCAGCTACAGGTGACTATAAAGCAATATTGTGCCTATTTGTATGATATGCTAAGCAGGCCTACAATAAAAATACTACCACTACCAGTTTGCAAGGGTGAGTAGGACTATGCTCAACTACCTACTACACTTCTACCCTAATCTGTGTCCTATACAACCCCCTATCTAATGTCATGTCCTCAGTAAGTTGCACATGCGACATATCCCGTCTAATCACCTCTCACCCCTCCGCACTAGGGCATTTGTGTCTCTCATCTGCACATGCCCAAACCATCTCAACCTTGCTTCCCGCATCTTATCCTCCATTGAGGCCACTCCCACTCTGTCCTTGACATCATCATTTCTAATCATATCCTTCATTGTATGCCCGCACATTTATCTCAGCATCCTCATCTCTACAACTTTAATCTTTTGGATGTGCGCAGTCTTGACTGGCTAACATTCCACCCATACAACATAGTCGGTCTAACCATAGTCCTATAGAACTTGCATTTAAGTTTTAGTAGCACCTTTTTGTCGCACAAAACTCCAGATGCAAGCCTCCATTTCATCCTCCCTGCCCCAATATGATGTCTGACATCGTCATCAATCTCTCGATTCCCTTGGATAATAGACCCGAGGTACTTGAAGCTTTTTTTCTTTGGAATGACCAGAGTACCAAGCCTCACCTCCACGCCTGTCTCATGGTCGCTCCCGTTACTGAACTTGCACTCTAAGTATTATGTATTGGTCCTACTCAGCCTGAATCCATTAGATTTCAGAGTTTGTCTCCAAACCTCCAGAACTTAGCAATCACTCTGTTGCGAGTCTCATCAATCAGGACTATGTTATTTGCGAATAACATACATCATGGCACCTCTCTTTGGATTTGTCGCGTCAGCCCATCCATTACCAAGGTAAATAGGAATGGGCTAAGAGTTGATCTCTGGTGCATCCTCATCATCACTGGGAAGTACTCCGAGTCTCCTCCTACTGTCCGTACCCTAGTCTTGGCTCCATCGTACATATCCTTGATCGCCCTAGTGTACGCCACAAGTACACCTCTAACCTCCAAACATCTCCATAGAACCTCTCTAAGGACTTTGTCGTATGCCTTCTCGAGGTCGATGAAAACCATATGTAAGTCTCTCTTTCTCTCCTTATACTTCTCCACCAACCTCCTAAATAAAATGAATGACTTCTGTGGTCGAACGCCCCGACATGAATCCAAACAGGTTGTCAGAAATAGATACACATCTTCTCACCCTCATCTCCACGTCCCTCTCCCACACTTTTATAGTGTGGCTTAGCAGCTTGATACCCCTATAGTTGTTACAACTCTGGATATCACATTTGTTCTTGTACAAAGGGATCATTGTACTCCACCTCCATTCTTTGGGAATTCTTGTCGTCTTAAAAATGACGTTAAACAATTCAGTCAGCCACTCCAAACCTGCCATGTCTACGCTCTTCCAAAATTCGTCTGGGATCTCATCAGGCCCGATCGCTCGTCTCCTGCGCATCCTGCTAATAGCACCCTTAATTTTTTGCTATCTGATTTCTGTTACTATTTAATATTTATTGTACTTCGATTATTGTATTATTTTGTTGTAGCTACTGTCCTTTTTTAAGAATGCCATCTTTAGCATTTTGTCACGGCTTCTTCACTCTCGTTGTTTTTTTTTAACTGCTTTGAAATATTTTTACTTGAGTCGAGGGTTTATCAGAAACAACCTCTCTACCTCCCAATGTAGGGGTGAGGTCTGCATACGCGCTACTTTCCCCAATCTACACTTGTGGGGTTACACTGGGTATGTTATTGTTATTATAGATATTAATCAAACTTTGATGTTAATATCGAAATTGTGAAAATTTAACTAGAAAAAAAGTTTGGCAAAATACCATAAACTACATGAGACACAAAAGATAGACTAAAACAACAAAAATTACACCTCAAAAGTTGCACCACACTCTCAAAATGGACCAAAAACACCATAAAATGTAAAAATAATATTCCAAATGTGAGTTTCCATTATATATATTTCACAATTTCAGTTAAATTTAACAGTTAGAGTTTGGTAATTATCTTATGTGGACCAAAAATGCTCACTCTTAATATACTTAAAGACTAAAACTGCTCAAACGATACTTAAAGGACTATTTTGGAATCAATACAAAAAATAAGGGACCATTTTTATCATTTTCTCTAAAGATATACTACAAAAAATACAATATATTATGAAAAAGGAAAAAAGGTTCAAATTTAATCCTTACTCTTCTAAATAGCACAAATCTGTCCTCTACCGCAAAGTTAGTTCAATGATTCAATCATATCTAGAAATGATAGTGGATTCTGAACCCGGTGAATTCAGATCCGTTTTATAGGATATGAATTTTCAAAATTTGGACCCGATCGAACCCGGATCCGTTTCTGACGTATCGAATATGGATATGGATCTTGTATTTGAGATCCGTATCCGATCCAGATCCGACCCGTGGATCCATTTTTTTATTAAATATATCTATAACCTTGAGTATAATTTTATAAGTATTTTCTTAAAAAATTTATAATTTCTGTATTTTACATTCTAATCAAACTAAATCAAGTAATTTGAAAGAGAGTGTTAAGTAATACTGTCATTGGAAAAGAGAAATAAAAACATTGATTTTTTTAAAAAGGATTGGAAAACAAAAAACAGTAGGTGCTAAGATCGTCAGTACCGATTCCCTATAGAATCAACTAATACCAGTCAACTAAGGTTTGTGTCAGTATTTAGGATTAATTTCTTGAAGCTCTGTCATCTGTGTGTGTCAAACAATATGCCAGGAAATAGAACTTTCTGAACATGAACGAAAATAATAAAAAAGGGTCCCATATTTTTTTGGCAACAGGTTTAGATTAGTGCTTTAAGTTCTTGAACAATTTTAGTTCTTTAAGTTTGTTAAAGTGAGTACTTTGGCTGCCATCAAATATTTAATAATTATGTTGGTTAGATTGATGAGTTTTATTTTGTCAAAAAAAAATCAAATATTTAAATATTTAATTTGATTGGGTTTCATTTTACCAAAAAAGTTTCAACATGCAAATTTTTTTATATGTGGATCCAGATCCGATCCGTGGATCCGATGGATCCGGATTTGAATCTGATTTTTATGGACCCGATGGATCTGGATCCGGTTCTGGATCCAGGTATGAAAAACGGATCTGGATTTAGATCCAGATCCAGATCCAATCCTTTGTCATCCCTAATCATATCATCTTTTCTAGCTTAAACAAGGTGGAACTTAACACGAAAAAAGATATAAATTAATCGGTCAATTATTTGTTATGGTTTAGAATTACTCTTAGATTAAAGCCTTTTTAGAAATTAAGGATAAATTTTTATGATGATAGAGGTAATATTAGATTAAAAAAATGTAACTAGGACAGATCCTTCAATTTGGAAAACAACAAGGACAATTCTAACCCTTTTGCCTATTATTTAAAGGAAGTTATATGATGATTTTTCAGTTACTTTTAGTCAATCACTACACTGTCATATAGAGAAAGGCCTCTGGGCCCAATTTAGAAAAGAAAAGCTCTTAGTGAACTTTTCCTACAGGCTATAACTATTGGGCCTAAAAATTCATTTGGAAGCTGATGGATGTTTTTCTTACATCTACATTGTGTATATGTATATATAAAAAAATCTAATAAAAAAAGGGAAACAACACAAAATACCTATAAAAAGTAAAATATTTACCCGGTCATACTGCCTCCTAAACTAATTTTGCTTCTACTCAGCCGAACGAAAATAGTTATCCGAATATCCCTTCACCAAAAATCTTTCCTCTATGATATCATCTCGGTATATTTGTATATCATGATTGTATCATGGAAGACTGAAAAAGTATCTCATTGAAGGACTGAAGCAGTCCTCCATTATACCTTCCCAATATATGTATTTCAGGTAATGGTATCATAGATGGTTTTTTTTTTTAGGAAAAGTGTTTTTTGAATAAATAAAAATGATCATCTATGATACCCCGTCAGTATATTATACATACCATATGGGTTCCATAGAGGACCGATGAGTATATTTGAAGAAATAAAAGAAGTCTTTTGTGATACCATCATGATATATAAGAGATAGGGCGATACTATTTTGGAATCATAATTTTGGGGGCATCCAGGTAAATAGTTTTGTGTTCATAAAGTAAAAGGATTTTTTCAGGTAATTATTTTGCCTGCAATGGGCATTTGTGTTCTTTTCCCTAAAAGAAAAAGCAACAGAAGGAAAACTCTTATTTACATATCACCATAGGCAGATGTAGCATGTAATACACATAACAATAGACTGTGAGCCAAGATATCGTTATATATTATGTTTAGATCGTTTCAATTAAAAACTCATAAACTTCAATTCCTAAATCCATCTCAGCATATCACAACCGTAATAGTCGCATTGTGTTTATGGAATACTCATGTGCTTTGAAGGTTTTCCAAGTCAGTCTTCCAAAGCCTCCTTTATACCCCCAAAAAAGTAAGAGGAAAAAACAAGGAAATTAAGTTATAAAAAAATGATAACAAAGCTTTGAAAAAGGAAAAAAGTTATAAAAAAATCAAAAACCGCGAAGAATTTGCCAAAGTTAGAGCATTAAATAAAATAATGCTCATACTAAAAAGGATAAGAGACCTGGTATTACAAAGACGAAACCACACCGGAACACTAGTAAAATACTATAGTGATTTAGTAGAATTAAAGAAACTAGGATTAGCAATAAAGAAACTGAAAGATTATGAAAAAATAAAAGAAGAGGCTGACTTAGCAGAAATAAGTTCTAATTTAGACGATGTTATAAGAAACTACAGAGTATTGATTGATCTCAACACTGAATTAGTCGGAATAAACCAAGAAATAACAGTTCGAAAAGAAGAACTACGAATGACAATAGAACACTATGGATGAAAATAGACTAACAGATCAACAAAATAAATTAGAAGAACTTAGAATAATAGCAGAAAACCCCCTTACATATAATAAAGATATAAACCAACATATAATAAGTTGCAGAATAAGTACAGATCTAATAAATAAAAAGATAAAAAATTATAAGAAAATGCTACAGAAATATATGAACAGGAAAAAACTATTAAAGAATTAAAAGATAAAATAGCATTAAAAGATGAAGAGTTAAGACAGAAGGAAGAAGAAAATATGAAACTTCTAGAAAATAAATTAAGAGAAATAATCAGAAAGGATAATGAATTAAAAGATCTAAATGATATAATAGAAGAACAGTATAAATACATCAACTTATTAAAATATGGATAAAGGAAAAGAAATAGCAAAAGACTCTAAAGAAACATATTATCAAATGAATACATATGAAGGAGGATCAACACAAACATTAAGCTTTAAGCCTGAAACATATAAGAAGATACAAGATGAAAAAGAGGAATTATCTATAAAGAAAATATTTAAAACAAAATGGTTTGAAAGAAATAAAGAAATAAAGTACATAGCACATAAGCATGAAAATATAATAGATAAAATGAGTGTAAATGGAAGAACGAAAATAAACTTGATAACAGATGAAGTAATAAAAAGAGAGTTATCAAAACTATCTACTAGGGAAGCTAAAAAATATAGGAACATATACTTTGGAGGAGTACAATTTACTATAAAAGTATATTTTCAGAAAAAACATAGATACACCTATACAAATATACATATTAGATGATAAGATATTAGGAAATCTACAAGATGCTTTAATATCAGTAGTAAAAGGAAATTTAATATATCAAAAATTAAAATTTACGGTACAACCAAACTTTAGTATATCATTAAAAAATGAACACAAAAACATAGCCTTGACACTATATTACAAATTGGATGGAATAACAATGCCACCAGGAAGTAAAGTCATAAGTATTGAAACAAAAATGATATATGCCCTAACCGGAAACCACCATGTAAAGAAACAACATGAAATGAATATATTAGTACCAAGGATGTACCAGGAAATATTAGAACAGATAGAACATAAAGAAAATTCCAAAATAACTATACCAGAAGAAATATATATGGATTTTAATACAAGAACCCTTACACCATCCAAAAGACTAATACCAAAAATAGAAGGATCTAGATTAAGTATTACGAGAGAACCAACAATGTCACGACAAACTAGTGTTATACAATCTAGAATATTAGACTTAATAAATATAAACACAAATAGATTAAAAATTAAAGTAATAATATTTAAAGGGATGATAGCAACAGACTGTATAGCTGAAGTAAATACTGGAGCTATAAAAAGTTTTATACATATAAGTAAAATTGATGAAAATGATTGTGATTTAATAGACCCACAAACTTATAATTATTCTGAAAATGAAAGAGAAATAATAATTACCAAAAGTATTAATTTAAAATTCAAAATCCAAGATTTAGAGTATAAGATAAATATACGAGTAATAGAATATGATAGTTTTAATGAACTACTTCTAGGAAGTGACTTTTTAACCATGATAAATTATAAGATAAATAATAACTGAATTGAAATAAATGACCAAGGAAAAATAAGATTCGTGAATAAAGTATGAACATACATAAAGAAATAATAGAGAAAAAATAGAAATTAAAATCAATAAGAAGAATTTTATCAGAAGAAATATTATCATAGCTCAAATACTTAAAATATAAGGTGAAAGAAATAAAGCTAGAAGAAAAGATAAGAAAGTTAGAACAACAATGTGAAAAGTTTGATAAAATATGGATAGATATGGGAGATGGATGGAGAAAAATAATTAATAATCCTGACGAGCTCTAACGAAAAAATTAGTGCATTATGGGAAGAAATAGTAGTAAAAGAACAAATGAAGAATACATTAGTATTAATGGATGAACTAAAAGAAAACCAAACAAAAATGTAAGAAATAATAAGAGAAGAATTAACAAAATTATGGAACGTATCTGAAATACCAACATTTAAAATAATATTGAAAAAACTAAACATATTAGTAGAAGAAAAATGTAAAGATAAAGGTAAACAAGTAAAAGAAGATGAACCTAGTACAAGCAAATAAAACACTATAATTAGCACTACAACTCAACAACCAGAAATAGTACCAATAGATGCTTGGAGAAGGAGTAAAGAACCAATAATGGTAGATATTAGTAAAATAAAACCAAGACTGCCAAAGAAAGTAGAAAAAGTATTAAATAGCCTAGCAATATTGAGTAAGAAAAGACAATTTTAAATGGAAAATCAAGAACCTAGTGTACTTACGTTTTTAAGAAACCATGGAAAAAATATACTGGAAAGAGAACAATACAAGTATGAACCAATGAAAAGAAAAGAAAAGAAAAAACCACACCAGACAATAATTCAAAAAATGAAAACATGTACTTAAAAGACGTAGAGAAAACAACCAAAGAGTATTTAAATCTAAAATTAGATAAACAAGAACGAAAATTATGTGAATTAGAAATAGAAAATACCAAATTAAAAACACACATTAATGAGGAATGGTACACCAAATATAAAAAATATAAACACAAATTTAAGGATACAAAGAAAGAATTAAAAGAAACCAAAGTAGAACTAAAACAAGAATTGGGAGAATTAAAAGATGAAATAAAAATCCTAACAGAAGAGATAAAAAGGTTAAAAGGAAAAAAGAAAGTAAGAAATAATACAACCAGTGAAGAAACTACATCTAGTAGTGAAAAGACTGAGAGCGATACTAACGAAGACAACAACATTGATTTAGTAAACCAAGAGGTAAAAGTAGCAGAATTCATAGAAGAGGAAGAAGACTCAGAGATAGTAAAGGAAAATAACCAGATAATAGTAGCCTTACAAAAAATGAAAAATGTAAATGCAATTATAGAAGAAGAACCCGAAAGTGATATAGAAGATGAATTTAATAATCCTATAGAAACAGAAATAGAAACTGATGATATAATAAATGAAGATGCAAACGATTACCCAGAAGCAGAATTAGTAGATCCCAACCTGGAAATAATAAATAGAAGACAAACTAGATTACCAAATCATATACCAGTAGGACAACAAGCTGAATTTAAAGAATTTGTAAGATCAATGGCGCAAGGCGCAAATTACAATGGATATTTCTTAGACTTAGATAATGTTTATGATGAACAAGAAATAGGAACAGGAATAAATGATTGGAATCTTGAAATGTATATAGCATTAATGAACTCTACACAAACAGAAAACCTAGAATATATGTATGACTTGATATCTAAAATATTAATCGAAAATGTAGCTTATTGGATAGAATCCATAACATACCAATTAAGAGGAGAAGTATTTAGCCATGCAGGAGATTGGAAATCTATGCTAATAATATTTGATATCATACTAAAAAGAGAATTTTTAGGAGAAAAATGTTTGGTAGCACGAGAAAATGTACTCGCAGAAAGAAAAACTGAGATAATAATGAATCTAAATAACATGAAATGTTGTAAAATTAATAAATTACCAGAATATATAATAAGTTTTAGTAAATTCTTTTATGAAGCAAGATTCTTGTCAAAAGAAGGTTTAATATATCAACAACTTTATTACGACCACCTACATATACCTTATAACACAGAAATATCGAAGGAATACACCCAACTAGAACCAAAAGAAAATACATTAGGAGAAAGAATAAGAGTACTAAGAGCATACCTAATGCAAAAATGTGAAGAATATAGAATGCAACAAAAGATTAAAAAAGATAAGAAGATAGAATTAAGAGAAGTATGTGGATTTACAGAAAGAAGATTAGTATTCGGATGTGATGATAATAAAAGAAAAAAGAAATATAAGAAAAGCCATAAAAAGAAATATCAACACAAAAGATATAAAAAAAATACAATAATTACAACGGACAAAACCAACAACCTTATAGGAAAAAGAGATTCAAAAGGTATAGAAATACCCTTGAAACCATGAAAAAATTTAAGCATAAGAGAAAATTTAGGAAAAGAAAATATGTAAAACCAATTGAAGAAGAAAAACTTAAAGAATATAAATGTTGGAATTGCAATGAAAAAGGACATTATACTAATAAATGCCCAAAGCTAAAGAAAAAAGGTGTAAAATATATAGATACGACACAATTTATAATGAGTCTACAACAAATAAAAGAAGAAAATAATAATTGGTACGAATATGAAGATTTTTATGTCAGTCAAACTGATGAAGAAAGTGAATCAGAAAATATTAATTTCGTTAACCAAAACTCGGAAAGTGAAAATAGTTCTGACTAAATGAAGTCGCAAGAAGAAAGAAAGTTACTAGAAGAAAGAGATTACTGGATGCAATATGAAAGGTATGTTCGCAATAAGCTTATTACAACTACTAGTGCAATAGGAAATAATTACTATAGTGATAGATAGAATAAGATTACAAAAAACCTTAACAGAATAGGAGAAAGGTTAAGTGAGATAAGATGGAATAAATTACTAGAAGAAGTAAAAGAAATGGAACAAGATGAAGAGCTTCAACAAAAATTAAGAGAAATGAATTTAGAAAATAATAATTAGATGGTAGCAATCTACATAGAAGCTCATATAGAATACAAACCTAATAAAATGATAAAACAAAATATCTTTATTGACAGCGGAGCAGACTTATGCCTAGCAAAGAAAGAAGTATTAGAACCACACAGATGGAAAAGATCTAAAACACATAAAACAAAAGTATCAGGCTTTAACGAACAAACAAAAGAATTAGATATAGTAGCAGAAAACATGAGAATAGTATTAGGAAAGACAATATTTAGACTACCAGTTATATACCAACTAAATGATATGAAACAACAAGTATTATTAGGAAATAATTTCCTAGACTACTTTAAAACGCAAGTAATAAATAATAATACTTTCAGCATACAAACACCTTATAATAAATGGATAATACTAAAGAGAATATTACCAATACATACACTAAGAATATGTAACATAAGATAGGATAGGAATAATAACCTACAATTATTAAGTGAAAAATACCTCAATATACTAAAAATAAATTTTGGAGAAAATTCGATGCAACTATGGGAAAAAGAAAAAATATATGCTGAAATCAAACTAATAAATCTTAGCGATATAGTTAGATCTAAGCCTATTAGATATCGCCCAACAGATCAGAAGGAATTTGAAACTCAACCAAAAGAGTTATTAGAATTAAAATTAATACAAGAAAGTAAAAGCTCACATAGTAGCCCAACCTTTTTAGTTAGGAAACATAGTGAACAAAAAAGAGGAAAAGCTAGAATGGTGATTGACTATAGAGAACTAAACAAGAAAACTGTATTTGATGGATATTTTTTACCATACAAAAGAAACCTTATTACTAGATTAGGGAATAAAAAATGGTTCAGTAAATTTGATTGTAAAAGTGGATTTTGGTAAATAAAACTAATAAATGAATCAAAAGCTTTAACAGTATTTAGTGCCCCTCAAGGACATTACGAATGGAATGTACTACCATTTGGATTAAAAAATGCACCACAAATATTTCAAAGAAGAATGGATCAAGTGTTCAGAAAATTAACAGAATAATGTATAGTATATGTTGACGACATATTAATAAATAGTGATGATTTGGAAAATCATATAAAATATCTAGAAGAATTTATAAAAACTGTGAAACAACATGGAATATTATTATCTGAAAAGAAATTTGAAATCTTCAGAAATAGTATAGAATATTTGGGATACATAATAGATAATGAAGGATTACAATTACAGGAACATATTGTAACAAAAATAAAAAAAATTAAAGACAAATTAGAGAGTAAAAAGGAAGTACAACAATTTCTAGGAGTAATAAACTATGCCTCAGACCATATAAAGGATTTATCACTTTTGAGAAAACCATTACAGGTGCCGGAGTCCATCCCGCCCAATCCCGTGTCGGCCCACTGGCCACCCCTAAAAAAACATGACATGTGTTTATTGTACATAAATAAAATTTTATCATTTAATTAAGATTAATTACTATTCTTTTTCCATTTTAATTTATGTGATTGTGTTTGATTAGACATGAAATATATGAATGAAATGAAGACTTTTAAAATTTGTGATCTAAAATAAGTCAAGTGACTATTATTTAAAGAAATTTGAGGATGGGGGTAGGGCATGGGTGGAGGGGGTAGAGGGGGAGGTAAGAAAAAATTTCATATTTTTTATAAACGTAAAGAAAATATGAAATAGAAATTTGAGGATGGGATAGGGCAATGGGGTGGGGTGGAGGGGTAGGTGTGGGTAGGGGGTAAGAAAACATTTAATATTTTTCATAAATTATTTATAAATGTAAAAAATATGAAATAGAAATTTGAGAATGGGGTAGGAAAAGTGGGGGTGGGGGTAGGGTGGGGGTGGGGGTAGGGCGGGAGGTGAGGGTAGGGCGGGAGGTGGGGGTAGATGGGGTAGGTGGGGTAGAGGTGTGTAGGGAGGTAGGGGTGGGGTGGATTAGGCAAGGTAGGGCAGAGATGTGAGGGTGGTTCAATACTTGGGTGGGGGTTGTTGTAAGGGAGAGGTAGGGTGGATGGATAGTGTGTTGGGTGGATGGATAGTGTGTTGGGTGATTGGGGTGCGTTGGTATATTTTTATTGTTTCGAAATAATAAAGGATTTTTTAAATAATTATTTATAAACAAAAATCTTAATCTAGAGTGGAGCTCTAATTGTTAAGATTGAGCATTTTCGTGGGTCAAGTTTGGCCATTATCATGGGTTCATTTGGGCTACTGATTTATGATGGGTCAACTTGGGCTAGACCAAACCAACCCATCATCAAAATCACTCTTGCCCAAACCCATGAAACCTTAGGTGGGTCATTTGGGTTTGTGCTAATTTTGCCACCCCTAACTATAAATCATCTCATTAAGAGTAAAATAAAAAAAATTAAAGTTAAATTGTTGCTATTCTTTTAAGAATGACTAAAAAGAAAAGAGTGTCATATAAATTGAAACTGAGAAAATATCTATTTATCTAATTTTACTTTAACTTATCATATAATTATAATAAATTAGTGATATTTGATGTAAATACTATCGAAAAATTAGTGTCTCCAAAAAGAATGTTATTCATCGTTTTTTTTTTTTTGTAAAACTACTTTCCATCTATTTATATCTAGCATGAAAATGATAGTAGGTGATACAGAGGAGTTTTTTTATAAAGGTTTACACCCTTTATTTTTTTGGGCTTAAACCAAAGTTCGTATTGAGTTTCAAATTATTTACTCTACTTATGGACGAGCTAACTAATACAATAAAAAATGAGGTCTCATGGTTTTTATATATATATATATATATTATGTGCACGTTTAATCAACATGAGAAGAGAGAAGTTGAGGTGAGACTAGATAAAATTGCGACGCCAAAAGTGAAAATAATTTAGATAAATAGGCTTGTTTCAAGAGAATGTAATGATAGATAAAGATGTTATCCATAGGATTAAAACTAGATGGTTGAAATGGAGAAGTGTTATCAGGGTGTTATGTGATAGAAGAACGCCTGCCAAAGTGAAAGGTAAATTCTATAAAATAACTATTAGATCGACAATAGTATATGATAATGAGTGTTGGACTATATCAAAGATGAAGGCTTAAGAGATGCGAATTTTAAGATTGATGTGCTCTCATACAAGTTTAGATAATTAAGATTAAAAATGATCGTATTCGTGAGAAGGCATGCAAGTAGCACGCATTGATTATAAAATGCAAGAAGGTCACTTAAAATGACTTAGACACATATCCTGCGTCGACCTACTGATGCACATGTTTGGCAAGTGAAGGAGTTAAAAAGGGGACGAGTTAGAATTACCTCGAAGTTGTCTCAAAAGATTTAATAAATGCTTGATATTGATATAGACTTCACTAAATAGTTCACAATAGAAGAAAGAATCCATATATATAGGTGATATCAATTAGGTGCGGATTCAACTTACGTTTTAACAGATAACTTATTTTAACATTGTTACAGGATAAAGGGAAACCCAATTGCTGGCAGCCGCCTTTTAAGATGCACTACAAGGAACTTAAATTCCATAGTGGGATACAAAAAGCAAGCTTTTAAAAAAAAGGTAACAAATTCTTTTAGAAAAAATAGGTAAAAAAAGAAAAAACATCCATCACAGTAATAAATCCACTCAGCAGCATAAGTTTGAAAATTTGGAGACAACTTTTTTGTGGATGATTATAAAAGAGAATGAAAGATGTAGACGTTTAAAGAAATATGTTACTTGATTATATTTATTAATAATGTATAATATATATAGTAGTACAAGAATATTTAAATTAGGTAATTAATCAACCTAATTACAATAGGAAATATAATTCTACCTAAAATAGGAAACCTAATTATAATAGGAATATAATTCTACCTAAAATAAGAGATATACAATTAATGAAAGATTATTCGAGAAATATTCTATTACATCCCCGCAGTCGAAGTGGGAGGTTCATGAACACTGAAACTGGCTCGAAAATCATCAAATAGTATGCACGAAAGTCATTTGGTGGAAATGTCGACAATCTGATATCTGGAAGGAACATGAAGGACACGAACTTGACCACGAGCCACTTTTTCGCGAACGAAATGAATGTCCATCTCAATGTGTTTAGTGTGCTGATGTTGGACGGAATTTCCGGAAAGATATATCGCACTATATTATCATAGTAGACCAGTGTTGCCTTTTGAATTGGGCAGTGAAGCTCAAGTAAAAGGTTACGGATCCAACAAAACTCAGAGACGACGTTGGCGACACCTCTATACTCTGCTTCGGCACTGGATCGGGATAGTGTAGGTTGACTTTTGGAAAGCCAAGACAATAGGTTATCTCCGAGGAAAATGCAGTAACCAGACGTGAAGCGTCGGATGTCACGACATCCACCCCAGTCAGCATCAGAATAAGCAGTGAGACCAGTGAGCGAGGACATGTATAGATGTAATCTGAAGTGAAGTG
Source organism: Anisodus acutangulus (assembly GCA_029783415.1). NCBI lineage: Eukaryota > Viridiplantae > Streptophyta > Magnoliopsida > Solanales > Solanaceae > Anisodus > Anisodus acutangulus. The sequence goes on along the minus strand of CM056506.1, from coordinate 47,260,672 downwards.
TACCTTGGATGTATCGTCAAATACGTTTGAGGGCATGCATGTGTGCTTCGATCGGATTGTGCATATGTAGGCAGATTTGTTGCACGACATAGGATATTTTTGGTCTCGTGAATGTGAGGTACTGTAGGGCCCCAGCCAGGCTACGATAGTGAGTTGGGTCCGAATATGGGGGGCCGAAATCAGCGCTGAGCTTAAAATTGGTGTCTGCAGACGTGTGGGATAGTTTATACGATGTCATGCTTGCACGGTCAAGGATCTCTTCGGCATACTTTTGACATAGAAATAAGCCGCCAGAATGTCGAGTGACAGAGATGCCCAAGAAATAACTCAGGGGCCGTAGATCCTTCATAAAAAACTCAGAGGAAATGAGAGACATAATGGACCGGCGGAGAACATCAGATGATGTGGTGAGGATGATGTCATCAACACATAATAATAGGTAAGCCATGTATGTACCTTTGTTGTAGATGAACAGTGAATGACCAGATCTGTTGTGTGAAAAACCGATAGAAGATACATAATCGGTGAACCGTTGGTACCATATTCGAGGAGCATGTTTTAGTCCATAGAGTGATTTCCTCAATAGACACACATAATCCAAATGAATAGGATCCCTGAAACCCATAGACTGATGCATAGATACTGTTTCATGAAGATTCTCATGTAAGAAGACATTCTTGACATCAAGCGGATGAATGAGCCAAGACTTGGATAGAGCAATGTTGAGGACAATCCGGATGGTTACGGGATTTACGACAGGGTTGAACGTTTCATCACAGTCCATTCCCACCTGTTGAGACCTTTCATCACCTACAAGACGAGCCTTGTACCTCTCAAAAGAACCATCATATTTCTTTTTATGTCTAAAAATCCACATAGAACGAATAATGTTAGCATCAGGTGGATGGGGTATTAGGTCCCACATATTATTAATAATAAGAGCATTATATTCGTCAATCACTGCGGCTTTCCAATTAGGGTCGGACAAGGCATCCTTCCGATTTTGAGGGACAGAGGAACGGATAACTAAAATGGATAGGTTGAAAAGCTATTTAGGTTTATGAATTCCGTGCATGGTACGAGTTTCCATGGTACGAGAGTGTGTCTCAGGACACAGATGGGAGGGGGTATGCCGCGGGACTGCCGGGAAGAGGAGAAATGACAGGGGTGGCGGGATCGGCTGGCCGATGCTCAATTTGCCGAGAGGTGGCTGCGGAATCACCCTGAGACGGGCTATTTCGAGCCATCGTCGGTAGAACCGGGTGGACAGTGTGTCCCGGACTGTCCAAGGTGGGAGTGGGGGTGGGTGCCAGGGTCTGGGACGGCGGACTATGTAAATGATGAATTAGATGAGGGTTCAGACCATCATCTAGGAAGTCATAGGAATGATGAGGTGGCGAGTTTAGGGGGGCAAAAAGGAATTCAGACTCATCAAATAGGACATGACGTGAAATAATAAATTTTACGGCTTGACAAGTCATAGCACGAGTAATCACGATGATTGACGGGGTAACCCAGAAACACATGTTGACACCCAATTTTGTCCCATCTTTTATGATTTTATTCGTAATTTTTAATATTTTGACACTTTTAAAATAATTTTAAAATATAGGCATATATGTGTATATCCTCTTATTATTATTATTATTCGCATTTTTTATCATTTGCATTTTTATAATAATCATAAGTTTTATCCGAAATTCTATGTTATTTTATTCTCGCAAAATTGCATCGCATTTCCATTTTTTATTAAGCATTAAACATTTCGCAAAATATTATAATTTTTATTATTATCACATCGTTATGTTATTTTAAATAATTCACATCTTTTACAAAACAAAAATAATATTTTTATATTAAACCCCTTTTATATTTTTTAAACCCAAAACAATAAACTCCCCATTTAAAACCCCCATCACCCATCTTCCCCCCTTTAAACCCCAAAACCCAAAACAAAAACAAAACAAAAAAAAAAGAAAACCCTAATACCCTTCTCCTAAAATCGCCGCTGCCCCCATACCCCCAATCCGACCGGCCACCCACTCCCTGCCACCAACCCTGACACCACCACACCCCTCCCGTCACTTCGACCCACGCCCATACCCCTAAAATTCGCTTCCAAAATTCAGAAATATTTACCTTTAATTCAAATTTCAAACTCGTTCTTGGGGGGGGGGGGAAATCCACCTATAAATATCCCCCTTGTTCTTCATTTTTGGGGGGGTCCGAAAATCTGTCTTTGAGGTCGATTTTTTAGAGTTTTTGGGGTCGATTTTAAGTCCGAAAATTTATGTTTATGAGTCCGAAATTTTCTTAAAGGTTTTGCTTTGTAATTTGTTTGTGTTCTTCACTATTGGGAAGATTCCGGATTTCAAAAATCCGAAATCTACTTAAGAGTGTTTGTTCTTGCATATGTTCTTCAATTTAAAGGTTCAAAATATAGGTCGAAATTATTGGTTTGTGGTGTTAAAAAATCTTGAATTTTTTGCTCTTTCCAACTGTTTTTTGGTTCTGTTTTCGGGTCACTGCCGGGTCGGGTCACTTCCGGGTCGGGTCGAACATCAGAAAACAGTATCCTTTTCAGAATTACCAATTCAGAATTGGGAGATAAAATCCAAAATCTGAATTCTAAACATTTTCGAGCTGATTCGACGATTCAAAACAACACCTCGGTTCGCTATCCGGAGAAGGTTAGTAAACACAAACCCCTTTGATTTTCTATGTGATTAGCTTAGTGTAATTTACATTATGTGTTTGCGTGTTGATTAAGCATGTTCAATTATTGTTTGAGACTGCTAGTTAATTATTATGTATGTTTTGTTAAATTAGCTACTGCCTAGGATCATTAGGTTATCTGTTAAGCATATTAAGCATGTCTGGTTATAATGGTTACTGCTTGTGTTCATTAACCAATTATTAGTGTGTTAACTACAGTTTATTTTTAACCATTTCTTGATTGTTTGGCTCATATGATGTTGGTTTGAGAAGCATGTTTGACCCCTTTAAGACTCTGTTTAGCCAACCCTTGTGCCTGTGGCCTTGCACACTTAAGTTAATTTTTTTTTATGACCATGAAAGTCTCTTCTGTTTGCCTCTCATGTTTATCCTAAGTTGGTTGTGCATATATCTTTGCTTATCTTAGTTTAAGTTTGTTTTTGTGCTAGCATAAAAAATCATTTTGGAACCAAGTGGTTAGTGTATGTTTCTTACCTAAAAAGACATGCATGTTTAGTCTAGCTTAGACAGTGATGTGCCTACAAAAAATGTCATCTTTGGATTAGCCAATTATGTGGTTGTATGCCTACGAGTGTGTTTATGTGTCTATCTTGCTTATTTAAGGGTTATCATGCCTAATGCATAGCATGAATGCGACTATAAATACTTAGTCCAGCTTATGTGATTCTACATATCAAATGACATGCATGTTTAGTTACCTTTTTTATTTCTAGGTCCGCATGTTTATCAAATGGGCTATATACTTGCCTTGCTTGCTTAAATGTCAAAATTCCTCCACATTAGCACGTAAAGTTCTCCTAAGCTATCTTGCACATGCCATGTATGTTCAATTGTTAAACAAGGCCTATGTTAGTGTTTCGTACCCGTCCGAACTAGCTGGTTTCATTTATGATATTGCTTATTCGCCTCTTATGTTCAACTCAATCATGATCATATAGTGGCATGTTTCAATGTATACAAAGTATATAAATTTCAGCATACACAGGATGAATATCTAGGTTGTATATCCTTGTATATTCCCAAGCATATCATGTATACTTTGAATATTCCATGAATATCAACGCCTCTACATGGCGGAGTATGTATCTGACTGGAAGAGTTTGTATTTCATGTTATATGAATCCTCTATGTTTAAAATCACCCACTGTTCTACAAGTTTGAATGATAAGTCTGTGTTCACGATCCTTCCAGCTTATGTCTTGTTTCCTGTCTTTGTTTGAGACTTTCAGAATGTATATATGTGAGTTTTATACTTATCTTAATATACTGGTTGAAAGCCAAGACAAGCTTCGGATGTGGCTTAGCCTTCTTCGATAGCCTGCCATGCCTATGGTTCTAGAAACCTTTTGATCTTGTTGCGGCATTGGAAATGGATGGTGGTAGCCCCCTTTACTTACTTGTCTTTTAAAAAAGTGAAGTCTAGTCTGATGAATTATTTTGCTGCATTTTGGGCTCATTGTTGTTGCCTTTACAAGGCTGTTTTGTACCTTAATGCTATCTTGTTGTTGTCATCTATGGTTGCTTGCTGCTCGCTAGATGGATTTTGAACCCATCCTATTATGCATTATACGAAATTTAGAGCCTTATGTGGATATAAGCAACTGCTGTATTTTTACCAATTCATTGATGTCTTCTTTTGGCCATTATGCTATTGTATTTTGGGGTTATGAGTTGATGCATCATTCTTGGTTATTTACTGTCACATTTGGCTGCTGGTTCGAAATGTTATACTCCGAAAGGAAGCTACTACATTTATTCAGTTGTTACACTTCAACTGCTACATTTTGAGATGTTACACTTGACAAGGAATGCTTATTGCCTTCTGAGAAGGTTTGGTGATGTATATTTTTGTGGCCATTTTTCAAGTATTTTGAGGCCACGGATTGCTGTATTTTAGAGCTGAATTGATGCTAAATTTTGGAGCATTTCGTTGCATTTTGAAATAATTAGTTGTGCACTTTGAAAATGAAAACAAGCTGCACTTTGGATGGTGTATCTTTGCAAGAATGTTTCTTTGCATTTCCTTGGTGAAAAGTGCCATCTCTTGGAGCAGATTTGAGGTCGAAATGATTGCGGCATTTTAGGCAACTTTGTGGTCATTTATCGCTGCATTTTTGGCCATTCGCTTTTCAAGTTCATCGCTTATGTGTTTCAAGCCCATCTTTGCGTTATTTTTAACCCAATTCTTTGCTTTGTTTTCTCGGCTTGAAAGCAATTTGGTTTAAAATCGCTTTGGACAACCGCAATATTTCGGTTTCTTGTCTTGGTATTATTTTACTGATTTGAACAAATACTACACTTACGCCCGATGAAATTGAATTCGAGGCCGCGCTTTTTTTGTTTCTCTGTTTTATTATTTTACTGATTTGAACAAATACTACACTGCCGATGAAATTGAATTCGAGGCCGCACTTTATTTTCGTTTCTCTGTTTCGATTATCGTTTTAAACATCCATGCAACGGATATTTCTTGTTTTCTTGTCTTCTTGCTTTTAAACTAAACATCGCGTCTTTTCGAAATTGCCTCTGTTCTTTTCTCGCCATCGCTTCGCCTCTCTGTTTTTCGCTTACTCTGCGCTTCTTTGTTTCCAATTTAATTTTGCTGATTTGAACACGATACTACACTGGCCGATGAAAAATATCCGTCGATTTTGAGGCCTCCACAGTTGCAAAGACGGAAATATAACTTCTGGGCAATGATGAGGCTTAAACCTTTTTCCAAGATCAACATGTTTAGTAGGCGAGGTGACTAAAATAACCAACAAGTTATATATTCGCAGCCACGACGTGATTATAGTGATCTTTTCTATTTCACCCGAGAGACCAACACGTTTAGTAGGCGAGGCAATCAAAATAACCACATTAGTCATATGTTTGCAGCCACGACGTGATTGGAATGTTCTTTTCAAAATTTAAGTCTGAGCCCTCCGTGATCAAAACATTCACTGTTTTGAATGCGAATATGGAGTTATTTGTATTTAACTGTTTCTAACCGTTTGTTCTTGACAGCTTGCAGAGATTAAAGCAAATAAAGACAAATATTCCTCGGAGTTTATTTATTGTTATTTCTTTCTTTAATTCAGCTTTTATCCCGCTTTGTATTGTAATATTATTTATCGCACTTATGTAACTAGTGAAATGCTTAGAATAGGCAAACATAGGATTAATTCATAGGGTAGTTTAAGATTTGAAACTCGTCGCTAGCTTATTTATTTGTAGGCTCGGTTAAATTCAAACTTAGAAATCCTTCGCTAGTTTATTTATTTTAGGCTCGTCACGCGTATTTAAAATTTTCAAAACAAACTTTGATCATTTTCTATTCATTTTATTAATTGTACAACTAAAAAATGATTTTCAAAATTACTCCTTTGGCATTACAAATGAATTGTTTTTCTCCTTATTATTGTCACAAATGCATACATGCATCTCTTTCATTAATTATTTGCAAACATCTTTTTAACTTCATACTTTAAACATGCATTTTTCTTAGTGTAATATTAACCTGAGTTTGACCGGATAACCGCAAGTTAGCGGATCTTAAAGGATGCCTAACCCCTTTCCTTTAGGATAATAAAGAACCCTTACCTAGAATCTTGCTAGTTTCGCAGACCTTAAAATTGGAGTTACATTGCAGCATTTAGTTAATATTTAGGTGTCCTAATTCACCGTAAAAATAATTAGGTGGCGACTCCTCAACCCTCAACCCTTTTACCCAGGAATCACCGGACACGTCCGCGCTCCGCTTTGACCCGAGCAAGGTCGAAAATAAGGCGCTACAACACACACGGGGAAGACCGGGGTTGAAGTTTGTGAGTGGTCGGATGGAGAGGATAAAAGAGACATCCAAAGATACGCAAGTGTTGGTAGGAGGGGTTCCTGCAAAATAGAACTTGAGTAGGTGACCGTTGATCTAGAGACTTGTTTGGGATTATGTTTAGGAGATAGGTGTCCATGGAGAGTGCGTAATGCCAGAATTGAGAGGGAATTGAGGCGTGAGCAAGTAGGTCACAAATTAGGTTATTTATGATTCGGATTTTCCGTTCGGCCTTACCATTTTGGGAGGAGGTGTGAGGGCAGAAAAAAGGAAAAGGTAAGACCGTTATCGGAGCAAAACTGTTTGAATTGATTATTATTGAATTCCCTGTCATTGTCACATTGAAACAATTTAATGCACTTTCAAATTGTGTTTTTACGAGAGCACAAAATGAGGAAAAAATGGGGGATTTATTGCCAATTGGAAAAGTCCATAGAAAGTTGGAATAATCGTTCAAAAATACCACATAATATCGATGGTCAGCCGTACTTAAAATAGGGGATGTCCACAAATCACTATGTATGATATCGAAAGGTAGTAAAGTACAATTTGTGGATGCAGAAAATGATAATTTAACATGTTTTCTAAAAACACAGGATTCCCAAATAGGAGTCCTTGAAATACGGTTGCAATTAATGAAATTATTTTTCCTAAGGGAGCGTAAAATAGAATCTCCCGGATGTCCTAATCTAGAGTGCCATAAGGAAGATGAAACAACATCAAAGGTTGATGGAACTGAGGCTGGATTGTTGACGACATTTGAAATAGGGTAGAGATCTCCGGTGCTGTCACATCTCATTATTCGTCTCCCTGTCATAAAATCCTTCACAGAAAAAACCAAAAGGATCGAAGTCAAAGGAAATATTATTATCAGTTGTGAAATGTCGCACAAAGATTAGATTCTTAATGAGTTTAGGGGCATGAATGACATTTTTAAATATTAGTGGTGGATGTGGTGGGGATAATGATGAATGACCAAAACCGTGAATGGAAATGCCTTGTCCACTACCAACAATAATATTTCAATTTAAATTACTCAAATTGGAATAAGACAAGAGAGTACCTTGTAATGTCATCATGTGAAATGTGGCGCATGTGTCCATATGCCAATTTTCATCTGGAGCGTTGAGTGACATTGTGTTCATAGCTGCCTCAATGTCAGTTAGTGCATAAGTTGAGGGCGGGGGGGCCTGTGCAGTGTAAGCATGTTGGGGACGTGGCCCGAGTATGCTAGGGTGGGCCTGTCGATTTTAAGGTGGAGTCCACGAGGATGTCAGATACGGGCTAGGAGGAGAGGCCCATGACGGTGGGACCCACAACTAGGCAGCCCAGGCGGAGGCTACTGCCACTGCCGCGGTCGCTGTTAGTTATTTCCTACCGGTGGGGACTGCCCCTTCCCGCCGTCGTTGTTACCAAAATTCCATTCGCTGCATCCCTTGCCGGACTACCTGCTCCGACGGTTGTTGCAGGTGGATGCAAGCTACTATGGGTCCTCGGGCCGGCGATTCTGGTTTCCTGAGTTTGAGACCCTGTCGTCGGCGGAGGGCCCGACGGTGGTGATGAGGGCGGCGTCGGCAATGCTGGCCTGAATGGTGTTGCGCTTGATTTTTCGGATTTCCTCAAGAATAAGCTTCGAACGGGCCTCATAAAATGGAGGTAACGATGTGCATTGCTGAAGAATGGTGGCAACACCGTTATATGATTCGTTCAAGCCTGCAATAAGTTGCATGACCAATCGCTGATTAGTGACTGGTGCGCCGACGTTGGAGAGTTGGTCGGCAAACATCTTGAGTTCTTGACAATATGCAGACACGTTTGGGAAATCATCTTCATGAACGTCCTTGAACGGATTTTCAAGGTATAACACTCGTTGATTTTTATTGTCGTGGAAAATACTTTCCAAACGTTCTCACGTTTGGCGGGCAGTGGCATTGGTCTCAATGATGGTGTGCAGCAGATCATTAGAGATTGTGTTGTATATCCACTAGAGGACGACTGCGTCCAAACGAGACCAAAGTGCATCATCAGAAGTCGAAGCCGAGGGTAGGTCTGTGGACTTTGGTGTAGGAGGGATGATGTGGTTGATAACTTTGTAAACACGACAATGGGTCTTAAAAAGCTCCGCCTACGAGGAGTATTGACATTTTTCCATCTCAAGAGTGATAGGGATGAAGTTTTTTTATGTTGTTTACTGCAAGTGCATGATGGAATTTGGTTGTGTTAGCCATGAAAGATGAAATATAAGAGGAGAAGGGAGAGGGAATGACTGAAAAAATACTAGGGTTCCGTGGGGGTGGCGGCCAAGAGCTATGGTCGGCGACGGTAGAGGTATTTTTAGGCTACTGATACGATAAAGGAATATGTTCTTTAATTGTATTCATCAATAGTGTACAATATATATAATAGTACAAGAATATTTAAACTAGGTAACTAATCAACCTAATTACAATAGAAAATATAATTTTAACTAAAATAGTTATAATAGGAATACAATTCTATCTAAAATAATAAAAGAAATGATTAATGAAAAAATATTCAAAAAATATTCTATTAACATTGATTCTTGGCCTTTTGCATAAAAATCCAATAGATGTCCAATCAATAACCTGTTTTTTTGGTATAAGACTGCCTTATTTGATTTTAACGAGGATTGTTTAGACCCGTTGAAAAGCTGTTAGAACCAAAACTTGTTTAAGTCTTCTTTCCATAAATGCAAAAAACACAATCACTATTTTTTTAATAATTGTGTCATTCGAGCCAGTTATCATAAAAATATGGGTAAAACATGCATACACTTTACATTTTTCAGACCTTGTGAAATTATACTGGATACATTGTTGTTGCTGTTGTTGTTGTTTGTCGGCCGAGTCAGTGTACACACATCTCCATTAATTTATGGGATATCTAATACGTTTTACCAACACATATATCGAATAACTTTGTCTACCAAATATTATACATATGAAAAGAAAATCAATGTTTTTGCCTAATTTATAGAACTTAACCGTGATTAAATGATAAAAATGCATATGCAAAACTCGTGTTTGTCGTATTATATTAATATAAATACTGAGTGCGAATAAGTCATTTCTGCTGCTATCCCCTAGGAACAACTCAAGTTACAAATTTCATTACGGTGCAGAAGATTAAATTTTCTACATCATGTTAACTATGTGAAAAGAAAAAGATTTATGCAACTAAAGCTTCTTAATACAGTCAGATCTCTCTGTAATAATCATCTTCTATAACAATATTTCATTATAACTGTGGAATTATATAATTCTCCTTGTTCGGAGGCTTCTCATTAATATATATATATATATATATATATATATATATATATATATATATATATATATATATATATATTGTGTTTACAAGTACAAACCTATTTGTATGAGAATAACTAGTTTACATAATTACATCAAAGTAATAATTACAGAATATATGGAGAATATTAATATATTTTCTATCACACCCATTCAGTCGTAGCGGGAGGAGGGGCCGGAAGCTGAGACTAAATCTGAAGTCAAGAAACAGCTGTCGAGGAAATCCCTTAGTAAATATATTTGAGTACTAATAGTAAGGAACATGTAACACCCGAACATGACCCATGGCAACCTTCTCACAAAACAAAATGAATATCCATCTCAATATGTTTGGTTCTCTGATGTTGAACCGGGTTATGAGACAAATAGACTGCAGATACGTTATCACAGTATACAATAGATGTCTTATGTAAGGGACAATGAATCTCTAGAAGGAGGTTTCTGAGCCAACAAGTTTCGGCAACAACGTTCGCAACGCCTCTATATTCTGCTTCTGCACTCGATCGGGAAAGCGTGGCTTGCCGTTTTACAGACCATGAAATGAGGTTATCACCCAAAAATATACAATAACCGGAAGTAGATCGAAGTGTGTCAGGAAAGCCGCCTCAATCGACGTCCGTGTATGATATCAGCTTGGTCGGTGCAGATGTATAAAGATGTAATCCATAGTCAAGGGTGCCCTTAACGTATCGAATGATACATTTAAGAACGGTAAAGTGAGGCTCCCTCAGAGCATGCATGAACAAGCACACATGTTGAATAACATAGGCAGTGAAGGTAAGTTACTGAAGTGCACCAACGAGACTCCTATAAAGAGAAGGATCACGCACCGGATCCCCATCATTAGCGTTGAGCTTCGACTTCGAGTCAACTGGAGTAGGCATGATCTTGCAGTTTGTCATTTTAGCCCTGTAAACAATCTCTTCAGCATACTTATGCTGACACATGAATATTGCATTTGCAGATCTAGTCACGAAAATCCCCAAGAAATAACTCAACTTACCCAAGTCCGTCATGGCAAATTCTGGTTTAAGCAAGGTAATAATCTCATTTTTCAGCACATCAGAGTAGGCGGTCAGGACAATGTCATCCGCATAGAGCAAAATGTATGCAGTGTCATTACCTCGATGAAAAATAAAAAGTAAATTATCACTTTTGCTGCACACAAAAGCGATCTGCATGATGTAGGTGGCAAATCGCTCATACCAAGCCCGGGGGGCTTGTTTCAAGCCATAGAGTGACTTGCGAACACGACAGACATGCTGAGGAGCCGAGGGATGCACAGAGTCAAATGGTTGATGCATATAAATGATTCCTTTCAAATCCCCATGTAGGAACATATTTTTCACATCAAGTTGATTAATCGGCCAATTCTTCCCCATAGCAATGCTCAAAATAGTACGAATGGTGATAGGTTTGACCACTGGACTGAAGGTCTTACCACAATCAACGCCCTCCTATTGCACTGTGACATTTGCCACAAGTCTCGCCTTCTGGCGTTCAAGCTCACCACTATCCCTAAATTTGTGACGATTTAGCCACATACAACGAATCACATTGACCCCCTCTGGTTTCAGGACAAGATCTCAAGTGTGTTTTTTAGTGAGCGCATCAAATTCCTCACGCATGACCGCATTCCAGTTTGGGTCAAGCTTGGCTAATATTGGATTTTTAGGTAGATGTGAGATAGTTTTAGTGGATAGGTTAAAATGGACTTTTGGCTTGAAGATCCCGTATTGGGCTCGAGTTTCCATACGGTGTGTAGGAATAGGGACCGTATGGGTGGCATTTTTGGGATGTGTTCGGGCTGTGTATGATCAAGGCTTGGGAATCGGAGGGCAGACGTGGGCAGAGGGCCATGCGATGTGGGTTGCTGGCAGTGGGCAGTGTGTGACGGGGAAGGGGAGGGTGGTGACGGCACACTGCCCGTAGGCAGGCAATGTGTTAGGGTTCGATGGAAAACTTGGCAGGTGTTGGAGGCTCGGGTGAGGCCAGACTACTAGTCCCATGTATTACATTTGGGGATGTGTCCGAATCGTCAAGGAAGCCATAATCAGTGACTTGGTATTTTCAGAAGTTTGCAAATGGAAAAATGTGCTCCTCAAACGTGACATTGCGAGAGACTAGGATTTTATTTGTGGACAAATCAAAGCATAAGTACCCCTATGATTCGACGGGAAACCCAAGAAGATGCAAGAAGTAGACCTAAGCGCTAGTTTGTGAGGAGCCGTGGAGGAGAGATTCGGGTAGCATAGACAACCAAAGGTGACCATAGGAAGGGATTCGACGGAAGAGAATTTCGATTGGAGTTTTATTATGAAGAGTACGTATTGGTAATATATTAAGGATATATGCTACCATGTGCAATGCGTAGACCCAAAAGGAAGGGGGATAGAAGCATGAATGAGTAAAGTACGAATCATATTGTTGATGGAGCGCAAGATTCTTTCAACTTTCTAATTTTGAGGGGAGGTATGGGGGCAAGAGAATCGAAACACCATGCCATTATCCGCACAAAGTTTATGAAAAGGGGAATTGTCAAACTCATGACCATTATCACATTGAAACGTTTTGATGTTTTTCTCAAATTGAGTTTTAACATATGCTTGAAATTCAAGAAAAATTAGGTAAACTTGGGACTTATATTTTAGAGGATAAACCCAAATAAAGTGAGATAAATCATCCAAAAGAATCAAATAATATTTGTGACCTAGTTTGCTAGTAATTGGAGTTGTCCATAAATCCACATGAATTATATCAAAAGGAGAAAACGTGACACTCATTGGTGACTGAAAAGGAAGTCTAACATGCTTCCCTAAAGGACAAGAGTAGCAATCGTGGGGAAATTTTCCTTTATTACATTGAATTAAATTTTGACTCCTAAAAAAATTAAAAACTGGTGCTCCCGGATGCCCAAGTCTATTGTGCCAAGTTGAGGGATAGATTGCAGCTAGAGAGGTATGTGGATTGACACTTGCAGCAGAATTGGATGAGAAAGGATAGAGATCCCCCACACTATTGCATCTCGTAAGAGTTGTCCCCGTACGTAGGTCCTTCACAGAAAAATCAAAAGGGTCAAACTCAATAGTTATGAAATTGTCACTAGTAAATTTCCTAACAAAAATTAAGTTTTTAATGATGTTAGGCGCATATAGGACATTTTTAGGGTAAATGGAGGGTGAGGTGGTGGTGTTTGAGTGGTATCATAACCTTGAATTGGAATGCGATTGTCATTTCCGACCAAAATAAATTGAGGATTGCTCAAATTAAACAGTCGAGGGAGATTACCAGAGTTACGAGTGAGATGGGATGTGGCCCACATATCCATGTACCATGCGTCGTCGGGTTGCTGGAGATTCATAGTGTTGTAGGCCTACCTTAGTTCGGTAGGGGTTATAAGACCGTATGCCTGTTGGGCTGTTGGGCCGTAGAGAAATGGGCCTGGTGTGGCTGACCCGTGTGGTGTGGGCCAGGAGCAGGGCCCAGAATACTCGGGGTCAGACTCAGGTGTTGTGCCGGGGTGGTTGGGTAAGTGCAAGGGGGGGCCCAATTTCTAGGGGTTGGCCACGACATTGGGCTGGCCCACGGATATGGGGATTGGGCATGTTGTGGCTGTCCCCTAGAATTGGATCGGTCCTCTCGACCCCTTCCTTAGGCGCTGCTCTGCCACCGCCTCGTCACCACACTGATTTTGGTGGTCCGCGGGTTACAGTGGTCGGCGGTGCATCTACTACCAACGCCTTCTGATTATGTTCGTCTTTTTTGACACGTCTAGTCTCTTCTAATAGCAATTGTGATCGTGCCTTATTGAAGCTAGGGAGGGGATCAACTTGTTGCATCATCATCGCAAGTGTATCGTACTCACCTTTCGGCAACCCATTAATGAGTTGCAAAACCATCTTTGTTTCAGAAATCGGATTGCCAACATTAGACAATTGATCAACAACTAATTTTAGTTGTTTACAATAGTCTAACATGTTAGCAAAGTTCTCAAGACGGATGTTATTAAATTGTTCCTCTAGATACACGGCACATGTATGTTTGTTGTCTTGAAAGATTTCTTCTAGTCTCGTCCATAATTCGTGAGCCGAAGCACATGTCTTCATAATGGTATGAAGTAAATCCTTGGATATGGTGCCATATATCCATTGTTTGACAATTGCATCGAGGCGCTTCCACGTTGGGTTGTCGACGTCAGGTGGACGGGGGTTGGTGGCATCGATGTAATCAAGGACATTGTAAGCACAAACATGTATTCGAAATAGTTCAACCCACGATGAGTATTGACTCATCCTCTTGATCAAGAATCAAATGGATAAAGTTCTTAATGTTCGTCACGGCAAAGGCTGGATGAAAGGTGTTAGAAGGGGAGAAGGAGTAGGATGTGTGTCGTGGGTGGAGGAGAAAGAGGCGGGAGAAGCCACAGACAAAGGCTGCCGACGGTGTGAGAAAGAAAAGAGCGGGGGGGGGGGGGGATTTAGGGTTTTGAAGGAGGGTAGGGTTTGACTCTTGATATCATGTAGAATTATATAATTTTCCTTGTCCGGAGGCTTCTCATTAATACAATATATATATATAGGTGTTTACAAGTACAAACCTAATTGTATGGGCTTCAAAATCATAATTACAGAATATATGGAGAATATTAATGTATTCTCTATCAATAACGGCCAAATTTTCTCTGAAACCAACTTCCAAATTATGCTATATTATATGTTTTCTATAATATCGCTCTATAGCAACCAAAAAATATCCAGACAAACAACGTCAATATAAAGAGGTTTGACTATTACATTCTTCGAAACTGAAGAACTACAACCAACAACATATAATAGTGAGAGTAGGAAGAAGGTCAAATTATGGCTCATAACTAGGAAAAAAGAAACGACAGCAAAATGCAAAGAAAACAGAGTTTCAGTACTTGGAAGAAAATGATCAAACAAAATCTCTTTATATGTATATTTCTCAAACACAACATACAGAGTAAGTTTACAACAGCATCATGTTCTGAAAATTACAATTCTCAGGCACCAAGATAACCAACTTCCCCTCGGAAAACACGTTAAATCGGCTTTATATCGAGAAGATCAAACCAACGACAACCTCACAGGCGACTTGAAGGTTTGAACGCTCATATTACCACAAGTAAAAAGTTGACAAGGAAGAGTGAAGAAATTCTACATCATATAACTACACACCAATCTATTCACTATAGAGAAACGAAAAAAAAACCCGAGTGACATGTCAAGATTCTGTTATGTATAACTGAAGTTAACTAAAATCTATGAACAGTTAGAATGGATGAAGCTTGTTATCTCCTCCATGAGGCACGGAAAATGATCGTTGTTGGGCAAGAAGTAGAAACCTATTGTCGCTTGCTTTAAATACAAGAGATTTACCTCGTGCCCCGATTTCTTCAAGCCATCGACATATGCCAATTGCCAATCTTGACTAAGATCCAAACCAGCCACCACGACTAAGCTCTTTGGAAACTTTAGTCCTTCGAGGCTTCTACTTCTCGGGCCAAATATATTACATGCCGGATGATCTCTATCTTCCCCTTCTGGTAAATACGCCCTCCAGTACCAATCCCTGTCTGGAACCGTTACAAAGTATTTCCCGTCCAATCTTTTCTCAGATTCCGTCCTCTTCTGTCCACCGAACATCGGATGAAGATGTATATTACCTAATACTTCGACACCTGCTTCAGCAGCCCTTACCGCAACATGGTGAGCAATATTACCACCGGAACTATCACCAGCCAAGTAGACGTGAACTTTCGAGTCCTTCCCACTTTGAAGCCACGGCCTTGATTTTACCCATTTTAGAGCAGCCCATCCGTCATCATACGCACACGGATACCGATGTTCAGGCGATCGTCGATAGTTCAAGGAAACAACAACAGCCTTACAAATCTTAACAAGGCGACGGCAAAATGTGTCGTAAATAGCACTATTGGCCGAGGAATGAGTAAAGCTTCCGCCATGGAAATAAATTATAACAGGAACAATTTCGGTGGTGCTCAAAGGTTTTTTGAGCTCTATTTTGCCCCAATCAGCCTCGTTCTCAGGAGCAGATCGATAGACTCGATTAAGAAGGCTCGTCACCCGATCAAATACTACATCAAAAGAATATACCCCATCTACTGGAATACAGTTTGTAGGGACCTTCCGGTCTAGGAACTCAGCTAAATCACGATCAAATGTGCCATCAGGCCGACGAAGCATGTTGTAAGAAAGCTTGAAATTGGAAATAAGGATCCATGTATTAAGCGGAACCACCCTCTGCAAAAAGGGATATAAGCATAGTTATTACAGAAGATCTACTGTTCGGATGAACTTTACACTACTAAAAACAAGAAGTGGCAATGGAAAAATTCTGTAGCTAATTAACGAAATCTGTCGCTAATACTATTTAGCTACACATTAGCAACGGATTCTCAGAAAACTCTGTCAGCACCGAGCAATTTAGCAACGGATTATCGAACTTCGTAACTAATTTCAATTTTTTCATAGTGGTAATAGCCAAATGAGTCTACCCCGCAAAGGTAGTTGTAATCTTAAGTTCAATTTCATTTTTTAATAAAACGTCTATAATCTTCTATCTATCCGGCAGATAACCATACTATAACCTATACCGATCGTCTAAACATTCATAATTAATCTTCTATCATCGTCTAAACATTCATAATCATAATCTAATATCAACTTCTATATACCCCTAGAGCTTTGATACCAATTTCAATGCGGATCTTTTCTTCATCTATATACCCCTAGAGGCTAGAACATAGACGGTAATCTGCCCAATGTTATTAAATATTCGCTCAGTCCCATCTCTTTTCATTTCTCTACATCTCCACGCCCTGAACCATGGCCTAGGCGAAACACGACACTCGGTGCCTGACTGCATATGACTGAGCGAACCACATGGCTTGTGCGATTACACTGGGTATGTTGTTGATAATCCAGAAATAGTTGTTGCCCACAAAGGGAACATCTGAAGATTATTTGCACAGCCAGAAGAAGAAAGTAGTAAATGGAAAAGAAAGAAAGAAACCATATCAGCAATAAAAAGCAAAAGGTGATTTCACAAAGGAGGTCAAATCAGTATATACATGGCAAATAAAACATGTATGACCAAAGCACAAACAATTCACCGAGCTCATATCATAAAATTAGTAGCAAGATTCATCCTTTGTCCAAACTTGTGAAAATGACAAAAATGGTCCCTTATGTTTGAGGTAGGTCCAAAATAGTCCCTTAAGTATGCACCGAACAGTTTTGGTCCTTTAAATTTGTCAAAAGTTTAACACTTTTAGTCTCCGTCAGTTTTTCTTACACACTTAAAGTCAAACCCCTATATCAGATTATGAGACTAAGCTAAAAAAAAATCAAACAAGTATGGCAAATCATCATATACATAAATAATTAGACCTCAAATCCTAAAATCAACAGTAAAGCTTCAGCCTTTCTCCCAAATCAAATTTTGGGTTCTAAAGAAAAAAAATCTCATACAGAAAGTTAAACTCTCTGCCGAAAACAACTTCTCTACCTCCCAAGGTAGGGGTAAGGTCTGCGTACACTCTACCCTCCCCAGACCCTACTCTATGGGATTTCACTGGGTATGTTGTTGTACAGAAAGTCAAACTTTCTAAATCATACTATTGAGTTTTCAAGAAACTGATTTTTCCTTGCACCAAAAAAGTCACATATATAATATTAGGACAAAACACATACATAAGCAGAGCTCAAATCTAGAAATTATTGGTGAAGGATTCAATCTTTGCCCTGAATTAGATTTTGGGTTCTCAAAAACACTCAATTTTCTTTACACTTAAAGTCAAACTCCTACAATAGATTACAAAACACGGGATTAACAAGAAAAATGATCCCTTTGATTAGCAAAAACTAACAAATTAATACTAACAAAGTTTTAAGTTGTCAAGAAACTCAAGTTTTCTTAGACACCTAAAGTCAAACCCCTATATTAGATTATGGCAAATCATATACATAAGAGGTCAAATACACATATTAATGGTAAATATTCAATCTTTGCCCTGAATAAGATTTTGGTTCTCAAAAAAAGTCAATCTTTCTAAGCCACCTAAAGTCAAACCCCTACAATAGATTACAAAGCCATGAAAAACATCAAACAAAACTAGGTATTAACAAGCAAAATGATCCCTTTAATTAGCAAAAACAAACAAATTAATACAAAATACAAAAAGGGTACCTTGGATTCATTAACATTAATTTCATTACTTCCAGCCATAACTATTGTTGCTCCAAATGAAGAACAAAAATCAAATCTTTGGACAAACCTTGAAAAAGATCAGTCTTTTATCAACATCAACGACATGCCCAGTGTATGCCGGATGAACGCAGACCTTACCTCTACATTTATGGGGTAGAGAGGCTGTTCCGCATATACCCTCGACTAAAAAGAAACAAAAAGATCAGTCTTTTATCCTTCAAATAAAAAAAATCCAATCTTTCTTAGACACCTAAAGTCAAACCCCTACAATAAACTACAAAACCATGAGAAACATCAAACAAAACCATGAATTAACAAGCAAAATGATCCCTTTAATTAGCAAATTAATAGTAACAACCAAGTTTACGACAAAATTAAGGAAAATATAACAATAACAACATAATCCGTGTAATCTCACAAATGGGGTATGAGAAGGATAGAGTGTGAGCATAAGTTACCGCCTATCTTGAGAGAGGTAGAGAGGTTGTTTCTAAAAAAAAAATAAGAAAAATACAAGAATTGATAAAAAGGGGCACCTTAGATTCATTAGCAATAATTTCATTACTGGCAGTCATGACTGTTGCTGCTCAAAATGAAGAAAAACAATCAAATCTTGGAATAAATCTTGAAAAAGATGAGTCTTTTATCCTTCATACTTTAACTTTGACTATATATATATACTGATTTTTTATTCCTAAAATTTGGGTTTCAATCAGAAAAGAAGAAAAGACAGTATCTGAAACAAGAACAGAAGAAAAAAATAAGACAAAAATGGGCTAAAGGGAGGAAGAAGAAGAGGTAGGGAGAGGAAATATATAGAAAGAAAGTACGTACTAAAATTTAAAGGGGAAAGGGGAGAGATAGAGATGGGATGGAAAAGAGGGAGAAAAAGACAGGAACAAGAAGAAGAGAGAGAGTGAGTGAAGCAGAAAGGGACAAGAATGGTGGAAGGAAAAAAATGAGAGAGACGACAAAGCAGGCGGCTGAAATAAATTGTTCAATGTGATCCAACTTTTTCATTTATTTATTTATTAAATGGTTCCCATATGGGAGGAGGAGATGTACATATGTTGAGCGGTGCAAGTGATAGGTCGATTATGAATGATTTTTAGAAGAGGTAGAGGTGGAAGAAGGGCTAGACACGACATGATATAGTTTCAGTTTATTGTAGATATGATTTTAGATAAAAAGTTGTGGAGGATAGAAGGTTGTTAAGTAATAAAATGTTTTCTTATTTATCTTTTTATATTAGTAATCATCTTATTATTCTTGCAGTCTATTATTTTTCTTTAAAAAAAAATATTACATAGAGGTAGGAGATTATAATGTTGGATTATTATTCTTGCAGTATATATATATATATATATATATATATATATATATATATATATTTTTTTTTAAATAAATTTTATTACATAGAGGTAGGGACTATAACGTGAGGATTCGAACCCTCACCAATAAGGTAAAAGTTCAGGTAGTCAATCAACTGAGCTACTAGATCCTTACTAGTCTATTATCTTTTAATTTTTGTTATTATATGTTGTTTCTTATACTTCGATTACCGTATTATTTGTTGAAGTTATTGTTCGTTTTTTAAAAATGCTTTAATATACTTTTTATAATATTTTACATTGGCTTTTTCATTTTCGCTATTTATTTTTTTGATTTTCTTTGAAATGTTTTTTCTTGAAAACAACCTCTCTAGCTCTCTATCGGAAACAACCTCTCTAGCTCATAAGGTAGGGGTCAGCGTACACGTTACTCTCTCCAAACCTCACTTGTGGGATTACATTACGTATGTTATTATTATTGTTATACTCCCTCAATTTAATTTATGTGATAATTTTTGAATTTCTTGAGTTAAACGAAAATTTTTAATCATAATATTTTTTTATATTTTTTTAAATATTTTGAATTGTTAATTGTTATAATTTGTGATATTTATTATTTTACCAATCCTTTGATTTATGCTGCTATGTAGGGGTGAGCACGGGTACAGGATACCCAGATACCCGATCGGAACCGACACTAACGGGTAGGTTTCGGACAGATATATTATAATAACGGGTAGGTTCCGAGTAGTAAAATTAGGAACCGATCAATGTCGGATCCGTTTCCGGTTCCGGCAAATAGAGACATGGTACCCGGAACCGATACCCGAAACCTATGAAATATTAAATATTTTTACTTTTTAAATTCCATTATTTTTTAGTTAATAAAAAAAGAAAAAAAATGTCATACTAAAGTACACCATTTAAGGGGGGGGGGGAAACCAAATGCAGAACAATCACTTTCACCATCAAGAAATAAATCAAATAATACAAAGTAACAATCATAAGCAGAGAAAAAGCCAAAAGCGGTAGAAAACTAAAAAACTGAATTTTTTAAACTATGTACTCCTTTAAGTTATTGAAAAAGAAAGTTGAAATGAAAACCAAAGCAAATTTTTGAAACATTCTTGGGATATTTGTTCCGAAAGAATTCTTTATGGGTTTTGTGGCACTGGCTTTCAGAGGATAAACATATGAGTTTATTCCTAAACCAAAGCTGTTATTCGAAGGCATTATTTTGCACAAAGAAACACCGATTCCGGGTACCCAGGAACCTACCCGGACCCTGCGGTTCCGAGTAATGATTGCTACGGGTAGGTTCCGAATAGTAAATTTAGGAACCGATCTTTTACTGGGTAGGGTCTGGATAGTTCAAAAAAATTAGGGTATCCGGACCCGCTCACCCCTACTGCTATGTGTATTTTATTTGTCGTATTTACATGTATTGGATATTGCCTCTTTTTCAGAATTTGCTATCATGACTTAGTCGCTTTGTTTGTCTTACTTTGCTTGTGCTTGTGCTTGTGCTTGTGCTTGTGTTTGTGCTTGTGTTTGTGCTTGTGCTTGTGCTTGTGCTTGTGCTTGTGCTTGTGCTTTGTCCTGAGCAGAGGGTCTCTCGGAAACAGCTGCTCTACCTATCAAGGTAGAGGTTCTGCGTACACTCTACCCTCTCTAGACCCCACGTTGTGGGATTTCACTGGATATGTTGTTGTTGTTGTTGTATTATTTTATCAGTCCTTAAATATATAAAAATATTTTATGTCTGAATTCACCATCGAAATTATAAAATTTATCTTTTGAAATTTGAATTAGGACATAATTGAGACAAATGAAGTATATGATAGAATATATATGGAAATATATTCTTTTGGTATAATTAATGATTTTGTATATCTGTAATTATTGTAGTAATATTTTATATTAGGTAGGAAAATATTTAATTTATGTAACTATAGCCTAGAATTACTATTGTATATCATGTATATAAACTCTTTACATTAATGAAAATAATCAAAGAATTTTTTTTTCATGGTATCAGAGTAGACTCATTCCAATTCTATGTTCACCGGTGTTGGACCCCCATATTATGTCATCCGCGCTTCAGTTAATGGGGTCTGGACGTACGGGAAAGTGTTAAGAGTCCCACATCGAAAATGGAATGGGAACATGGACTCTTTATATGGACTTGGACAATCCTCACCCTACAAGTTAGCTTTTGGAGTTGGGTTAGGCCCAAGATCCATACGGGCCCACCCTTGACGTAGACCCACATGGATATCAAGGAGGCAATGCATACACTTGGGTTAAATACTCCGGATGCAAATTGGTACATGAACACCGGTGCTACTTCTCATATGACATCCGCTCCAGGTAATCTCTCGTCTTATTTTAATTTAAGCAAAAATTGTGACATAATTGTTGGTAATGGTAATACAATTCCAATTTGTGGTTATAATCACACAAATTTATCTCCCCCTAACCCACCTTTTGCCTTGAAAAATGTCATTCATGCTCCTCACTTAATTAAAACTTTGGTGTCTGTTCGAAAATTTACAACTGATAACTGGATTTCTGTTGACTTTGACCCTTTTGGATTTTCTGTGAAGGATTTCTCGACGGGGATACCTCTAATGAGATGTGATAGTCGGGGTGAGCTCTATCCCATCACCACCACCACCACCACTACTGAATAAGCCACACCGTCAACGTTTACCGCTTTAGCACCTTCCTTATGACATGCGCGGTTGGGTCATCCGGGAGCGTCCGTTCTTTCCTCCCTTCAAAACAATAAATTTATTGAGTGTAATAGTACTCGTAGTACTAATGTTTGTCCTTCATATCCGCTTGGGAAATATGTTAAATTGCCATTTGTTACCTCCAATTCTAGTACTTTATTGCAATTTGATATTATTCATAGTGATTTATGGACATATTCCGTTTTGAGCTCTTTGGACCACCATTATTATGTGCTATTTTTGGATGATTATTCTAATTATTTGTGGATGTTTCCGTTATCTAAAAAATCTCAAGTTTATTCCACATTCGTATCATTTAGAGCATTCATTTGTACTCAATTTGAACGGAAAATAAAGAACATTTAATGTGATAATGGTAGGGAATTTGATAATGGGCCATTTAGAGAATTTTGTAAGGGTAATGGTATATCATTTCGGTTTTCTTGTCCAAATACGTCCTCAAAAAATGGGGAAATCGAGAGAAAAATCTGCACCATTAATAATATTATTCGGACATTACTAGTCCATGCTTCATCACCACCTTCATTTTGGCATCATGCATTACAAATGGCTACTTACCTTCTTAACATACTCCCTAGCAAATGATTAGCATACCAATCACCACTCAAAATTATTTATCACAAAAATCCTTCGTATTCTCATCGTAGGTTGTTTGGGTGTTTATGTTATCCTATTTTCCCCTGCACTACAATAAATAAACTTAAAGTCCGCTCTACCGCGTGTGTATTTTTGGGTTACCCGTCTAATCATTGTGGTAACAAATGTTATGATTTAACCTCTAATAAAATCATAATTAGTCGCCATGTAATCTTTGATGAAATCCAATTTTCGTTGCTAAGTTACATAATTCTGTGTCCAATTCTTATAATTTTTTGGATGATGGGCTCTCACCGTATGTGGTCCACCATTTGGTCCGGCCCACACCTCGGGATTTGGATCAACAGACACCGACAGGGCCACTTTCGGCTAGCCCGATCACTTCCCGTCATCAAAATCTGCTAGCAGGCTCACTTCCTGTTGGCCCAAATACTTCCCTTCCTCCAAATCTGTCTGCTGGCCCACATTCAGCCATCCCTGAGCTTCTGCCAGCAGACAGTCTGCATTTTCTGCCAGCAGGCCCACTGCCATCACCGACCCACTATTCTCCCAACCCTAATCTAGTCCGACACTGTGTCTTCTGTATTGGGCCATCCAATGTCGTCCACTCCTATCCAGCTCGTTACCACTCCGGGATAGGGGCCCGTTACTCATAGCCAACGGGACATTTTTAAACCAAAGCGTCATTTAATCTCAACTCTAATGACAATAAATCACACCTACCACATAACCCCGTGTCTTCCCTTCGTGACCCGAATTGGAAAATGGCCATGGATGACGAATATAATGCTCTTATTGAAAATAAGACGTGGGAGTTTGTGCCTCATCCACCTGGTGTTAATGTGATTCGTTCTATGTGGATTTTTGCTCATAAGGAAAAATCTGATGGTTCTTTTGAGAGACATAATGCCTGTCTTGTAGGTGATGGCAAAACTCAATAGGTTAGCGTGGATTGTGGAGAGACATTTAGTCCGGTGGTCAAACCGGCAACTATTCACACTATTCTCAGTCTAGCACTCTCAAAATCATGACCCATTCATCAGCTGGACGTGAAAATGCGTTCTTATATGTCAAACTCAAGAAAAATGTATGCATGCATCAACCCATGGGTTTTAGGGACCCCACTCATCCTAATCATGTGTGATTGCTGAAGAAGTCCTTGTATATGCTAAAACAGACTCATCGGACGTGGTACAAAAAATTTGCAGATTATGTATCTACTCTTGGGTTTTCGCACAACATATCTGATTATTCTATGTTCATCTATCGTCATGGTACTTCTAAGGCATACATTATATTATATGTGGATGATATTATATTGACTGCTTCTTCTGACAAACTGCGTAAGTCTATCATATCTCTTCTCAGCTCAGAATTAGCTATGAAAGACTTGGGGTCATTGACCTATTTTCTGGGTATAGTTGTCACTCGTCATGCAGGTGGTCTCTTTCTATCCCATAGGAAGTATGCAACAGAGATTATTGAACGGGCTGGTATGTCATCATGTAAGTTATCTCCTACTCAGGTTGACACTAAACCGAAGCTGAGTGCTACTTCTAGCACATCTTACGAGGATTCATCCCACTATTGTAGTCTTGCGGGGGCTCTTCAGTATCTTACGTTTACGAGGCCTGATATTACTTATGCAGTGCAGCAGATGTGTTTATTTATGCATGATCCGAGCGAAGAACACATGCACGCTCTCAAACGCATTCTGCATTACATTCAGGGCACTCTTGATTATGGTTTACACTTATATCCATCATCGATATCTACTCTCATGTCTTATACAAATGTTGATTGGGGTGGATGTCCAGATACCAGGCATTCGACATCTGGTTATTGTATGTTTCTTGGTGATAATTTGGTCTCTTGGTCGGCTAAACGCCAAACCACTTTGTCGTGTTCCAGCGCGGAGGCCAAATATCAAGGGGTAGCCAATGTGGTGTCTGAGTCCTGTTGGTTGCGTAACCTCCTCTTAGAGCTTCATTTTTCTATTCAGAAAGCTACCTTGATCTACTGCGATAATGTTAGTGCGATATATCTCTCGGGGAATCATGTCCAACATCATCGCACTAAACATATCGAGATGAATATTCACTTTGTTCGCGAAAAGGTAGCTCGTGGACAAGTACGTGTCTTGCATGTCCCCTCACGTTATCAAATTGCTGACATATTTACTAAGGGTCTTCCCTTAGTTCTGTTTGAAGATTTTAGGGACAGTTTCAGCGTACGACGACCGCCCGCTACAACTACGGGGTGTGATAAAATATATGGAAATATATTATTTTGGTATAATTAGTGATTTTGTATACCTGTAATTATTGTAATAATATTTTATATTAATTAGGAAAATATTTACTTTATGTAATTATAGCCTAAAATTACTATTGCATATCATGTATATAAACCATTTATATTAATAAAAATAATTAAGGAATTATTCTCTTTTTGTGTAAATATTCTATAGGAAATGCAAAAAGGAAAAAGAAAATACTACTCTATTTCGTACTAATATTAATTGTTAATTGCAGTGGCTAGCTGGTGGTATACACTTTTCTTTGTGCTGTATTTTTCATTCTACTTTTTTTTTTCCTTCAAGAAACCCATTTTTTTAAAATTTTATCTAGAAAAGTTGATAAAGCTAAACCAGACCCTTTTTCCATGAAAAAAGCGAATCCAGACCTTATTTTAGGGATCTTTAATATTTTTAGTTGGTTTGCTAAAAAAATTTTACTTGCCTAATTATAATAATTTATAATTACCGCTATCGAAAGTTACTTCGTTTCCCAACTTGTTTACAAAATTATGAGTTATTTTCTTATTTGCGAAATCCGTAATCCCAAATGTAATATTTAATGTCACGAATAAAGGTAGGGCTCATGCTCTCAGCAGAGAGTCTATCTGAGCTTGATTTAGGTTCAACTCGAGCTTGATTAAATTACAGTAAAGCTTAATTGAGTTCAACTCAATTCAATATAAAAAGTTCAATGAGACTATTCATTCAGTTACTCGACTTGGTACTAAAATATGTTATAATGAGCTCAATTAAATTCGAATCAGCTTAGCTCAGCTCAGCTCAATACTCAACCTTAAGGTAATAGAAAGATAAAGTTTGAACAGAAATAGGAAGAAATAGAATTGAGTAAGTGTACTGTTATCTTCATCGATTCAACAACACTAGCAATCGGCGGTTAAGTCTAATACCAATTTCCACGATCTACTAGTCATCTCAAGATTATATTAATGTTCGTGTTTTAATCTCTGGTATGACAAATTAATTATCTTACACAAGAAGGAAGTCACTTCACCAAGCTCATACATATCAACTACACATGTCATAATTGTCAAAATGTTTGTGATATAATTGTAAGTATTCCTCCATCCTTAATCAGAGGTCTCGAGTTTGAGCTATGAAAATAAAATTATTTATGATAAAAAAAAATTACCCCAAAGTGATACTTGTTGGAATATGTAAAGCAACAACGGGAATAGTAAATAACTATTACAGTGATCGAAAGAATAAACAACAATGAGGACAATAACAAGTTGTCAATATCTTGATCTTGAATGAAACTTCAAATATAAAACTTGTATTCGAAAATACAAGAACATGAACTGCTACACTTGTGGCTTGTAGATCCGTTGAGAATACGAACGGTTAGAATCTTTCGTCTGTTAAGTTAACACCTGAAACACTTAGCAACCAATTAGATAAACCACAACACCACCGGCTGAGTCGAGAGATGGCTCTCTGTCTTTAAGACAAGATTGCCCTTGTATATAGGCTTTACGGAAGTGTGGACAATAGTCTCTCAAGATGAAACAACAAACTATCAAGTGTGCAAAGCCGACACAAATGATCTCAGCGAAGAACACGAATAATGAAGATTGCTAAGAGAAGGATTGATATCAGGAAAATCTGATCTCTTTGTGGTGTTGCGAACTTGTTTTCTGTTCATATGTTCATATATCTTCTTCTATATAATTTAGCCAAAGGCCTCAATTTATACGTGTGCAAAGTGGCCTCTTCAAGTGCCCAAGAAATGGTCATTTAAATGCCATATAATGGCCCTTTAAACCACAAACTAATGAAGCAAAATAATGGCTGAGTTATGGAGGAAACACTGTCAAGTTAATGCTCCAAAACCTCTCCATAATCAGCCAAACTTTTGGACTTCAGTCGAGCAAAAACTGCCTAGGAAGCGCCGCGGTGCTGCATCATTTAGCGTCGCGGCTCCAGAAACTAAAAGTTAGAATTAGCACCACGGCGCTGTGGCCCAGTCCTGGAGGCGCTGCGGCCCTTCTCGGCTCGGCGGCCCTTTCCGACCCCTTCCATCTTACACCTCGCACAATCCTTCCTTCATTTACCAATGTGGAAAACTTGTCATTTAGCAAATAACCGTCCATCATTCTATGTCTAAAACATTTTGCTTACATACCAATATCTCTTTCATTAACGAAATTTACGATACTTGGCACTAAGATTGCACGTGTGTAGAAATGACATTTTCGACGTGCGGGGCCCCAATTATTCGATTCATAAATAATGGGATAAATTTAATTCCACATTAGTAAATTTCCAATAATCCCCTCTTGAAAAAGATTTTGGCGCACACACAAGGTGCAAACTTTTAACAATCTTTCAGCGAAAAGATATTGTATCAGGAGAGATAGCTTCCGCTTTGAACCTTCCCTAGTTGAATACCATCGGACTTACTTACTGCGCGGTGACCGTGATATCTTGAATCGTCAGTATTTAATGTAAGTCAAGACAACGGTACCAACACAATACCTCCCATTTATTCATTTCTTCTTTTGTTCTGTCCGTTGTGGCCGTGGACACACTTGGATTCTTAAGTGCGTTCCTTTGAGGCGGCATGTCCTCGCACTTAAATAGGTGATCTCCTACAAGGTATCCTGCTATACCCCACTTCACAAGTGTTAGGAATCATTAAAAGTTTCTCCAACCTTAACCTCAACCGTTTAAGGATTGTTAAAGGTTTGGAAGCTTAACCTTTACCCACCATGTAGGTAGCACTTTAATGTCTATCGCGGGAACGACTTTGTATTCATGTTTCTTAAACAGAAATCATAATTCGAAGTACTCTTGCTTCCACTGAAGCGCTCAACTGAACCTTTTGCAGCTTAGTTTTCCCATTGAACCAAATTCTTAGGATCTCCAGTCAGTATGGTTGGGTTACCACCGCAAATGTTCGTATTGGTTGGGTTTTTAGGCCAATTCCCCTAGACAGGCAGAACGTTTGATCTCCGGATAGTCCCTTAGTTAAAGGGTCCGCTATATCATTTGATTAGTAATCATGTAAGTGACACCCGTGATAATCAACTGCCATATGGTCTTATGTCTCTGACAGATCTGACAGATATGTCCAGACGCCATCATCTGTGCCCTTCCTGAAGCCAACCAGCTAGCCACAGTGTATAATTGCTGAAGGCACGGGTTTCTCCCAATAAGGGACGTCCTTTAAGGAGTCGTGAAGTTACTCAATTTCTTTCATGTTTTGTTTAAAGCGATAAACTCTGATTTCATCATGAATCAGCCGATGCAAGTTTGCTTAGAGGATTTTCTAAGACCCACCATGTAACGCCCCGTATTTTCGGGTAGCGGTTGAACTCATAACGTAGGTGAGTAGACCCGGACCCGGGAAATTTTTTGTTGTACTTGTGTATATTAATAAGTAGATCGTTATATAAAAGGGCGTGATCCCAAAATAATTTTGGGATTTAGTAAGTGTGACGATGGAGTTTAATAATAATTGTGTATCCCCGAAGAGAGTATAGGCTGGTATTTTATTACGGGAAGTATGATATTGACATAAGAGGATTTTAGTAATCGTCGGGATTTAAATAATTGGAGATCGGAAATTTAATTATGTGTATAATTAAATAAATTGTAGGATTAATTAATTAGGGAGGGGATAATTTATAGTGGGATTTGGTACGTGTGTTCTTATAATCAATTTGGAGGTGGCTAAGCCCCAAACCGATCGACCGATATCAGCCCATAAGGCCTTCTTTCTCCATTGTTTTCCATTTCTTCAACTCCATCTCTTCAACCATCGATCCTTCAGTGTGCTCTCTTCATCTCTACCAAATTCCTCCACCAAATTCATTTCTAGCAACAAGAGTAAGCTCAGTTGATGGGTTTTCTGAAATTTTTAACCAAAAATTAGGGATTTCCGTGAGCTTTCATATAATCAAGCGAAGGAGAAATTCAAGGTGTTTTGGGCATTGATTCCAGTAGAATCGAAGCCAATAACAAGCCTAGAAACTCAGACGCTTTACAAGAACCTTGAGTACGAAAGGATTCGGGCGCGAATTGATTTTGGGTTCTGTTTCTGTTGGTCGGAAGCTGGTTCGAGCAAGCGATTTTCCAACGATACTCGTCGCTGTATTTAAAAGAGGTAATCTTCCTTATTCTCTAAGTTTGTACAAGTTCTGGACTTGATTCTTGCTATTAGTTCTAAAGACGATTGTCGAAAATGCGAATTTGGGTTGGGTATCGTTAGGACTGCTGTAATTGGGAGTTACTGGGATTGCATGTGAAATTGTGGTACTGTTTTGGAGATTGTAGTAGTATAAGAAGGAGTATTAAGAGAGTTGGATGTTTCACTACTTACATAGATTTCGATATAGAAGGAATATAGGTTCAACGCGTTCAAAGTGTTCGTTAGAATGTCCCTAAGAATCTGTTTTTAATGTGTTGATTCGATTGTGATGTAATTCGTCCGTATGATGTAGATAATCATTCATAGAGCTTACAAGGACCCGTGGAACTTAGATAAATTCGACAACAAGGTTGAAGTTCTAAAATGAGACGTACTCTAATATTGAGTTGATTAGCTCGTCTAAGAGGTATGTGAAACCCTTACTTCTTTTTTTTTGGCATGATTTAATGAAAGTACGGCGGACGTACTTAATTCTTATACAGTTTAATTCCTAAAGAGGATTGTTATGAGAAGTGCCTATGATTTTTCAGCAAAGAGTTTATTATGACATTATTATAATGATTTTATTGAGAGTCAAATGATAATTTTTACTTGCATATGGTTACTCATGATATCTACTCGTTCTAAGTGTTACTACATCACCTCACCGAGTCCCGGGCCTGGTTACGTTCATGCACAGCCTTGCATTTTTCACCGAGACCCTCACTAGAGGGTCGGGTTACGTAGGATGGATCCATAGATGAGATATGACTTTACCGAGTCCCAGCATGGGTCGGGTTATGATATGATTCCACCGAGTCCCGCATTAGTGGGCCGGGTTACGTTACAGGTATATATATGTATATGGACAGGCATTCATGTTTTCTTGACTTGACTCTCATTTGTATAAGGCACAGCTGACTTTTATGGTTTATGGCACAGTTGGATTTGGATCCTGATTTTATACTGATCTTATGTTTCTGTTGGCTACTTATAATCTCTTTTACAGCTTCATGTTTTACATACTCAGTATATTATTTAAATCTTGACCCCCTTTCCTGGGGCTGCGTTTCATGCCCGCAGGTACATATTTTCAGTTTGGTGAACCTCAGGCCTAGGTTCCTACTCAGTAGGTTGGAAAGCTCCTTTGATCCAGAGCTTTGTCATTTTGGTACTGAACCTCTTTTAGACTTATATTTGTATTTAAGGGCACGACGGGCCCTGTCCTATCATATGTCGTTGTTCTTCTTATAGAGGTCTGTAGACAGTGGTGGGTTGTACGTATGTAAGGGTTATGACTCTGTTTTGGTCAGTCATGTTATTATATTCTGTGCTGGGGTATTCCCATGTATATACGTTACTATCTTGTGGAAGCCTTGTCGGCTTGCTTGTTATGTTATATTGGCTAGTTGTGACTCATCAGGAGACATGTACATTCTTGGGTAAAGGCAGCCTTGTCGGCTTGCCTACCCTGGCATATGTTGTTATTGCAACGTTATGCTACCCGATTTCAGACTCATTAAGGGTTAGTTGGATTATGTGTGACAGGTTAGTATAATGACGCCATTAGGGTGGTTAGTCGCGGTCCGTCGGGTCGGGTCGTGACAAAAGTGGTATCAGAACAGTTAGTCCTCAGAATGTCTACAGACCGTGTCTAGTAGAGTCTTGCGTATGGGTATGTTGTGCACCATATTTATACGCATGAGGCTGCCAAACATTTAGGATTGGTTTCTATTCTTCTTACTCTAAGATCGTGCGATAGAGCCATGTTATTAGGTTATTCCCTCTCTGACGTATTAATGTGTTACAGCTATGCCTCCAAAGAAAGCGACAGTCGCCAGAAGGGCAATACGAATTCGAGGTTATGAGAAACTATCTTACTCGTATACGGGAAGAAATAATGTAAGCTTGGGACATGGAATATTTGAGACTCTTAGAATATTAGATAATCGTTGAGACCTTAGATATACAAGGCCTTCTTGAGTAAAATATTTTATGTTTTATCTGGGTTATAGTACATGGTTTATGTGAAGTCTATTAGTTGTGATGACTCATTGGTATGCTTATGTTTATATGAAAAGGGATATGAGATATGCCAAAAAAAAACTGGAATTGCTGTTGTTGTACATATAAGGTTTGTTGTCTCTAGATCAAGTTGTCTGGATAAGTCCTTGAAATTAGTTCAGCATGTAGTTGATAGTCGTTAACGGGTTGTCTTACTTGTGGATGGGGCTTAGGAGTAGATGGTCCTCTACATGCTGTAATATTACCCTGTTTAAGTTGATGTGTTCCAGCTTTTCTTATGAGTTATGCTATCTATGTTATGTATAAATGTATTATGTCTTGGTCATACTTCTTAGGGTGGTCTGTTAATGTCCCTGTACAATATGTGGGTTGAGTATAAATCACTTGTGTTAGGACCTATCTTCGCCAATTTTGCTCAGTGTGACTACCTCTAAACAGTTAATTAGACTTGCCTAGACATCTTTTATGCTTGATTAAAATTCCCCGTAATTGTCTTTGCGTATCATAATGTAGGATGCAAAATGTTCTAATAACCCAAGCCTGCATTTTATCTCTTAAATAGGGAATAGATTCGTATGCTAAACATATTGTCAACAGTTGCTTAAGGGAGTGAAAAATTGAGTATTTACATAATTCCGGGAATGACTTGTTGCTGCAATAAACGGTTTACTTATTTAGCTAACTATTAAACCTTGAATATATTATGCCAAGCATTATGTAATATATGTGAATATTGTGGCTATTTGTGACTACTCTATTAATGTCTAGCATGTTTAGTTGATGAAAACACTGTTAGAGTATTGTGTGACGATTATTTGTGGGTTAAGTGGTTGTCTTGTTAAGTTTAAGGGTTATTTGACCTTGTATGATCCATTTAAATGACTTTGAAGTAATTGGTATACTAGTTTTAGTCCATTGTAATCCCTCTTGGATTGCTTAGGTCCTGTGGTGTCCATAGTATGTTAGGTCAAACCATCATTAGCACATGTACTAATTTAGTATGCTTAATACATGAACATGAGGTTGGTTCCCCTGGTTAACTGAACAAATTATTTCGGTATGTTGCTATAGTGGCTTGAGAAGTATATTAAACCTCTTAGACACTATGTTCGATTAATCCATGACTCAATTGCATAGGTTAATTTTAGATTTGTCTAGTCGTGTATGGGCTACCTAGTTAATTTAATGCTTAATATTGCTAATTTAAAGATATTAATGATATATGAAACGCCTAGATTTGATTTAAATGGATTGGCAGGTTGGATTGAAGTTGAGTTTAGCATGTATGGGTTATTTAAATTAATGTGATGACCAATATATTATTTTAGAAACTCGTTTGGCTATCTGTAAGTCGTTTGGTCATATTATCTACCTAAAACAAGCGCCACTAATTAAGAACAAGATTAGTTGTCCTTTTTAACAAAACTTGTCTTATATCGTCTGATATGATAATGTAAAACTAGAAGAGAATGAGTTAAGTGGGTTGATATGGTTGAGGTTATAGGATGTGATTTATGATGGGAATTGATAAAGGGTAGCCTATGTGATGATTGTGAATTATGAATATTACCTAAATTCTGAGCATGCTTTACTGATTTGGGGGTATGTTAGAAGATATGACTAAGCATGCCTAAATAAATGGTTATATGTTTGGATTAATCAAAAGGAATATGTGGATTTTGCATGTTGATTGATAAGGTTGTTGTATAGTTTGGTGTAATTTTAGTTGAATCATGAAATGACTTTTAAACTATTGTATGCATAAGTTAAGCGATAATAACCTTGTTTGGATTGATTTTGGAGTGATTAGTGTTGTTGGAGACAATTCCGATTTAATATGAATCTAACCTAAAGTTAGGAGTAACCTATAACTTATTGGTTATAGTAAAAAGACCGGTGTGGCTTCTATTACATTTTTCATATAATTACAATAGTAACCCTTGTTGAGTATAAGCTTAGAGGATATATTGTCTTATTGTTTTTGGTTTTTCCATGTGGTATCCAATAATTTAAAATGATGTAGCCTACACGTGGTCTCCAATGACATGTTTAGCTTCAAATATGACTACATGATGTCATGTCTGTGTTATTAATATCTTGTTACTTCTATGGATGTATACTGTGATATAAACTGGACTTTTTTTTTTAAAACCAAAGGACTTATTTTAGTTTATTGTTGGATTTTATGAGCTTAACACTAACCCAAGAGGTTGTGATATGTCCAAAGGGAAGTTAGTTCCTAATTTGTTTTCTTAGGTATGTATTTGTTGTATCTATGTTCTTGTAACTTGAACTTTATGTGGTCTGAACTTTGAAGTGATGTTATTAATACCTAGAAAAGAGTATTTCTGCACCCATTCATGTATCCATGTGATCATTGCCAATGTGTAAACCAATTCACCTAGTTTAAGTGCATGTGTAAATTAGGAATAAAAGCTTAGGACCACTATGCTAGTTGACATATGTTCCCAACAAGTTAAAATGATAGGCTTAGGATAATTTCAGCATGCTAGTCTTGAAGAGATGATTCAGAAAGTTCCCCTGGATCCTGTATTTTGCTTCTGTGGACTGTTGGTATGCAGTCTCTTAAGGGATTTGTTTTGGCCCTGGATATGGTGTGATTATAGGTTAGGTGCAGATTTTGAAGCAAGATTAATCCGACAAGTAATTGATATCTATTAACTATGGTATAAAGGGTTGTTTGACTTAGTATTGGCATACCAAGTAGCTTGTCTTTTTTTTTTCCTGATGTTAGGCTTTGCATAACCATGTCCATAGGTGAGTGGCACAACCAATCTAGACCTGAAGTTGATAAATAAATCTGTACTAATTAATGTGCAGACTGTTTATGCTTGAGATAGAGGCTCAGCCTGGTCAGGCCCCATTTCTGCATGCTTAACCAAGGTGGATGGCATTTAGTTACTTGTTTTTATGTTGTCTAAGGACCAACTTGCATATGAAATGTCTAGCATGTTTAGACTGGCCTTGTTGCTGCTGTTTAGCTGTTGTTTTGTTGCTGCTACTACTGTCTCTGTTGCACTTTAAACATATGTTGTTGCCTCATTTGTGATAGATATTGCTGCTCTTTTTCAGTCTCAAATGTCTAATTTTCAAACATGTTATGCCCTCCTAGTTATCTACATTCTTTGATTAAGACTTGTGTGACTCTTAAAATACTGGATTCTGAGTTATAGTTGCTGCTTGTTTACCACTTGCTGCTACCTGTTGTCTTGATGCCCTGGACTGCTGAAAATTTAGTAGGCCTGTTGTGCCTTTGAGGTAAATTGTGGTCATGTGTTGATATTATTTTTGCTGCACATATAGCCTTGGGGGACTACCTTATGGTGCAGAAAAAGGCTGATAATCTACTGTGCTGTGAATGCAAATAATTGCTGCAT
The DNA here is from genome assembly GCA_029783415.1 of Anisodus acutangulus. Taxonomy (NCBI): domain Eukaryota; kingdom Viridiplantae; phylum Streptophyta; class Magnoliopsida; order Solanales; family Solanaceae; genus Anisodus; species Anisodus acutangulus. The sequence goes on along the minus strand of CM056506.1, from coordinate 47,225,984 downwards.
TCTGCCTCCTTTGTGGTTGCTGTTAGGACTATTTAATTATGCTTTAAGGTTGTGGTTGTTGGTCCAAAAAGAGGAATGACTACTGCTGATAAGGGGGACTGCTTCCTTGCTGTCGGTGATTCCAATTTCTGATTACTAATGCCTGTTTTCCATTAGGTGTTGCATAGTTTAATGGCACTGTTATATTGAGCTGGTTGCTGTAAATACTTGTTAATTTCGGATGCAGTTAGCTACCATGTTTAGCTGCTGTTTGGGTAGTTGTTTAAAGTTACTTGTGGCTGATGTTTTGACTTTATTTGAGCTCATCTTCTGCTGTTATTTAGCTATTGTTCTGGCTGATTTTTTGACTGTTATTTGAGCTCTGTTTCTGCTGTTATTTAGCTGCTGTTTTGGCTGATGTTTTGACTGTTATTTGAGCTCTATTTCTGCTGTTATTTAGCTGCTATTTTGGCTGATGTTTTGACTGTTATTTGAGCTCACTTTCTGTTGTTATTTAGCTGCTGTTTTGGTTGATGTTTTGACTGTTATTTGAGCTCACTTTCTGATGTTGTTTGGCTGCTGTTAGATGTTGTTTTGCTGTTATTTACTACTGTAATCCCTGCTGCATTTTGGTAGAAATTGTGCCCTGCACAAACACATGTTGTTGCCTTTATTTTGAGGCAGCTGCGGCTGTAAATTCTGGGCAGGGGCAGAGTGAGGATAAGCAGTTGTGACTGCTGCACTCTAGCCCAAACCAGTACCAAAAAAAAAGAAAAAAAAAGGAATGATTAACCAAACTGGTTTAAACACTAACAGGACTTGAGTTGACCATGAGATGATAAGACAGTTGAGACAATTTTAGACCTTGAAGACTGCTATACCTTAGTCATTAACACTTTACTTTGGGTATGACTTGTTGCTGAATATTGGGCCATTCTATTTTACTTACAAAATGACGCATTGTGACCAAATTTTGCTGCATAATTGCGGATGACATAAGCTGAATTTGTAAGGAATTTTGACCCAGTTGTTGCTCCCTTAAGAACTTCAAACCTGTGGCTAGTTAGTTGTTGCCCAGCCACCACTTAAACTTAATAGTTGTTGTACTTTGAAGGTTTTCAATATGTCACACTTTGGGGATAAGTATGTTGCCTGGCTGTTGCTATTGTTGTGTCATTTTGCTGCTACCTAATTATTGCATGTGGTACAGATTTGGTTGTTGTGCTAATAATATACTACCTACTTAGGTGGGCACTCATCAACCTATTGACTTCCTGTACAAGCAATTAGCTAGATAAAGATTGCTTCACACTGGGTTCTAGGATTGAAAGGCATCACTATGTGTTTATTTAGTTTGTTTATGAAACTTGAGTCTATTCTTTAGAAGTAGTTATGGATGAATATGTATCTCCTCACAGTTTAAAAGATAGTCTGAATTAATCCATGAGTGTTTTATCTTTTTTTTTATATATGAATTGGAATGACAAATTTGTGTGTTTTATGTTTTCTTTTTTTTGTTTTTTTTGTTTGGGTAAGGTGTCAAAAGTGTAGAAATGTCGTACCGACATTCGAGGACGAATGTTTCTAAGGGGGGAGGATGTAACGCCCCGTATTTTTGGGTAGCGGTTGAACTCATAACGTAGGTGAATAGACCCGAACCCGGAAATTTTTTTGTTGTACTTGTGTATATTAATAAGTAGATCGTTATATAAAAGGGCGTGATCCAGAAATAATTTTGGGATTTGGTAAGTGTGATGACGGAGTTTAATAATAATTGTGTATCCCCGAAGAGAGTATAGACTGGTATTTTATTACGGGAAGTATGATATTGACATAAGAGGATTTTAGTAATCGTCGGGATTTAAATAATTGGAGACCGGAAATTTAACTGTGTGTATAATTAAATAAACTGTATGATTAATTAATTAGGGAGGGGACAATTTATAGTGGGATTTGGTACGTGTGTTCTTATAATCAATTTGGGGGTGGCTAAGCCCCAAACTGATCGACCGATATCAGCCCATAAGGCCTTCTTTCTCCATTTTTTTCCATTTCTTCAACTCCATCTCTTCAACCATCGATCCTTCAGTGTGCTCTCTTCATCTCTACCAAATTCCTCCACCAAATTCATTTCTAGCAACAAGAGTAAGCTCAGTTGATGGGTTTTCTGAAATTTTTGACCAAAAATTGGGGATTTTCGTGAGCTTTCATATAATCAAGCGAAGGAGAAATTCAAGGTGTTCTGGGCGTTGATTCCAGTAGAATCGAAGCCAAGAACAAGCCTAGAAACTCAGAAGCTTTACAAGAACCTTGAGTACGAAAGGATTCGGGCGCGAATTAATTTTGGGTTCTGTTTCTGTTGGTCGAAAGCTGATTCGAGCAAGCGATTTTCCAATGATACCAGTCGCTGTATTTAAGAGAGGTAATCTTCCTTATTCTCTAAGTTTGTACAAGTTCTGGACTTGATTCTTGCTATTAGTTCTAAAGACGATTGTCGAAAATGCGAATTTGGGTTGGGTATCGTTAGGACTGCTGTAATTGGGAGTTACTGGGATTGCATGTGAAATTGTGGTACTATTTTGGAGATTGTAGTAGTATAAGGAGTATTAAGAGAGTTGGATGTTTCACTACTTACGTAGATTTCGATATAGAAGGAATATAGGTTTTACGCGTTCAAGGTGTTCGTTAGAATGTCCTTAAGAATCTGTTTTTAATGTGTTGATTCGATTGTGATGTAATTCGTCCGTATGATATAGATAATCATTCATAGAGGTTACAAGGACCCGTGGAACTTAGATAAATTCGACAACAAGGTTGAAGTTCTAAAATGAGACGTACTCTAATATTGAGTTGATTAGTTCGTCTAAGAGGTATGTGAAACCCTTACTTCTTTCTTTTTGGCATGATTTAATGAAAGTACGGCGGACGTACTTAATTCTTATACAGTTTAATTCCTAAAGAGGATGTTATGAGAAGTGCCTATGATTTTTCAGCAAAGAGTTTATTATGACATTATTATAATGATTTTATTGAGAGTCAAATGATAATTTTTACTTGCATATGGTTACTCATGATATCTACTCGTGCTAAGTGTTACTACATCACCTCACCGAGTCCCGGGCCGGGTTACGTTCGTGCACAACCTTGCATTTTTCACCGAGACCCTCACTAGAGGGCCGGGTTACGTAGGATGGATCCATAGATGAGATATGACTTTACCGAGTCCCAGCATGGGCCGGGTTATGATATGATTCCACCGAGTCCCGCATTAGTGGGCCGGGTTACGTTACAGGTATATATATGTATATGGACAGGCATTCATGTTTTCTTGACTTGACTCTCATTTGTATAAGGCACATCTGACTTTTATGGTTTATGGCACAGTTGGATTTGGATCCTGATTTTTATACTGATCTTCTGTTTCTGTTGGCTACTTATAATCTTTTTTACAGCTTCATATTTTACATACTCAGTACATTATTTCGTACTGACCATCTTTCCTCAGGGGGCTGCGTTTCATGCCCGCAGGTATATGTTTTCAGTTTGGTGAACCTCAGGCCTAGGTTCCTACTCAGCAGGTTGGAAAACTCATTTGATCCAGAGCTTTGTCATTTTGGTACCGAACCTCTTTTAGACTTATGTTTGTATTTAGGGGCACGACGGGGCCCTGTCCTGTCATATGTCGTTGTTCTTCTTATAGAGGTGTGTAGACAGTGGTGGGTTGTACGTATGTAAGGGTTATGACTCTGTTTTGGTCAGTCATGTTATTGTATTCTGTGCTGGGGTGTTCCCATGTATATACGTTACTATCTGGTGGCAGCCTTGTCGGCTTGCTTATTATGTTATATTGACTAGTTGTGACTCCTCAGGAGACAGATACATTCTTGGGTAAAGGCAGCCTTGTCGGCTTGCCTACCCTGGCATATGTTGTTATTGCAACGTTATGCTGTCGGATTTCAGACTCATTAAGGGTTAGTTGGATTATGTGTGACAGGTTAGTATAATGACGCCATTAGGGCGGTTAGTCGCGGTCCGTCGGGTCGGGTCGTGACACACCATACACAATTACTTGTGGCTTTGGTGTTCTTCATAACTGATGTTCAGTTTGTATCACTGTGTTCTCCCAGAACCGCTGGACATCCAGAATACCATAATCTGTAGATAAGCGAATATTTCAGGTATCGTCATATCCGACTTAACGCCTTCTATACATCATTTCCAGAATCACGAGTGAACCTTAGTTCAACTAATATGCTTTATAAGCCGATATCAGGTCGGTTGTAGTGTGTACAATACATTAAACTACATGTGACCTACGCATATCGCTCCTTGTATATGGGTGCACCATGATTTCAATCAGTTTTATGATTCATATCTATTGGTGGCTTCAACGACACTGTCATAACTGAGTTTGGAGTTAGACCAGTTCGTTAGATGTCTTAGAAATCTCAATTCCTAAGATGTCATATGTGATACCCATATCTTTCATATCGAGACTTTTGTTTCAATATGACTTTCACTTTCAGACTGTTGGTTTTTCCAACTGTTGACTTTCTAACTTCAGAGTCAATATTTTTATTGTCATATTCATTATTTCTGTTTTATCTTAAACTTATAGGACCATAATATAAATATTTCAGGGACCAAAATGAAAATTCAGAAAGAAGCCCAACAGTCCAGCAAACTAACTTTGATCCTCCCCTTCCAAGTCTCAGGTTAGGAAGGCTATTTCAACATCCATGTCACGCAAAACTGCAATGGCCCTGAATGTTAAGCTATTCACAGAGGAGCACATGTACAAGTATGGTTCTATATGATGGAATCTATTTCTCTCTGTAGCTTTTTTCCAAAGCAGGGCTTTGGGAGATAACAATTCTTTATTAATTATTCATGGTTCGTTCTCAACCATACAAGCTAAAAGGCCTGGAACAAGTCTTTTTCCCCTCTTTGCTCCGTCTCGGTTCAACATCTAGAATTCCTGAATTTTGTAGATCTGGAACATTAAGTTCCGGATGGTCAGCAACTTCCGAGTCCTGTAGCTCTGGAAGGTCTGGTTTTGGACAATCAGGCACTCACGGGTTCTTGTTAACCTCGAGCAATTACTTCTTTTTCCTTCTCAAGGAAAGTTATCCTCAAAGAATTCAGCATTATTTGACACCAAGAGGCGGCAAGCACTATTGTTATTTGCAGATCCAGTGGATATGTAATCTACAGTCTTAGGTCTAACTTGACCTGTTTCGGTATTCCAATCCCTACCAAGCCACCCCACATCACAATATTTGTATGTGGGATCCTTTCCATGTTTCACACGGAGGGTTATCCTTATCCTTATGCGGAGTTCTATTGAGAATCGTATTAGCGGTAAGGATCGCCTTGCCCCACATATTTTGGGCGTACGGCTTGGTGCTTGGCTAACATCGTTAGACTGAGGTGGGTAATGAGCAGTTGTTTGATTAACGATGCTTCACATTCTCCCCCTCTATTACTACGAATTCCTCAATCCGTAGGCATAGTTGATTTTCAACTTCTGCTATGTAGCGCTTATCCGCTTCAACAGCTTCATCTTTGCTTTTCAACAAACAAAGGATGCAATACGTTGTACCATCATCAACAAAGTACTTGTCTCCCCCCTCTATTTTGTACAAACTTCAAATCACCCATGTAGGTGTGACTAAGTTCTAGAGAAGCGGTGCTTCTTTCGATATTCCCTTGACGGAATGGAAATGTGATTTTGCCTCTTCGCCTACCTCACATTCATTTTGAGGGTTTATGTCTACAGAAGGCAACAATCTCAACTTCGTTAGCTTTTGAATGACTTTCTATTTGACGTGTCTTAATCTATGATGGCATAGATGCATGGATTACAAATATATCATTCATTTAGCTATAGACATTTTGTACATGTATCACCTCCTTTTAGAGTGATCCTATTCCCTGAAGTCCTATTGAGGACAACCTCTCCAACCCCTTCTACTTTACAGGTGGCGTTGTTTCACATGAACAACCTCTTGCCCGTGGTTAGGGCGTAACCGGATCACATGTGATCTGGATACTCTGTCCTACTCCAGTTGCTTTGGCAGACTGAGTGTCCAATTTTTTTTCTGCCTTTCTTTTGGCCTTCAGATCATTTAAGACCTGAAAACTCTGGCCCACCTTACTAGGTATCCATTACTTTTCTGTCAAATGAATTCTGGTTCCACTCTAGTCACCCGTAGGCTTTGTAAGACTGAGTGTACAGTATCATCCTTATCAAATAAATTCTGGCCCATCCAGTCGCCCGTAGACTTTGTACGACTGAGTGTCCAATATCATCTTATCAAATGAATTTTGGCCTACTCCAGTCGTCCGTAGGCTTGGTACGACTGAGTATTCAATATCATCCTATCAAATGAAGGATCTTCTGCCAAATAGTGTGACAGGTTCAACGTCTTTAGCTTTTAGTCTTCTTCCCTTATGATTGGTGCCTAGGGAAATTCCTGACACTTACTTAAGAGTGGTAACGGTTTTCGCACAGTCAGTGGATCTTCTTCGTATGTGCGAATATACTTTTAATAATTACACCCAAAAGAACGGATCTTTTAAGTTTTGTTTACAATAGTCTAATCTTTAATTGGGAAGGAAGAAGATTCAATATCTGATTTTAGAGTGTAGGGAATATAAGTTTTTAATGAAAACACACTTCATATTCCCAGCCTTGCTTTACACACTTTTATTCAGATATTAACTAAACCCATTATAGATAAGGAAAGATTATTAACTTAGACCTTTTGGATTCTGGCCCACTTCAGTTAGACTGAGTGTCCATATCCTCTTTACCATAACTCGGATCCTTTAACCTTGACAGATATAGGACTTTTGTTACATGATAGAACATCATCTTCAGCCTTCTCCTCTTATCCCAGTTGACATCCTCAGCATCTCGTGGGCGTTTGTTTCCACCACCATCGGGAGCGGTGACACCAACTCGTCCTTGATCTTTAGCCGTACTATCATGACTATCAGCAATATCTTGAAGCTCAGCATCAGATCCAGAGATCCCACCTTTGACGAAAACAGATTTGTAACTGTCGTCAAAGAGAGAACCAAAACTAGGACCAGATTTGAAAGCACGGTTGTTGACAGAGACAATGTTTGAACTGTTAGCAAAACTGTCAACAAAACTGTTTTCAAGAAGAAAACCACAGCGATATTTGGTCACATACTTGTCGACCAACATCTTTCGAATCACTAATACAATCTTGTCTTAAAATTGTTGGAATATGTAAAGCAACAACGGGAATAGTAAATAACTATTACAGTGATCGAAAAGATAAACAACAATGAGGACAATAACAAGTTGTCAATAACTTGATCTTGAATGAAACTTCAAATATAGAACTTGTATTCGGAAATACAAGAACATGAACTGCTACACTTGTGGCTTGTAGATCCGCTGAGAATGCGAACGGTTAGAGTCCTTCGTATGTTAAGTTAATACCTGAAACACTTAGCAACCAATTAGATAAACCACAACACCACCGGCTGATTCGAGAGATGGCTCTCTGTCTTTAAGACAAGATTGCCCCCGTATATAGGCTTTACGAAAGTGTGGACAATAGTCTCCCAAGATGAAACAACAAACTATTAAGTGTGCAAAGCCTACACAAATTATCTCAGCGAATAACACGAATAATGAAGATTGCTAAGAGAAGGATTGATATCAGGAAAATCTGATCTCTTTGTGGTGTTGTGAACTTGTTTTTCTGTTCATATGTTCATATATCATCTTCTATAGAATTGAGCCAAATGCCTCAATTTATACGTGTGAAAGGTGGCCTTTTTAAGTGCCCAAGTAATGGTCATTTAAATGCCATATAATGGCCCTTTAAACCACCAACTAATGCAGCCAAATAATGGCTGAGTTATGGAGGAAAAACTGTCAAGTTAATGCTCCAAAACCTCTGCATAATCAGCTAAATTTTTGGACTTCCGTCGAGCAAACACTGCCTAGGAAGCGCCGAAGAAGAAGAAGAAGCCGAAGAAGAAGAAGAACTTCGACATATTGTGGGAAATCGGGCTTGCCGCTTGGTTTTGTTAGTTCCGTAGGTAATGAAATGAGAAACAAAACATGGAAAATGGAAAGGCAAAAAAATAATAATACGAAAACCATAGTGACAACACCAAAATTTTCATTGATGACATTCAAATATAAAAAAAAGTGAACAAAAAATGTCAATATATATATATATATATCAAACTTCACAAACTTAGCAGATTTACAAGCAAACTTACATATGAAATGGTCGAAGTGATGTAAGCACAACTCTTCTGAAAACTTCACTCTTGCAATCTTTTAAAAGATAAAAATCGAAAAAAAAACTCTACCCAGAATAATTCTCAGGTCTTCTTTAAATAGGCAGTCGGACCATCAACATGTCAAAACCACAGAGGTAGGAAAAAAGGCAGCATGTGCAAGTGGACGGTATCTTCACCTTTTGACGTGGAGAGTGGAACGAACGGTAGCCAACACTAATAGACAAACAACTTTATAAAAGCATAACCAACTGCATTATTGCTTAAGAGGGTACACTCCCAAAATTCTAAAACAATTGTCCTCATTATTATTCTAGCTATCTCCATCACCTTCTTGTGTGCATGTCATCTCATCATTCTCAAAGAGGTCGAGAACTTTCTTCTTTCTTGAGGTATTCTTTAGAGGTAGACCATGTTGAATTTAGAAGGGCAGTCAACATGTCTTTCTTTGAAGACGGAGTACCTACTGATGAGCCAAGAGGCTGGTTGGATTTTCTTCCAACTTCAAGATCAATAATTTTCGTAATGAACCTTTCAGGTTCTAAGTGAGTAGTTATAAACTTATCCCACCAACGAACATGAATGTTCCTGGTTAGATGAGGAACCCACTATGAATCTCCATGTTCATTTTTGTAGAATCCGTATGACCATTTAAGGATCCACGGGAGTTCGTATAAGACTAAGAACCATAAAGAACACTACCCATTATCAGAGAAATGAGCATTTTCTTTCAGAAAAAATCTATAAGAATCAATTACTTTAGGGGGCAGATAATCAACTATAGGACCCTAGAAGAGGAACCAAATTTTAAACCAATTGGGTACCCATTTAAGTTCTTTCAGATTGAATTGAATAAACCAAATATGAGAATCCCTGAAGTTTTGAAATAATAAAACATTTTTCCATACTTCAAGATAATCTAAAAAAGAATAATTTCTAGGTCTGAAACTTGAGTATTGAAGAATATATTCTCTGGTGGGGTTATATCCCCATTCTTCCACAGTGATAATTTTTAAAATCACAAATTTTGAAAAAGCAATCATATGCTGATTATCATTGCGGAACCGGTGTATGACCTCGATAAAGCCAGTTTCTTTAAGAACTTGTTCATACCAATATCTTAATTTTAAATTCGTTCTCATATGATCTTTTAGATACTTGTTAGCTATCACTTGGCGTCTTTAAGACATTTATTGTTTTCAACGACTAAAAGAGGAATTTCATTTGTCCATACAAAAGGGATTTCATCAATAGCCTTCTGCCTGTTAATATCAAAGGGCTGGGCTATTTCGAGTGGATTAGGGCTTCCCATTGGTGACTTCTGTGAGGATGAGGAGGAAGATGGTGTCCCGGATCTTTTAGCTAGTCCCCGGTTTGCCACCATCTTTCCTTTGTTAGTGTCGTTCTTTCCCCTGCAAAAATTCACGAGTTAAAAAATCAGACAAAGAATTAGTCTCGCCTTTTATATACTCAATATCAAAGTCAAAAGTAGATAAAATGTCTTGCCATCTAGAAAACATTTGCTTAGACGCAAGGTTTTTGACATCTTTCTGCAAAATTTCTCCAGCAGACTTGCAATTGACTCTAGTTAAAAAACGTTGATTCAGTAAGTCACTTTCAAATTTAGAAACCGCATGAACGATGGCTAAAATTTCTTTTTTAACCGTCGAATAGTTTTGTTGCACAGGTTTCCAAACTCTAGAAGTGAATCGTACTAGAATCTCCATTTGATTAGGTTTCTTTGCTTCAGGATCCCTCTGTATCCTTCTTCGGAGGCGTCAGTTTTGACTAGCTTGAAGTAGTCGGGGTTAGCCAGAGCAAGGCAAGGTAGCTCTCTGACTTTTTGTTTCAGAATCTTGACTGAATCCGAATGTTTCTGTGTCCAAGATTTTGGATTTTTCTTCAGCCCCTGATAGAGGGGTTTACTATCGCGAGCTAGATCTTTGTAGAAGTCGCCTACGTAATTCAGGCTTCCGAGAAACCTTTGCAATTGCTTTTTCTCCAGGATTTCATCTGGAAACTTATCAGCAAACATAATAGCTCAGTCAATCGAGGCAATTAGTCCCTTATGAATGTTGTGACCAAGGAAACGAACCTTTGTTTGAAAGAGTTTCATTTTCTTTGCTCATACAACAAGTCATGCACTTATAACTACTTTCAGGAATATGTTTAGATGCTTGAAATGCTGCTCTAAAGAGTTAGAGAAGACTAAAACATCATCAATATAGACTATAGTGAAAGTAGAATATGAATTAAAAATCTCATTCATGATATTTTGGAATTTCGAAGGAGCATTCTTTAAACCAAAGGGCATGACGTTCCATTCCAATTGCCCGAATGGGATGTTGAAGGCCATCTTGTACCTATGAAGTTCGGCTATCAGGATTTGCCAGTATCTGAATTTCATATCGAACTTGGAAAAAATGACAATACTATTTACCTGTCTAAAAGGCTCTTGTTATTAGGAATCGGGTATCGAATCCATCTAAGAGCCTTATTTAAAGGTTTGTAATTTATTACTAACCTGGGGGCTCCTCTTTCTAGTTCCGCTGCGTTTTCAACATAGAAGGCTAAACAGCTCCAAGGAGACATGCTTTTTCTAATGAGCCCATTTTCTAGGAGTTCATAAATTTCCTTTTTACAAATTTTCATAAGCCGGCTATTCATCTGGATGGGTCTAGCTTTTGTGGGTATTTTTCTTTCATCAAATTCTGCTTCATAGGGAAGAGTGACCACATGTTGCTTCCTACTCCAGAATGCGCTGGGTATCTCCGCACAAACCTTTTTCTCAAAGTTCTCTTAAGGAATTAATTTTGTCAATAACATCCCCTTTAAAGAGACGTTCTTCTGTTCTCTTAAAGAGTATCTCTTCTTTTAAAGAGCACAAGAAGTTTTCTTTGTTGACAATCTTTTGATAGATATCGTTAATATATTGCTGCTGAGGTTTCTTTGAGAATTCAAATAATACATTAATTCCATCCACTGAAGTAGAAATTTCCTTTTCAGAGACACTAAAGGGATAAAGTATATTTATAAATGGAGTTCCTAAAATAACATCATGACTTAAACCCTTTACCATAACAAACGGTGTTTCGAAACACAATCCATCTTGTAGGACTGCTGCATCAGAAATCTTATAGTGAATTTTCATCGGCTTATCACTAGCGTCTCTCAACATATATATATATATATATATATATATATATATATAATGAGAAACAAAAAATGGAAAATGGAAAGGCAAAAAAAAAACGAAAACCATAGTGACAACACCGAAATTTTCACTGATGACATTCGAATATAAAAAAAGTGAACATACAAAAAAAGTCTACAAGTTTCAACATAATATATATATATAATTGACCTATCTATGTCCTGGCCAGAGCCACTTAGAAGCAAGAGGTTCATCCGAAACTCTTTCAGCAGAAAATTACTCTATATGCAAGGTTATGATTATTTATGTATATATGGTAGCTGTTGAATCTCTTTAACTTTTTCTTGTGTTTATTTCATCATATTTTGAATGCCCCATGAAATTTCTGATTTCACCACTAATCTATATAATATAATTTTTCAATGATTTGTACGGATAATTGACTCCCCTTCAACAGATGTAGCTCCACTATGGCCTAGTGATTAATTATAAAACAGATGCAGGAGTTTATAGTTAAATCACAATAGAGAAAGACTATTTAATGGTTTTTTTATTTGTCTAAATTTAAATTGATAGAATTTATTCGATACCTACACGCAAATAATAGCCATTATCCGATGAAATATGATCAATCTAACAGAGAAATCATCAAAAACAAAATGTGTGAGTAAGGAAAAATAAAAGGTAAATACAAGAGATGAAGTAAATTAGTGAATGTTGTGTACTTGATAAATCAGTATATTATTAATCTAATGAGAGTATTCCTATCTCGCAGTTGTAATTAAACATTAGGAGTAATATCTATTTAGCATATATTATAATTTTTTAATGACTTTTAGATCGTGAAATTTCACAACTTTTTAATGTTGATCAAATAATATATCTGAATTAATTCATAATTGTTTTGGCTTTCTATTATTTCATTATGTAACCTTTCCAATTTTTGCTGATTGGATTTTAGTCCTTAATTAATATGCATTAAAACCAAATAATATTATTAATATACTCCCACATTAATTATTACATCAGCACCACATATATATACAACAGTCCAAGTGCAGCCCCTTTCCTTTTCTTCTCTCCAACTGCTATTTATTTGTCATTTTGTATGTCCTTATTATATGAAGTATTATTATTCTCCAACCTTTGTCTTTTTCCTTGCACCTTTTAAGAAATAAAAAATTAAAATAATAAGTCTTAAATATTTATTTAATTATAAAATATATTAATATTTAGTAAATAAAAATTTAAAATTAAGCTTTTTTAAATATAAAAAGTTAATATTTTTTTAAGATAAATTATAAAGAAATATGTATCAGATACATTGAGACAAAAAGAATATTAACTTTGGTGCGGAAATAGCAACAATTAATGGTAGAGCGAAAATCGCTTCTGATTTGATTTCGCCTGAAACTTATGAGGTCGGACAAATATAGTGTGATAATCTCATATGACATTTACAGTCTGAGTAAACGAAAATAATTCTCCAAAAATTTCATATACATAAAGTTACTCATCTTCTATTTTGTATTTTATCCATCTTTCATCTAACTAACATATATTTTTTATGGACCATAAACCGTAAGATTAAAATAATCGTTAAAAAGTATTGTTAGGTGGAAATACTCGATATGAATAAATATTTATTGAAAGTTTTTCTTTCTTGATAAATAGTTTCGGCGCGGAAGACAAACTCATATTAAGTGACTAGATTTCCTTAGTTCTTTCTTGGTCTTTTCTCCCTTCTTTTTTTTATCATTTTCAGAGATGCTAATAGCTAATAAGTTAATAATATAATGACATCCCAACCAACCCTTGACCCTGTTAAAAGAAATTAAAGATACAAAAAATGACTAAAAACGCTCGAAAATGGCAGAATAAAAAAATTCTAGATGTTTTAGTATTAGTCGATCTCAATTTATTTGGATGAAAATATATTTATTAAATATTTTAGTATTAGCTGATTTTAAACTCGTACATGATTTATAGATCACACAAAAATAACTTTATCATTGTTGCAAAGCTCTTCTTCAACTTTTTCTTAATCGGTACGGGTCAAAAATCGCAATCCACCTTATTTACTAACGTTAAAAATATTACATATACAAGACAATATTAATGCTTACAAGTTAGTGATTTTAACAAGTCAATAAAGGCAAGAAGTTAACGAAACTTCGTGCATACTTGAAAACAATTTATTCCTTAATCATCTAAAGACAATACAGTGCACGAAGTATTTCGAGTTTACACGGGATTTAAGAAAAGAGCCATCTAAAAAGGATGTAATGGGAACAACTTACACTAACGTAAGCATCAGAATTGAAGTTGATTTCACAGCTCAAACATGTGACTTATAGATAATTTTATCATTCTTCCAGGATTTTCCTTTACCTTTTCCTTAATCGCTACAGGCCAAAAATATATCATAGTCCACCTTATTTTCTAACTTTATTCTTTCAATATTTTCCTTTCACACTAGAAAATAAAAAAACAAAAGAGGAAAAGTGCAATATAATCAACCTTATTCTCTAACGTTATTCTTCCATTTTTCTTCATACTACTATGAAAGAAACAAACAATAGATAGGTTCAAGGAACTTTATTTACAATATACTTTTATAGTATGCTGATAATGAATAGGTTCAAGGAACTTTCAAATGTTTCTCCAACATTTACAATTCTGGAACTTGTTATGTTGGAAATTTGTCTTGCAGTAAGAAACAAACGCTCTAAAATCATGGTTAATTGATATGTATTTTTAATTTAATGTATCTCTAATTCTAGTAAAATTAATATAGTTTAGTGCATGCACCTAGTCCAGATTTTATTTTTATCTTTACGATAGCACTTTGTTACTAGTAAATATTGCTCCTTGCTCCTTAGCAATAACTGCGAACTTCAAAGTATGATACTTGTATTTTTTTTTCCATCGGTGTCCGGTACTCATATTGGAGCCAAGTAAATCCGGATCACGTGTTGCAGGGCCCATTTTAGGGGCAGTGCTCCCAACATAATTTTTTTCATTCTCAAGACTCGAACCCCAGACCTCTGGTTAAAGGTGGAGGGACGCGACCCATATTGGTGATACTTGCATATAATTATTAATGCATAAAACACCCTTGAACATGCAGGATCAATAAGTTAACTTTTAAGAAAATTAATTCTTCATCAACTTTACGAAAAATACTATAAAGCATAACTTTTTTTATCGATTAGATACTTTATTTTTTTAAAATATTGAACATATGGTAGTTAGAGAGGTAGTTGTTTGACTCATCAAATATAATAAAGTTATTGCCCCGGGGGGGGGGGGGGGAGTAGTACTAAACAAATAGCTTTGGCCTTTTGGTTGAATGTATCTAACCTTCCAAAAAAAAAGCTAAAAAGGGTTACATGTTCTTCATGTAGACAAAGCTATGTACAACGAACATGAACAACAAGAATCCATGCATCTCACATATCCCCCCCTCTTTATATCTCGTATCTTGTCTTTTTTCTTGTGATTTTTTTACTGGTATTTGATATTCATATCGGTATTTGATTAAATTTAAATTTATGTCTGAAGTATCACATGTAAAGCATTCTTTAATAAAGATGGCTCCATATTAAGTAGAATTCGAACCTAAAACCTTTTATTAAATATGAAGGAATATTTATCACGCCACTACAGTTTTTGTCGATCTTTGTCTATTGTCTACACGTATATAAAACTCCATTTTTACTAGCACTATCTAATTGTGGGAATTAAATACTAATGCTAGTATTAATTAATACTACTATATGTTGATGTTTTCATCTTTCGGCACTGCGGCCATTAGCACACTACAGTCACGGTTAATGCTCTCTTATTTCATTTTGCTTTAAGTTTTATTTAGTAATAGAATAAAAAAGGTTTACGTTATTCATCTAATTTATAGGTCTATTTACTCTATTTAGTTTTTGGGCTATCGGATTATACATTTGTTATAAGCAGTTACATGTTATTGAAACTATTGTTATTAATCTGTATTGTAAAAAATCAGTAAACAATAATAACTGAAAATAAACAGAATCAGTGTTGGAAAATTATTTTTCCAGAATATAATCGAGCCCACTTAGTTCAAAGTGTGTCCTTAAGGAAATTATTCCCCTCACAGTACTCGAGGTTGATGGAATATCCCCTCCCAGGATAGAACGATTATCTTACCAGAATAGTAGTGCTCCAAACTCTGGTAGCGGCGAACCACTCAACAGTAGTATATCACACAGAATTTATTCGTGCAGAAGAAGAAGAAGATTTTGTAGTTCAGAAAATTAGTAAGTAAAATTCTGAGGAATCAAATGAATTTATAGCCATGGAAGTACTGTTTCTGAAGGTTTGCAACCCTTCTGAACAGTCACTAAAACTGGTGGGAAATTTAAATGTGGGAAAGAAACCGAGTCGCGGGTCAGACACGCGGATCCGGCCGGGTCGCGGGTCAGGGTCACTAACGGGTAGGATTGAATAAGTTAATTAATTTAATTAAATAATTAAAAATTAGAGAAATTTGGTCCAAAAAGATTATTAATCAATCAGATCATTTGACCGAATCCGAATCCGAAGCCGAAGCCGAAGCCGAAGCCGAAGCCGAAGCCGAGCCGAGCGAGCGACGACGACGGCGCGAGGGGTCCTTGCCCCCTCAACCCTTTTATTGACAAGAAGGAGTAATTCTATTTATAAGTAGAAGAACTTTTCTTTCCACTACCGATGTGGGACAAATGCTTATTTTATAAAGCAAGAGAGAATTCCCACTTTTCTTTCCACTACCGATGTGGGACAACTCCCACTTTTCTTTCCACTACCGATGTAGGACAACTCCCACTTTTCTTTCCACTACCGATGTGCGACAAATGATTATTTTATAGAGCAAGAGGGAACTCCCTCCATTTCCCATTCAATCTATCATTTAAACCCAACAATCCCCCACATGAATGGGGAATGGCTATAAGATAAAGGAATGCGCGGACAAGTGTGATATACAAGCGAGAATTGACTGCATCTGGATAAGTAGGTTTCCCTTTGAACTTTCCGTAGTGAACTTATATCGGATATACTCGATCAATCGGTAGATTTGATATCTTTGAACCGTTGAAATTTGTTGTATACCTAGACAACATAAGTCACACAATCAACCCTCAACCGTTTATGGTTCTCACATTTCAGCCATGAACACCTCCTGGTTTCATGAGTGTGTAGAGAATGGGCCTTTACTGTCATTCCCCTTTAAAGCGGCTTACACTTAACACTCACATAGGTGATTTCTAAACATGTGGTCCTATATCCACATTATCTGGTCATACACTGCCAGATTTAGATAATCATTAAAAAACCTTAATGCTTTATTAACTCATTAACAAGCCATAAGGTTTTATCCTTATTTCTGAACATTGTCTTCATCCGAGAATGGGTTGAGTTATTTGACAATGTTGAACCGTCAGTCACAACTTTGTTTGATCTCCTTGAACCTAGCTCTTGGGATCTCGGTCGCTAGGTAGAGTTACAGCCATGATGCCTTGTCCTCGGCCTTAACCCCATTCCCATTGATGATCTACTAACTCCCTCTCTAGATAAGGCTTTTGTAAGCGGATCCGACACGTTATCTCTTGACTTTACATAGTCAATCGTGATAACGCCACTAGAGAGGAGTTGTCTAACGGTATTGTGTCTTCGTCGTATGTGACGAGATTTTCCGTTGGACATTACGCTCCTGCCTCTACCTATTGTCGCTTGACTGTCACAATGTATACATATAGGAGCCAAAGGTTTGGGCCAGAATGGAATATCTTCTAAGAAATTCCGGAGCCATTCAGCTTCTTCACCGGCCTTGTCTAAAGCTATAAATTCAGATTCCATTGTAGAGCGGGCGATGCATGTCTGTTTTGATGATTTCCAAGACACTGATCCACCCCCAATTGTGAAAACATAACCACTCGTGGATTTAACTACAAATGATCCAGTGATCCAATTTGCATCACTATATCCTTCGATCACGGCGGGATATTTGTTATAATGCAAAGCATAGTCTTAGGTGTGTTTTAAATACCCCAAGACTCGTTTCATTGCCATCCAATGAGTTTGATTGGGATTACTCGTGAATCGACTCAGCTTGCTTATAGCATATGCTATATCTGGTCGTGTACAATTCATAATATACATCAAACTTCCCAAAACTCGTGCATAGTCCAATTGTGAGTCACTTTCACCTTTATTCTTTTGAAGTGCAAAACTTACATCAATTGGAGTCTTTACAATATTGAAATTGAAATACTTAAACTTGTCAAGTACTCTTTCAATATAATGAGACTGCGATAATGCTAGACCTTGTGGAGTTTTATGAATTCTGATGCCTAAGATCAAATCAGCAACTCCTAAGTCTTTCATATCAAATTTGCTAGCAAGCATACGTTTCGTAGCAGTTATATCGGTAATATATCTACTAATTATCAACATGTCATCAACATATAAACAAACAATGACTTCATAATTTGGAGTATTTTTAATGTAAACACATTTGTCACACTCATTAATCTTAAATCCATTTGCCAACATTGTTTGGTCAAATTTCGCATGCCATTGTTTGGGTGCTTGTTTAAGTCCATAAAGTGACTTAACAAGTTTGCACACTTTCCTTTCTTTACCAGGAACCACAAAGCCCTCAGGTTGTTCCATGTAAATTTCTTCCTCCAATTCTCCATTTAAGAAAGCTGTCTTGACATCCATTTGATGGATTTCAAGACCATATCTGATACTTGATGCTACTAACACCCGAATAGATGTTATTCTTGTTACCTGCGAGTATGTGTCAAAGTAATCAATGCCTTCTTTTTGTCTATAACCTTTGACCACAAGTCTTGCCTTATATTTGTCAATAGTGCCATCAACTTTCATTTTCCTTTTAAAAATCCATTTTGATCCTAAAGGTTTATTTCCAGGAGGAATATCAACCAATTCCCATGTATGGTTGTTCAAAATTGATTCAATCTCACTATTGACTGCCTCTTTCCAAAATGCTGAATCAGAAGACATCGCTGCTTTAAATGTTTAAGGCTCATTTTCAAGCAAGAATGTCACAAAATCTGGTCCAAAGGAAGTAGATGTCCTTTGACGTTTGATACGCCTTACATCCGCTTTACTTGGTGTATTTTCCTTTGGTTCTTCCCGCGGTCGTTTAGATCTTTCACTTGACGACTCACATTTAGTTTTATACGGATAAATATTTTCAAAGAATTCAGCATTATCTGATTCAATTACCGTATTAACATGAATTTCGGGATTGTCCGATTTGTAAACCAAAAACCGACAAGCTTTGCTATTTGTAGCATAACCAATAAAAACACAATCCACAGTTTTTGGTCCGATTTTTACCCTTTTGGGCAAAGGAACTTGGACCTTTGCTAAACACCCCCACACTTTGAAATATTTCAAGTTGAGTTTTCTTCCTTTCCATAGTTCACATGGAATAGATTGTGTTTTGCTGTGGGGCACCCTGTTGAGTATTCGGTTAGCTGTAAGGATAGCTTCCCCCCACAAGCTTTGCGGTAAACCGGAACTTATTAGTAAGGCATTCATCATTTTCTTTAATGTTCGGTTTTTCCTTTCCGCAATTCCATTTGATTGTGGTGTGTAAGGGGCAGTAGTTTGATGAATAATTCCATATTCTAAACATATCTCTGCAAAAGGAGATTCGTACTCTCCTCCCCTATCACTTCTAATCATTTTTATCTTTTTATTCAATTGATTTTCCACTTCGTTTTTGTATTGCTTAAATGCATCAATTGCTTCATCCTTACTATTAAGCAAATACACATAACAATATCGAGTGCAATCGTCAATAAAAGTTATAAAATACTTTTTCCCACCGCGAGATGGTATTGACTTCATATCACATATATCTGTGTGAATTAAGTCTAAAGGATTTGAATTCCTATCAATAGACTTATATGGATGTTTAACAAACTTAGATTCGACACAGATTTCACATTTAGATTTATTACACTCGAATTTAGGCAATACTTCTAAATTAATCAATTTTCGCAAGGTTTTGTAGTTGACATGTCCTAAACGAACATGCCATAAATTATTTGACTCCAATAAGTAAGACGAAGCTGAATTCTTATTAATATTGTCAACAACCATTACATTGAGTTTGAAAAGGCCCTCGGTGAGGTAGCCCTTTCCTATGAACAAATCATTCTTACTTATTACAATTTTATCACTAACTAACACACATTTAAACCCGTTTTTGACGAGTAGTCCGGCTGAAACTAAATTCTTCCGAATTGTTGGAACGTGCATAACATTATTGAGAGTCAGGACCTTGCCGGAAGTCATCTTCAGAAGTATCTTCCCATATCCTTCAACCTTGGCTGTTGCAGTATTTCCCATAAACAGTACCTCTTCGGGTCCAGCGGGAGCATAGGTTGCAAATGCTTCTTTTGTAGCGCAAACATGTCGAGTGGCACCAGAATCAAGCCACCACTCCTTTGGGTTTCCAACCAAATTGCACTCCGATAACATTGCACACAGATCATCCATATCATCATTTTTTTCCACCATATTGGCTTGTCCTTTTCCCTTGTTCTTTTTCGGGAGACGATAATCTGGGGCTTTGTGGCCAGCTTTTCCACAATTAAAGCAGTTTCCCTTGAACTTTTTCTTGTTGGAATCCTTCTCCTTTCCAGAAGGCCTCTTCCTTTTCTTGTTCTTTTTCATAGCAGCATCTTCAACGATGTTTGCCCCTTCAATTGGTGAAGTCTTACGGTACCTCTTCTCAGCGGTTTTGTTATCTTCCTCGATCTTGAGACGAATCACAAGATCTTCCAACTTCATTTCTTTTCTTTTGTGCTTAAGATAATTCTTGAAATCTTTCCTTGAGGGCGGCAACTTCTCAATCATTGCAGCCACTTGGAACGCTTCATTTACTACCATACCTTCAGCAATAAGGTCATGGAAGATAAGTTGAAGCTCTTGAACTTGGGTTCCAACGATTTTTCCATCCACCATTTTGTAGTCTAGGAATTTGGCAACCACAAACTTCTTCAAGCAAGGATCTTCAGTTTTGTACTTCTTTTCAAGTGCACTCCATAGTTCTTTGGAAGTCTCTACTGCACTGTAGATGTTGTACAAGTCATCTTCTAAGGCACTCAAAATGTAGCCTTTGCACAAAAAATCAGTCTGTTTCCAAGCCTCAGTAACCATGAACTTTTGGTTGTCAGGCATGTCGGCGGCAGGCACAGGAGGGTCCTCACTGGTGAACTTTTGCATACCAAGGGTGGTAAGCCAAAAGAACATTCTTTGTTGCCATCCTTTAAAGTTGGCACCGGTGAACTTCGCAGGTTTCTCAGCCGGTGGTACAGCGGTACGGGTTGTAGGAGTAACCGCTGGTGCAGTAATTGCAGAGGTAGTTACAGTCTCAATTGCCATTATTCGTTTGTCACTGTCAAATCGACAAACTGTTTTAGTTAATAAACTCAGAATAGCAATTCAATCACAGACTTAAACGATGAAGATTTTATTTCTTCAAATTGCAGTATAATTATGAAACTTTAGTATTCCAACGAAGTTTTTATATCTTCGAGTCAGAATACTAATATTCATATGGAGTAGAAAACTGCACAAGTTTTAATCTCCAAACCAGAATACAACAACGATGAAGTTTTTTTATGTTCTTCAAATCGTTGTACAAGTATGAACTTTAATATTCCAACGAAGTTTTTATATCTTCAAGTCAGAATATGAAATTTCACACGGAGTAGAAAACCACACAGGTTTTAGTCTCCAAAACAAAATACAGATTAATCTAAAAATATAATTTCCTTAAGATTGTTATTAATCTGTATTGCAAAAAACCAGTAAACAATAATAACTGAAAATAAACAGAATCAGTGTTGGAAAATTATTTTTCCAGAATATAATCGAGCCCACTTAGTTCAAAGTGTGTCCTTAAGGAAATTATTCCCCTCACAGTACTCGAGGTTGATGGAATATCCCCTCCCAGGATAGAACGATTATCTTACCAGAATAGTAGTACTCCAAACTCTGGTAGCGGCGAACCACTCAACAGTAGTATATCACACATAATTTATTCGTGAAGAATAATTAATTAAATAATTAAAAATTAGAGAAAATTTGGTCCAAAAAGATTATCAATCAAATCATTTGACCGAAGCCGAAGCCGAAGCCGAGCCGAGCGACGACGACGGCGCGAGGGGTCCTTGCCCCCTCAACCCTTTTATTGACAAGAAGGAGTAATTCTACTTATAAGTAGAAGAACTTTTCTTTCCACTACCGATGTGGGACAAATGCTTATTTTATAAAGCAAGAGAGAATTCCCACTTTTCTTTCCACTACCGATGTGGGACAACTCCCACTTTTCTTTCCACTACCGATGTGGGACAAATGATTATTTTATAGAGCAAGAGGGAACTCCCTCCATTTCCCATTCAATCTATCATTTAAACTCAACAACTATATTCTTGTTAAATAAATTTTAAAAGACAAGAAGGGTAAAGCATGATATTTTTCTTTGGTTGAGAAGCAGTACCCCCATAAATTTTCTGTAAATCTAAAGTTAACTATAATTGAATACTGTGAAAAAGAAAATACTAATTAGGAAAATGATAATTTAGATAGAGTTTAGCGATTTTATGATAATAAGTTCACGGAATCCCTCTGAACTACCATGAATTCATTGTGCCAGGTGGATATATTTTTAAGACTTTTTTCATCTCTCACAAGTTATCCCAAACATTTTGCAATATAATCAACCGCGGAGTTCTTAATTTAAAGGAAGTTATAGTTCAGACAGTAATAGGAACATCCGATTATTTAGATATGAAACTTGTAAAATAATTATAGTTTTTGAGCAATTTAACCTATTGACTTTTAAAAATGAAAACTTACTACTCCAAATAGATGTACTAATTAAACAAGTGAGTATAGCTTTTGGTAAAATATAATTAATTACCAGAGGTATTCAAGTGTCAAATTTACCCAACTTTCATATCTATATACCAAGATCTTCCTCAAGTGAAAAAATATAATATCCCTAGCTACCCAACTCACTACTCCTTTATGATATCAGGTATATCTTCGAAACAAAAAGGCTTTAATTAAAATTAAGATGTTCAACATAATCCGAGGAGACGTATTATTTTTGAAGATTGTAGATCTTTAGTGAATGTCAATAATGTCATGATTAGATATGTTGGAGAGAGACAAATTAGTGTGTCGGTCTTTTAATAAATGAAAGTCACAATCATGAAGAGGATTTGATACATCGGAGTCATGCACTTAAGGACATAGAAATTTTTTCTCCTAACGGACTTGATAGAAACTAAGAGTCCACCAAACAGTATAGAGAACCATGTTCTCTATCTGTTACCTCAAGCAAAACAGAAAGTAAATAACACATGATATTTACGTGAAAAACTTCTTGCTCAAGGGATTAAAAATCACAACCTACCAAGTAGGATTTCCAACTTCACTAACTGAGTAACTTCATATTACAACCTATTGCAACTTAGGAATTAACATATTAATCTCTTACCCCTTACAATACCTCTATTGTAAGTCCTTTACAATAACTCTATTGCAAAACTACAAACCTTGACTAACTCTAGACAAGAACACAAACCAACAAAGGTTGAAATTTGTCATGCAATGATCTTCTTAAAAGTGTAGGATTACAATAAAGAACAAAATGACAAAGACTCAAAACAAACTAAAGGACTTAGACATCTTCAGTGTTGTGATCTGATCCTTCAGTTTGCAAATAACTTTGTTCTTGAGAGCACTTGAAGACTTGTGGCGGCTGCACTTTCAAAGTGATTTTAGGTTTTCAAGTGTTACCTTAAACTTTGTAACATGTTGTATATATATATTAGGGGGCATGTGTAAAGAGATAAGGATAATTCAGCCCTTTGTTTGACCACTAGTGAGTCAAGAAGCAATGTTGTTGTATACGCCAAGAACAAGACACTTTACACCAGAATCGCTGATCGTATGATAGCTGAGGGAACGGATCGCAGACCAGATCCCTATCAGGTTCCTCAAAAGTTTGTCTAATCATCAAAATACAAGATGACATAACTTATCAATTTCCCCCTTTTTGATGATGACAAACACATAATTGATATTCCCCATGAGAATCAGGCTCCCCACTTGTTCCCCCTATGGCACATACCTATCTTTCAAACATAACATGTTAATCATGGCAACAACATTTTACCCCTTAACTTCCCTCTTAATCACAACAAGCATATCAATTTCCATTATCCCCCCCTTTGGCATCATTGAAAAAAATAATCAAAGCGGCACAAGTAAAAAGAAGTTCAGTAACATTAACTCGAGGCCACTTGGGCAACACAACATGAGCAGAAACATGAACAAACAAGCCAGCATCAATGCATAAAACAGAGTAATTGGCCAGAAATATTTTAGCATTACACAAAACATAGTAGACAAAACAGTACAAAACATGATAATAAATTGCATCAGTACCAATGTCATTAGGAAAAAAACAGGGATAAAAGGAACGGGACATAAAAGAGGAGGATGAACAGGTCTTATAAACAGGGGCTTAAGAGGTCGGAAGGGAAACTAAGAAGCAGGAGCCAGTGCCTTAGAAGCCTATCCACTCTTTCACTGTTAGTGCATTAGTCCTGGAGTATTTGATCACGAAGCTCATAAACCTTCTGTCTTAGCTTCTCATTTTTAGCCCGCAGTTTCTCATTCCCAACATTTGCAGCCTCCACAACACTATGAGAATCAGGTTCATGTGTCTTTTCAGCTAGTTGGACTTTGAGGAGAGCATTCTCAACTTTAAGCCGTTGAATCTAAGATGTGGACATCTCTTGAGCCTCAATCAGAGTCGAAATGGTAGAGTTGCTGCCAATACCACTTTTCTTTGGCACACATTCACATTCTTTAAAAGTCTCTATGGTGAACATATGTTTTTTGGTGTCCATGGTAGCCTTTCAAGTTTTGACTTTGAAATGCACAAGAATCTTTGTCAAGAGAAAGCCATGTAGAATATCATGTCTGCCCTCCTTTGCATTTACAACTTTGATGATGTGCTCAATCATGAGATGGAAGACTGATGGGTTTAAAGGTGAACAGAGCCTAAAAAAGGACCAGGTCTGCTATGGAGGCAATAGAATGTCTTTCATCCCTTGAAAGCAACACCTTGTTGACGAGTGCAAACAAGAGTATCCCATCAGTCGGGACTTCTAAAAAATTTCCAAGCTTCAACTCATCTAAGTCTATCCCATGCACTGACAAAACCAAAGTGTGATCCTCAGTATGAGTCTATTTTTAGAACTCAACAATCTCAACTAGTTCCTTCATGCCGAATCTCTCAGCAATGTCAGAGTCAAATACTCTTCCCAAAAAAACCTTTTGACTCCCTAAAGTCTCCTTTCTTGCCTTTTCTCTGAGCACAACATTTTGTCTCTTTGAGGAACTAGGTTTCTCACTGGTACTGCCCTTTCTCT
Organism: Anisodus acutangulus; assembly: GCA_029783415.1. Taxonomy (NCBI): domain Eukaryota; kingdom Viridiplantae; phylum Streptophyta; class Magnoliopsida; order Solanales; family Solanaceae; genus Anisodus; species Anisodus acutangulus. The sequence continues at coordinate 47,201,048 of CM056506.1, read as the reverse complement.
TCCTTTGAGGGAGAGGTTAAGTTTTACCCTCCCCATTTCCTGACATGTCACCTTTATCCTCTGTAGTATCCTTCTCAACAGTTTTCCTTTTCTCCTCTTTCTTCTTTTTTGAATTTTTTCATTCAAGTGAAAACTTTTTGACTTTTTCTTCCACAACATTGTCATCAACCACGACATCTACATCAACTAAAACATCTTCATCAACCAACCTTCTTCTCACTAATTGGTTTCTTGTCCTTTTAGTGCCCTTTTCTTTGCTTGCCTTTAAGGTAGAATCCAAAGCAGCCTTTGTAGCCGTTTTGCTCTGTCTGGTTCTACGAGTCATTTGGGGAATGCTCTTTCTTACTTTGGGCACATCCTTCTCCTTTGACTTTTCAATAATAGTGGCCCTCCTACGCTTAAAGCATAGCGGTACTTCATCATCAGACTCATTAATCGGAGAAGGACTAGTAGAACCAGGTTCCTTCTCAAGAGATAGATCTCTCAAGGGCACAACAATAGTAGACACTGGTTTGGGATTGAAAACTACATCCAAATTTACCCTAGATGAACATGATGTCTTATTCCAAATAGGAGTTGTCTTGAGTTCTGAAGACTTAGACTCTATTTAGGCTGAGGGATCGGGTCCCTCCTTCATTCCCCTTGCTGACTGCACAAACACAAACGTCATATCACCCCAACTCCTTCATTATTTTTCATAGCTCGCAGGGTATCAGGAAAAAATCAACAATAATCTAAGAATCACTTTTCAAAATATTGGACCTACCCTGACCCATTTCAGATATAGACCTATCGAACTCCATAGATGACTCATCTACCCTTTTATCACTATCAAATGGAATATAATTACCTGATTTTGCTATGGTGCTTTTAACACAGTCCTTGTTGACAACTTCATCTCGTTCTTTTGCAACAGTAGCATCTCCACTCACATGCAAGTCAACCAGAGACCAGGTTTTTGTTCACTTGTTCTTGTACCACTGTTTCCTCAACTGTTTGGCTAGTAACCTCTATTTCCTCATCCTTTTTCTCTAGTTCCTTTGTATTCTGAAGGTACTTTGACACAGAAATGATTTTCTCACTACTCACTGAGTCAGGCTTTTCAATTAGATCGAAAATCGAGAAGGACACGAACTTCTTTGGAGTTTGACTCTTACGAGTCCTAGGAAAACTAGAAATGAGAGATTTTAGAGATGTGGCAGTGGGGTTTTGGTCGGTGGAGATTGAGAATTTAAGGGGTGAAACATGGGGTATCGGTTCAGATGGTATTGGAGCTTTGGAGGGTGACGAAATGGGGTTCGTCTCAGTCACATTTGGAGTGGATGATTCTTGGTGAGACATGGTTAGTTTTAATTATAGGAGCAGATGGAGAAATAAGGTAGTGGATTGAGAGAATAGGTAGGTGAGTGAGAAAAAGAGTAAAGTTAGAGTTTAGAGTTTGAGTGAGGAGAGAGAGATAGGCGAATTGTATTTAAGAAGAGAAAAAAAGTAATAGTTTTGATCGGGTATGAGAAAAGAGGTCGGGTCAGTTCAGAGAATGTGTACAATTTATAAAATTATTTTGAATTAAAAGAGGGAAAGGTTTAATAACTTGGAACCTTAAGCAATTTAAAGTCATACAAGTACTGAAGGGACTACTAACCTGAGTCACAGGAATCAGGTCCCTTGACAATTTTCTTAAAAATTTATAGGCAAAAACTCTGAATGATGCAAAGTTATCTAAGCTTGTGTTGTCCTAAAACTGCAATGCATGTATACCTATAACAGTATAAGAGTGAGTTAGATGTCATTAAATACACTTTTTAGCACTGTGTCTTTCCTCTTAACATAGTCAATCATTGAGAGAACTTGTGAAGGACCAACTAGTTGAGCTTGATCAAGCCAACTCCAAGTTTTTGAATTATTGTCTGGTGTAGTTTTTTCTTTCTTTTTTATTGATTCATACTTGTATCTTTCTCTTTCTATTATATTTTTCCCATGGTTTTTTAAAAACGTAAGTACACTAGGTTTTTGGTTTTCCGTACCATTTTCTGGGCGGATCTTTTCATCATCTAACAACCCTGAAGAGGGTAGGAATATAGATGACATATTAACATATTCATATGTAGGTTTATCAAATAATAGGAATGTAGTACGGAAGCATGTATTATTAACTCAAAATTCATTTTTAAATAAAAGTCTACAACCTTCTATCAACATTTAACATCATAATTGCAGAGACTTATACTTATCAAAATTATAATGAGAAACACATAGTCTGAAAACATACCTCTTAGCAGAATTTCAAGATCACCAGAGATACTCAACCCACCCTGGCTCTGCCTCCATTTTTCCTCACTGGATTCAACGGGATAAATGGCCTAGGTGCTGGGAGTTGCTCGACAGACTCTTTCTTAAAATTTCTTTTAAGAGATGGTGTTTTATGGACTAGTATGGTTCTAAATATAAGCTTTCAAAGTATCTATTCTCTGGTATTATGATATTAATCTTGATATTGGTTATAGACTAGAAGGGGGTTTAGCTAGACATGAGAGAGCATTTCAAAAATTTGAAGTTGTTGTATTTCGAAAGATGATTTTAGAAGTTACAATGAGGCTCTTTATATAGATAACCTCGGTTGCCTTACATTATTGGCATGCTGAAAAGTCTAAAAGTTGGTACATTATTGTTACAAAAGTCATAAAATAAATAGTACTTTGTCTCTTGTCCTTTCATGCTTTTTTTAAAGTTGTTTGTCGTTGTTGCCATTTTTTTAATGTTTGTTGGCCTGTCATCTTTTGTCTTTGATTCCTCGTGGATCCGGCGGCTTTTTCTTTCTTCCACATGCATCTTTTACAAGTGTCTTCTTCGCACAAGGGCATCTTTCGCAGGTGTCTTCTTTTCACAAAAATATGGATTTTTTTCTTCGACGATACTCCTATAGAATAGAAACGATATCGTTTTGATTTTTTATTTTGATACTCCTATAGAATAGGAACGGTATCAGTGATATATTGGTGATATATGATGATATATGGGCTTACTGTAGTTCGAACTACATTGGTCGTATTAGATTGTTACATCGTGGCTTTCTGTAGTTTAAACTACACTGGGTCGTTTCATTCGAAAGGATTAGATGATCCTTTTTTTTCATAGTAATATGGGTAGTATCATCATTTATGCTCATAACAGGCCTTTTACTCTGGCCTATCAAGAGTTTGTACTGCTCCACTATTTCACTGGAGTGTTTGTGCTCCATTTTCATGATCCTGTCATGCATGTTAGTAAGGTGTATGGTGTCTTGGGATAGTACATCATTGTTGTAGTATAGGGTGATAAGTTCTTCAGTTTCTCCTCCCTTGGAGTTTCCAATGATGCCAGCTTTGCCTGCTCTTAACATATCTTCATTTTTTTTATTTTAATGTTGATAGTCCAGTGGCTCTTTTGGCACTCAGCCATTCTTGAAATTTTTCTAGAGTACATGAAATTTTCATTTTTAGGTCTTTATCATCTCCGCTTATGTTGTTATTTCTTCCTGTTTTGAATAATTGGCATATTATAATAGGTTTTCCTGTCAAGTCTGTTGAGGCGTCGAACAATTGTATGCCATAGATACCTCTTCCAAATGATTCCATCATTAGTCTAACAGATTCTACTAAAATATTGGGTAGTTTAGCAATATTGTAAAAAGTTTCGTCACTAGTATTTTATCTATAAAATCGTAAGTACATAGTTTAAAAACTATATCAGGATTTGATTTTTCATTACATAAAAACCTTGGATATTTACTTAGTTTTGCACTTCTTAAAATGTGTGGGTTTGATTTGTAATCATAAAATTTGTTTATATGTTCATAAGCTAATATGTATTCAGGTGAGAATTTCATTTTGTCACACATTGTTACTACTGTTGTCATCTGAGAAGATGATGATGTTATGGATGGTGGTATAGTGGTTGGCATAGTTGCAAGTTTGGATGTGAAAGTTTTTGGTTTTTCTGTAGGGGATTGTGAAGATTTCAAGGTTTGTAGGATTTTGAAGTCTCTGAAGGCTTCTGTCAGTTGTTCCAGCAAATGTGTATTTTCTTCTGTTTTGGTTGTAATAATTTCTTGGTTTTGTTTGATCATTTTTGTAATATTGGTAATATATTCTTCGAACTTGTCACTGCAAGTTGACATTGTTGTACCTGCTAAGAAAATCAGTTAGAATATTCTTAGTTCCAGATATATTTTTGACAATAAAATCATAACAATAAAAGGATGATTTCCATTTTCTTCTTTTATTTAATTCTGGTAAAGGGTCTTTTTTATTTGTAATGAATGCTCTCACTTGAGTGTTATCTGTTTTGACAATGAATTTTACTGGTAATAGGTGATAATGGAATCTCTTTATTCCAAATTTTACTGCTAATAACTCTTTTTCATTAATATGGTAATTTTTCTCATTTGGCTTCCATGTTCTACCTCCATATCCACAAATTAGTGGTTTTTCTTTATCTATATCCTCTTTATCATATGCTATGAGGACTGCTCCCCATCCTATATCACTGGCATCAGTAAAAAGTTCTAGTTGATCTAGTTCTATTGGTATTCTGGATTTTGGTAAGGCTTTCACTTTTTCCTTGATTTTATTTATGGCTTTAGTATGTTCTTCCTTACGCTCAAAGGTTATATTTTTTCTAGTTAATTCTTGTAATGGCTTTCTCAAAAGTGGTAAATCCTTTATATTGTCTGAAGCATAGTTTACTACTCCTAGAAATTGTTGTACTTCTTTTTTGCTTTCTAATTTATCTTTAAATTTTTTTATTTTTGTTACAATGTGTTCCTGTAATTGTAATCATTCATTGTCTATTATGTATCCCAAATATTCTATATTATTCTTAAAGATTTTAGATTTCTTTTCAGATAATAATATTCCATGTTATTTCACAGTTTTTATAAATTCTTCTAGGTGTTTTATATGATTTTCCAAATCATCACTATATATTAATATGTCATCAACGTATACTATACAAAATTCTGTCAAATTTCTGAACACTTGGTACATCCTTCTTTGAAATATTTGTGGTGCATTTTTCAATCCAAAGGGTAGTACATTACATTCGTAATGTCCTTGAGGGGCACTAAAGGCTGTTAGAGATTTTGATTCATTTTTTAGTTTTATTTGCCAAGATCCACTTTTACAATTGAATTTACTGAATCATTTTTTATTTCCTAATCTATTGATAAGGTTTCTTTTGTATGGTAAAAAATATCCATCAAATATTATCTTTTTGTTTAGTTCTCTATAATCAATCATCATTCTAGCATTTCCTCTTTTTTGTTCACTATGTTTTCTAACTAAAAAGGCTGGGCTACTATGTGGGCTTTTACTTTCTTGTATCAGTTTTAATTCTAATAGTTTTTTTAGTTGGGTTTCAAACTCTTTTTGATCTATTGGGCTATACCTGATAGGTTTAGATCTAACTATATCACTAGGATTTATTAACTTAATTTCAACATATATTTTTTCTTTTTCCCATAATTGCATAGGATTTTTTCCAAAATTTATTTTTAATATATTGAGATATTTTTCTCTTAATAACTGTAGGTTATTATTCCTATCTGATCTTATGTTACATATTCTCAGTGTATGTATTGGAAATACTCTCTTTAGTATTATCCATTTATTACAAGGTGTTTGTAAGCTAAAAGTATTATTATTTATCACTTGCGTTTTAAAGTAGTCTAGGAAATTGTTTCCTAATAATACTTGTTGTTTCATATCATTCAGTTGGTATATAACTGGTAGTCTAAATATTGTCTTTCCTAATACTATTCTCATATTTTCTGCTACTATATTCAATTCTTTAGTTTGTTCGTTAAAGTCTGATACTCTTGTTCTATGTGTTTTAGATCTCTTCCATCTGTGTGATTCTAATACCTCTTTCTTTGCTAGACATAAGTCTGCACCACTGTCAATAAAGATCTTTTTTATCATCTTATTAAGCTTGTATTCTATATGAGCTTCTATATATATTGCTACCATCTAATTATCATTTTGTTCCAAATCCATCTCTCCTAATCTTTGTTGAAGTTCTTCATCTTGTTCCATTTCTTTTACTTCTTCTAGTAGTTCTTTCCATCTTATTTCACTCAATCTTTCTCTTATTCTGCTAAGGTTTTTAGTGATCTTATTGTATCTATCACTATAGTATTTATTTCCTGTTTTGCTAGTAGTTGAAGTTGTAATAAGCTTATGGCGAACGTTTTGTTCACATTGTATCCAGTAATTTCTTTCTTCTAATAATGTTCCTTTTTCCTTTTGTAGATTCATTTTATTCCGAACTACTTTCACTATCTGTGTGTTGGTTGATGTAGTTAATATTTTCTGATTCACGTTCTTCTTTAGTTTGACTGACATAAAATTCTTCATATTCGTACCAATTATCATTTTCTTCTTTTATTTATTGAAAACTCATTATAAATTGTGTTGTATTTATATTTTTTACACCTTTTTTCTTTAGCTTTGGGCATTTATTAGCATAATGTCATTTTTCATTGCAATTCCAACATTTACATTCTTTGATTTTTTCTTCTTTTATTGGTTTTACATATTTTCTTTTCCTAAATTTTTTCTTTTTTTTAATTTTTTTTCTGGTTTCAGGGGTATTTCTATATCTTTTAAATCTCTTTTTCCTATAAGGTTTGTAATAAGGTTGCTAGTTTTGTCTGTTGTAATTATTATACCTTTATATTTCTTGTGTTGATTCTTTTTATGACTTCTCTTATATTTCTTTTCTCTTTTATTATCCTCACATCCGAATACTAGTCTCCTTTCTGTGAATCCATATACCTCTCTTAGTCCTATTTTCTTATCTTTTTAATCTTCTGTTGCATTCTATATTCTTCACATTTTCGCATTAGGTATGATTAGTACTCTTATTCTTTCTCCTAAGGTATTTTCTTTTGGTTCTAGTTGGGTATATTCTTTCGATATCTCCGTATTATAAAGTATTGGTAAGTGGTCATAATAGAGTTGTTGATATATTAAACCTTCTTGTGGTAAAAATCTTGTTTCATAGAAGAACTTGCTAAAACTTATTGTATATTCTGGTAATTTATTAATTTTACAACATTTCATGTTATTTAGATTCATTATTATCTCAGTTTTTCTTTCTGCTAGTACGTTTTCTCGTGCTACTAATCATTTTTCTCCTAAAAATTCTCCTTTTAGTATGATATAAAATATTATTAGCATAGATTTTCAATCTCCTGCATGGCTAAATACTTCTCCTCTTAATTGGTATGTTATGGATTCTATCCAATAAGTCACTTTTCTGATTAATGTTTTAGATATCAAGTCATACATATATTCTAGGTTTTCTGTTTGTGTAGAGTTCATTAATGCTATATACATTTCAAGATTCCAATCATTTATTCTTGTTCCTATTTCTTGTTCATCATAAACATTATCTAAGTCTAAGAAATATCCATTGTAATTTACACCTTGTGCCATTGATCCTACAAATTCTTTAAATTCAGCTTGTTGTCCTACTGGGATATGATTTGGTAATCTAGTTCGTCTTCTTGTTATTATTTCTAGATTGGGATCTACTAATTCTTCTTCGGGATAATCATTTGCATCTTCATTTATTATATCATCAGTTTCTATTTCTGTTTCTACAGGATTATTAAATTCATCTTCTATATCACTTTCGGGTTCATCTTCTATGATTGCATTTACACTCTTCATTTTTTGTAAGGCTTCTATTATCTGGTTATTTTCCTTTACTATTTCTGAGTCTTCTTCCTCTTCTACGAATTCTGCTACTTGTATCTCTTGGTTAACTAATTCAATGTTGTTGTCTTCATTTGTATCGCTCTCAGTTTTTCATTACTAGTTGTACTTTCATCGCTTGTTCTAATTTTTCTTATTTTCTTTTTTCCTTTTAACCTTTTTATCTCTTCTCTAAGGATTTGTATTTCTTCTTTTAATTCTCCTAATTCTTGTTTCACCTCATTTAATTCTTGCTTTACATTATTCTATTCCTCTTTTGTTTGTTTTAGTTCTACTTTCTTTTAATACTTTCTTTGTATCCTTGAATTTGTGTTTGTATTTTTTATACTTGTTATACAATTCTTCATTATTGTGTGTTTTCAATTTGGTGTTTTATGTTTCTAATTCACATATTTTTTGTTCTTGTTTATCTAATTTCAGATTCAAATATTCGTTGGTTGTTTTTTCTGCGACTTTTAAGTAAATGTTTTCACTTTTTGAGTTATTGTCTGGTGTAGTTTTTTTTTTATTGATTCATACTTGTATCTTTCTCTTTCTATTATATTTTTTCCATTGTTTTTTAAAAACGTAAGTACACTAAGTTCTTGGCTTTCCATTAAAATTGTCCTTTCTTATTTAATATTGCCAGACTATCTAATATTTTTTCTACTTTCTTTGGCAATTTTAGTTTTATTTTACTAATATCTACCATTATTGGTTTTTCACTTCTTCTCCAAGCATCTATCGGTACTATTTCTGGTTGTTGAGTTGTGGTACTAATCATTGTATTTTCATTTTCTTCTACTTGTTTACCTTTATCTTTATTTGTCTCTTCTACTAATATGTTGAGTTTTTCCAGTATTATTTTAAATGTTGGTACTTCAGATACATTCCATAATTTTGTTAATTCTTCTCTTATTACCTCTTTGATCTGTGTTAGGTTTTCTTTTATTTCATCCATCATTATTAATGTATTTTTTATTTTTTCTCTTACTATTATTTCTTCCCATAACGCATTAATTTTTTCGTTAGGGTTAGTCGGGATTATTTATTTTCTTTTTCCATCCGTTTCCCGTATAAAACTTTTAATAGCTCCATTGTTTACTTCAACTATACAATCTGTTGTTATTATTCCTTTAAATATTATTACCTTAATTTTTAATCTATTTGTGTTTATATTTATTAAATCTAATATTCTAGGTTGTATAACACTAGTTTGTTGTGACATTATTGGTTCTCTTGTAATGCTCAATCTAGATCCTTCTATTTTTGGTATTAGTCTTTTTGATGGTGTAAGGGTTCTGGTATTAAAATCCATATATATTTCTTCTGTTATATTATTTTGGAATTTTCTTTATGTTCTATCTGTTCTAATATTTCTTGGTACATTCTTGGTACTAATATATTCATTTTATGTTATTTCTTTACATGGTGGTTTTCGGTTAAGGCATATATCATTTTTGTTTCAATACTTATGACTTTACTTCCTGGTGGCATTGTTATTCCATCTAGTTTATAATATAGTGTTAAGGCTAAGTCTTTGTGTTCATCTTTTAATGATATACTAAAGTCTGGTTGTAACGTATATTTTAGTTTTTGATATATTAGATTTCCTTTTATTGCTGATATTAAAGCATCTTGTAGATTTCCTAATATCCTATCATCTAATATGTATATTTGTATAGGTGTATCAATGTTTTTCTCAAAGTATGCTTTTATAGTAAATTCTACTCCTCCAAAGTATATGTTTCTATATTTTCTAGATTCTCTAGTAGGTAGTTTTGCTAGCTCTCTTTTTATTACTTCATCTGTTATCAAGTTTATTTTTGTTCTTCAATTTACACTCATTGTATCTATTATATTTTCATGCTTGTGTGCAATATATCTTATTTTTTATTTCTTTCAAATCATTTTGTTTTAAATATTTTCTTAATAGATAATTCCTCTTTTTCATCTTGTATTTTCTGATATGTTTCAGACTTAAAGCTTAATGTTTGTGTTGATCCTCCTTCATATGTATTCATCTGATAATATATTTCTTTAGAGTCTTCTTGCTCAGTGCCTTGGTGAAAATATATGCAACCTGGTCCTCTGTCTTGCAGAACTTCATACATATCAGACTATTTTCAACACTATTCCTTAGGAAATGGTGCCTAACATCAATGTGCTTGGTCATTTTGTGTTGCACTAGATTTTTTGCCATGTTAAGTGAAATTGTATAATCATACAACAAAGGAACAAAGTCAGTAGGCACACCAAAATCCTTAAGCTGTTATTTGATCTATAATAATTGAGCACAACAGGAAGCAATAGCCACATACTCAGCTTCAGTAGTAGAAAGGGCCACATAGTTTTTTTTCTTCGTACCCCAAGAGATCAAGCATGATCCCAAAAAATGTGTCATTCCAAATGTGCTCTTCTTATCCACCAAATATCTAGCATAATCAGAATCAACATATCCAACCAAGTTAAAATTATCTCATGAGGGATAGACGAGGACCAGGTCTGGAGTTTCTTTGAGATACCTCGAAATTCTTTTTGCGGCCTTCAAATGAGATTATTTGGGACTTGATTGGAACCTTGCACATAACCTAACACTGAAGACAATGTCAGGTCTGATAGCATTTAAGTACAGTAGAGACCCAATGATACCCTTATACATGGTTTCATTGACAGAAGAACTAGGTTCATCCATGTCCAACCGAGTGGCAGTAGCTATAGGTGTATCAATAGGATTAGCATTCTCCATCTCGAATATCTAAAGCAGCTCATTGATATACTTTTGTTGACTGATCATGGTGTCTTTTGTGGTTTGCTTCACTTGCAATCCAAGGAAGAAATTTAGCTCACTCATCATGCTCATCTCAAATTCACTTCCCATGAGCTTAGCAAACTCTTCACAAAGGGAATCATTAGTAGCACAAAAATGATATCATCAACATAGACTTGCATAATTAACAAATTTCTCCCTCTCTTTTTCAGAAATAAAGTGTTATTAATTTTCCTTTTGTAAAGTCATTTTCAAGAAGAAACTTTGATAATATTTCATACCATGCCCGAGGAGCTTACTTCAAATCATATAGAGCCTTGTCAAGCTTGAACATATGCTCAGGATGTTCATAACTCTCAAAACCAGGGGGTTGTTTGACCACGACTTCCACCTTTAGATATCCATTCAAAAATGTACTCTTGACATCAATTTGGAACAGTTTGAATTCCATATGGGATGCAAACGCAATAAGAATTTTGATTGCCTCCATTCTAGCAACAAGAGCAAAAGTCTTATCATAGTCTATCCATTCTTCTTGATTGCAACCTTGAACCACCAACCTTGTCTTATTTCTGGTAGTGTTTCTGAACTCATCGAGCTTGTTGTGAAACAACCACCTACTCCCAATTATTGTTTTGTCTAAGGGCCTAGGACTAGGAGCCACACCTTATTTCTTTCAAATTGATGGAACTCTTATTGCATAACAACTATCCAGTCAACATCTTGCAACTCTTCCTTGATATTCTTGGGTTCAATTTGAGATAGAAAGGCTAATAAAACAAACATCTTTCTCACCTTAGATCTAGTTTGAATACCAGAGTCTAAGGGAGTGATGACATTTTAAAGTGGATGAGATCTCATGTGCTTCCAGTTGGATACTTGAACTGCACGAATGGAGGGACCAGATTCTTCCATGTTGGATCCATCATTGACATCAACAAAAGCATGACTTTCACTTCCTTGTCCAACTTCAGAAGTGCTTGATACAATATCTGTTACTCTATGTTCAACTTCTAGTGAAGTAATGGCAAAACCATGTTCCTATGTACCTTCTGAAGACTCTGATGCATCTTCTTCATTACTCTGCTATATTTGACTCATTAATTTAGTCTTTCCATTTGAAATTTTAATAGCTTCATCAGGAACTTTTAAAAATATCCAATCTTCAGCTTCATCATCACGTGACTCTTTATTGCTCAGTGCATTTGATTCATCAAAATCACATGCACACTTTCCTCTACATACTGAGTTTATTTATTGCAGATCTTGTATGCTTTGAAATGAGATGAGTAACCAAGGAAGATTCCTTCATTACTTTTTGCATCAAATTTATCCAAGGCTTCCTTACCGTTGTTGAGAACAAAGCATTTGCAACCAAAAGCTCTTAGGTAATTCAGTTTGGGCTTTCTTCCATTTAGTAATTCATAAGGAGCCTTCTTAAGTAGGGACCTTATCATGCATCTGTTTATCACGTGACAAGTAGTGTTGACAACTTCAGCCCAAGAACTTTTAGACACCCCACTTGCTATCAACATTGTTCTGGCCATATCTTCAAATGTCTTGTTTTTCCTCTCCATAACACCATATTTCTGAGGTGTTCTAGGAGCAGAAAAGTTATGACTTATACCATTTTCAACACAGAATTCTTCAAACTTAGCATTTTCAAACTCAGTGCCATGATCTAATCTAATACTCACAATTTGATTTCCTAGTTTCACCTAAATCTGTTTCACAAAAGCATAGAACACGGATAATGTTTCATCCTTGCTTCTTAAGGATAAAGTACAAATGAATCTAGAGTACTCATCAATAATGACAAAAATATACTTTTTTCCTCCTCCGCTTGGGATCCTCATTAGTCCACAAAGATTCATGTGAAGAAGATCAAGTGGCCTTGAGGTACTCACTTCTTTCGTTGGCTTGAAGGAGGATCTCATTTGCTTCCCTTTTATGCAAGCATCACACGCCTTGTGATATTTGAATTTGGCATTTGGTAGCCCACGAACCAGGTCCTTCGTAGCTAGTTTGTTTAGCAGTGAAAAGCTTGCATGTCCCAGTCTTCTGTGTCAAAGATCAACATCATCATCCATAGAAATTAGGCATGTCAAGTCACTACCATTCAAGGAATCAAAATCTACAACATATATATTCTTGAATATTTTTGCTATTAGCACCACTTCACCATTTTTGAGATTGGTGACTGTGAAAGAGCAGGACAAGAACTTCACTTTATTTTCTTTATCACAGATTTGACACACACTTAACAAGCTATATTTTAATCCATTTATATAGTACACATTCTTATTTGCATGAGTTAGTGTCTTTTCAACCTTGCCAACACCAAGAATGTACCATTTCTTGCCATACCAAAGGACATACTCCCATCTTGAAAGGCCTTGAGTGATAGAAAATCATCCATTCTACCAGTCATATGCTTCGAGCAACTACTATCCATATACCATTTTTTATTGCCTCTTCTCACTCTAACCTGCAAACAAAAATCACTGATTAAATTTGAAAACCCAAACCAATTTGGGTCCCTTATAATTGTAAAATGGGTCAATCAGACTTCTTCAAGTCCAAGCAGGTAAGACATTTTTTCTCTTTCGAGGACCAGTTCCTTCAACTATGAATCCCTTCTCAACAAAATTCTTATTTTTCTAAAGTGACTGAAATCTAGCTTTGCATGAATTCTTGTAATGACCAGTCTGACCGCAATGAGTGAATAATCAATTTTCAGTTGTAGTGACATATTAGTTGTGCGGATTATAAGGGGGTTTTATTTTTCAAAACTAAGCCCTTGCCTACCCCCCGACCTTTACTCTTGTACATCAAGGTAATTACATCAGAGGATCAGGTCCAATAAAGTGCCTAATCAAGATCAACTTTTACCCTTTTTAAATCTTCTTGTAGCTGTCTGTTCTTTTCTACCTCAGTAGTGAGACTCAGTTTCATTTTCTTAAGCTCCTTTTCAATATCCAGCTGAGTCTCACTAACTACACATTTTCCTTTAGAGGGAGTATCCATATATATTTTCAATTAATTTTCTAACAGGATGTTTTCTTGAGTTACCTCATCAATCTGTTCTTTTAGATCTATAATGAAAACTATCAAATCATCTCTCTCTTGTTATAAATCACTAATTTCTTCATTTAAAGCACTCTTCCCTTTAACAAGAATATGATAAGCATCGATTAACACATTTTCCAATGATATAAGTTTCTTTTGAGAATAATTTTTTTTTAATATCAAAAAAATTTACCTTTTCTTGATCATCATCAAATTTGGTCATGAATGCAAAGATTGACTCATATTCAGAAGGTTCATTTTCAATGACCATCATTGCCACCCTGGTCATCATCATCTTCATATTCACTTGAGAAGTCCCCCCAAGCAGCAAGAGCTTGCTTCACCAGGTCATCAGCCACATCTATCATTTTGAGCTTCTTATCATGGACCTAGTTCCTCTTAATAGTCTTGTATTTGTAATTGTCCTGCTTGTGAAGATGACATTCTTTAATGAAGTGACCAGGTTTCTCATACTTGTGGCAATAGTTGTCATTTCTTTTGAAGTTCATGTTGGAGCTTCCTATACTTGGGACCCCACCATTTTTTCGAATTATCTTTTGAAACCTGTGAGTGAGGTATGCCATATCAGCTTCATCACTGTTGAGTCACTTTTGGCAGCCTTGAGAACCAGGCTATTTTCCTTCTTTGCCTCACTCTTTTCAAGTTTCTTTTTGGCTTTCTTCATCTCGTAAGTCTTGAGATTTCCAATCATCTCATCAATGATCAACGTCTTCAAGTTCTTGGCTTCATATATGGCATTCACCTTGTTATCCCAAGAGTCTGGCAGGACACCAAGTAATTTTTTGACCAGTTTGTTGGTTGTAATAACTTCTCCCATAGAGTTAAGCTCATTGATTATATATGTGAACCTAGTATGCATATCTTGGATAGACTCATCCTCTCTCATCTTAAATAGCTCATACTCTGTGGTGAGCATATCGATCTTGGACTCCTTAACTTGAGTGGCTCCTTCATGAGCTATTTGTAGAGCTTCCCAGATCTCCTTAGCAGATACACAAGATGAGACCCGGTTGTACTCATCTGGTCCAATACCACAAACAAGGATCTTTTTAGCCTTGAAGTTTTTCCCTACACCTTTTCGGTCCACATCAATGTATTCCTTCCTTGCTTTTGGAGTAGTTGTAAAAATAAGCTAGATATGTGTTCATGGGAACATAAGGACCATCACAGATGATATCCCACAACTCAGAATCTTCAGCCATGATGAAATCGTGCATCCTTGTCTTCCCATAGTACTTTTTGTTGAACTTTGGTGATCTTGTGGTAAATTGTCCTTCCTCTAAGTTTGGTGGAGCAGCCATGATAGAGATTATTTCTAGGTGTTAACCTTTTAGAAAACATCTTCTCTGATACCAATTGATAGAAACTAAGAGTTCATCAAACAGTATAGAGAACCAGGTTCTCTATCTGTTCCCTCAAGGAAAACAGAAAGTAAATAACACATGATATTTACATGGAAAACTCCTTGCTCAAGGGATTAAAAACCGTAACCTACCAAGTAGGATTTTCAACTTCACTAACTGAGTAACTTCAGACTACAACCTATTGCAACCTAAGAATTAACCTATTAATCTCTTACCTCTTACAATACCTCTATCGTAAGCCCTTTACAATAACTCTATTGCAAATCTACAAACCTTGACTAACTCTAGACAAGAACACAAACCAACAAAGGTTGAAATTTTTCATGCAATGACCTTCTTAAAAGTAGTGTAGGATTACAATAAAGAACAAAATGACAAAGACTCAAAACAAACTAAAGGACTTAAGACATCTTCAGTGTTGTGATCTAATCCTTCAGTTTGCAAACCACTTTGTTCTTGAGAGCACTTGATGACTTGTGGCGGCTGCACTTTCAAAGTGATTTTAGGTTTTCAAGTGTTACCTTAAACTTTGTAACATGTTGTGTATATATATATATATATATATATATATATATATATATTTAGGGGGCATGTGTAAAGAGATAGGGATAATTCATCCCTTGGTTTGACCACTAGTGAGCTGCAGCAGTGTCATTTGTATACACGATAAGCAGTACATTTTACATATGTATCATTAGCATGCGATAGCTGAGCGAACGGATCGCAGACCAGATCCCTATCTGGTTCCTCAAAAGTTTGGCTAATCATCAAAATACAAGATGACATAACTTACCAGGACTTAAACCGTGTTTCTTATGAACAATATTAAGATCTTTATGTAATTTGTTTTTCACTGTAGCTTGTAATGTATGATCACCTCCTGAATTCATACAATAGTTGTGTCGTCTTCATTTTTTGATCTTCATGTGTTAAACTACAATAAATAGACACAAATAGCCTCAGTTTAGATGGACTAAACTAAATATTAACCCAGTTCTATCCAAGTAATCTTCACTAGGCTGAATCGACCTTATGGAACACATCTATTTTAACGACAATAAGTATGAATAAATTGATTGAATGATTTGGAGATCTACGCAGAATTAAACATACCTTCTTCAAAAGTTTGGTTGTATTTTACCATTCTCCACATTTACTACACTCTAAAGCCTAAAGGGAATTCAGCTCAAACTCGATTACAATATGATCTCAAGTCATTCTCTTTTATAGTAGAATAATTTGAACTTTGACTCCCACTTAATAAAGAGTTTCATACTTTAACTTTCATTTTACGGTATAGTTATCTTCTTATCTTAATTAAGTTGTTATAATGGAGTTACATTTTGTTTCATTTATGAATTATCCATTATGGGTGTATTACATTAGTTATAATATCTCCAATACTTACCCATGATGATATGAATCACATCTAAGCTTTTGAAAGTAAACTTTCTTTTGGACTTTCATATGTAATGTGTTTTCGTGATTGCCTTGGCACTAATTTTGGAAACTCTTAAACTTTTGTTCATGTTACATGAAATGCCTTAAATACTATGACTTCTCTAACCCTCTTGTCTTCATTATAAGTATGCTTTGTGTCCACACTTATAATATTGTCTAAAGTATATTTAGGTCAGACATAAATATAATGTGTATATATTTAATATGGTCTTCATTCGCTCATATAATACTTGAATTCTGATTAGTTGTTTTCTTAGCATTACTCCCTTAGATCATGTTATCATAACCTTTAAATGTATGTTAAAATAGCATACACTAATTCATCTCCTTATGATATTATCAAAGTCATAGGGCACTAATAAAAGAATGTAATTTCTTTGGAGGTCTCACACATCAGTAAAGCTGGGCCCTTTCATTTGCCTTCTAATTTGCGGTTATAAAGTACATATAGTATGAAATGTATGCTATAATGTACCTTTGATTCCATCAAGAGTGTATGTTATCTTACTTTCTCTACATCGTATAGATCTTGATCTGAGTAAATAATTTACATGGCATGAGTTCTACCACTCTATTAAATTTCTTTGACATGTGAAAAAAATTCTAATTAGGTGGCAAGGCGTAGTCGAAATTATGTTACGTCGCAAGATTAACTCATTTTTCACAATATTATTATTTCTATCCGTTGGAGCTCTTTAAATGTTTGACGAAAATCAAAAGTGTGCACTTTTGTCAAATATAAAGGACTAAATCTGATCCAAATTATATTTGAGGAACTATTTTAAACTTATCCCAAACATAAGTGGCCCTTTTTGTCATTTCCTCGACAAAATTAAATAACCCGAACCCGATATATTTCCATAACATCCCGTAAATCGAATTTTAGCTGTGTTAGGGCTCAGTTTATAATATATACGGCAAAATAGTCTCTCATCTCAGTTTACTTCAATTTTTTCTTGCAGGAAGTTTCAATTCTTGTATATACAGAATGCCTCGGTATGTTTAATTCAATTAATTTTGATTATTTTCTTGTAATTTTTGTTTAATTTTTACCAACCCCATTTTCCCTAATTTGATTTTTCGCCCCCTTTATTTTCCTCAGGTATTACTGTGATTACTGTGATACTTACTTGACTCATGATTCTGTAAGTTACCCTCAAATTATCTTTCAACAATCTATGGTTCCAATCTATGAATTTTGTTATACTAATGTTAGCGTAGGGGCGGAACTAGAAGCCCGATACGGATTTGGCCGAACCTAGTAGCTTTTTTGTTCTAATAGTGTATTTGTGTTTAAAAAGTCATTAAATATGAACAAATGCTAAATTTAGAACCCCAGTTATTAGCACTTGATACCGTCGAGGGTCTATCGGAAATAACTTCTCTACCTCCCAAGGTAGGGGAAAGTTCTGCGTACACTCTACCCTCCCCAGATCCCACTTTGTGGGATTACACTGATATGCTGTTGTTGTTGAATTTAGAACTCAATTATTAGCACTTGAAATCGTCGTTTTATAGTTTAGAATTTTGTTATACTATGTTAGTTGCAAGAGCAGAGCTAGAAGCCCGAATACGGGTTTGACCGAACTCAGTAGCTTTGTTCTTATAGTGCATGTGTGTTTTAAAAGTCATTAAATATGTATAAATGATGAATTTAGAACCCCAGTTATTAGCACTTGAAATCGTCGATCTATAGTCTAGAATTTTGTTATACTATATTAGTTGCAGGGGTGGAGCTAGGAGCCCGAATACGGGTTTAGTCGAACCCAGTACCTTTTGTTCTAATAGTGTATTTGTGTTTATAAAGTCATTAGATATGGACAAATGTTGAATTTAGAACCCAGTTATTAGCACTTGAAATCGTTGTTCTATAATCCAGAATTGTGTTATACTATGTTAGTTGCAGGGGTGGAGCTAGAAGCCCCAATAGGAGTTTGGCCAAACCCAGTAGCTTTTGTTCTAATGGTGTATTTGTGTTTAAAAAGTTCGTTAGATATGTACAAATGTTGAATTTAGAACCCAGTTATTAGCACTTGAAATCGTCATTCTATAGTTTAGAATTTTGTTATACTATGTTAGTTGGAGGGGCTGAGCTAGAAGCCCGAATACGGGTTTGACCGAACTCAGTAGCTTTGTTCTTATAGTGCATGTGTGTTTTAAAAGTCATTAAATATGTATAAATGATGAATTTAGAACCCCAGTTATTAGCACTTGAAATCGTCGATCTATAGTCTAGAATTTTGTTATACTATATTAGTTGCAGGGGTGGAGCTAGGAGCCCGAATACGGGTTTAGTCGAACCCAGTACCTTTTGTTCTAATAGTGTATTTGTGTTTATAAAGTCATTAGATATGGACAAATGTTGAATTTAGAACCCAGTTATTAGCACTTGAAATCGTTGTTCTATAATCCAGAATTGTGTTATACTATGTTAGTTGCAGGGGTGGAGCTAGAAGCCCCAATAGGAGTTTGGCCAAACCCAGTAGCTTTTGTTCTAATGGTGTATTTGTGTTTAAAAAGTTCGTTAGATATGTACAAATGTTGAATTTAGAACCCAGTTATTAGCACTTGAAATCGTCATTCTATAGTTTAGAATTTTGTTATACTATGTTAGTTGGAGGGGCTGAGCTAGAAGCCCGAATACGAGTTTGGCCAAACTCAGTAGTTTTGTTCTTATAGTGCATGTGTGTTTTTAAAGTCATTAAATATGTATAAATGTTGAATTTAGAACCCCAGTTATTAGCACTTGCAATCGTCGATCTATAGTCTAGAATTTTTTTATACTATATTAGTTGCAGGGGTGGAGCTAGGAGCCCGAATACGGGTTTAGTCGAACCCAATAGCTTTTGTTCTAATAGTGTATTTGTGTTTAAAAAAGTCATTAAATATGTATAAATGTTGAATTTAGAACCCCAGTTATTAGCACTTGAAATCGTCGGTTCTAAAATTCAGAACCCATAAAGTTGAAATTTTGGCTCTTCCTCTGCTTAGTTGGGTTTGTTTCCCCCTGTGCTCTTAAATTATTGAGCTTGATTAGGTATAAGCACTTGATATCGTCGTTCTAAAATTTAGAGTCCATAAAGTTGAAATTCTGGCTCCGCCTCGGCTTATTTTGGGTTTGTTTCCTCCCCGTGCAGTTGTGCTCTTGATTTGCCTATTGCTGTTTTTATTGCGATTGATTAGGTTGCACATGACATCAACTTGTTCAATCACCTAATCGTTATGATGGTCCCTTTCGATATAAAATTTTATTCATGTGAATTTTTTTCTTGGAAAATGTTTTAACTTGAAAATTGTTTGGTGTTTGGATGAGTATTAAGGTATGTTAGTTGTACATATAGTAGTATGTTTGGGGATGGGGTCATGTTTTGGTAATAACTTTCAATATTAAAGGGTAGCAATAGCAGCCGTGGTTAATTAAGTGAGTTGAGAGCCATGAGGTTTCCGGTTCAAATATTAGTGGACATAAAAATACTATGTGATTTCTTTTCATCCGTCCAAGTTGTGGTGAACAGAGTTATCGAATATCTGTGCTGGTGGGAGGCAACAAGTATCCCGTGAAATTAGTCTAGGTGCGCGTAAGCGGACTTGGAAATGATGGTTATTAAAAAAATAAAGGTTAACCATACAAAAAGTGTTTTGAAAGACCTATGATCTCTTGGAATCCATGTAGGCTTTTAACGATAATATGGCATAATGGAAGGGAAAGACCTTATATAGGCTATACCAATTAGTTGGGAATATGTTTTAGTCATGTTAGTACGATTACTTTTAAGTCCTATGCTTTCAATGAGTCATTTAGTCATGACAAATTTATATTCGAGTAGTAAATAGAGAGAAATTCTAGTACTCTCCATTTCTATTCGTTTTTTATATTTTTTGTGCTTGCTGCTCTTCGTTGGAAATTGAAATAACACCATTGTCCTTTTATTTTCAGCCTTCTGTTAGAAAGCAGCATAACGCGGGGTACAAACACAAGGTATTATATTTCTATTTCTTCTTGAACTTAGGCAAATTATCACTTTTAACAAGTCTCACAAAAAATTATACTTTCAGGGAAATGTTCGAACTTATTATCAACAATTTGAGGCACAACTGAATCAAAGTCTCATTGACCAAAAAGTCAAGGAACATCTAGGAGCCTTTAGACCAGTTGGCCTTCCTTTTCCCCAGCTAAGGCCTGGTCTTCCTGGTCTTCCAACTCCGCAGATGCAGATGCAGATGCAGATGCCGGGCAACCCTCAAATGCCACCCGGTTCCCAGTGGGTCCCGGTTATGCGTCCTCCGGTGCTGCCAAGGCCCATGCCTGGTCTTTCAGGTATCAGCAGCATTGAAAAATCTTATTATATACCTCTTTGAGATATTTGTTTTATATTAGGCCCTCCATCAAATTTTGAAGATGGCTGTTGACTATGCGAGGATTTTCAAGCTTTTTTTGGTCGACTCCTAGATTGTCTGTTCGTTTACATATGTAGGTTTAAAGATTTTAGAGTACTATATAGGTCTAAAGATTTTACAACAAATAACCCCCACAGGAAGGGGGAAATCACTGTGGTCTCACTATTAGCTATTCAAAATGGATGTAGTTCTTGTTTATGTGGTTTGGAATTTTTTTTATGTGAACTTGGAATTAGAGTTTCTTTCCAAAAGATGTAGGTTCAATTCTCATCAGCGCACCATATTTTGATCAAGTGGGTTTATCGCATCAACGAAATCACGTATCTATTTACTACTATTGGAATGAAATGTACCCAAATAGGGCGGAAAGGTATGGAAGATTCATATTGCCGATACTAATCAGTTTAGAATTAAGGCTAGTTAAACGATTGAAACAATTTGGTAATGGGTCTTATCAAATAAAGGGAAATGAAAAAAAAATTGATAATTGATCTGTTAGGAACAAGGGTTGCTTAGTCTCAAGTGTTAAAAACTTTAAATTGTTGAGGAAACGGGGTGGTGGCGCAGTTAGCACGTAGGTCTTATCGTCGAAAGTTCGAGCCTCTCTCACCCCATCAAATTTTACCTTGTAAGAAAACGTGTTTAACTCATTGGGTATATTATCTATTCGGTCAAAGCTGCGGCATAATATTTAGTGTTTCCTTTGATTGGGATAAAGGAGCTATTTGGTAATAGAATACAATTTTTATCTTTGAGACTAATACTATCACTAGTTTTGAACAACTGCAAATGATACATCACGAGATGAACAAAAAAGTATCAACAGAAATATGCTACTTCATCTGGCATGAACATTTGGATAATCTAGATTTCAGTCAATTAGTTAGGGCCATCTATATGAATCCTCTTTATATTTAGAATATTCATCACAGTTTGACTAACTTTGGCATGCTATTAACCTACCATAACCTCCCTCTTTATCAAGAAATGATGTGTTTAACTCTTGTTCTCCAACGGCTGCATATGTTGGGAGGATATAGCTAAGCTAGATCTTTTTGACAATTCCCATTAAAGAGCAAAAATCACTAATCAATTGATTTCCCTTTGCGGTATTTCATAATTATTTATATTTGTATGCTCTGTAGATTATAACTTGTACGTTATTGTTTATCTAGCCACTTTGTATTCTGCTAGTTTGAATAATAGAAAGCCGTAGTTTCTGAAAGTTTGTATGTTGGTGTTGCCTTAAGAAGTTTCCCCCAATACTATTATTTGATCATAGACCTTTATAAATTATAGGATCTTCTTTTGATGTTTCCAGGTTATGCGCCTCCACTGATGCCTCAGATGTTGGCACCTCCCGGTGCTCCTATGCCTGGTCAAGTCAATAGTTTGCAAAGGCCTGTCAATGGACCGCCAAGTGGAATTCCAGGAAGTATGGGAATGCCTACTTCTACTGGTGGCCCACCAATGTTCGCCCCACCTCCTATGTATCAAGGAAATACCACTGCGCCAGCGAGCGGAGGAAGTGATAGTTCCAGTATTAGTGCCCAAGCTGCAGACTCTAATCAATAAATTTGTCTGTGTACATAAAATCCAGATCCTACTCTCATGAAGCTATTGTTAATCTGGTTTCAACATGTTTCATTTTTCGATGTTGTGATGTAAGTGTTAGAGATCCATGATATGGTTAGATGTAAGGTTCTTTTTTTTTTTTTGGAAAGAAACTAGTCAGGGAAGAGAGACAAATTCATTTACTGAGGAAAGGTTTTGGCTAGATTGATTGTACCTTTAAAATGCCTGCATGGTATTTGTTAGTTAAGTGAAACTAATTTTAAATGTCATGGAACTTGATTAACGAGCTAGATATCAGCACAAGTAATTTTTATTGGGCAGTTGTTGGTCATACATCTTTCTTTTTTTGGTGATAATGATAGTTGGTCATAGTTTCATTTGCAGAATACAGTTTGTACGAATAAGTCCACAGGCCTTTCCTTGCACGGTCCACATCTTGGCAGGCTTTGACCTGCTTCCCTTCGTGTTTATCGGAGAGCGGATTCTTTATTATTGACTTTTCACGGTATTTGCTCCTTGCAACCAAAGGAGTCGGTCCTTTTGGACAACTCTTCTCTTGCTGTCAAAAGTGAGTGCTTACTCATGATCTATCGTGAAATTGATGATATCATTTTGGACTAGTTTACAGGCATATAAAACATACATACGGCTTTCTCGGTCAGGAATTTCTTAAGATTTAAGGTTCACACTGTTGAAAATTTGCAACTCTTCAAATTAAATTCCATTACTACTCTTAAAAACTTGAACCAAAAAAAAAACCTCCAAAGGAATCACACAAACTTGAAAACTTATCAAAGATTTTAACTGAGACTTTTTCATATAAAACTGACGGTCACAGGTCTGTGCACAGGTAAAACATCAGAAATAAAACATAAAAGAGGCAATCTTGGACACAAGATTGATGTCTTGGCTCATCATCTTCAGTTTGATGGAGATGCGTCTTTGGCGCCCTGAGACCGAAGAGAGAGTACTGGAGTTAGGCCGAGACCCATTTAGCCAAAAGGATTCATAGCTGCGACTCGACTTCCCTAGGTAAATATTTTCACAAACAAAGCAGCTGCTGTATCAGCATACACCACTGCCCATCATATTTGCAGATTTCATATAGGTTACGCTAACCTAGTGCATCAAGACCTGTTCCTGTAATATAACCTTACAGTTCAATGTGAATCCCATCAGAATCCTGAAGTTATAGTTCAAGCATTCATCAGCAGGACCCTACTAAAGATGTGAACAAACATCGAGTTGTCTGAAGAAGTGGAGCCAAAGTATCCGGCCTTTCCTTCTTTCTTTCTCGCTAACCCAATACAAAGACTTAACTTAACTCCCCCTCTCTCCCTCTCCCCTTCAATTGGAATTTCGGAAGCCATCAGGATTATTTCCCAACATGTACAGGAAGGAAATGTGAAATACAATAGTCATTTATTGGATTCTGGAGTCCATTGGAGCCAATGAGGGCATCATTAAGGGATGGATGTACTTTGCAGCATAGTTTCAGCGACGTGATGCAGATGGGCCAGAAAAAGGAAATTGATGCAAGACTGACGATGACTTTCCAGGCTCATCTCTAGGATGCTGATATATATGGCCATGACTTGATAGTGCATAAGGAGCATTTGGTGGATAAAATCTTATATTTTCAGCAGGCAATCTTCCTGGATGGCCTCTGATGTCACTTACATAGTTAGAAGCACTAGCAAACGACTCTCTGCCTGTCGACAACTCTCCAGGTGTTATCGTTGTCCTTGGCAGAGAAAGATACCGGTTCACAAGTGAGGTAGTACTCTCATCGTAAGGATTTACATTTTGTAGTAAACTATGATTGGCAGCTGCAGTATTACTACTTTCTACAGCAGGAGCGACAGTAACAGGTTGCCCATGGAAAGTCTGGAGGCCGTAACCACGGTATTCCCTTTCACTTGGAAAACGAGCATCAGAGTAAACATGTTCGTTCACTCTTACACTAGCAGGGGCCCTCAGGAGCTGCTGCATACCTTGTTCAGATCCATAATGATCCAATTTGTGGTTATCATGTACTGCAGAAGTAGAGGGCTGCAGATGTTTTGCATGTTGAAGACCATAGCTTCTGTATTCTTTCTCAGTAAGAAAATGTGAATTATGGGCAACCTCTCTAGGCATGACATAACGGTCTGCAAACTGCTGCCTTCCATGATCATGTGGTGAGAAATTCCGACCAGGTAAAGGTGAGGCTGAGCGTTGAATAGCTGGCTGAGCCACAGGATCCAGTAGTACTGGTTTCAGAGTTGGATCAAACCATGGTGCAGGTCTAAACAGCTCTGTTAATTTCTCCACCTGCTCAAAAAATGAATTCAGGCCAAATTTATTGAATTCAAATTTTAGGAAAACAGTGAATAACTTAGGGTATGTTTGGTACAACAACATATCCAGAGTAATCCCACAAATGGGTTGTTACTTATCTTCTAGTGTTTGATAAGTAAGCAAAGAAATATTATCCGAAGGGTAATTATATGTAATCTAGCAAGGGGTGGGACAATGAACATGGATGTCACTTCTGGAACTTGTTTTCCCTAATGGAAGGGAAGTCATTTTCCACATTTTTAAAAACTGTTTTCCTAGAGAAAATATTTTCCAAAACATTTTGACCAACCAAACATGGGAGAATTGGTACCAAACACACCCTTACTAACTAGGGAGGTCATTTGTTACCTGCAGAACTGTCAGCTCAGTCTTAAACTTGTGTGACTTTTCATCATAATTCTCTTTAATTGCTTTCTTGAACACGTTCTCTGGTAGTGGAATGCAGTCCTTGTGAATCTTAAAAGGAACCTGTTGGATGACTTACCATCAATATAAACACCTAGCAGACTGGAAGAACATGAAATTATAAGATAGAACTAGGGCTGGCCAGTGGGCCGGGACGGCCCGACCCCGACACGACCCAGTCCCGAGCCCACCCCGGTCCAGCCACGACCCCGCTAAAAAAAAATAATAATAATAACGGGGGCGGGACGATGTCTCGTCCCGCCAGACCCGCCCCAGGCCCGCTAGACCCGACCCCGCCCCGAGCCCGACCCCGACCCCGCCCTTTTCCCCCCTTTGCAAATATGGCCGTTGCACCAACGGCCATTTTAGGCCCCCCCTCCCCCAACCCCCCCTACCCCTTAATATTTATTTTTAACCCATAATTTTTTTAATTGCAATTTTATTATGTAATTTGCAACTTTTGGACAACACCGCAAAGTTGCAATTTAGATTTCAGACAATTGTATTTGTATTACAAAAAAATCATATGTCTATTAAATAATATAAGAGGCACAAAAACAGCCTTGGGATGTTTTTATTACACTATCTTGTTTTGTTTATTGAGTTTTTTTTATACATATGTTATTTAAAAAAAAAAAAAAAAAGGAAAACCCGCCGTACCCCGCCCCGAGCCCGACCCCGACCCGATACCGACGGGATCGGGATCGGGACGGGACTGGAGCAAGTCCCGCCAGACCCGACCCCGCCAGACCCCGCCGACCCCGACCCCTTCTCCCGTCCCGCCCCGACCCCGACCCCGCCAGACCCGGCCCGCCAGACCCGAGCCCGGCCCACTGGCCACCTTTAGATAGAACAGCATAATAATTGACCTGAGCAGGGAAGGCCCCACCGAATGCTGCTGGTTGAAGTCTCATTCCACCAGCAGAAGATGCCTCATAAATACCATACATGAGCTTAAGATCAAAATCAAAGAGAAAAAGCTTAAGACCAGGATTGACTCCCATCACAAAGTCTTGTTTGCTTGCCGAAACACCCATCACACGATATCTGAAGCAATCTTCTTTAGTTCTCGCATTGCACATGAAAATTACTCCGCCAAGATTATTTAAAGTTTTTGCATCCCTATTCACCTCCACCCGTCCTTCAGTTACACCAAGGCTCTTTTCACTTCTGTCATCATTACTTACCTCTCCACATCTTTCCCTAGTATCCATTTCTTTGTTCCCTTGATTCATATTTTGAGACTTACTAGCATCTTTTTCACCAACACGATTTCCTTGGTTGCCATTTTTCGCCTTCTTGTCTTTTTTTCTCGCTTGCGTTTGTGAACTAATCTCAGCTTCTATAGTTTGTGCAGAGTTTATGTGAGAGAACTTTTTAACAAGTTTACGTTTTTTACCCTTCAGTGCCTGGGGAGCTTTTTTTTCAGCAACTGTACTTTTAGAACTAGATTCAGCAGCGTTATTGCTCTGTTTCTTGATCTTTTTTGGAGCCATAGCATTTCCTCCTGTCAAAATCAGAAAAACAATCAAATTCTCCCAATCTAGCAGAAACCACGAATAGCAATAGCAAATTTTTTTTTACATGCTGGCTAGTACATCTATTTCAGTTATAGAGTTTATTTCCTTATCCTTGCGCATGAATTACTAGAAGTAGAAGAAAGAGAAATCTACTAACAGGAAAGAGAATTCATGCAACCATGTATACTTGCTAATTACAAATTGGTGTCAATCAAGACGAACTGTCAAATGACCTGGCCATAAAATTTGAAAAGGAAGTCTCTTTAAGATTTTTGCTCAAACAATAAGCCCCAACTCTATCATGATACGTCAGTCTACTACTCGTTTTCCCTTCTCTTGAAAAGCTCAGTTTAATCCCTAATTCCTACATTACTAATCCCTACATAAAATATCTTTAGACCAAACAACCCTTAACTATGTGTAAATAACCATTTCGCATTACTTAGCCACGTCAACTTATACATCTTGGCTACTAATACCATACACCTGCAATGCAAAGGGTATCAAAAGAATAAATATATTTTGCAGGATAAATCCCCTCTGACAGAATATTCCCCTTGCATTAAAAGATAAGGGTTTCCTCCCTTCTATAGAATTGGACATCAACACCGATGCAACAATAGTGATGATTTCTATTTGCAATTTTTCTATAAGCAATATTTTTTACGAGAGGGTCGCCTAGCAGTAAGGACCACCCTCCTCCAACCATACGGTTGGGATTCAAGTCACCAATGAAGCAAAGTGAAAAAGGCTACTGTTGGGCTCCACAGTAGGAGATTACAGTATGGGTTTTCCCATATCCAAAGATCCATAAGCATTAGTATTATTTTTTCAACATGCATCCTGCCATCTATATATCGAAACAAAAAGTAATAAGGAAATCCAAATGAGATGGATAAAATAAATATCATCCTGAAACACAAAAAATATTAAGAAAATGAAATTTGTTAGCAATTGTAGATAAATAATGTTGTGATGTGGAACAGTGCACTCCCCACTAATTACCAATCCTTTTTTTTGGGGGGGGGGGGGGGGGGGGTTAAGTTCCTACTAGTTAGTACTCTGGTAGACAAATTATTAATAGTTACAAAAGATATCAATCATCAAGTTCTCTCGCATGCTATTACATAGACTAGTATGTATATAAGGAGTTACTTACAGTAACTGATTACAAATTAAAACAGTTAGGAACTTAAATTCATTCGGATCATCTGAGTATATTGTTATCTGAAGAAAATTTGTGACCTCAATTGCAGGAATTAAACACTCAAATTACAAATGATAAATATCACATTTTTTAGGCTTCCTTGCACTAAGGATCAGCCCTTAGCCTGTTCCTATTTGACCGTAGTGATGGACGAATTGACACAACATATTCAAGGAGGGGTGTCGTGGTGTATTTTATTAGCAAATGACATATAACTGATTGACGAGACAAGCGTTGGAGTTAGCGATAAGCTGAAAGTTTGGCGACAGACTCTGAAGTCTAAAAATTTCAGGTTAAGCAGGGCGAAAACATAGTACCTAGAGTGCAAGTTCAATGACCTGACGCATGAGGCGAAGGTGGAAGTGAAGATCGATGCACAAGTCATATCCAAGAAAGGTAGTTTCAAGTATCTTGGGTCCATAATTCAAGGAGACGGGAAGATTGATGAGGATGTCGCACATCGTATTAGGGCAGGGTGGGTGAAACGGAAGCTCGCATAGGGTATTGTGGGATAATAATATGTCGCCAAGGCTTAAAAGGTAAATTCTACAGAGCGGAGGTTAGACCAACTTTGTTGTATAAAGTAGAATATTAGCCAATCAAAAAAGCCCACATTCAGAAGATGTGTAACAGAGATGAGGATGCTCAGATGGATGTGTGGACATACTAGGAGGGATATGACTAAGAACGAAGTTATACGACGAAGGTGAAGAGGAGGTGTGTGGATGACACCAGTAAAGAGGTGTGAGAGGTTGGCTATAACAAGAGTAATAAAAGATAGAGGTAGGACGAAAAAGAATTAGGGGGAGGTGATTAGACATGACATGACACTACTTCAACTTAATGAGGACATAACCCTAGATAGTAAGGTGTGGAGGTCGAGAATTAGGCTAGAAGGTTAGTAGGTAGCCAAGCACAAGTGTTCTCCCTATTAGTAGTACTAGTTAGTAATCGTCTAGTTTCTTTTAATTTGTCATCTATCCTGCTATTTTATTGTCATATTTTTCTTGATACCATGATTCTAATCCCTTTATTTTCTTTCGAACCGAGCGTCTATCACAAACAGTCTCTCTACCTTTGTCTCTACCCCACAAAGGTAGGGATGAAGTCTACGTACATTCTATACTGCCCTCCCCAAACCCCACTTGTGACACTAAGTATGTAGTTGTTGTTGTTAGGATCATTAAATTGAGAATCACTGAAAATAACAGCAGTTCAATCCCGAACTAGTTATAATCTGCTGCATCAATCATCCATATTCATTCCCTTCAATTCAGGCTCTTTTATTATAGGGGAAGCAAATCGAATTATCGCCAAAAAAAAAAACTATAATCATTAGAAAATGAGACTTAACTAATGCAATTGGAGCAAACACAAAGAGAATTGAACTTAAAATTAGGTTATCAGTAGTCTATTCATCAAAAGGCTAATTAATTAGGTTAATTAGTTGTCCAAATTAGAGATTAAGCAAGGAACTTACAAGCTCGAATTCAGATATCGCCGGAGAAACAGATCGCTGGGAGAAGGTCGCCGGAGAAAGAGAAGGTGAGGAGCTATAACCGAGGCGGATTTTTGGATGATGGACTTTGAAGGATAAGAGAAAAACAAATGGGCCTTTAGTCAACTGGGCTTGTCAATTTTGAATCATTCCCTCAAACGCACTGGTCTTTAATTTTTGACATTTTTCTCCCAACTATTTTTTTTAATGAAAATATTAAGGTTTACTCCGCAAGGCATAGTCTCTATAATATTTTTTTTCAAAAACTGAATTATTATCTCGTACGACATAAATTATGTAGGAATTAAGTTTATCGGTATAGTTTTATAGTAATTTTTTAAATTATGTTGAGTGTTGGAAATTATGTCTTATCCGACATAGTTTGTGTGGATGTTATGATACATATGTTGACATTAAACGCCAATTATGCCTGCCGAAATCTCAAATTATGTCTTTTTCATATGTGTTGAGTGTTGACAGTTATGTCTTATCCAGCATAATCTGTGAGTTGTGTAAGATACATATGCCGAAGATATAACACTAATTATGCTGCGCTCAAAATAATAAAGGGCAAAAAATTAAAGAACTCAAATTTGAAGGATACAAACTAAAGAACTCAAATTTGAAGGGTAAAAATTAAAGAACACCCCCAAAATAGGGAAATTTGTGCGAATGATCCATTTAGAATCCACCTTTCCTCCACTGGTTTCATTTTTCAAAAGGGAAAAATACTCATTTAGCCGCTCGTTAAAAATAATTATATATATATATACACACACATTTGCCGGCTATTATTTTGGTGAGTGTTATATTTGTAAATTTTCCTTTTTTAAGCGACATGCCAACTAAAATAATTCACAGATTCGGCCATGATAGGTACAATGTATTTAGCTTTGACCGTTGTACGCGCAATATATAATTGATGTTTATACATTATATAGTGATATATACCTCGATTATTTAGCATATACTGCTAAAATTTGAAAATAAAAATTAAGATTATTTTTTATTGTGGGATTTTTTGAACTGATGTAAGTGTAAAAAAAAATTAAAAAAAAAATTGTGTAGTACTGTTATTTATTACCTCCAATATTTCATTTTACTCTTAATGACACTCTCTTATAAAAATACATGACAATAACATAAATAGAGTTTAAGTTCTATGCATTGATCGTGTAAAAAAGATTTACACTAATAAATCACTTAAAAGATAATTGTGTGTAATTTCCTAAGCAAATATTACGTGGTAATCCTAGAAAAAGGAAGCAATCTTCTATAAAAGAAAAAGGTCAAAATGCGCTGATAGTGTTACAACTTACAAGTTATTTACCCTATCAACATATATAACTTAAAAACACTTTTTATTTAATTCCACATATAAGAGTACGCTTGTCAATTTCAATTTATTTTCCAAGGGAGATTTAATGTTAATTGAAAGAAATTATCTTCATTATTTTGAGATGTGTTGAGTTGGGTCAATAAGCCTAGATTGCCCCAAACACATCTCAATGATGTACATCTTTCATTTGCTAAACTAAGATTCTAGACAGAGATCCCAAATGTAAGACAATTCCACAATGGTAACAGGTGTTTTTAGCACTTACCCTAATGCCCTATTCGTCTTGATTTTCGATTAATAATTAGAAAAAACACGGAACAATTTGATTTTAAACTTATTCTCCGCTACGGAACAACTATCACTAATTAACCATGATTAACTAAGATATATTCACTTCATTAAATCACTTAGCCATTATAAAATGTATTGGTCTGATGTAAACACCATGTGTAGATAAGTATTTGCCACTCGGATACTTACCTTTGCAAAATTTGAAACCACAGTTCATATTTATATGTTTTCTTGTTAGAGGGACAACCGTCCGTTAATCTACCAAAGAAATGAAGAAAAAGAATACAACAAAGACATCATGCTTCTTTGTCTTTAGTTGCCGTTAAAATGTTTTTTATCAGTATACCAATTGGTGGACAAAAATAATTTTCATAGCAGTTTTCATCATAAAAAAAAAAAAAACATTGTGTATTTACATTTGTTCAAAGGTTATAAGATCCATTAGCAAACCAAGTGAATTTACAAGAGAATAGATAAGATGACAACATTTTTCGGGACAAACTATGAGAACTTAGTTACTATACCAATATAATCAGACAATACCTCTGCCAGCTTAAGGCTCCGAGTGATATCTTCATTTCTTACTTGGAATAGTAGCATTTTCCGACCATATACAAGCAGTTGGGTATTAAGCTTCCTTCATGAAAAAGCTCGTACTTGTCAAGTTGGTGTAGCAGTAGAGCGCGGGACCGCAAGGTCACGAGTTCGATCCCCTGCATAAACCTTCTTGGTTGAGTCTGTCACACATGGCTTGCTAAGTGTGGTTAATCGGCTGACGTGGTTTGCAGGCTATTACGTCAATCCGGGGTTTACCCTGTGCGCACTCGAGAGAGTAGCGGCTGCGGGTTCTTCGTCAAAAAAAAAAAGGACTGTCTTTCATTCTTTACCGTTTTTGCCATGAAATTTTGTGAAAAGCTGATGCCTGCACTTGAAACAATAATAATGGAAGTCCTATAGATTGTTCAAAAGCGAAATAAAGTGCAGATGACTAAAAATGATCCTAGAACAACAACGTCCAATCCCTTTAACCTTATGTTAGTACGTATATACTAAAATTAAGAGGGGGTTTAGTTTTAATTTCTTGATTCCAAAGGAAGAAAAACCTATTGTTTTGCCTCTTAACAGTTCTATTTCACCTGAGCTACATTCAGTAGGTTCTGATGAACTTAAACTCTCTTGAGAAAGCTTTCCCAGGATATTCCCCTTCTTTAACTAGGCTTGTTTCTGGAAAGCGAGGGGCACAAACAGCATCACTTTTCAAAGGAGGGGCATATAGCAGAGTTTCCATAGCTTCAGCAGCCATTTGAGTATCAAAACCAACAACATATGTATCTAATACATCTGATCGATTTCCGTCATTTTCAACCTGTTGCTCAAATGCCCCCATATCAAACTGCTCATCCAACTTCCTTATCATACTTTACATTGGCTCCTTACTGGATCGGGCACTTGATACTTTTTGTTTCTTCTGTACGTAATTTTTCTGTCTTGAAAAAGAACCATTTGCACTATCACTTTGCCTCTCAGGCCAGTCAAAAACTCAGGAGCTTTTTACTGCATTTTGAACATTCATTCTGCTTGCCAATCTTTGAGGTCCCCCAAGGCTGAAAATCAGAGGCGATACAATCTTATTCGCTCCCCCAGCTTTGACTTCATTGAGTGCATCTTCATCATAAAGTGATAGGTAATGGTCCACCAAGTCCAGAGCGTTAGCTTCTGATAGCTGTTCAGGTATTTGAGATTCAGTGTTACAAGAATGACGTAGAAAATCTTTATTTCCATCCATACGATAACCAGTTAAGGATTCCGTTTCCACATTTCCCTTGAAGATTTCATCCTTGGTTATTTCAGCAACCTGACACCAATCCTCTTCAACCCTTGGTTTTGTACTAGCATTTATATTATCTACTTGTGGAGATATTCTGCCATTAATCTCAGAAAACTGTTTCTGTTGATTAATTTTCTCAAAATCTGTAGTGCTTCTGGCTGAATACCATATACTTAAACAGATTCTTTGACCTCCGGAGACATCCTAATAAAAATATCGACAAGATTCAAGGTGCAATAAATAACACGTGGTTATCTTCCAGAATAGTGAGAATAATATGGTATTCAACAGTAAATTATGAGTCCATTCAGCAATTTACAGCCCTAAAACAACATTTCCAATGGCATTGATGCACATAAACCTATACAACAAGTTGTCCTCCTTCAAAAAATTACAGCTGCAAGAGTATTGAGCTAATGCATTCAGGAGTACTTTGAGCTAGAAAATTTCTGGATACAGAGCTTTAGTAAGATTCCAGATGAGATCATAAATCATGACTATTATAAGATTGATATTGAGTGAAGGTCATGTTTGTAAGACAAATGCTTACCCACATAGGTTGGTTTAGAAACCGGTGAGAGTTTCCGCTTATCCAGCCGCTGTGTATACCTTGTATCACCAGAAGATCTCAACTTTGAGACACTTTCCACTTCAGTACCGTGCATTCTCTCATCATCACTGTCAATTTGCCAAATGAGAGTTCTCATTTTCAACAAAATTAGGGGTATCCAAACTCTTTGCAGGAAAATCAAAGTTCTCCATTCCAATAGTAGGACTCTCAATGTTATAAGTATCATAGAGGGGAAGTGTATATGCATTCTGCTCTGATTCTATCCGTTTTTACTTTTCTCTCTGATCACAAAGTACAACAATAACAACAACTACACATCAATGCCAAGCAAGTTGGGTAAGCTATATGAATCCTGACAGATCATTGCACTCCATTTTGCTCTCTGATCACAAAAGCATGTAAAAATATTCTGATCAAATGCCCTAAATAGAGCAGATTGTATGTATAAGACTCATATAATTGACTCAAACTATCAAAAAAATTGATATTGAGTCCATCATTGCTTCTTTAATTAACATACACTGGTTTAATCTGCTTGTAACTACTAATACTTGATATCATTATCCTAGAATATAGAACCTATAAAGTTCAAATATTAACTCTGACTCTGATCATGATCATCAACAGGAATCAGAGGTGATATTCACTACAAGCAACAAATAATCTCCAATCCACATATTACTAACTAATTATATTGCACAAAAAAAAAATTACAATCCATTGAAGAAATTTTGGTGGTAGTTACGGTAGTATTACTTTGTCAGCATGCTTTGTCATGCTTTATTTAGTATTTTACCGTGACTTCTTTACTTTATTACTCCTTTTTTCGAATTGATTTGGTTTGCTTTTTGTTGAGCCGAGGTCTATTGGAAACAACGTCTCTACCTCTAATAGTAGAATTAAGGTATGCGTACACTCTACCCTCCCAGATCACACGTAAAATCCATTGAAGAAATTAAAGGGCAGTAAAAAGAGTTTCGCGATATAGTTAAATAGAAGTGAAAGTTACTAAATATATACAAAATTAAATTTAGAACCCAATTACTCATGATATCACTATCCTAGCATTTAGAAATCATTAAGTTCAAATCTCGACTCCGCCTCTGTCCTTCTGATCATGATCATCAACAACAACAACATCGGGATAATCAGAGGCGAATCCCGATGTTATTACTCAAGAAACAAAGAGTAATCGAACTTTCTAGAGATTATGAATAGCCGATTCAGTGTAGTATGTGAGGAGCCAAAAAGAAAAGCGGCAACTTTTTGGAGGGAAATTAGAATGCAGTCAGACTGGCTTACGAAAGAAGCTTCTAACACATTTGGGCTTGGGATAAAAATATAATTACACTCGCTAATTAAATTAATTTTCCTATAATAAAGCGGCAACTTTATTATTATTATTTTTTTGTCGGTTATTAATTTCGGTGGTGGATATTTAAGTTAATTTTCCTATAAAAAAAAGTCCATAATTTGAGGTGTGCCATTATTTACACCCAATTTAGTAGTCTTGCGTATCTGTTTTATGTCATATATATATATATATATATATATATATATATATATATATATCAGCATAAGAATACAATACTCACGCACTGACCCACGCTATTTGACACATCAGAGCTTTGTGATTAATTTGCAAAAATTAACTGAAGTTGAAGTGCCAAATAGGTAATAGCCTTAGTTGATGTGTCTAAATGAAAGATGGTGACAACTTTAAGGGGTTATTTATGTATTTGACCTAAATAAAAAGTCATTATTTGAAATTTGAAATATAATTTAGAAATAGCTATTTCTTAAGGTTGAAATATTATTTTGATGAAAATACCTTTGGCTAAAATACGGAATACCTCTGAGAGATAGTGTTGGAGTTTGAAACTTAAATAAGTGAAACTCCAACATAATATGTTGGAGCTCGAAAAAATCTTAAAATTTCAAGTATGCAATTCTAACTCCAATAAATTTTTTGGAGATTGACAGATAAATGTTCAAATTTCAGTAAGTATTTCTGGAGCTTTTGGGTAAATTATCAAGAGATATGTTTGTCCAAGTTTGAATCCGACATTAAGAAACAATTAAACGTTAAATAGTTTGAAATAATAATTAAAGATTAATTAATATTATAAAAGGGGCTATTTGCCCATTTGAAACTTAAATAAGTGAAACTTCAGCATAATATGTTGGAGTTCGAAAAAATCTTAAAATTTCAAATATGCAATTCAAACTTCAATAATTTTTTTGGAGTTTGATAGATAAATGATCAAATTTCAGTAGGTATTTCTGGAGCTTTTCAGTAAATTATCTAGGGATATGTTTGTCCAAGTTTTAATTTGACATTAAGAAACAATTAAAGGTTAAATAGTTTGAAATAATAATTAAAGATTAATTAACATTATAAAAGGGGCTATTTGCCCATTTCTCCCCCACAATTTGAAGTGTGCATTACTCTAGGCCCAGTAAAATAGTTTTGCAAGTCACTATCACGCCAAACAAATAAATAAAAAATCTGTAAGTAGAGGCGGATCAATTTGATTGGTTATGATTCACGTGAACTCAATCGCTTTTGTTCAATATTTATAAATTAAGAAATTACTAAAAATATTTAATATGAACTCTAGTATTATTATGTTTATATTAATATATGAAAATCAATAAAAATCCGAATAAGATTGAACTATATACATATCAAAAACACACATACGGGGCGTTCCGAGAATCGAACTCGGGACCTCTCGCACCCAAAGCGAGAATCATACCACTAGACCAAACGCCCATATATTACTTGCAAAACGTTAGTTAGATAAATACCAGAGAGATACAAAGATAAAATGAAAAGAGAACTTAAAAATGTACTCGTGTTTAAATAATAAATGTTCAATTAAATGACACATGCATGTATTAATTGATTTTGGCACAAACATCCGATAAATTAAAAAATTCCCGCTCTAAAGGCTTAGAAGTAATGGCGGAGCCAAAAGTTCCACTAAGGGAATTCAAAATATGAAGAAGTAAACACACGAATAAGGCTAGGAAATTCAATATATATACGTGCATAATTTTTTTAGTCTATCTATAGTACGGTATAATTTTCTGAGAAAAGAGCCTAGATCTAGTGACTATCCTTCAGCGAGGCCACACGGTACGTAGAACCAATGTTTCCCCTTCAAGGGAAGGATTGTTTCCTAAGCAACATCAACTTATTCAATATAATTCAATCAATCTTAATTTTGCACTAAAAAAGGAGAGAAATTGCATGTCATCCCCTTCAAGGGAAGGATTGTTTCCTAAGCAACATCAACTTATTCAATATAATTCAATCAATCTTAATTTTGCACTAAAAAGGAGAGAAATTGCATGTCATGATATATTGAATAGCTACCGATTTCTTTTTTGCTCACATTCAATGTTTATGTCAAATCATACGAATATACCTAGAATCAAACTCGAGAACTCTCACACCCAAAGTAAGAATCATATCACTAGACCAAACGCCCATATTATTTTCTCTATTATGAATATGTATAGGTTTGACTTCTAGCATACTAAGGTGTAACTTAAAGAAGATACTAATGAAATTCATTAATCTTCAAATGATACTATTTCCTTAATTGATGTTGTTATTTTCAAAAGACTACAAGAGAGTTCACTTTAAAGCTCATGAAACACTAGGTTGCTTGAAATTTTATGTCATTTGCTAGCTCTTTGATTTATTACTACCTTTTTTGTCTTTGAATGGCATTAATTACTTCAGTTAAAATTAAGCGCTTTGTACTCACGATTCAAAGTTCTCTTTTCCCTTAGGTGATAATTTATCTCTTCTATAAAGTTTCATAATGAGTATAGTGGCCCTATTGTCGCGATGTAACTTTCTTATTCTTGAAGTATAGAGAGCTAGCAAGAAAGATCGAGAAATAAAATAACAATTTAATAGCACATAAACAAAAGCTGGTCTAAGCAAAAGTACAACCCACAACAGCTCAGTGATATTATGTTTGTTAATGATATTATGTTAAATCATAATTACACATTAAATATTCTACTATATACAAGCATGTAAGTAACCAGTGAGGTACAATGCACGATTATCTACAAAATCGTAGTTGATGACAGAGCCAGAATTTTCACAAAGAACATTCAAAGTATAAAAGTAGTAAACACGCGAAGAAGACAACCGACATTCATCTTCTACTATATATACAAAAAAGATAATCTTGACCTTGTATATACAGTATAATTTTCTGGTCAAGGAATTCGGATGAAACCCCTTTCGACCCCCAGCTCTGAGTTCACGTTTAAAGAACTAAACACTGAAGTTAGTAAGTTGATATCAAAACCAGCAATTCAAGAAACTCTGCTGCTTTTACACTGTCAATATTGATCACATCCTCCCTTCGATAATGCTGGTGCATCAGGAACGAATCCCATTCCTGTAGGGATTTGTTGGGTTCGTAAGCACAGCGGAAGTTTAAAAATTTTACTTACCCAACAACGATCTATACGATAATCATATAAAGTGTTCAAAACACAATAGAAGAAAACTTATAGGTTTTCAAGCGCCGGATTCAATAATAAAGTATCCACGCGAATTGAATTCTCGACTGCAAGTTCCAACTCCAGTGTATTTCCTTTGCAAGAAAGCTAGGAAATCTTGCTTCAGGAATTGAGAAGTAATTTTCTGTAACTTCATAATTATGGGTATGTGTTGTATATATAGGAGTCAAGATAAAAATTAAGCAGATTCAAAACAGGAAAACATGACTCATGTTAATGTTCAGTGGACGGCCAGGCTCTTATTTTGGGCCAGTAATTTCTGGCCCAATTGCTTCCGTGTATTTGTCCGAGTAGCCATATAATATATCCAACACATTTGATTAAATCTGAAATTCAATTCGACTTAATTAAATAATTTCTATCAAATAGAAATATTTCATAATTATTATAAATTAAATATCTAGATTCTCAATCGAATATTTAATACTTTCTCAATACACTCTTAGATCGAAGAAACAATCGCATATAGTGTGACCCTATAGGTCTTCACATATCGACATTAATCTAATTAAGGTCCATACGAAACTCCTAAACTGCGTCGTATGACGAACTCAATATGTGAAGTACGTTTACATGAATCCAGCAAACTTAATCTTTATGCGGAACTATAAATTCTTTTCATTCACGACACACTCGATTAAGCTTAGGATTTGACAAGTGTATATCCAAATGGCTTAATCACTTTATCTCACATTTATTAGTTGACAACTAGATCATATTTTAAATATGTCTCTTGCACTGGCCAGTGACTTTAGTCAACCTAATAACATTGAGAAGCTGAGTGCTCTCTCGAATTTCCAATCGAGGAATGAATCATATTCTTGGCTCAACTACCACCTTGATTTACATCCTGATGCACCCAACACAAGCGTTATCTTATCCAGAAGGAGTTTAAGCTTAGAACTTGGTCAAAGTACATTATTTTGTAAACAAGGTGCGTATTGACCTCAAGTCAAAGGCCCTTTATATTCCACACGCCGATAACACTATAGACATTGTATAACAAATAGTTTATCGGCAGGGTATACCAACACTTCTCCAAAGTATCCATGTGTCCATCACGAGTAACCATTACTCGTAGCTGTGAGACATACTACATTCTCCAAGAATGTGATGCAGACCACATGTCAACTTATAGCATATCATCGATATCTCATTCTCGATGATCATTAGTCGAGGCTATTTTGAGAGTTATGTTCTATCATTAATAACTCACTCTATTAATGACAACGTAAGCTCAAGGGATGCACATATATGAATAATTGCAAACAATCAAACAATAATTCAATAATTGCAAATGCCATAAATACTGATCTCATTAATAATTCGAATGTGTTCAAGTACGTTTTGTCTCTAATATAGATTGTTTGTAGGACATACATACTTTCACTGCCTCCGAACAAGGGTCGCATAAAAAGCATCATCAAATTTTCTCCAATAGTTATAAATAGTGTGCGAAGGTTTCTTCAGTAGCATACTCAAACTAGCTGGTCGACGAAAATCAACATTTCCCATCTCAGCTTCGGGTTCTTGCCCGCTGTTGAGAAGCGGGAGTGCAAACGGTTGTTCGGAAGAAATCAGGCTGTTGAAACCTTGTGATGAAGGCAACAAGCACCTTAAAAGAGGCTTGGTTATCAACCTAAACACCTAAAAGGGGTCAAAACAATTAGATTTATCTGATTCTAAATTAGCTGTCCTTTATATCGAAGAACGCAGACAAGAGAACTTTCTGACTTCCAATGAATGCATACAAATATTGAGCATGTCAGATAATTTTTTCAATATATGATGACCGTTTTTCCATCTCGTTTCGGGTAAGGGCTAGCAATGGCGTAGTCAGAATTTTCACTACGGGAGTCAAAATACAAAGAACTAAATACACGAAAAAATCAAGGGAATTCAACACATAGGCGGATCCAAGATTTAAGTTTTACGGGTTCAACCGTTAAGGTTCTTAGCATTGAACCCATTATATTTATAAGGTTATAGGTTCATATCTACTATTTGTTATGTAATTTTGTATTTTTTACACATAAATCTATACTGCACATCAGAAGTACTGAGTTCAGATGAACCCGGTGCTAACACTCTACATCTACCTCTGATTCAACATATATTATATATACATAAAAAGCTCTGGTCAACGGAAAGATGCAGTGAAGAGGACTATTGTAATTGTGCTGGTGATCATAACTGCATTTCCTGGCTGTTTGGTGTGGCCAAACCTCGTAAACTGCACACCAGGAATCACGCTTCAATAAACGCAACGCCACTTTTAAAAAACAAATATTCTTTTCGAAAAAGCCTTTTAAGGAGAAAGGGATGAACTAGTGCCGAGTAGCAAAGATTTGCACTTAACTATTTAACGAGCAACATATGTTTTCAAGTTTTCTGGATCCTACACGCACTTATTTTGAAAAAAAAAAACTGTAACGTTCTGACAATACCTAAGAATCTTGGGGCCTATACACGAGGCGGAGCCAGGATTTTTTGTTTATGGGTTCGGAAACACAATTTTTTTAGCTTGCTGGGCCCTAACAATTTTTTAAAATATAAATACAAAGTTTGAGCCAAAGTTACTTGATTCTGCTCGAACCCGTAGTTACCACTGGCTCCGCCCTTGCGTGTATACTAGAATGGCTAAAGAATTCCCATTTTATAGGATGTCCTCAAAGGATGGACAGGTGTGCCGTACACATTTTAGAAGAAGAGCTGATAAGTTCAAATATCGACTTGGTTATAAACCAATGCCATGGAGACAGATCCTCGCATCAAACCAGCCCACCATATTGTAACCTGTGAAGTTGAAGAAGTACAATCAAATCTCTCTCAATAACATCGTTATTTGTTCTGATAATTTTTGATTGCTAATAGCAAAATATTGTTATAGAGAATATATAATATAACATAACATGAAAGATCGGCTCTACAGAAAACATGATTGTTATAGTGAAATGTTGTTATAGAGGATGGTTGTTATAAAGAGGTCTGACTGTATTATTTTCCCGATATGATTTAGCGATACACTGGCTGCAAGGGACTAGGACAGAAATTGAGAAATAACCTGTTGTTTGAGAGCAAACTTGTCATGCTCAGATCGTTTCAAGCAATTGGATAACCGGGATAACGGGAACACGAAGCATGCCCTACCAACCAGAACCAGGCCAAGCAGCGCAACACTTACTCCAACAGATTTTCCGGGACTACGGAATGAATAATCCACAAAACGAAATTAAATCAGATTAAAAAGCCCAAATAAATGGAACTCGGAGACACAATTTACAAAATGGATATGAGATCTTATCTATCTTTAACGAATCTCCATTTCTCAATATCTAAGGCATCCATACCAACATAAAGGAAAATGAAAATCTCCGCAATAAATGACAGTGTCGCAAAAGCATGTCTGTGAAAAAATAAAATTAGTTAAACTAAGGACAACATTGGAATCAAAACAATAAAGACATTCGGAACAAGTGATTTCTGAGTAAACGTACCTTGTCGTCACTTTAGAATTGGCAGTCACTGTTGGAAATTTGCCTTTGGTGGGGAGGTGCGTCCACCCATATTTGATGAATTAAACACTAGTGTTCCACATGTTGGAGGCTTTGTCTCTTCACACGTGCATAATCTACTAAGTGAGTAGATGACCGTAGGGCCAAGAATCGTCAAATTTCGTTGAGAAATGAAAGAGATATTGGTCCACGAAGTAAGGTGTTTGAGGCATGAAAATATGGTGTGGGACAAATCTACCACATCGATGGGAAAAGGAAGAATTGCTCTCTTTATAAGTCTCATAATAGGCTAAGGGTTTGGGACCACAAGGGGTAACCCATGTGTTTAAAGGAGGGAGGACCTAGATGTGCTTGGGTTCAAGGCTAAGCCCACATGCGCGCCGCCGCCGCCCGCCCGTCCGGTCCGGGCTCGGGTCTCGGGTCTTTCTGGTATTATCTCTTTGGACCCCCAAATAGCTTAATATTTACAGTTTGGTCCCTAGAGTTTATCGCTTTATACAAAGCATGAAAGAAGTTGAGTAACTTCAGGACTCCTTAGAGGACGTCCCTTATTGGGAGAAACCGTGCCTTCAGCAGTTATACACTGTGGCTAGCCGGTCAGCTTCATGAAGGACACGGATGACGATGTCTGGACATATCTGTCAGGATCTGTCGGAGACATAAGACCGTATGGCAGTTGATCATCACGGATGTCACTTCCTTGATTACTAATCAAATGATATAGGGGAATGGGCTTAAAACCCAAACAATACGAACCTTGCGGTGGTAACCCAACCATACTGACTGGAGATCCCATGAATTTGGTTCAATGAGAAAACTAAGCTGCAAAAGGTTCAGTTGAGCGCTTCGGTGGAAGCAAGAGCACTGCGGATGATGATTTCTGTAGGGAAACATGAATCCAAAGATGTTCCTGCGATAGACATTAAAGTGCTACTTGCATGGTGGGTAAAGGTTAAGCTTCCAAACCTTTAACGATCCTCAAACGGTTGAGGTTAAGGTTGGGGAAACTTTTAATGATTCCTAACACTTGTGAAGTGGGGTATAGCAGAATACCTTGTAGGAGATCACCTATTTAAGTGTGAGGACAGGCCGCCTCAAATGAACGCACTTAAGAATCCAAGTGTGTCCACGGCCACAACGGACAAAACAATAAGAATGAAAACGAATAAGGAGAGTTATTGTGTTAGTATCATTGTCTTGGCTTACACTAAACACTGACGGTTCAAGACATCACGTTCACCGCGCAGTAAGTAAGTCCGATGGTATTCAACTAGGGAAGGTTCAAAGCAAAAGCTACCTCTCCTGATGCAATATCTTTTCGCTGAAAGATTGCTGAAAGTAGGCACCTTATGTGTGCGCCAAAATCTCTTTCAAGAGGGGATTGTTGGAAATTTGCCTTTGGTGGGGAGGTGCGTCCACCCATATTTGATGAATTAAACACTAGTGTTCCGCATGTTGGAGGCTTTGTCTCTTCACACGTGCATAATCTACTAAGTGAGTAGATGACCGTAGGGCCAAGAATCGTCAAATTTCGTTGAGAAATGAAAGAGATATTGGTCCACGAAGTAAGGTGTTTGAGGCATGTAAATATGGTGTGGGACAAATCTACCACATCGGTGGGAAAATGAAGAATTGCTCTCTTTATAAGTCTCATAATTGGCTAAGGGCTTGGGACCCCTAGGGGTAACCCATGTGTTTAAAGGAGGGAGGACCTAGATGTGCTTGGGTTCAAGGCTAAGACCACACGAGCGCCTCCGCCGCCCGTTAACTCCTCCATAAACAGCCCTCCTTCAATGGCCATAAACAGTCTCCCTAATTGCCATAAACCTGCCATTAACAACCCTCACTAATGACCATTAACAGCCATGTTTTGGCAGTTGAGGAGTCCCTCCCTCATGCTATATATTGATGTCTTTTGGCTCAATTGGGTAACACGAAAAACACACAAAAGACAGCAAAAAACGAGACAACATTTATATACACAGAGACAAACAGAAGAGACACTGAAATTCAGTCCAAAACGTTGTGACTAAAACAGAAACTCTTCCTTTCTTTTCCATTCTTTAGCAAGTCGTTTCGTATTTGTTTTCTTCATCAGAATCAACCTATTTGCTTTGTAGTGTTGATTATGTGTTGTTTTATCTTGGAGACTATTGCCCGTTAACGTAAAAGCATATATACGGGGCAATCTTGTCTTAAAGACAGAGTGTCATCACTCGACTCAGCACACAGTTGTAACAATCCAGATTTAGTGTTTCTTGATTTCAGGTT
This sequence comes from Anisodus acutangulus, assembly GCA_029783415.1. Lineage (NCBI taxonomy): Eukaryota > Viridiplantae > Streptophyta > Magnoliopsida > Solanales > Solanaceae > Anisodus > Anisodus acutangulus. The sequence continues at coordinate 47,157,315 of CM056506.1, read as the reverse complement.
ATCAAGATTCAAGACTCAACAAGCTTGCGGCAGTTTTGAACATTGGCCTATTTGTTTATCCTTTCGAACACTTGTAATATTTATTTACTTTCTGTACTGCTTTACAATATCCAACAGTCACATTATGCCAGGTATAGTGTGACATGACAATCCCACAGAAAAATACAGTAAGAATTCCGCTTAAGTCAAACAGCTGAAACGCAGGGACAATTATCACGATCAGTACTCGAGCAAACTACATAGAATAGAGGTAATAAGTATAATATCCGTACATGTGATCACATTGTATAGAAACTTACTTCTGCCATCACATATGAAAGGAAAGCCATGAGAATCATGAGAGCAACTTCACGATCAGTTGAGTGCCTGCAAATTTCAATTACATATAAATTTCCCACGTTGATACACAAAGAACGCTTTTTGAGAATCTGTAGTCATGCCATGTATTCTTAACATCCAAAATTCTCGTTAAACACATAATAATAAACTATTTAGTTAAATTAAACTGAAAGAAAGAACACCGGAAGAAAGTCAAGCACACCTGCCAAGATATATCTTTTTTATTAGGTAAGCGCTTAGCAACCCAACCTGCATTTAAAAGCAAGATGTCATACAACTAGTCTGAATTAAGCCTCTTTAAGGTTTTTGTCCAGTTTCAGTAAATACTGATGGTTAGCATAATCTGATCAACTGAGGAAGTACGAAAAAAATCAAAAAAATTGACCAAGTTCTAACAGCATTGCATAAGGAGAACAAAAATTTTCTGACTCTAAAGGGAGTTACAGTACAGGGGGTAACGGGAACACCGAATAGTTTAGGTATGAAACTCGCAAAAACAATGATAGTTTAGGGGCAGGGACGGATTTAGAGGGTGCCGAGGGTGTTCACCCGAACACCTTCGGCAAAAAATTATAGCGTATATATAGGGTATATTTTCTGTGTTTATGTATATATATTAACCTTTGAACACCCTGAACAAATGCAAAAGGTTAGCTCAAGTTGTCCAGGGTGTTCAAAATTGTCCCTATTGTCCCTATTGTCCCAGGTTCAATTCTTAGGCACAACATTATTTTTTATGTTTAGCTTTTGTTGTTTTTTTCGAACCCCTGAGTGAAAATCCTGGATCCGCCACTGTTTAGGGGGCTTTATCACTGAAAAAGAGAAAAGGAATCCATATCCACAAAGTCGTGGAGCCGAGCGGATAAGGAAGCTATAGATAACTCTTCACTCAAAATATTACAGAGGAAATAATAGATGGCATGCCATGAATACTCAGTTGTTTGGCCATCACTGAAAAAGAGAAAAGGAATCCATATCCACAAAGTCGTGGAGCCGAGCGGATAAGGAAGCTATAGATAATGCAACTATAAATCTTATGGAGAAACCGATCTTGGCACAGGATGAGCACTGGTGGCATGCTTAAGACATGAAAGACGAATGGTAAGTGGTATTTCCAATGGTTGAGGGGTGGATAATGTGTAAGAATGTGCTCTTGATCGGGGAAACAACAACGGGAAATGGCTATTAATACCCCGTATTAATACCCCGTAGGTTGAGGAGCAAAAGGAGAACTCCCCCTAAGGAGAGGCTCATGTCCGACATTACTTCCAGCTAGAATTTTTCCAATGATAGGCCGGTTTACGATAATTGGATAACAATTTCACTTTCACTAGTCGGAGGCAGGTCAGGGGGCGTCATAACGCACATTCTCGTGATTCATATCCAAAGGTCGCTTAAGACATTGAGAACTGAATTATGAAATTCTGAAACATACAACACCACCAACATACCCAGTGAAATTGCGAAACATAATTTTTGAATTTTATCAATACTTCCAACTGAATAAGTATGCATGGATGAAGAAAGGAAGTTGATTTCTAATTGTAACTAAATCTTCAATTAGTTAATGGTAAAGAAGAAATTGAAGAAAAATAGCTACTCTCTCCATTTCAATTGTTTTAGTTTAACTATACGGAGTTTGAGAAAATAAAAAAAGACTTTTGAATCTTTTGATTTTAAATATGTCATGTGAGATGTTGAACTCGTACATGCGGTGTCCTTTATATATGTGCGTACATACAATTTGACTCAGTAAAGGAAAAAGACTCGCGATAACAAGAGCGGTGATGGATTTATTAATCCAACGATTCTCTTCAAGAAGATGACCAATCACAATGCATCCACAAAGAAGAGCCACAAACAGAGTTATGGTATCCACAGAGACCTGATCATCATCCGACAATATCCACACCCCCAATCTCGCCACAACATCCAAGCCCATAATTTCAACTAGCCACGACCAATCAAGAAACACCACAATAAGTTCACTGTGCCTGTTTTCAAGTGCATATTTCCAGTTAAAAGAAAACAACTTTAGTACCAAGAGTTAGATTATAATAATAAGTTTAAAAGATTATATACATACACACACATATCCACATATAGGATTCTAGTTATGTATAGTGTAAAGATTAAGTTTAGTCTATTATAATAGGTTACTTACAATTTTTATCAGGTTACCGGTTAATGCTTATAGATTTATCTTAATTATCTTTATAAATGACTTGAATGCGTAAACATTTGTTACATCATCGGTGCATAAAAATTAAACACAAATACAAATATATACATATTTTCCCCCAAAATTAAATATTTATATTAAGTTCAAACACCGGCCTTCTTCGGATTCCGCACATAGCGGGAGCTTAGTGCACCGGGCTGTCCTTCACTGAGTTCAAACAAGAAGTCCACTTTTGGTTTTTCACTTTTCATGAGTATTGGCGGGTTCGGAAGTGCCTGTCAAGGGCGCAAGCGGATAACCCGCCTATTGTTTCATTCAACTAGGTTTGTTCCTCTAACCCGTAGCTAAAAAGAACGCAACAGCGAGGGACAACCGGTCTATACAACCAACAAGTAGGATGGCAATATTATTAAATTCCGTCAAGAATAATTAAAAAAATAATAAAAGATAAAATTTTATATCAAAATTAAGTGTGACATCAAGAAAAATCTAAATCACATTTGTCAACTTATCTGAATCAGACAAACCAATGAAAGAAACTTTTCTTTTTCTAAGAGAAGTTCCAAGTGTGGTAAAGCTAACAGTTTAGCTGCTATATACTAACATTGTAACAAATCTACATTACATAAAAGATAATTACATGTGACCATTCATAAAAAGTGCAATTAGTAACATAGAATTCTTGACAATATAAGATAAATTATCTGCTACAATCAGTTAAAATATACTGATAGTGTAAAAATTCTTTTATAGTTAGTGTATTATGAATATATAAGTTAAATCCCAAAAAAACTAGAGACTGATCACATTATAGATACAAATTAGTGTACGTTCCTGACATCACCACAAAAACTCGGGTAAGCCACACAATTCACAGGTAAATTTTATATATGATCATATAACTATCTCTTTTTTTCACCAAAGTCACTTAACAACACAAAAGTCACATAACTATCACTTTTTTCACCAAAGTCACTTAATTAACTATGTTTTATAACACAAAAGTCACAAAACTTTGATCTTACTAACACAAAAGTCACACCTACGAAAAATCCAACTTCCGATGGGTAATATATTTTAATTCTTAATTTTTTTTATTTTTAATCTAATAGATACAAACTCAATTAAAAACAACCACGAAACCAAAACTCATATGTAGATATTAAAATACTAAAGAAACATAATCAATCCTTCTACCAAATATACTATCCTTCTCCCCAGGGCCTCTCAAGCCAAAAATGTGTGAAAATAAAATGATCATTCTAGGATTAAAAATTAAAAAAATTACCCATGGGAAGTTGGATTTTTCGATAGGTGTGATTTTTGTGTTAGTAAACTCACGGGTTTGTGACTTTTGAGTTAAAAAATATAGTTAAGTGATTTTGAGAAAAAAAAAATGATAGTTATGTGGCTTTTTTATTAGAAAATATAGTTAAGTGATTTTGGTGGAAAAAAATTATAGTTATTTGACTTTTATTTTAGAAAATATAGTTAAGGGACTTTGGTGGAAAAAAATGATAATCACGTGACCATATATGAAATTTACCCCACAATTCACATATAAAAAAGAGTTCTTCTTTTACCTAGAACTGAACTGAAATAATCTTAAACTACCTTGAAAAAACTGAAGTAGTAAAACCTAACCTTATATAGTAAAACATCGATAAATGAATATTCGATAAATTAATAGTCTCGATTAAATAATAATTTTCTTCGGTCCCGACTTGGGCCAATGGGATAAAATAATAACCTCGATAAACGCATAAGATAATAATTTTAAAAAAAATCCTTGAGGCCCACTAAAAATATAAAATAATAATTCATTAAATGTATGAAAATTACATATATAATTCATAAAATAAAGCACTTTCTAAACAATTTGTATTTCAAACTTTATGCTTTCCTAAAATTACAAACTTGATGATTTTTATTTTTGTACTCACATAATGCTTTTCTCATCTCATCAGTTAGCGTAGACTTTTTTACACCTTTCAAATGAGTAATGTTAAACAGACCAGAATGAATTGGGCCTCTCGGCATCTCGGCCAATGGGCCACTCTCGGCCAGAAATATTTGTAGTATATATGGTATATATATTTGTAGTATATTGTAATAAAAAGGATACCTTAATTAGTGTTATACACCTACCATAATTGTATAGTTAGAATTATGGTAGAATAAGGATTTAGAAGTAGAATAGGAAAAGGATTTGTAGTATTATGGAAAGATGTAACTTGTATATATACATATTCAATCAATGAAACTGGCCAGTGGCCCAGCAACGGCACCCACAGCGGTAACAGCCCAGTTCCAGCACGGCCAGGAGTCCTTGGGCCTCGTCCTCCGCAAGCCCATCATGCAGCAGGCCCCACTCAGACCGATATCGAGGCCGCGATGCACACATTGGGATTATCCCAACCGGACCCAAATTGGTACATGGACACCGGGGCCACTACTCACATGACTTCCGAATCAGGTACTCTCTCATCTTATTCCAATTTGAGCACCCCTCGGGGGATAATTGTTGGTAATGGCAGTTCTATTCCAATTCTAGGGTATGGTCAGAAAACATTGTCTCCTCCTAATCCACCACTCCTCTTGAAAAATACTTTACATGCTCCTAAATTGATTAAAAATTTAGTGTCTGTCCGAAAATTCACAAATGACAATTATATTTCTGTTGAATTTGATCCTTTCGGTTTCTCTGTGAAGGATTTCAAGACGGGGAGTCATCTCATGAGGTGTGATAGTAGGGGGGATCTGTATCCTATCATGCCCGGTTTAAGTCCATCGAGTCCAGCCTTGCCATCAGCTTTTGCAGCCATCTCTCCTTCCATGTGGCATGCTCGTCTGGGTCATCCAGGATCTTCTATTTTATCAGGTTTAGATAAAAATAGCTTTATTTCGTGTAAGGGTACAAATCGTACTCCAATTTGTCAGTCTTGTTCATTAGGAAAAATTGTTAAGTTGCCATTTGTAGACTCCAATTCTCATACTTCTATGCCATTTGACATTATCCATAGCGACTTATGGACATCTCCTGTTCTTAGTTCAATGGGTCATCGTTATTATGTTCTCTTTTTAGATGATTATTCTAGATTTTTGTGGACGTTTCCAATTGCGAATAAATCACAAGTGTTTTCTGTCTTCATAAAATTTAGGGCGTTCATTCGTACTCAATTCGAAAGAGAAATAAAAAATATTCAATGTGATAATGGGAAAGAATATGACAATAGGGAGTTTCGAGAGTTTTGTGCTACTCATGGGATAAATTTTCATTTTTCATGTCCTCATACATCTTCACAAAATGGGAAAGCGAGCATAAAATTCGTTCCATAAATAACATTGTCAGAACTCTCCTAACACATGCCTCCATACCTCTATATTTTTGGCATCATGCTCTACAAATGGCCACATATCTTCTTAACATAATTCCTTCTAAGGGTCGACATATTCTTCCCCTAAAAATACTATATAATAAGAACCCATCTTATTCTCATCTTGATTTTTGGGTGCTTGTGTTATCCGTTATTCCCATCCACCACAATTAACAAACTTGAGGCTCGGTCTACTCCGTGTGTATTTTTGGGTTATCAGTCAAATCATCGTGGTTATAAGTGTTTTGATTTATCCTCCAAGAAAATCATAATCAATCGCCATGTCATTTTCGATGAAACTCAATTTCCATTTACGAAAGTTCATACTCCCGAACCTAAGTCATATAATTTTTTGGATGACCAAATATCCCCGTATATTATTCGGAATTTTTCGGACATCTCCCGTACCCAAAATCCTCAAGCGGGCCTTGCCCGGCCCAACAAGATCGCCACACCCGGCTATTCCGGCCATCGAGCAGTTCCAAAGAATCGGGTCGGTCCAGCCCAGTTCGAACCGGTCGGCCGAGTCGACCATTTCGATTTGGGCGGCGGGCCAGCTGCTTGGCGGACTACCGAGCCCAGAAAATTCCCAAAATTCCCTCAATTCTTCCTCGAGTCATCGACCGGTCCCTCGTAGTCGTGAGGTATTTTTACACCTAAAAGACATTTTAATTTACATTCGATGTCTCTAAATCCCTTGCGGCAATCCTGTGTCCGCATTAAATGACCCTAATTGGAAAATTGTCATGACTGATGAATATAATGCTCTTATTGATAATAAGACGTGGGAGTTAGTGCCCCGTCCATATGGTATTAATATTATCAGGTCTATGTGGATTTTTGCTCATAAGGAGAATTCAGATGGGTCATTTGCTCGACATAAGGCGCGACTTGTTGGTGATGGTAAGACTCAGCAGGTTGGTATTGATTGTGGTGAGACGTTTAGTCCGGTGGTCAAACCGGCTACCATTCGCACTGTGCTTAGCCTGGCTCTTTCAAAAACTTGGCCAATCCATCAGTTGGATGTCAAGAATGCTTTTCTACATGGTGATCTCAAAGAAACAGTCTATATGCATCAGCCGTTGGGTTTCAGGGATCCCAACCGCCCTCATCATGTCTGTTTGTTGAAGAAATCACTATATGGGCTTAAGCAGTCTGCAACGGCCTGGTCTACACGATTTCCTGATTTTGTTTCGACTATTGGGTTCACTCACAGCCGGTCAGATAATTCTTTGTTCATCTACCGCCGTGGTTCGTCATTGGCCTATATTCTGTTATATGTGGATGATATTATCTTGGCGGCTTCTCCGATGCTTTGCTTGATCTATCATGGCCATGCTCGATTCACGAATTTGCTATGAAGGACTTAGGGCCGTTGAGTTATTTTGGGGATTGCCGTCAGCGTCATTCGGGTGGCTTGTTTCTGTCTCCAGCGGAAGTATCTTCTTTGAGATCATCGAGAGAGGCTGGGATGTCATCCTGTAAGTCCACTTCCACACCGGTTGATGCAAACCCAAAGGCGAGTGCGCGGCGGAGTGCACCATACGAGGACTCGACCCGCTATCGCGATCTTGCGGGGCCTCCGGTATCTTACCTTTACCAGGACCGGATATTACATATGCGGTTCGGCGGTGTGTTTATTCATGCATGATCCAGGGTTGAGCACATGAATGCAATCAAGCGCATCATTCGGTATCTTGAGGGGACACTGGACTATGGGTTGCACTTGTATCCTTCATCTACATCCACACTTGTCTCTTACACGGATCTTGATTGGGGTGGTTGTCCCGACACCAGACGGTCGACTTCCTCTTGTATGTTCCTTGGCAACAACTTGGTCTCATGGTCGGCAAAGCGTCAAGCAACTCTGTCACGCTCCGGTCTGAGGCGAGAATATCGAGGGGTAGCGAATGTGGTCTCCGAGTCCTGTTGGCTACGTAATTTGCTTTTGGAGCTTCATTGTCCCATTCAGAAGGCAACCTTGGTATATTGCGATAACATTAGTGTCATCTACCTCTCAGGTAACCCCGTTCAACACCAACGCACTAAGCATATCGAAATGGACATTCACTTTGTCCGGGAAAAGGTTGCAAAGGGTCAAGTTCGCGTATGCCATGTCCCGTCTCGTTATCAAATTGCAGACATCTTTACAAAGGGTCTACCAGCAGTTCTCTTTGAAGATTTTAGGGACAGTCTCAGCGTTCGAAAACCGTCCGCTATGACTGCGGGGGTGTGTTAAACAGACCAGAATGAATTGGGCCTCTCGGCATCTCGGCCAATGGGCCACTCTCGGCCAAAAATATTTGTAGTATATATGGTATATATATTTGTAGTATATTGTAATAAAAAGGATACCTTAATTAGTGTTATACACCTACCATAATTGTATAGTTAGAATTATGGTAGAATAAGGATTTAGAAGTAGAATAGGAAAAGGATTTGTAGAATTATGGTAGAATAAAGATTTAGAAGTAGAATAGGAAAATGATTTGTAGTATTATGGAAAAATGTAACTTGTATATATACCTATTCAATCAATGAAAATAATAAAGGGGATTATTTCTTTCAAGTAATCATGGAAGAGAAGATATAATATATGAATTTTTATATTTTGGTATATGAAGTTAAAGTACATGTGTCTATTTATAAACTCTATATTTTATACTTGAAACAATTCACAATACTTTATATTCTAATGCACATGCATTCTATTTTGAATCACGTCAACCCAAGATTAATAAACTTCTTTTGACAAGATTAATAAACTTAGCTACAATGCACTATCATTAATTAATTATTTTTTTTCTTAATTACCAAAAAAAATTAATTATTTAATTTGAGAAATATAACGTACAAAATAAAAATTATTTGATAAATTAATAACCTCATATAAGATAATAATTTTTCAGATTCCAAAAATATTTATTTATAGAGATTTTACTATATAATTTGCTGAGCATCTGCAGAGTAGACAAAAATTCAATTGTATGAATGACATTGAGAACAGAACCTACACTTGTTAACTCGGGCAAAAAAAAGTGGTAATGTGATAGAATTAGAAGCCAAGTTGGAAAAGGATGTTTTTTTGTAGGTGTAACTTATCTCATAAGCAAAGTAACTAAAAAATGTTGAAAATAAAAACAGAAGATTTCGGACTTTTTAAGTGCCCCACCTGGTGACTGGTTGTTGTATCTTGAACAAACAAGTTAATTAAAATTATAATATAAGATTAAATAGTTGAAATTATTTATTAGTAAAAGTTTGGGTTATCATATTAAAAATAAAAATATAATTTCGGTCTCCTCTATGGACAAATGGTGCCTTTGGTAGGGCTGTCACGTGAGTCGGGTCGGCGTAGTATAAGGCTTGCCTCGGCCCGATACTGAGATAGGCCCAGGACCAATAAGGGGGTTGGCGGTTGGGCTCACAGAGAAGAGGTGTCAGGTGGGACCAATTTTTCGCGCGGATTTTTCTTCAAAGGCACTGATCTTTAATTTTTACCCTTCGCTTATAAAAGTAGCCGAAAAAATTCTGAGGTTCCGGATTCAAATTCTAGCACAGCAAAAAAATTTTAAAAAAATTACAAGACAAACTTTGAATTCGGCAGTCAGAGTTTGTCTTCAAGCATAAGGCAAACTCTGCCTTGCAAATCCAAATTTTATCTTCGTTTTTTTTAAAAAAAAAACATTTGACTGAGTTGGTTTCGAACCCAGAGGTTTTAAGACAAAGGGCAAAAATTAAAAACTTTCAATTTGATTGACAAAAATTAAAGACCATCCCGAAATAAGGGCATTCCTACGAATTACCCGATTGGGACGGAACTCTCAGTTGGGCCCGTTGGATCGGGCTCTTTAAGGACCTAACGGTGGGCTCTCTAAAATATATTGAGATATTTATATTAAAAAATTCATTAAATGTATAGAAATATTTTATTATATTATTGTAATTGTGGGGCCCGTTTGACCATAGATAATTCTCCCTTTTTCCGGAATTTATTCCATAATCATGTTTGGACATAGAATTTTTATATTTTTTCGGAATTCAACTTCCGTAATTTGAAAAACTTCAAAAACCCACTTTCACATTTTTATACATCAAATTACTTACAAAAAATTAATATTTTTTAAAGTTGTATTTATGTCCAAACACAACTCTAATTTCTAAATATCAATTTTTCACTTTTTTCAAATAGAATGTTTTGTTCAAGTCTCACATTTTTTATGGCCAAATGCCACTAAATATTTTATAAGAACCAGAATAGGGACATGTAATTAAGTCAAATGTAATAAAATAAAAAGAAAGTAAGGCATATTAAGTGCTTATGATGAAAGTGAAGAAGTTAGCAAAGAAAAAGATTTGGTCAAAGTGCAGAACTTGTGAAGTTATAGGAGTATTAGGTATGAAAAGATTGACAAATGTGAGATCATGACAATATCCGTCGTCAGCTTTGGCCACGTATCAATGTTTTTTTTTTTTATTAAAATTTGATTATATCTGAATTCGCGTCGCATAGGGTTCATTTGAGGGAAGCTCTTCCTATCAAGAATTTTTTTGTACTCATGATTCAAATCCGAGACCTCTAGTTAAGGGAAAAATAGTTCATCCACTGCAACACATTCTTTGATGATACTTATTACTAATGTTTTTAATTCGTCAAAAATATTGAGTTTTAATGAAATCTTTTACGCAAGTAATTGTGGAATATGATGTTTACTTTTTTTAGTCCGTATGAATAAATTTATAATTATACATATATTACATATAAATTGGTCAGTTTTAATGTAAATGGCTAGGTGGGTGACTTCTTAAGTTAATGCGTCCTCATCGTAGCTAGTTAGTTGAAAGGCAAGTTAATGATCAACATAATTACCGGTTATTTGGTTTGTCAACGAGTTATACCGAATTGTTATACGAGAATTAAATAATGATGTTAAAATTATTTAATGAATATACTTTTATAGATAAATATTTGGTTCACTGAATAAAATATGGGATAATATGAGTGCAATATTATATATATATATATATATATATATATATATATATATATATATATTATTTTGGTGTTAATGCCGAAATTAATACTCCGTAATTGTTATCTTACATAAAGTATGAGACAAAAATCATATCATAATTGTGGTATAAAATATAAACAATCATGGGAAGTCCAATCCCAAAATGAAATCTTACCAAATTTGAGATAAACTTATCTTATAACAATAATAAAATTGTAATCCCTTATCTCATGAACCAAGGTACCAAACGAACATTTTAGTCCATTACCAAATCAGTGGTAGATATATAGTACCAAGTTCAATGTCTGATCATTAATCGGATTAGTAAATTTCAAATAATATATAATTAAAAGAAATGATTGCTCGAAAATCACGAACATTCTCTACAACCGTGATGCTTCTTAAGTATGAAATCATTTGGTTCATAAATTAATCCTATGAAAACTATAGCAGAGATCATTATGCATACTAATACTAATGTACGAAATGACACATATTAATGGATAACAGTATCAACAAGGATAGTAATTGTTGTGATAAGTACTCATTTATTCTTAAGATTTTAATTTAAGATCTCGTGTTCAAATCATAAATATGAATTTAGAAGTCGTCTTTTTTAAGGAACGATTTGTATTAAAGTGGAACTCTCGATGTAAATGTAAACTTAGTCAAACTCAAAATGACTATCGATCACCGTGTAAGAAAAAAGAAGATATACAGTCGTGTATTAAGAATTATGAGATTCACCACTAAAGGATGTTGTGCGGTGGATGGGGCTGCTCCGCCCTTAATCAGAGGTCTCGAGTTCGAGCCCTGAGTATAAAAAAATCATTGATAGGGAGCGCTTCTCTCATAAATAGGTCATACCCTAAACCAATTTAATATAAGTGAGCTCCAATGCAAGTAACGAACATCGGGTGAAAAAAAATCATGAGACTCTCCTTGCACCATTTTTCACCAATCAAAATTGTCACACTATATAAATATCTCTGCAAGGGAGAAAAAATCGAAAACGACCACTAACGGATGCTGCTGACCCACAATGTGTAAAAGACTTTGAACCATTGCTTTCATCCTCACCTCTCTTCCATTTTAAAAAGAAAGTTAAATCAAATGATTTTGGTTTGAAAACCAGACTAATTTCTAAAAAGTAATTAAAAAAAAGATAATCTCAAGCAAATTAATTGATAATTTAATACTATGAAATCTTTTTGTACTTTTAGTTTTAGTCCGAGACGGATTTAGAATTTTGAGTTTATTAGGGTGAGGTGATTAGACACGAAATGACAACAGTTACAGCTCATCGAGGATATGATCTTAGATAGGAGGGGGTGGAGGACACATATTAGGATAGAAGGGTAGTAAGTAGTAGGGTGTTGTCTCACATATCCTTCCTTACTGATTTTTGTAGTATATCTGTTATAGTTCTTGTCCTTTGATTTTTATTATTATTTGATATTTCTTGTCCTTTTTCGAAATGCTTTATCTTGCTATCTATAGTATGCATTCGTTATTTCTTTTCTGACCTGCTTTGATATGATTTCTCTTGAGCCGAGGGTCTTTTAGAAGCATCCTCTCTACCTCCCAAGGTAGAGGTAAGGTCTGCGTACACTTTACCCTCCCCAGACCCCACGTGTGGAGTTACACTGGGTATGTAGTTGTTGTTAGATTTTAAATTTTAAAAAACTCAACGTATGTGATTCTGGATTAAACATTTATACATATTAAGTAAATTTCTTAACATAAATATTAAACTTTAATTAAAACTATTAAACTTTGTTGAACTTGATAGAGAATAAATAAATATTCTCCATATATTCTGTAATTATTATTCTAGTGTAATTATGTAAAGTAGAGATCCTTCTCCAATTGGGTTTTGTAATTGTAAACATATATATATATATATATATATATATATATATATATATATATATATATATATATATATATATTGCATTAATGAGAAGCCTCCAACCAAGGAGAATTACACTATTCTACATGGTATCAGAAGCCAAACCCTAAATTTTCCCTCCCCTAAAATTTTCTCTACTTTCGGCGGCTACACAGCCGCACAACAGGTGCTTCGGCTTCTCATTGTTGGTGCAACCATTGTTGTTGCCAGCTACTTCCATCTCAACATATTTCTCTTCTTCTTTTTTGGTCTCTTGAGTGGCAATTTTGTTCCCTTCACAAAACCCGCCCCCCCCCCCCCCCCTCGTGGCTTCTCCTGGTTCCTCCTCCTCCATTCACGACGTCATACATCCTCCTCCTCCCCCCTCATCTCCTAACACCTTTCATCCGGCTTTTGTCGTAACGATTATCAAAAACTTTATCCCTTTGGTTCTTGATCAAGAGGATGAACAATACTCATCGTGGTTGAACTATTTCAAATTCATGCATGCGCATACAATGTGCTTGATCACATTGATACCACCTACCTCCATCCATCCGACGTCGACAACTCGATGTGGAAAAGGCTCCACGCAATCGTCAAACAATGGATATGTGACACCATATCTAAGGACTTACTTCATACTATCATGAAGACATGTGCTTCGACTCATGAGGTATGGACAAGGCTAAAGAAAATCTTTCAGGATAATAAACATACACGTGTCGTGTATCCGGAGGAACAATTTAACAACACCCGTCTTGAGAATTTTGCTAACATATCACACTATTGTAAATAACTCAAACTAGGGCTGGCCAGTGGGCCGGACGGGGGGGGGAGGGGGGTTATGGGCTCTGGCGGGATGGACGGTTGGCCGGGATCGGGATCTGGCGGGATGGGCGGTTGGCCGGGATCGGGATCTGGCGGGATGGGCGGTTGGCCGGGATCGGGATCTGGCGGGACTGGCGAGACTGGATAGGCGGGACGAGAAAAGGTCACGTCTCACATCCCGCCGGAAGAAGGGCATGGATTTGGGGGGACGGGACGGGTCGGGTCGGGTTGCGGGATTTGGAAGATTTTTTAGACACTTAATTTTAATATATATATATATATATATATATTTAAACACTTAAATAATTGAACATGATAGTGAATAAAAATATCCAATGTTGTTTTTGTGCCTCTTATATTATTTAATAGAAATATTTTTTTTTGTACTACAATTTCAAAATTATAACTTTGTTTCGTAGTTCAAAAGGTTTCAAATTACATAGTAAAATTGCTATTAAAAATTACATATGCAACCATACTTTTTCTAATTTCTTCACAATCTCTTGAGGATCTTCTATTTGAATTGAAAGTTGTTGGTCAAATTGTTCGACATCGCTTCCTGCTCCCTCGGATAAGATTTCGTTGAAGTTGTAGTCATCTTCTTCGTTGATCTCAGGTTGACCGCACCTCCTACGCTCCGCTCTAATCCAATCTCTGAATAAAACTGCAATTTCTAAGTTGTCTCCCACCAATGAGTGTCTATGCTCTCCTATTTGAAACCTTCCAGCAGAAAAAGCATTTTTCGAAGTTGTTGATGACGCTTCAATATTCAACACATCTCGAGCCATCTTTGATAGTGTCGGAAATGTCTTCTCATTCTCCCTTCAGTATCTCAGCAAGTCTTCACGTTCATCTTCATTGACAATTGTTTCGTACGGTACAACACCCTGCAAGACATAAACATCAAACTCGCTAATTTGTGAAGAAGTTGAACCACTATACATTCTATTTTTAAGGCCTTGAATACTTGAGGCAGAAAAAATATGTCTTTTATAAGGTTGCAGCGAAGTAGAAGAAGATGGTACAAAAATCGGTTGATTATTTGCATTTTGTTGTTGGTAATATATATATATATATATATATATATATATATATATATATATATTCTTTAGTTGGTTCTTTATTTGGGTCTGTTGGATTTGGAGATGGAAGTATTTCTATACTTTCATTAATCGTTTCAACAAGTGCTTTATAATTGTCTAATTTAATAATCGAATTTAATACAACACCAATAATATAAATAGTGGAATAGAAAAAAGTATTTTTTTAAATTTTATAAACATTTTTAATAGATGGAGTGTAAGATAGTTTTTGCATATATTCACTAAGTAACAAAAATATTAGAGCTATATAAAATAACATAGTTGAAATAGTAGGATAATAAATACCAGAAAATTCTTTAGTAGCTAGAAAAAAATTCTCTAAAAATCCAATAAGTTCTAAAAAAAATTCTCAATCATTATCTACAAACTTATCCCTTGAATTTTGATTATGGGCGTTAAATAATAAAGTTATACGTCTTCTATACTCGTGAGCAACAAGTAGTTGTTCATACAGATAATTCAACATAGTCGCTACTTCTTCTGAAATTTTTCTATAAGGTAATCCACAATCATGACAAGTTTTTATATACTCTTTGCGTATTTGTATTTTATTACCTTTAAAAATAAAGTTTATAGCAAATTGTACTTTATCAAAAATGTTTTCAAAAAGTTTTAGGTCATCCTTTACAACTAAGTTATAAATATGGCATGCACATCTTATATGAAAATTATCGGAAAAGATGGAGTTAATCGAGTTTTTAAAAGGTTTACAACATAATCATTAGAAGTAGCATTATCTGATGTAACAGTCATAACTTTATCAGTTATTTCATAATATTCACAAATATCATGAATATTTATTGCAATAAAAGATCCAATGTGCCTATCATCAATATATCTATCTACTAAAATACGTTTTTGCATAGACCAAGTCTTATCTATCCAATGACATGTTACAGTTAAATGATCATTACCGCTAGTACTACGTCCTATATCAGAACTGATAGTCACTTTGCCATTAAAATGATATAATGTGTAACGTAAATACTATTGATATTCATGTGCAAATTTAAAAACGTCTCTTCTAACAGTTGATCTAGAAAAATCGTTAAAAGCAGGATTATACGTTTCTCTAATGTAATGAATAAAACCAGAAGAGGAAGGAAATGAAAAAGGTAAACCCTCCACCGCAACTAATTTTGCTATATTTTCCCTCTCTTTGTGTTTATCATATTTAGGACCTATAATTCCCCCGTCATCGAGTTAATTCGACCCTGTACTTGGTCGGGGACACTATGTGAACCTTGTCCCGACTCATGAGGCATTGGCACACCCAATTTTTCAGCCATGTATTGGTTATACCTTGCTTTGTGAGAGTTTTCTACATGTCTCATTAAACCTCCCGTCCCACCTTAACCTTTTTCGGTTTTAAATTTATAAACTTCTTGACAGATTTTACATCTAGCTAGTTCATTATCAATGTCCCTATCAAAAAAATTCCATGTAGGTGATTTTAATTTTCATTATCTTGGGCCTCGACTCATACTAGGGGGAATATGAGACATTTCAGTTTGAGTTTCAGGCTTAGACTCGGTCTGAGCCTGAGGTGGAGGTGCACTAGTGGGTGTGTTATCTAAGGCTGGCCAGTGGGCCGGGTTGGCCCGGTCCCGCCCCGAACCCGCGTAATTAAAAAAAAATATCGGTAGCGGGACTCGAACCGGGACAGGACAATGTCTCATCCCGACCCGTCCCGAGCCCGCCCCAGGCCCGCCATTCCCGACCTAATCCCGAGCCAGTCCCGAGCCCGCCTCGATCCCGCCCGTAACCCCCCATTTGCAAAAATCAATGTTGCACCAACGACCATTTTAGATTTTGGTCATTGTGCAACGGCCATTTTTGGCCTTCCTCCTCCCCCAACCCCCTACCCCTTAATATTTATTTTTAACCCATAAATTATTATATTTACACTTTAACCCAATTTTTCAACTATAAATAACTCATTTTCTCTTCTTCATTCTCACAAATCTTCCTACAATCTCTCTAATCTCTCAATCTATCTCTCTACAAGTCTACATTGTGTACTAAATATTCAATTTTATTTATTCATTTGGGAATTCGGAGTGAAGTTGGCAACCAGCTTGAGGATCTTTCATCGAGCAAAGTTTCAATTTTTCAACCTCTCGATTACACGTCGACGTTATGTCGGCGTTTGGTACATTCGTTCCTTCATTAAATTATTATTGTCTGTTTATTTTATTTAGCGTACTTAATTTTATTATCTTTAATTATTTATTATCATAATTAAAATGAAAGGATTAATAGGTATATTTAAGAGTAAGGGTAAGGGTGCTTCTTCTAGTAGGGGCAACAAGGGCAAGGATACTTCTTCTAGTCATCCTATTCCTACACAGGATGATTTTGTTGATACTCAACATTTTCCTACAATACCATTAGATTTAGACGATGAGCTATTTTCTGGAACTCAAGAAGACTTTAATTTAGACGATGATCTAGATGATACACCCACTAAAGTTGATGACAACACACCCACTAGTGCACCTTCAACTGAAATGCCTCCTATTCCCCCTAGTATGAGACGAGATCCAGCAAACCGACCATTAAAATCAGATGCATGGATATTTTTTGATAGGAACGTAGAAAATCAAGTAGCTAGATGTAAAATTTGTAAAAATATTTTAAAATTTAAAACTGAAAAAGGTCACGGTGGGACGGGGGGTTTAATTAGACACGTAGTAAGTGCTCATTCAGCTAGGTATGCCCAATACCAGGCTTCAAAACCGGGTGCACAAACGCCCGCTCCATCGGGACAAGGTTCACATACTGATACTGTCCCGGACCAAGTACATGGTCAAATTAACCCTATGACGGGGGGAATTGTAGGCCCTAAATACAATAAACATAGAGATAGGGAAGCAATATCAAAATTAGTTGTTGTGGAGGGTTTGCCTTTTTCATTTCCTTCATCTTCCGATTTTATTCATTACATTAGAGATATATATAATTCTGCTTTTAACGGTTTTCCTAGATCAACTGTTAAGAGAGATGTATTTAAATTCGCACATGAATATCAACAATATTTACGTTATTCATTATATCATTTTAATGGCAAAGTATCTATCACGTCTGATATAGATCGTAGTACTAACGGCCATGATTATTTAACGGTAACTTGTCATTGGATAGATTATAAATGGTCTATGCAAAAATTTATCTTAGCGTATAGATATATAGATGATCGGCACACTGGTACTTTTATTGCAGAAAATATTTATCAAGTGTGCGATTATTATGGAATAACCGATAAAATTATGACTATCACATTAGATAACGCTTCTTCTAACAATTACGCTATTACAATTTTAAAAAATAGTTTAACTCCATCTTTTCCAGATCATTTTCATATAAAATGTGTGTGACATATATATAACTTAATTGCAAATGATGGTCTATCACTTTTTGAAGACATTCTTAGTAAAATACAATTTGCTATAAACTTTATTTTTAAAAGTAATAGAGTACAACGAAGAAAAGAATATAAAAAACTTGTCACGATTGTGGACTACCTTATAGAAAAATTCCAGAAGAAGTATCCACTAGGTGAAATTCTTTATACGAGCAACTACTTGTTGCTTATAACTATAGAAAACCTATAACTTTTTTTTAACTCTCATAATCAAAATCCAGCTGATATGGTGTTAGATAGTGATTGGGTAAAAATTTCCGAACTTATTGTATTTTTAGAGAAATTTTTTCAAGCAACAAAAAAAAATTTCGGTATATATTATCCTACTATTTCAACTATGTTGTTTTATATAACTTTAATATTTGTATTACTTAGTGAATATATGAAAAAACCAGCTTATATTGCAGCTATTAAAAAAATATTTATCAAAATAAAAAAATATTTTGTTCCTATTCCCACTATTTATATTATTGGTGTTGTATTAAATCAGACTATTAAAAAAGACGGTACTAAATCACTTATTGAAACTATTTACGATTGTATAGAAGTACTACCACCTCCAAGTCCCAAAAATCTAAATCATCCACCACCTATTGAACAAACTAAAGAAGAAGTGTTGTCTAGCGTAGAAGACCTGTTGACACCCAATTTTGTCCCATCTTTTATGATTTTTATTCATAATTTTTAATATTTTGACACTTTTAAAATAATTTTAAAATATAGGCATATATGTGTGTATCTTCGTATTATTATTATTATTCGCATATTTTATGTCATTTGCATTTTATAATAATCATAAGTTATCCGAAAATTCTATGTTATTTATTCTCGCAAAATTGCATCGCATTTACATTTTTTATTTAAGCATTAAACATTTCGCAAATATTATATTTTTATCACATCGTTACGCTATTTTAAATAAGTTACATCTTTTACAAAATATATATATATATATATATAAATATGTTTTAATATTAAACCCCTCTTATATATTTTTCATAACCCTTTTTTTATTATTTTCCAACCCAAAACAATTCACCCAAAACAATTAAACCCAAAACCCATTTTTTCGTCCAAGCCCAATCCCCAAATTAAATTCCCACAAGCCCAAACTCCATTTAATCCCCTTAACCCAAAACCCCTTTACCCAGGCCCAATCGGCCATCCTCCATTTTTTAAACCCCACTCCCCCGCCCCACACCCGAATAGGCCCAACCGCCCGACCCACCAACCCGGTCGCCCCCCTTTTATCCCCTTCAACCCCAAAACCCAAAAAAAAAACAAAAACCCAAACAAACCCTACTCTCTCTCTCTCTCTCTCTCTCTCTCAACCCGTCGGCGCCGCACCCGACCCCACACCCCATCAAATCGTCAGCGACCCATATCACTGCCACCACCTACCCCCCCTCTGCTGCGCCGGTCACTGCCCGTATCACTGCCACCAACCCTTCGACCCATACCCCAAAAATCCGCAACCCATGCCCCTCAAATCCGCGATTTTTGGCTCCTTTATTTTGAAAATTCGAACTTGTTCTCGAACGGTTTTTAAGGGGGAATCCACCTATAAATACCCCATGTTGTTCTTCATTTTGGGGGAGATTTTTCGGAGAAGAAAAAAATAGATTTTGGAAGGATTTTCGGAATATACATAAAATACTTTGTTGTGTTCTTGAGTTTAAAGCATTTTGGCTTCTTTGTTGTTCAAGAATCAAGTCCGAAAAGGTTTGTCATCCCCTTTGATTCTCTGATTTTCCTTCATCGATTTCGGTCGGTCGACCCTTCGTAACATTTTCGAAATTCTTGCATTTCATATTTATGTATGTTGGTTATCCGAATTTGGTGTTAAGATTTGATTTGGATCAGCGATTTTGGTCAGATTCTTGACCGGTCGGGTCGACCGATTTAAATTTCCAAATTTCTTGCATTGTTCTTTGTTTGTTATCATTGGTTATCTGAAATTGATGAAATTATTTGACTGGGTTGAACACACGATTCGGTCGGTCATCGACCGGGTCAGTCGACCCGATTTAGATTTTCCAATTTTCTTACATTCTTCTTTGTTGTTATCATTGGTTATCTGAAATTGATAAAATTATTTGATTAGGGTTGAAACTCCAATTCGGTCGGTCATCGACTGGGTCGGGTCGACCCGATTTGAACATTTTAATTCTTGCATTTCATATTCTTGTTATTGGTTATCTGAATTTGGTGTTGAAATCGATTCGAGTTTGGATCATCGATCCGGTCAGATCCTTGACCGGTCGGGTCGACCCGATTTGAACATTTTCGTAATTCTTGCATTTCATATTCTTGTTATTGGTTATCCGAATTTGGTGTTGAAATCGATTCGAGTTTGAATCATCGATCCGGTCGGTCATCGACGGTCGGTCGACCCGATTTGAACATTTTTAATTCTTGCATTTCATATTCTTGTTGTTGGTTATCTGGCTGCATCTTGAAATCGATTTGGTATGAATCACCGATTCGGGTCGGGTCATCGATTCGGTCGGTCGACCGATTTGGACCGTAATTCGAACTTCGGGTCGACCCGATTTGGATATTTCAATTTGAGAACTTCGGGTCGGGTATTTTAAATTGCTCAACGCTCGTTTCTTTGGCAATCGCTTTCTTGTTTTATTAATACCGCATTAAGGCCGATTTAAATTGAATTCGAGGCCGAGCTTTTCTTTCGCTTTCGCTTCTCGCTTTTTTTAGTTTAATTGTTTTAGACATCCGTACAGCGGATATATTATTGTTATTAAGTTTCTTGTTTTAAATTTCTTGCGACGGATATTTCTTTGTTTTTCTTGTTTGAATAAATACCGCTTGTTGAGTATTGTTTTTATTTTGATTTGCTCCCAGTTTGATTCTTTGTTTCTTGTTTTATCATTTTCTTGCTTTAAATGAACACCGTGATTTTTCAAACATTGCTTTCTATTTGATTCCATCGCTTTTGACATTCAAATATTTGTTCTCTTGTTTCTTGTTTTAAACTAGACAGCGTCATTTTCGGAAATTGTTTTTACGCCTCTGTTTTTTCGCTCACATCGCTATCGCTGCTGCTGCTGTTTACATTCGATTTTATTTTACTGATTTGAACACGATACTACGGGCCGATGAAAAATATCCGTCGATTTTGAGGCCTACGGTTGCAAAGACGGAAATATAACTTCTGGGCAAGGATGAAGACTTAAACCTTTTATCCGAGATCAACATGTTTAGTAGGCGAGGTGACTAAAATAACCAACAAGTTATATATTCGC
Source organism: Anisodus acutangulus (assembly GCA_029783415.1). Classification (NCBI taxonomy): domain Eukaryota; kingdom Viridiplantae; phylum Streptophyta; class Magnoliopsida; order Solanales; family Solanaceae; genus Anisodus; species Anisodus acutangulus. The sequence goes on along the minus strand of CM056506.1, from coordinate 47,135,890 downwards.
AGCCACGACGTGATTATAGTGATCTTTTCTATTTCACCCGAGAGACCGACACGTTTAGTAGGCGAGGCAATCAAAATAAACTACATTAGTCGTATGTTTGCAGCCACGACGTGATTGGAATGTTCTTTTCAAAATTTAAGTCTGAGCCCTCCGCGATCAAAACATTCACTGTTTTGAATACGGATATGAAGTTATTTGTATTTATCTGTTTCTAACCGTTTGTTCTTGACAGCTTGCAGGGATTAAAGTAAATAAAGGCAATTATTCCTCGGAGTTTATTTATTTTATTTCTTTCTTCAAATTCAGCTTTTATCTCGCTTTGTATTGTAATATTATTTATCGCACTTATGTAATTATTGAAATGCTTAGAATAGGCAAACTTAGGATTTATTCATAGGTTAGTTTAAGATTTAAAACCCGTCGCTAGCTTATTTATTTGTAGGCTCGCAAACTTAGAAATCCTTCGCTAGTTTATTTATTTTAGGCTCGTCACGCTTATTCAAGATTTTTTAAAAACAACTCTCGTCATCTTTATTTGCTTCAAATTAATTGTACAAATAAGTTTATCTTTTTATTATTATTTTTTGCAACTTGTTGATTTTCGAAAGATTCGCTTCTTTGGCATTATAAAGAATTTATTGTCACAAATGCATGTTTTCTAAAAACTTTACATGTATCTTTCTTTTATGTCATCCGAATACGTACTTGTATAAAATGCATCATATTTACTTGTATAAAATGCATCATATTTGCGAACATCTTTTTATCTATTATACTTGTAAAACATGTATTTTTCTAGCAATAATTAACCTGAGGTTGACCGGATAACCGCAAGTTAGCGGATCTTAAAGGATGCCTAACCCCTTCCCTTTAGGATAATAAAGAACCCTTACCTAGAATCTCATTAGTTTCGCATACCTTAAAATTGGAGTTTACGTTGCAGCACTTAGTTTAATATTTAGGTGTCCTAATTCACCGTAAAAAAATAATTAGGTGGCGACTCCTCAACCCTTTTTACTCAGGAATCACCCATACGTCTGTGCTCCGCTTTGACCCGAGCCAGGTCAAAATAGGGCGCGACAGCATGGCGACTCCGCTGGGGAGCATCAGGTTCTTAAACCATAGCAAGTTCGGATTAATTATTGCTTTACTTTTGTTCTTTATTTGATTTAGTGCTTTGATGTGTTTCATTTATGAGATTTTTGCATAAACTGCTTTAATTGCTATATTGTCTTACTGCTTTCCTTAAATTGGCATTTCGCTCATATTTCTTCCACTCTGGAAAATTGACACTATCACACACTACACGCGAGGTGTGGTTTGCGCACCCGCAAATTTCTTTCAAATTTCCAAATTTTTAGGAGAGTTGGTATATGCGCGGAGCGTCCGGACCATCCGGTTGGCCGCGTAGCCTTCTCACTCGAGCAAATTCGCTCGGGAACCTTGAGTCTAGTAAGCCAAATCTTAGAAAATTTAGGATAGAGCTATACCACCCTTATTTTAAGTCATGTATGCATACACCTTAGGTGGGTCGATCCTTGGTATCGACTCCACATTTAAGAAATCCACCAAATTGTCAACGGGTTCTACAACCCAACGACCATATCATCATATTATGTGTAGCATGATAATGATAGAATTGATTCAAGCCTAATAATTGAAATATCAAAATTGGGAAAATTGTACTTTCTTTCTTTTACTATTTTTTAGGGATGGATCAAGTTCCGCAAATCTCTGAAGTTAGGATGGTGAGTCGCACTCCGAGTAAGCTGAGAGTATGGTGGGAGAATTTTGACCTTGGCAGCCAAATGGCGATTAGAAGAAAGTTGGGGTGCCTCATTTCACTGTTTGACATCACTCCTGATCAACATTTGGTCAGAGCCTTAATTCATTTTTGGGATCCAGATCGGGTTGTCTTCAAATTTAAAGATTTTGAGCTCACTCCCACTTTGGAAGAAATCAACTATTTCACCAACTTGATTTATCAAGACAGAGGTCAAATCATCCCTCACGACCAGTCGGGAAAGAAATTCCTGCGCTATTTGGGGTTAAAGAACACAAAAAAACTCCGATGCTTTGAAAATAACTGGGTTTCCCTAGAATACCTTTATGAGAGATATGGCCGTCGAGATAGTTACAAGTCATTTAGAAAAGAATTCTCTTGCACTCCTGATCACTGGCAAGCCAGGCGCCCTATTGCATTTGCTGTCGCTTTACTGGGTATTCTAGTGTTCCCACTTGAGCACGGGAAAATAAGTACTTGCTTATGTTCCGTGGCTCGAGCAATTTTTGAGGGAGTTGACGGTGCGCAGCTCACTTTGGTCCCTATGATACTGGCAGAAATGCTTCGGGCTCTCGGAAAATGTAAGAGAGGCAAAACAAATTTCTTCAAAGGTTGCAACCTTATCCTACAGATGTGGGCCATAGAACATTTCTATCAGCGTTCGAACATGACAGATATTTGCTTCAGTGAGTCAAACAAGACCGCCAGCTTTTACGACAGGACGAAACATTTTTTGTCACCAGTCGGCACCAAGGATTGGTATGAGTTTCTAGCATCCCGCATTAGTGATCAGATTCAATGGAAATACCCATTGCTCTCAAACGCCAAGAAAGCCTATGTGAGATGCGAAGGCTTTACTACATCGAGCTCATCGGGTTGAAAGGACTCGACCATATGCGCCACTACGCTGCATCGCGACGATTCGGTCAAAAGCGTAATCCCTCTCCGGACAAATATGAGAGTTTCGAAATTCAATTCGACCGAATTTCATTGTCCCTAGAACCAGTGATTCTCCATGAATGGAATATTGTTGATAAAATAGATGTTGGAGATGGACAAGCGGGGATTACTCCTGAATATTGCGCATGGCTTGAGAAGGTCACGACAACTCGGGTCTTAGCCCGAGGGGGAATCAGGTTTCGAGGATGTAGGCACAACGATCTGGATAAGGACTTGTCGGCTCAAAAACACGGTTATTACTCCTGAGATGTGGTCTCAAATGCAGGACATAGTGCAATATTTAGAAAACGCAGAGCGGACCTAGCAGTGTTAGGGCTCCATCTTCATCTATGTAATCATGAACGAAATTTTAGCTTGGTTATCAACCATGTTATTGTATGCACTATTATTACAGTAATTTTCAACCTTTAACTTTGTTCCCAACAAAAGTATTCCCAATTCGACGGCTTGGATCAATTTACCATTATCTTGCATATTTGGCGTTTAGGCCCACCTCGGCATAAGAGAGGCCCATGCACATTAGGACGCCGCGTTTAACTTCCATATAATCATGCGCTACTTGTTTATCAAGCTTTTCCACTCTATACATGTTATTGAGCAATAATTATTCATCTCATACTAACTTGGTTTGTTTCATTTTTGAAGAAGGTTTATTTTTGCTGCTTTATTTTCCCAAAAGTTGATTCGCTGATTGAAATCGGCGGAACACCATTACTTCCACGAGATCCAAGGCACAATCATCAAACGAATGGTGATTGAGGCGGCCGAACAAACCGGTTTGGGACTTGTCGCGCTTAGGAGGTGAACCAGAGACATCGGAAAGGAGAAATACTTCCATCCAGGATGAATACCTCGCCCAACTACTTGACAGAATGGCAACTATGCAACCGAGATCGAGCGGCTCAGGAATCTTACCAATCTTTCCATCAGCATCAACACTCCACTTTGCCTGAACAAGAGGCGAGCGCAATCGCTCCACACACCTTTCCATCTCACGAACCATCATTCCCAGAACCTTCCCGAAATCCCTTACCAAGCGTAACCAATCCTCAACTCGCCCGACCCACAACGTACCAATCCGCATCCTATCAACCCGCAGCCGATCCCACAACAAATCCCGCTACAAAATGACCCGGTATCCTTCACAACTCCATATATACATCCGGCTCCACTTACCCAAACTACCCCACTTGTCCAAAATATCCCTCCCACACTAAATTACCAGGCAACCCAACAAATACCAATGGCACACATCACTAACAAGCGGTATGTGCCACGGTATATGCAGCGGAAGCCCAACGCTTCCACTTCTACCATACCAAACATACATCATCGGAGATAGACCAATATGAAGAGATGGAAAGGCAAGCAAGGATTAGAAATGATGAAAGTATGGCAAGGGAAATTCATAGCCTAAAAGAAGCATTTAAAAACATTCAAACCACAAGGGCATGAAGGACTCGAGTATGAAGATCTCTGCATGCATCCCGACGTTGATTGCCTATCGGGTATAAGGTACCAAAATTTGATTTATTCGATGGAAAGGGAAATCCTCGCTCATTTGAGACCATATTGTGACAAGCTGGTTGGAGTGGGTAAGGACCAGGCCATAATAATGAAGTTGTTCATAAGAAGTTTAACAGAGAAGCGCTCGGCGGTACACAAGCCAGGACCCGCGAAAATGGCATAAGCGGGGCACAATGGCACGAGATTTTGTGGATAGGTTCAGGTTTAACACCGACACAGATCTTGGATAGATTTTATTTAATGAAATTGGAAAAAATCTCTGAGACTTTCAGAGAATATGCCATGAGGTGGAGGGCGGAAGCGGCAAAAGTTCAAATTTCAATGGCGGAAAGTGAGATGACCACGCTCTTTGTGCAATCTATGAAGGATGCAACTTATTATGAAAAAATGATAAGCGTCATTGGACGGAATTTCTCTGAAGTGGTCAGAATGGGAGATTTCATAGAAGAAGGTATCAAAACAGGGAGAATCACGAACTTAGCAGCATTGCAGGCGACAAGTAAGGCCATTCAGTCAGACTCATTCGGGGGAGCAATTAAGAAGAGGAGGGATGGAGCGTCCCCTGTCATGGCAGTCCATGAACATAGGTCCAATCAAATGCCAACCTACCAAAGCCCATCATCCCAGCCTCCCTACTATAATCAAAACACCCAAAATCATCAGCCCTCCTACTATAGCCAAAACACACAAAGCCCTCAGCTTTATTGTCAACACTCGCCTACTCCCTACCCTGTCTATCATACCCAACCAATATATAGCCCACCACGAGCACCTACCTACAGAAATTCCCCACAGTATCAACCCACACATCCACCTCAGCCGCAAGCCCATCCACCAAATACTCTCAGACCCCGGGCAAATTACGAAAGAAGGCCAGTCAAGACATATACACCTTTAGCCGAACCTCTAGCCCAACTATACGAAAGATTGAGGACCGCAGGAATACTCCAACCCATCCCAGGGCATATCCCCAATCCTATTCCCAGGTCGTATGATGAAACTAAGCATTGTGCGTACCACTCGGGGATCACCGGACATGACACTGGAGTTTGTTTCGCCCTAAAAGACAAGATCGAGGCTTTGATCAAAGAGGGAATTATCCAACTGAAAGGACCTCCCCCTAATGTAAATAATAACCCTTTGCCAAATCATGACAATGCCAATATAAACATGATTACCATTGATGAAGAAAACAGTTTGGAAGGGACCATTGTGCCGATCCAAACAGAGGAAAGGGTTGAATCATCGGCTTTGATTACCCCTATAATTACAGTTCAAGTAAGAGCACCGTTCGAAGTGGAAGTACTTCCTCCGAAATCGCGGATAGTGACGTCGTATGTCGATACCAAAACTGCCCCTTGGAGCTATTCGATTGGGGAAAGGAGAAACAAATTGTAGAAGTTGTCGTCGCTGGTATGACAAGATCCGGACGATGTTATGCCCCTGCAGACAATCCAAAAAAGGTTGTAACAGAGACTGAAGTAAAAGAGTTCTGGAGGAAGATGCCAACCAAGGAGTATTCCGTTGTAGAGCAATTGAAGAAAACACCGGCTCAGATTTCTTTGCTATCATTGTTGATGAATTCTCCGGACCATGGACGCGCTTTATTGGAAGTACTCAAAGAAGCTTATGTACCGAGGGAGACCACAGGCGAGAAACTCTCGGCCTTGGTCGGACAGATTTTAGAGGCCCATAAAGTCTCTTTTCATGACAAAGAATTGCCACACGAGGGTTTGTGCCACAACAAAGCTTTGAACATAACGATAAAGTGCATGAACAAGTTCATTTCTAAGGTATTGATTGATGGAGGCTCGGTAGTCAATATTTGTCATGGCGACTCTCCGAGCCTTGGGAATTAGCATTGGAAAGATTCGCGAAAGTCATCCGAGAGTTAAAGGTTTTGATGGAGCCCAAAGGAGCGTTATGGGAGAAATGGATTTGACATTACAAGTGGGGCCCGTGGAGTTCGTCGTGGAATTCCAAGTGTTAGACATATCTACCGGCTATAACCTACTAATGGGAAGACCTTGGATCCATGTGGTGGTGCGGTTCCTTCTACCCTACATCGAGTTTGAAGTTTGTTTGGGATCATCACGAGGTCGTGGTACACGGAGAAGGAGCAATTCAATATGTCCCGAAGGCGGATCCCTCTTTGTTGAAAGCGTAGATACACTTTGGATGGGTCTGTCTTCCATGTCGGAAGAAATTACATGTGCCTCCAAAGTGAAATATTGAAGTTACCAGGGTCCTCACAATGGTGGCCCAGAAATGTTGAAGAATGGCTTTAAGCGGCCGAGGCCTCGGATTGAATTTAGAAGGTATGGTGGAGCCTGTTCATTTGCTCAAGAAGAAAGATACTTTTGGTCTCGGATACAAACCCACTTCTAAAGAAGTCTTATCACCAACCTCCGAAAGAAAAGGGACACTTCCTTGCCAAAGCCTTGTTCCACCCTTGAATCAGTCATTCGTCAAAGCATATGCCGCCAGAGTCGAATGAAGATGATGCGCAGACGACCTCGCGGAAGGACTCGAAGCCTTTTCATTGCGAGAAGAATAAATGTAATGCAATGTGATTACGGATGATTTTGATGAAGGCCCAACTATTTGGGATGCGAGAACATGGAGATATTTTGAAAAATTGGACTGTGCCCTACCTGTTTCTCAGGAAGCTTGGTAGAAACTACCTTAGTACTTTTTGAAACAATGCGATTCTAATTGAGGCTTGAATCGCATCTATGCATTTTAATGTGTTTTGCCTCCATCTTTTGAAAGCTTAAATGACAAATCCACATTGCTTTTGCTACTTCAAAATTTATTTTGTTTACTAATTTTCTTTTTTCTCTTTCAGCATGCAAACTAATAAATCTGTCGATAATGTGAATGTGACATGTAATGAAACAAACAAACAAAATCCGAACAATGAACAGGACTTCGAAGAGTATGAAGAAGACTCGCAGCCAGAAGAATTGACAGAGGAATTGGAACATTTTGAGAATAAACCAAAGCCAAATTTAGATGAAACTGAGGCAATAAATTTGGGGGATGCAGAAAATGTGAAAGAAACAAGAATCAGCGTCCATCTGAACGCCCCACAAAGGAAAGAACTGACGGATCTTTTGAGGCAATATATCGACGTATTTGCTTGGTCTTATGACGAGATGCCAGGATTGAGCACGGATATTGTTTCGCATAGATTGCCTATCGATCCATCTTACCCTCCGGTGAAACAAAAACCAAGGAAAATCAAGCCTGATTTGAATTTAAGGGTCAAGGAAGAGGTGTCCAAGCAATTCGACGCAAAGGTCATTCGGGTCACAAGATACCCGACTTGGTTGGCCAACATTGTACCTGTGCCAAAGAAAGATGGAAAGATACGAGTGTGCGTGGATTATCGGGATCTCAACAAGGCCGGCCCGAAGGATGACTTCCCTCTTCCAAATATTCACATACTCATTGACAACCTGTGCAAAGCATGAATTACAATCATTTGTTGATTGCTTTCGGGTTACCACCAAATCTTGATGGATGAGGAAGATCACGAGAGAAGACAAAGATTCACTACACCTTGGGGGTATCTTTGTTATCGAGTAATGCCGTTCGGACTCAAGAATGCAGTGCCACCTACATGAGGGCCATGACTACCATTTTTCATGATATGATCCACAAAGAAATAGAGGTCTACGTAGATGACGTTATTATCAAGTCGCGAAGGACTTGAGATCACTTAATGATTTAGAAGTTTTTGACCGACTGAGACGGTATAACCTGAAGTTAAATCCCGCAAAGTGCGCATTTGGTGTCCCTGCTGGGAAGCTGTTAGGTTTCATTGTAAGTAGAAGGGGTATTGAATTGGACCCCTCGAAGGTAAAAGCTATTCAAGACTTGCCTCCTCCAAAGAGTCGAAAGGTCGGAATGAGTGTCCTTGGTCGCCTCAACTACATCAAAGAGGTTCATAGCACAATCAGCGGTGATATGTGAGCCAATATTCAAGCTCGAAGAAAACGGCGCTACCAAGTGGACATCGGATTGCGGCAAGCTTTCGATAGAATCAAAGAATACTTGTCTAACTCCACTGTTTTGGTGCCTCGTAACCGGAAGGCCGTTCTTTGTTATATGCATGCGTGTTAGAAAATGCATTTGGAGTGCGTCTTTGGGACAACATGACGAAACAGGAAAGAAGGAGCAGGCCATATACTACTTAAGCAAGAAGTTCACACCGTATGAAGCTCGGTATACTTTCTTTGAACGCACTTGTTGTGCCTTAACGTGGATTGCACAAAAGTTTAGACATTATCTGTCTGCATATACCACTTATCTCATCTCAAGGATGGACCCGCCAAATACATCTTTCAGAAGCCCATGCCCACTGGAAAGCTAGCAAAGTGGCAAATCTTGCTAAGTGAGTTCGATATCATATATGTCACCCAAAAGGCTATCAAAGGACAAGCACTAGCCGACCATCTTGCGGAAAACCCCGTGGATGAAGAATACATGCCTCTCCGGACTTATTTTCCGGACGAGGAGGTACTGTTTGTTGGAGAAGACATATCGTAAGAGTACCGGGTTGGAGAATGTTCTTCGACTGATTCGCAAACTTCAAAGGGGTTGGTATTGGGCGATTTGATTTCGAATCAGTCAACACTACCCGATTTCGGCAAAACTCCGATTTCCATGCACCAACAATATGGCGGAATATGAAGCTTGTGTACTCGAACTTAGAATGGCCGTTGATATGAACATTCAAGAACTGTTGGTTATAGGTGATTCGGACTTATTGATTCATCAGGTGCAAGGCGAATGGGCGACCAAGAATGGGAAGATACTTCCTTACTGCATTGCGTGAAAGAATTATGCAAAAATTCAGCAAGATAGAATTCAAGCATATCCCACGAACTCAAAACGAAGTTCATTGATGCTCGCAACACTGTCCTCCATGATTCAACATCCAGGATAAGAACTACATTGATCCCATCAAGGTGAGCTTATCGGATCAGCCGACATATTGTTTCAATATAGATGAAGAGTCGGATGGAAAGCCTTGGTACCACGGCGTTAAGAGATATCTCAAGATAGGTGAATATCCGTAAGGCATAACCATTATACAAAAGAGGACACTTAGGAGGTTAGCAAACCATTTCTTCCTAAACGGAGAAATCCTTTATCGGAGGACTCGGATCTCGGTTTGTTAAGATGTGTTGATGATCGAGAGGCAAGCGGTTTAGTTGAAGAGATACACGGAGGCACGTGCGGGCCTCACATGAATGGCTTCACTTTGGCAAAGAAGATTCTAAGAGCGAGGATACTTTTGGATGACCATGGAAGCAGATTGCATCCACTTCGTGCAAAGATGCCATCGATGTCGATTCATGGCGATCTAATCAAGGTACCCCTAACGAACTCAATGTGACGAGCTCTCCTTGGCCATTCGCGACTTGGGGCATGGATGTCATTGGCCCTATTGAACTGCCGCATCAAATGGACACAGATTTATTCTAGTGGCAATTGACTATTTCACAAAATGGGTAGAAGCATCGTCCCACAAGTCAAGAACAAAGAAAGTGGTAGTTGATTTTGTCCGCAATAACATCATTTGTCGATTTGGAATCCCCGAGTCGATTATAACGGACAATGGGGCTAATCTCAACGATGTCGATGAATGAGATATGCGAGAAGTTTAAGATCACTCACCGCAATTCCACTCGTGCATCGACCTCGGATGAGCGGAGCGGTCAAGCGACCAACAAAAACATCAAAAGAATACTACGAAAGATGATTGATAATTACAAGCACCGGCATGAGCATCCGCCTTTTGCACTTTTAGGCTATCGCACTACAATCGGGACTTCTCTTTGGCAACGCCGTATCTATTGGTCTATGGAGCAAGGCGTGTTACCAGCAAGTGGAAATACCCTCTTTGAGAATTATCCAAGAAGTGGTGAGCGAAGCGAAATGGATCTGAGAATCGATACGAACAATTGATCTTTGATTGATGAAAAGCGATTGAACGCGATGCCACGGACAACTTTATCAAAGCAGAATGGCCAAAGCTTTCAACAGAAAGTAAAACCAAGGACTTTCGAACCGGGGCAATTGGTGCTAAAGCGAATATTCCCGCACCAAAATGAAGCTAAAGGAAAATTCGCACCTAAGCGGCAAGGGCCTTATATGGTTCACGGGTGTTGACCGGAGGAGCATTAATTCTAGCTGAAATGGACGGTGAAGTATGGCCAAAAGCTATCAACGCGGATGCGATGAAAAGATACTACATTTAGGATTTTTCTATGTAATGCATTTCTTATGTTGTAAAGTTGCGCTCCTGGCGGGATACGCAAAGAACCCATGTCGGGTTAGTTTCCTAGATTGCAAATTTCCCCAGAAACACATTTCTTTGTAATATGAACTACGTTATGACCTGATTCCCTCGGCGGGATACGTAGGCGGCCACATCGGCTTCGGTCCCATTTTAGAAAATTCTTACAATCCCCTTTTGCTTGTAATGAACTACGTCACGACTGATTCCCTCATGGGGATACGTGGCGGCCTAAATCGACCGGTCCCACCATTAGGAAATATTTTCTCCTTTATCTCACAAAAGACAAAATGCACCCATCTGATCACCCTGATAGGGCAGACAAGCAATCTACACAAGACTCGTTTGTCCGTTCAAAAGATCGTCATTCTCACATATCGAAGCGGGGCATTTTTAAGGTAACACCGCCAGAGGACGCCGATAAACATGGAAAAGCATCGGCAAACTAAGTCTTGATCGGAAGAATTTTGGATAAGACGTTTGCTTTGTTTCACCGCATGTCATCGCCGACAGACATATATATATATGTGCAGTAATTTTTATAAGCAAATTATTTTCAACAAACATTTTCATCAAAATTGATATAATTTTTATGTTTCTATTTTTAAGATGCGTTTCTACAAATTACTTTGAATGTTTTCATTAACGGTGGCCAAGACTGGGAAGCGAGAGAGGGCTACGGTCCGGGTTAGCGGGACATGCAAATACCAAGACCGGCTACAAAGTCAACGCGAATCAACTCCCCTCCCAAAACTCATAAATTTATTTGAGTACGTGTTCTTGGTCAGTCGAAAGCAAGGAAGTCGCAACATTTATGAGCAGATTCGCAAGGGCCTCCGCATCGCAACTCACTACAAGAATCACTTTCTGTTTGGAGATTGTACAAAGACGTCATGCTAAACTACATGTTCCCAACCGTGTTGCGGTCCACGGAAAGAACGGTATTTCGACTTACAGGGTCGCATTCTCATCTACTCAACTTTTGCATCGCTTATGTCCACACATTAACTATCATGGCATGGCAATAGGGCCCCACTTTACATTACGTCAACACGACGACACAAATCAGGCGCCCACCTTCTAATGCGAGTATGTTTTAAATCAGGCGCCCACCTTCTAATGCGGGTATGTTTTAAATCAGGCGCCCACCTTCTAATGCGGGTATGTTTTAAATCAGGCGCCCACCTCCTAATGCGGGTATTTAAATTTCAGTCAGGCGCCCACCTCATAATGCGGGTATTTTATTTTAAACCAGGCGCCCACCTCCTAAGGCGGGTATTTTATTTTAAACCAGGCGCCCACCTCCTAATGCGGGTATTTTATTTTAAATCAGGCGCCCACCTTCTAATGCGGGTACTTTATTTTAAAGTGTAAACAGGCGCCCGCCAACGCCATCATCTGCACAACATTAAGCAACGACATCATTTCAACTTACAAAGTCATATTCTCACATACATATCTTATGCAACTGTTATACACTATCTTTTATCTTAGCTCTGGTCCACAGGAATTCGAATCGGCGGGAGCTTTCAGCATAACGTGGAACTATATCTCACGGCGAACCAAGGCAATTTGGTCTAACAACCTACTTCGAACTTCGATCCGCTCTTTCCCAATAGTTTTGTTTTATCTGCGACCAGTGTCATCATAACTCGACACTGGGCAACATTTCTTGAATCTACACCAACTTTTCCATAATTTCTCTCCCCCTGGGATCTTATTTCTACCCATGATCTTCCTTCAAGTCCCGTTGATCAGGACAAAATTGGCTACTCAGTCAACTTTCTTTGGCCGAAAACTCTTTCATCGTCTCCGTCCAAAGAGGGGCATCTGTTGACACCCAATTTTGTCCCATCTTTTATGATTTTTATTCATAATTTTTAATATTTTGACACTTTTAAAATAATTTTAAAATATAGGCATATATGTGTGTATCTTCGTATTATTATTATTATTCGCATATTTTATGTCATTTGCATTTTATAATAATCATAAGTTATCCGAAAATTCTATGTTATTTATTCTCGCAAAATTGCATCGCATTTACATTTTTTATTTAAGCATTAAACATTTCGCAAATATTATATTTTTATCACATCGTTACGCTATTTTAAATAAGTTACATCTTTTACAAAAAATATATATATATATATAAATATGTTTTAATATTAAACCCCTCTTATATATTTTTCATAACCCTTTTTTTATTATTTTCCAACCCAAAACAATTAAACCCAAAACCCATTTTTTCGTCCAAGCCCAATCCCCAAATTAAATTCCCACAAGCCCAAACTCCCTTTAATCCCCTTAACCCAAAACCCCTTTACCCAGGCCCAATCGGCCATCCCCCATTTTTTAAACCCCACTCCCCCGGCCCACACCCGAATAGGCCCAACCGGCCGACCCACCAACCCGGTCGCCCCCCTTTTATCCCCTTCAACCCCAAAACCAAAAAAAAACAAAAACCCAAACAAACCCTACTCTCTCTCTCTCTCTCTCTCTCTCTCAACCCGTCGGCGCCGCACCCGACCCCACACCCCATCAAAACGTCAGCGACCCCTATCACTGCCACCACCTACCCTCTCTGCCAGGTCCACTTTGCCGTATCACTGCCACCAACCCTTCGACCCATACCCCAAAAATCCGCAACCCATGCCCCTCAAATCCGCGATTTTTGGCTCCTTTATTTTGAAAATTCGAACTTGTTCTCGAACGGTTTTTAAGGGGGAATCCACCTATAAATACCCCATGTTGTTCTTCATTTTGGGGGAGATTTTTCGGAGAAGAAAAAAATAGATTTTGGAAGGATTTTCGGAATATACATAAAATACTTTGTTGTGTTCTTGAGTTTAAAGCATTTTGGCTTCTTTGTTGTTCAAGAATCAAGTCCGAAAAGGTTTGTCATCCCCTTTGATTCTCTGATTTTCCTTCACTGATTTCGGGTCGGGTCGACCCGGTTCGGGTAACATTTTCAGAATTCTTGCATTTCATATTTATGTATGTTGGTTATCTGAATTTGGTGTTAAGATTTGATTTAGATCACTGATTTTGAATTAGATTCTTGACCGGTCGTCGACCGATTTAAATTTCCAAATTTCTTGCATTGTTCTTGTTTGTTATCATTGGTTATCTGAAATTGATGAAATTATTTGACTTGGGTTGAACACACGATTCGCCCAGTCATCGACCTGCCCGTCGACCCGATTTAGATTTTCCAATTTTTCTTACATTCTTCTTTGTTGTTATCATTGGTTATCTGAAATTGATAAAATTATTTGATTAGGGTTGAAACTCCAATTCGGAAGTCATCGACTGGCCTGGTCGACCCGATTTGAACATTTTCGAATTCTTGCATTTCATATTCTTGTTATTGGTTATCTGAATTTGGTGTTGAAATCGATTCGAGTTTGGATCATCGATCGGTCAGATCCTTGACCGGTCAGATCATTGACCGGTCGGTCGACCCGATTTGAACATTTTCAGAATTCTTGCATTTCATATTCTTGTTATTGGTTATCCGAATTTGGTGTTGAAATCGATTCGAGTTTGAATCATCGATCCGGTCGGTCATCGACCGCCTCGGTCGACCCTGATTTGAACATTTTCGAATTCTTGCATTTCATATTCTTGTTGTTGGTTATCTGGCTGCATCGAAATCGATTTGGGTATGAATCATCGATTCGGTCGGTCATCGATTCGGTGGTCGACCGATTTGGACCAATTTGAGAACTTCGGGTCGACCCGATTTGGATATTTCAGAATTTGAACTTCGGGTCGGGTATTTTAAATTGCTCACCGCTCGTTTCTTTGGCCTTTGTTTCTTGTTTTATTAATACCGCATTAAAGTAAACGAAATTGAATTCGAGTAGAGCTTTTCTTTCGTTTCGCTTCTCTGTTTTTAGTTTAACTGTTTTGAACATCCGCATTACAGCGGATATATTATTGTTATTAAGTTTCTTGTTTTAAATTTCTTGCGACGGATATTTTCTTCGTTTTTCTTGTTTGAATAAATACCGCGATTGTTCGGTATTTGTTTTTCTGTTGATTTGCTCCGTTTGATTCTTGTTTCTTGTTTTATCATTTTTTTGCTTTTAAATCGAACACCGCATTTTTCAAACATTGCTTTCTATTTCAGTTCTTTGTTTGACATTCAAATATTTGTTCTCTTTGTTTCTTGTTTTAAACTAGACAGCGTCATTTCGGAAATTGTTTTTACGCCTCTGTTTTTACGCTCATCGCTATCACTCTGCTGCTTCTTCTTTGTTTACATTCGATTTTATTTCTTGATTTGAACACGATACTACACGGGCGATGAAAAATATCCGTCGATTTTGAGGCCTACACGGTTGCAAAGGCGGAAATATAACTTCACGGGCAAGGATGAAGACTTAAACCTTTTATCCGAGATCAACATGTTTAGTAGGCGAGGTGACTAAAATAACCAACAAGTTATATATTCGCGACCACGACGTGATTATAGTGATCTTTTCTATTTCACCCGAGAGACCGACACGTTTAGTAGGCGAGGCAATCAAAATAAACTACATTAGTCATATGTTTGCGACCACGGCGTGATTGGAATGTTCTTTTCAAAATTTAAGTCTGAGCCCTCATGATCAAAACATTCCTTTGTTTTGAATACGGATATGAAGTTATTTGTATTTATCTGTTTCTAACCGTTTGTTCTTGTGACTTGCGAGGATTAAAGTAAATAAAGGCAATTATTCCTCGGAGTTTATTTATTTTATTTCTTTCTTCAAATTCAGCTTTTATCTCGCTTTGTATTGTAATATTATTTATCGCACTTATGTAATTATTGAAATGCTTAGAATAGGCAAACTTAGGATTTATTCATAGGTTAGTTTAAGATTTAAAACCCGTCGCTAGCTTATTTATTTGTAGGCTCGCAAACTTAGAAATCCTTCGCTAGTTTATTTATTTTAGGCTCGTCACGCTTATTCAAGATTTTTTAAAAACAACTCTCGTCATCTTTATTTGCTTCAAATTAATTGTACAAATAAGTTTATCTTTTTATTATTATTTTTTGCAACTTGTTGATTTTCGAAAGATTCGCTTCTTTGGCATTATAAAGAATTTATTGTCACAAATGCATGTTTTCTAAAAACTTTACATGTATCTTTCTTTTATGTCATCCGAATACGTACTTGTATAAAATGCATCATATTTACTTGTATAAAATGCATCATATTTGCGAACATCTTTTTATCTATTATACTTGTAAAACATGTATTTTTCTAGCAATAATTAACCTGAGTTTGACCGGATAACCGCAAGTTAGCGGATCTTAAAGGATGCCTAACCCCTTCCCTTTAGGATAATAAAGAACCCTTACCTAGAATCTCATTAGTTTCGCAGACCTTAAAATTGGAGTTTACGTTGCAGCACTTAGTTTAATATTTAGGTGTCCTAATTCACCGTAAAAAAATAATTAGGTGGCGACTCCTCAACCCTTTTTACTCAGGAATCACCCATACGTCTGTGCTCCGCTTTGACCCGAGCCAGGTCAAAATAGGGCGCGACAAGACCAATGCAAAAAAATATATAGGTTTTAACAACAAGAAAGTGCTAGTAACCTACCGGCTTCCATACCATCTTCTTCACTTTCAACACAACCTCACAGAAGACATGTTGTTTATGCGGCTAGTATTGAAAGCTCAGAAATATAATGTGCGGCCGTACCGCTACTAACCAAATTAGCGAGTTTGATATTTTTGTTTTGCAGGGTTCTGTACCGCACCAAGAAGTTATCAATGGAGATGGACATGAAGACTTGCTGAAATACTGGAGGGAGAATGAGAAGACATTTCCGACACTTTCAATGATGGCCCGAGATGTTTTGACCATTCAAGCGTCATCAACTGCGTTTGAAAGCATTTTTTCTGCTGGCAGATATCAAATGGGAGACCACAAACACTCATTAGCCGGAGATAGCTTGGAAATTACAGTATTATTCAGAGATTGGATACGAGCGGAGCAGAGAAGGTGCGTTCAACCGGAGATCAACGAAGAAGACGAAAACTACAACGAAATCTTATCCGAAGGTGGTGGAAGCGACGTGGATCAATTTGACCAACAAATACCAATTCCAACCGAAGAACCACAGGAAGTTATAAAGAAACTAGAACATGTTTTTTTAAGAATGTAATTTTTTAAATTGCAATTTTATTATGTAATTTGCAACTTTTGAACAATACCACAAAGTTGCAATTTCGACAATTGTATTTGTATTACAAAAAAATCATATGTCTATTAAATAATATAAGAGGCACAAAAATAGCATTGGGATGTTTTTATTACACTATCTTATCTTGTTTGATAACTTTAATTATTGAGTTTTTTTTATACATATGTTATTAAAAAAAAGAAGGAAAACTCGCCGGAACCCGATACCGATCCCGCCCCCGCCCCCGACCCCGACCCGATCCTGCCACGACCCGATTCCGATGGGATCGGGACGAGACTTGAGCAAGTCCCGCCAAACCCGATCCCGCCAGACCTCGTTAGACCCGACCCCTCCCCCTTTGCCTGTCCCGCCCCGACCCCGCCTGACCCGAGACCGGCCCACTGGCCATCTATAATGTTATCTACATTATCGTCTAATTCATTTTTAAAATTAAAGTCTGATTCAGTTGCAGAATATACCTCATGATCTAATGGTATATTAATATCATTAAAAAATTAGTTTCATCTATATGAGTGAAATCATCGGAACTAGGAATAGAATTACTAGAAGATGCACCCTTACCCCTAGTATCTCTACCAGAGATAAAACATCCAATTCGTTCTATTATAATTATGCAAATAAATAACTAAAGATAATGAAATGAAGCACGATAATTAAAATTAAGTAACAATAATAATTTAAAGAAGGAATGAAGGTACCAAATGTCGACGTGTAATCGAGATTGAAAATTTTGAAACTTTGCTCAATGGATGATCCTCAAGCTAGTTGTCAACTTCACTCCCAATTTTTGAACTTTGGTATAAATAAGCAAATAAAATTAAATATTTAGTAGGCAATGTAGACTTGTAGAGAGATAGATAGAGAGATGGTACGAAGATTTGTGAGAAAAATGAGATATTTATAGTTGAGAAATATGATTAAAGTGTAAATATACTAACTTAGGGATTAAAAATAAATATTAAGGAGGTAGGGGGGGGGGGGAAATGGTCGTTGTAGACGTTGCACAACGGCCAAAATCTAAATTTGACTGTTGTGCAATGACTATTTTTGCAAAAGGGTGGGGGAGGGGGGACAAGGCGGGTCAGGATGGGGGGCGGGACGGGCGAGATGAGCCCTAGTCCCGTCCTGAGTTTGAACCCCGCTACCATTTTTTAAGGGGGATCGGGGCGGTAAGCAGGATGGGTCGGGTCGACCCAGGCCGCTGGACAGCCCTAACTCAAACTAGTGGCCGATCAATCGTCTAATGGTTGCAATCCGATTTTCGAAACAAAGATGGTTTTGCAACTCATTACTGGTTTACCGAAAGGTGAGTACGATGCACTTGCCACGATGATCCAACAAGTCAATCCCATCCCTACCTTCAACAAGTCCCGGTCACAATTGCTATTGGAGGAAACTAGACGAGCCAAACAAGACGAGCATAATCCACAAGCATTGGCGGTCAATGTACTACCGACCATCACTCTGCCCTCCGGACCACCCACCCCACTAGGGTGGCTGAGGCTGTAATATGGGACGTGGTTGCGGCAACGGACATGGCAGAAAAGGAAAGGACCATGGAGGACGATCCAATTCCACCGGCTTAACACAGCAGGACCGTATTACGTCGACTCCACAACAGCAGCAACCTTACGGCCTACTCACTCCTACCGAATTGGTCCAGGCCTACAACACCATGAACCTCCAGCAGCCCGACAACGCATGGTATATGGATACATGTGTCACATCTCACCTCACTCAGGACTCTGATAATCTCCTTCACCTAATTAATTTAAACAATCCTCAATTCATTATGGTCGGCAATGGCAATCACATTTCAATTCAAGGCTATAGCACCACTCAAACACAATTGCCTCACCCACCCTTTACCCTACAAAATGTCTTGTATGCTCCTGACATCATTAAAAACTTAATCTCTGTTAGGAAGTTTGCTAGTGACAATTCTGTATCCGTTGAGTTTGACCCATTTGGTTTTTCTGTAAAGGACCTACATATGGGGACAACTCTTACGAGATGCAATAGTATATGGGACATATATCATTTATCATCCACTTTTGCTGCAAGTGTCAATCCACCAACCTCTATAGCTGCAATCTCTCCATCCACTTAGCACAGTAGACTTGGGCACCCAGGAGCACTAGTTTTAAATTTTCTTAGAAGTCAGAATTTCATACAATGTAATAACGAGAAATTTACCCATGCTTGCTACTCTTGTCCTTTAGGAAAAAATGTTAGACTTCCTTTTCAACCTTTATTAAGTGTAACATTTTCTCCCTTTGATATTATTCATGCGGATTTATGGACATCTCCCATTACTAGCAAACTAAGTCACAAATTTTATTTGGCGCTCTTAGATGATTTCTCTCACTTTCTTTGGGTGTATCCTCTAAAATATAAGTCACAAGTCTACACATTTTTTCTTGAATTTCAAGCATATGTTAAAACCCAATTTGAAAAGACCATCAAAACGTTTCAATGTGATAACGGCCGTGAGTTTGACAACCTTCACTTTCATAAAATTTGTGCGGACCACGGCATGGTGTTTTGATTTTCTTGCCCCCATACCTCACCTCAAAATGGTAAAGCCGAAAGAATTCTACGCACCATCAACAATAAGATGCGCATTATGCTCTTCCATGCTTCCATCACGAACTCTTCAATATAAAACTCCAACCAAAATTCTCTTCTGTCAGATCCCCTATTATGATCATCTTCAGATTTTTGGTTGTCCATGCTACCTCAATCTCGCCTCCACGGCCCCTCACAAATTAGCACCTAGAACTACCCATTCTATTTTTTTAGATTTTCCGTCAAAACATAGGGGTACTTATGCTATGATTTATCCATAAATAAAATCCTAGTCTTTCGGCATGTCAAATTCGAGGAGAACGTTTTTCCATTTGAAAACTTCCAAAACTTTCAAGTCACTGATTACAGCTTCCTTGGTGATCTGGACACTTTCCCCTTCATTAGAAAAATAATACATCATGGCACCCATCTCGTCCCGTTACTGCCCCAGTCCCCTGTCACCGTGCTCTCTGCCCCATCCCCCGTCACTGCCCCATCCCATGTCACCGACTCCACTGCCCGTGACCCAACCACCCCACTGCATGTGGCCCTCAGTCCCGCTTTCGACCCATCATATAAAAACCCGTGCCCAACACGAGATTTTCAAACCAATAGTCCATTTTAACCTATCGACTCAGACTATCTCACATATACCTAAAAACCCAAAATTAGCCAAGCTTGATCCAAATTGGAATGCGGCCATGCATGATGAATTTAATAAGTTCACTACACAGTGCACTTGGGATCTTGTTCCGAGACTAGATAGGGTGAATGTGATTCGTTGCATGTGGCTATATTGCCACAAATTCAGGGATAGTGGTGAGCTTGAACGCCATAAGGCGAGACTTGTGGTAAATGACATGGGGCAACAAGAGGGAGTTGATTGTGGTGAGACATTCAATCTAGTGGTAAAAACAACCACCATTCGCACTGTTTTGAGCATAGCTATGGGAAAGAACTGGCCGATTCATCAACCTGATGTAAAAAATTCGTTCTTACATGAAAATTTGAAAGAAACCGTCTATATACATCACCCGCCTGCCTTTGTGCATCCAGAGGCTCCTCAATATGTTTGCCGTCTTCGAAAGTCACTCTATGGCTTGAAACAATCTCAGGGCTTGGTATGAGCGTTTTGCCACTTACATCATGCAGATCAGGTTCGTGTGCAGCAAAAGTGATAATTCACTTTTTTATTTTATATCGAGGTAATGACGCTCTATACTTTTTGTTCTATGTGGATGATATTGTTCTGATTGCCTCATCTGATGTGCTGAAACACGAGATCATTACCCTGGTCAAATTCAAATTTACTATGATAGACTTAGGTAAGTTGAGTTATTTTTTGGGGAATTCAGTGACCAGATTCGAAAATGCAATGTTCCCATGTCAGCGTAAGTATGCCGAAGAAATTGTTTACAAGGTTAAAATGACAAACTGCAAGATCATGCCCACTCTAGTCGAAACTTAGTGCCGATGACGGGGATCCGGTGCTCAATCCTTCTCTTTATAGGAGTCTTGCTGGTGCACTTCAGTATCTTACCTTCACTAGGCCCGATATTGCATATGTCGTTCAACATGTGTGTTTATTCATGCATGTTCCCAGTGAGTCTCACTTCACCGCTCTTAAATGTATCATTCGGTACGTTAAGGGTACTCTTGACTATAGATAACATCTTTATCCATCTATACCGACCAGGCTGATATCGTATACGGACGCCGATTGGGGCTGTTGTCCAGACACACGTTGATCTACTTCTGGCTACTGTGTATTTTTGGGTGATAATCTCATCTCGTGGTCTACCAAACGACAAATCACATTTTTCTGTTTGAGTGCAGAAGCAGAATATAGAGGCGTTGCAAATGTTGTTGCCCAGACACACGTCGATCTACTAATATAGAGGCATTGCCAAGTTAGTAGTAACAATCATTAAACTAGAGTTAATGATAAAAATACCCTTGAAATGTCTTTCATACCCCACCTATCAACTGTTCCATTTTTCTACATGAAATATCAACTAAGTGTGTTCGTGTAGAAAAAGAAAATAACTAATAATTTGTTTTTAATAACTCGCAAAAAATAATAACTCAAATGTATTTTTAATCATTATCTCTTTCAATTGTATAGATAATATACAAATTAATATTTTAACTGTGTCTATCTTAAATCATTTCGTAATTTGTAAAAAATGGACATTATAATGTACAATTGATTATTTATAAATCATTAGATTCCTTAAATTTCAAAAGCCAAATCTCTTACTTCATCTCGTATTTGTCGCCGGCCATTGGACACTGTAAGAGCTACATTAAAACGTGTCACTTTATGAACGATGACATGATTGTCCCCACCCAAAAGTACCAAACCACTTGACTCATCTTAACCATGGTTAAATTTTAAGCCAATACACTTCTACTTTTTTTTCATTCACTGTGTAGTATTCGTTTTGAGCACGTAAAACTCGCTTAAGAAAAAATCACTTCCAACTAAAGTTTTTTATATTTTCTGAATTTGAAAATGAAACTTATCTTATTATAGAAAGCATTTTATCCTTCGATAGATTTACTCGATGCAAAATTAATGAGTTTGAATATCAAAATGATTTAATCTAAAAAACTTATCTTCAATATCTTACTCTCCTTTTCCCACAAATGCCTTTATTTTATGTGTGTTAATTTTAATACTGCATGCCAACATCATAGCACAATAAAAGGTTTTCTTATTATTATAACCTTATGTACTGCCTTTTGCATTAGTCATTCTCACTTCCTTTCCCTCTCTTACAAGTCACAAGTCTCCAATCATCCCTCTTTCCTCCCTTTAGACAAAGGGTGGCTAGTGGGACGGGATGGGACGTGATAGAATTTGGGGATGAGATTTGGGAGGACGGGGTGGGGTTGGGATTGGGTTTGACGGGCCGGGAGGTCGGGATATGAGGGACGGGACGTCGGGTTGGGTCGGGGAATTTGGGAAGATTTTTTTTTTCTTGACACTTAATTTAAAAAATATATATATTTAAATACTTAAATAATTGAACAAGATAGTAAAAAAACACTCAAAAGCTAATTGTCTCTTATATTATTTAATAGAAATATGATTTTTTTTTGTAATACAATTTCAAAATTACAACTTTGTTTCGTAATTCAAAAGTTGCGAATCACATAGTAAAATTTGCATTAAAAAATTACATATGCAACCATACTTTTTCTAATTTTTTGACAATCTCTTGAGGATCTTCTGTTGAAATTGAAAGTTGTTGGTCAAATTGTTCAATGTCGCTTCCTGCTCCCTCGGATAAGATTTCGTTGTAATTGTAGTCATCTTCTTCATTGATCTTTGGTTGACCGCACCTTCTACGCTCCTCTCTAATCCAATCTCTAAATAAAACTGCAATCTCCAAACTGTCTCTCCGCCAATGAGCGTCTGTGCTCTCCTATTTGAAACCTTCCAGCAGAAAAAACGTTTTCAGAAGCTGTTGATGACGCTTGAATATTCAACACAACTCGGTCCATCTTTGATAGAGTCGAAATGTCTTCTCATTCTCCGTCCAGTATTTCAGCAAGTCTTCACGCCCATTTTCATTAGCAATTGATTCGAACGGTACAAGACCCCGCAAAACATAAACACCAAACTCGCTAATTTGTGAAGCACTTGAACCACTATACATTGTATTTCGAAGGCCTTGAATACTTGAAGCAAAAACCACATATTTTTTATAAGGTTGAAATGAAGTAGAAGAAGATGGTACAAAAGCCGGTTGATTATTTGTATTTTGCTGTTGGTAATACATATACATATTTTTGCATTGTGTTTGTATGCTAGACATAACATCTTCTTTAGTTAGTTCGTTAGTTGGGTCTTCAGTTGGTTCTGTTGAAAGTATTTCTAAGCATTCATAAATCGTTTCAATAAGGGCATTACAACCGTCTACTTTAATAGTAGGATTTAATACAACACCAATAAAATAAATAGTGGAAATATGAAAAAAAAATTAATTTTACAAATATTTTTGTAATAGCTGGAGCGTAAGTTGGTTTTTTCATATATTCATTAAATAACAAAAATATTAGAGCTATATAAAATAACATAAATGAAATAGTAGGATAATAAATACCAGAAAATTCCTTAGTAGCTATAAAAAATTTCTCTAAGAATACAATAAGTTTCAAAATTTTATCACAATCATCATCTACAAGCATATCCGAAGGATTTTGATTATGAGCATTAAATACTAAAATTATAGGTCTTCTATACTCGTGGCAACAAGTAATTGTTCATATCAAAATCATAACTTTATGAACATTTAGGAGTATTTTTTATTAATTATTAAATATTTAAGTATGAATATTATTATTATTATAATATTAATTAGAGATCATGATATGATATATAGTAAATATTTATTCGCGCCAGTTATTCACACCAAATCAATAAATACATGACATGTATTTTACTATATATGTATGACTATTACTTAATCATAATTAATTAAATATATTTATTTTATAAAGTTATATAACCATAATAAATTATATTAATTTGGTGTAAATGTCGATATGAGTAAGTATACATTTAATGCGTTTAACTCAAATCAAGCCGAAGAAATTTACTAAAGAATCACGTTTACCGCTTTCAGTCTCAAATTTTTGAATTTGCATTTTCTAATATATGTTGATTATGTTTCTTTATGTTATTTGTATATGTAATCGGTTTATGAATGAGTGCCTTTGAAGTGATCGGTCTAATAACGAACCTGTAAGAATTGAATCCCTTGAGTATTTCAATACATCCATAGAATATATATACAATCATGGTATGTAGTAATAATCTAGGTTACCTAAAATATAAGATGCTAATTACTAACTAATTGATTTATCTAATAATTACAATATTACTAATTGATTATAATTACATGATTTATGGTGGAGGATGATAATATGAGATTTCTCCCATAATTATTGTGTGCTAATAGTCCCCCGCAGTCTTAGCGGGAGGTTCATGGATGCTGACACTGTCCCGAAAATCATCAAAAAGTACGCGCGGAAGCCCTTTCGTGAAGATATCTGCAATTTGGTAGCAAGATAGTACATGAAGAACTCGGACTTGTCCACAGACAACCTTTTCTCGGACAAATAGTATATCTATTTCAATGTGTTTCGTGCGATGATGCTGAACATAATTGTCGGATAAGTATATCGCACTCACATTGTCACAATAAACCACCGTTGCCTTTTCAATTGGACAATGCAACTCCAACAGTAGATTACGAAGCCAACATGATTCAGCAACTACGTTGGCTACGCCTCTGTATTCTGCCTTAGCACTTGACCGAGATAGTATGGATGTCGTTTGGACGACTAGGAAATGAAATTGTCCCCCAAAAATACACAATAATCGGAAGTGGAATGACGTATGTTCGGAAAGCCACCCCAATCTACACATGTGTAGGCTTAAAGATGCGTGAGAGAGGATTTATACAAATGAAGCCCAAAATGGAGAGTACCCTTCACATACCACATGATCCTTTTTATAGCCCCCATATGTTCCTCTTTCGGATAATGCATGTGTAAACAAACTTGCTGAACCACATAGGAAATATCTGATCTTGTAAAGATCAGATACTACAAGGCTCCTACAAGACTTCGGTAATGTGTCGGATCATTGTATGGAATACCTGCTGTATTGCTCAACTTCGTCTTTGTGTCAACTGGAGTATGGGATGGTTTGTAGGAAGACATCCCGGCTTTTTCAATTATGTCTTCGGCATATTTCTTTTGACTGAGAAAGAGACCACATGCATATTTGGGTTACTGCAATGCCAAGAAAATAATTCAATAGACCCAAGTCCTTCATTGCAAATTCTGCGGCAAGAAGAGACATGGTAGACTGGCGAAGTGAAATAGATGATGCTGTGAGAATAATATCATGAACATACAGAAGTATATAGACCATGTCAGCGCCCTTCCGATAAATGAACAATGACTGATCAGACTTGCTTTGAGAAAAACCCAACTTGGAAACAACCCTGCAAAACGGTTATACCATGCCCTAGGAGCTTGTTTCAAACCATATAAGAATTTCTTCAACATGCAAACATGATCTGGACATGCATAATCTCGGAACCCTAACGGCTGATATGCGTACACTGTTTCCTGTAAGTGGCCATGTAAGAATGCATTTTTAACATCTAACTGATGAATAGACCAGAATTTTAAGAGAGTCAGACTCAGAACCGCCATGATAGTTGTTGTCTTAACTACCGGACTGAATGTTTCACCACAATCGATCCCAACATGTTGAGACCTGCCATCACCAACAAGACGAACTTTGTATATCGCAAAAGAACCGTCAGAATTTTTCTTATGACAAAACACCCACATAGACCGAATGACATTCACATTAGACGGGCGTGGTACTAATTCCCACGTCTTATTTTTAATAAGAACATTAAATTCGTCTAACATAGCAGTTTTTCAATTCGGGTCGGACAAGGCAACTTTGGAATTTTTCGGTATAGGTGAAGGTAGTTCTGTGGATAGAAGGTTAAACTGACGTTTGGGCCTAAATATTCTGTGTATTGCACGAGTTTCAATGTTCTGAGGCTGTATAGTATTGGTAATGGGCCGAAGGGGTGTGCGGATACGATGTTGGGCAGAGATCCGGTAGTGGGCTGGTTGTGGATATTGGTAAGGAAGCAGTGGGCTCCCCCATTTGAGTCTGCCCGCCACGAGAATGGGACTGGGTCGAGACCCCCGGCGACGAGGCTGTGGTCTCCGGTCCATTCTCATTTTGTAGATGGGCCGAAAGGTGTTGGTTATGTTGTTGAAGTGGTTCCACTTGTGTTTGGTTATTAAAATAGTGGTGTAAAATGGGATGTATTTCGTTATCCAAAAATTCATATGAAGGTGAGTATGACACATGAGACTTAGCAAACGGGAATGTAGACTCATCAAAAATCACATGACGAGAGATAATTATTTTCTCATTCGTCCAATCATAACATTTATAGCCCATATGATATTGTGGGTATCCCAAAAAACACACAAGGAGTTGAGCGAGCATGTTACTTGTTAACGGTAGTGGATGGACACAAAGGATAACACAAACACTCAAACGCCCTCAAATATTGAAAAGACGGGAGACGATGATACAACATTTGTGTGGGAGCCACATTTGATAGTAATTTACTAGGAAAAATATTTAAAAAATATGTGGCCAATTGAAGTGCATGTTGCCAAAACTTTGGTGGTGTGGAAGAATGCACAAGAAGAGAACGAATCATATTGTTAATTGTTCAAATTTTTCTTTCGGCTTTTCCATTTTGTGGTGATGTATGTGGACATGAAAGGCACATTGACATCCCATTTTGGTGATAAAAATCATTAAATTGGGCATTGATAAATTTCCCCCCGTTGTCACATTGAAAACATTTAATGCTTTTGTCAAATTGGGTTTTGATAAAAACACTAAACTGTTTAAAATTGGTGTAGGTTTGTGATTTATGTCCTAAGAAAAAAGTCCACAAAAAATTCGAATAATCATCTAGGATGAGCATATAATATTTATGACCTGCAGAACTCAAAACCGGTAATGTCCACAAATCACAATGCACAAGATCAAATGACATAAAAGTATAAGAGAGTAGAGGATGCAAAATGAAGTTTAATATGTTTACCAAGCACACAAGTCTGGCAAACAAAAGAGTCCAAAAGTTTGTTACAATCAAATAAATTATTCTTCCTAATATTATTAAAAAATGAGCTCATGGGTGTCCCAGTCGACTGTGCCATAGAGAAGGAGAAATGGCAGCAAATATGAATTATTTGGTCATGCTATTTTTGGAAACAGAGGTGACTAGATATAAGTCCCCCGTGCTATTGCATCTCATAAGTGGCATCTTCGTCTGAAAATCCTTCACAGAAAAGCCAAACAGATCAAAATCCACAGAAATATTATTGTCAATGGTAAAACGTCTAACATATATCAAGTTTTAATTAGTTTTGGTGCATGTAAGACGTTTTTCAAGTATAAGGGTGGGTGTGGAAGTTATAGTTGTACCTGACCAATATCACGAATTGGAATTTCCTGCCCACTGTCGACAACAATATTTTTATTATTGCTCATAATAAAATAAGACGAGAGATTATCTTGATATGTCGTCATGTGTGATGTAGCCCCTGTGTCCATGTACCAAGACTCATCCGAAACACTTAAATTCATGTTGTTCATGGCTTGTTCAATGTTCGTGGGTGCATATCCAACCGATGACGATGCCTGAGCCGCAAACGCATATTGTGGACGAGACCGTAGAATACCGGGTTGACGATTTGAAGCAGGAGGAGACCTGGCCCACGAAGACGTCAGATATGGACATGGCGGGGCAACCTACTGTGGGGCCCAAGCTCACGGTGGGAAGCGCCCGTTGGTTTCGCTCATCGCCAAAGATTATTACATCCATCGCCTGCCGTCTTGCCATCGCTGGCCGTGGTTGGCCCCGCCCCGTTCACGTCCCTTTCCACCATTATTTTTGCCTTTATTGTTTCAGTTTGAACTCCGTTTTTTGCCATTATTTTGACGATTATTATGCCCCCCCCCCCCCGAACCAGAATTTTGGGACTTCAAATCAGTGGAAAATGAGTTAGTGGAGACGAGAGCAGTTCCGGCGGTGGTTGCCCTAGAAGATGCCTATTTTGCTTTTCGAGTTTCTTCGAGAATCAACCTCGAACGAGCCTCATAAAATGGAGGCAATGAATTACTTTGTTGAATGAACGTAGCCACTCCATCATATTGTTCATTCAACCCTGCAATCAACTGAATGACCAATTTTTTTTTGTTACGGGCGAACCAACGTTGGATAATTGGTCTGCAATCATCTTTAACTCCTGACAATAAGCAGAGATGTTGGAAAAGTCTTTCAATTTAACATTAGTAAATTGATGTTCAAGATAAACGGCTCGAGAAAGTTTGTTATCTTGAAATATATTTTGTAGACGTTTTCATGCCCGTTGAGCCGTAGAATTGGGCTCCAATATGGTGTGTAAAAGATCATTGGATATGGTGCCATAAATCCATTAAAGAACAATGGCATCCAAACGGGACCATAATTTTTTGTTTGTCACACTGGCGTCAGATGACGATTCGGAAGGTATAGTATGGTCAATCACCTCATAAGCGTGACAATGAATTTTGAATAGTTCCGCCCAAGAAGTATATTACCCTTTCTCCATTTCAAGAGTTATTGAGATAAAGTTTTTGACGTTATTAAAGGCAAGAGCATGATGAAAAGTTTGTTTTTCGGCCATAGATTCCACTAGAAACAAAAGAAGGGAGGTAGGTGGTGTTTTGGAAGAACCCTAAATTTTGGTTAGGGCTTTGTTGGAAGAGAAAAAGAGTGATTGGCGAGGATGGGAGTGGGGTATTTGTCGGCTAGATTAGTGATTAAGGTTGTTTTAGGGATTGTTTAGTTTTAGGCTTTAGGAGAATAAGCCTAAGTTGGCCGAAAAGAACAAGAAAATTAGTGAAGAATTCGGCTAAGGGAAAAAGGAGAATACGGTTTAGGGCAAATGATCTTTGATTTTTGATACCATGTAAGAATTGAATCCCTTGAGTATTTCATTCCATCCATAGAATATATATACAATTATGGTATGTAGTAATAATCTAAATTACCTAAAATATAAGATGCTAATTACTAACTAATTGATTTGTCTAATAATTAATTATAATTACATGATTTATGGTAGAGGATGATAATATAAAATTTCTCCTATAATTATCGTGTGCTAATAAAACCTACAAAAAATATATGTCATCTATTTTTCTAAATACCACTTACTGTTTCATCAATCAACGAGCAAAATAATGAATTCAACCACATGCACCTTTTAGCCAGTAACACGCTAAAAAAATAAGTAAATATCCTAAATACCTACCCTATTTCGTACTTAACTTTATAATTTAAAACTTATAAACTTTAAATTTAAAATCTAATCTCACCATCCCCTCCCTCTTTCTTGTGAAGGGGAAAGTCCGAAGGCAAACCCCACTGTATCATAGGTCCCTTGGCCAGGTGAGATATAAATTGAGGGATATGCGTGAGTGACAACCTTATAAGGGAGAGGATCAACGGGACACGAACCCAACAACAATCCTTGTAATATTTCAACAAAGACTGTCACCATACGAATTCAAACCCGCATCTAAAAACCAATGGTTAAAATCTAATCTCACCATCCCCTCCCTTTACCCCTCTCCCCACCCCCCCCACACACACTTGCTTTCCAACATCACAGTAGAATATAACCTTATCTTCTCTGCAGTACAAACCCCACCCCGTTCTCTCTCACAACTCTTCAAACCCACCCCCACCCCCACCCCATCTCCTCTTCTTCACTTCTCCACATAGATCTGAACCCCCCATTACCAAGATTCTACCATTCTTGAACACCCTTTAGCTTGTCAAACATTAAAATGTCAACTTTAGCCCCTCATTTCAGTACAATAATGGTGAACTCACTTCCATTAGAAGTACTAGAACAGATCTTTTCAGACATAACAAGTGACAAAGACAGAAACTCAATATCCTTAGTATGTAAATCTTGGTATGAAGCTGAACGTTGTTGTAGGAAAAATGTATTCATAGGAAACTGTTATGCTGTTAGTCCTTCAATATTGATCAAAAGGTTCCCAGATATTAGATCTATAAACATTAAAGGGAAACCACATTTTGCTGATTTTGATTTAGTACCTGAAGGATGGGGTGCATTTTTTTATCCTTGGGTTATTGCTATGGCTAAAGCATATCCATTTCTTGAAGAAATTAGACTTAAAAGAATGGTTGTTTGTGATGAGTCATTGGAGTTGGTTGCTAAGGCTTTTAAGAATTTTGAAGTCTTGGTTTTACAGTCTTGTGAAGGTTTTACTACTGATGGACTTGCTGCTATTGCTGCTAACTGCAGGTTTGACTAGCAATTCTTAGCTGTATTTTTCTTTAAAGATTGCCCCTTTTTAAGTAATTTAGTCCTTAATGGTGAAAAAAGTTTTAATCTTTGCATCTGGGTTTAACTGTACTTGTTTGTAGTTCAGGGGTTGAAGAAAGTTTTAATCTTTGCATCTGGGGTTAAATGTACTTGTTTGTAGTTGAGGGATTGAGGAAATTTTTAATCTTTGCATCTGGGGTTAAATGTATTTGTTTGTAGTTGAGGAAAGTTTTAATCTTTGTATCTGGGGTCTTAACTGTTTTGAGGAAATAGTAGGTTTTGGCGTAACTGGTAAAGTTGCTGCCATGTGTCTAGGAGGTCATGGGTTCAAAGCCGTGGAAACTGCCTCTTGCAAAAATGCGGGGCAAGGCTGTGCACAATAGGTATAGTATGTGCTTAGGGCACCGGGATGTCCTTTTAGTAGGTTTTGTGGAGCATTGTTGTCGGAGTACTTTAGCCCTTACTGGTGAAAAAAAAGTCTTAATCTGTGCTTCTAGGTGTAATTGTTCTTGTTTGTACTTGAGGGATTGAAGAAATAGTAGCTTTTGTTGAGTCATTGTTGTGTGAGTACTTTAACCCTTACTGGTGAAAAAAGTTTTAATCTTTGCATATGGGGGTAACTGATTTGAGGAAATAGTAGGTTTTGTAACTATTAAAGGGAAACCACATTTTTGCTTTGATTTAGTACCTGAAGGATGAGGTGCATTTTTTTATCCATGGGGTGTTGCTATGGCTAAAGCATATCCATTTCTTGAAGAAATTAGACTTAAAAGAATGGTTGTTTGTGATGAGTCATTGGAGTTGATTGCTAAGGCTTTTAAGAATTTTGAAGTCTTGGTTTTACAGTCTTGTGAAGGTTTTACTACTGATGGACTTGCTGCTAACTGCAGGTTTGACTAGCAACTTTTAGCCTTTCCTGAGTACTTTAGTCCTTAAAAGTCTTAATCTTTGCATCTAGGTCTATCCCAATTTATGTGACACTCATTTTTATTAGTTAATCCTAAAAAAATGACACCTTTCTATATTTAGTAATAATCTGACTTTAAACTTTCCATTTTACCCTTGATGAGATGATTTATAGCCACACAAATACCTGTGGCTTATTTTTATACCACAAGTTTCAAAAGTCTTTCTTTCATTCTTAAACTCCGTGCCCAGTCAACATCTTCCCATAAATTGGGACGGCATGAGTAGTTGAAAAGTTAGTTTGAATGTTTGACCGAGGAAATATCACATTAGAGTTTAATATTTTAAAATAGTTCAATGAATTTGAATTATTGAAAGTTGTAAAAGTGGAGTAGCAGTAGAATGATGTTAAACACCTTGTATGTTCGAAGATGGAAAGAGTGCCATATGAATTGGGAAATTGAAGGTGTATTTATTGTTTTATGCTTTTTTTGACTATTATCAATATAACTAACCATTTTATCATAAATCTCTTTCTTATAGATTCATGATAAGTACCTTTATATTTGGACTATTTCGTGTTTCGCGCACTGGGAATAGTAACTATTGAAGCAATATGAGTTCATTTTTCATTGAATTGATTCTCTCCCGCTCTAATCCGCCCGTTTATTGAACACCATAAGAACTACTATATATGTGTCAATCATTGAATGATGGAGCTACACCTTAAGTAGCAAAATCACCTAACTTATCATAACCCGGTAAAATTTTAACCTAACCACCCATCCCCTGAAATCCAAGATCATAGTATGTTCATAATCTTACGTGCAATACTCTCACAATTTGCCTAATCCCACCCAACCCTCCCTATCCTCCTTGACATCTAAACCATGCTTAATATTTAACCTTCTTCAGATTTGTAATCTTATGTAACACAATTTGCTGCAGGAATCTGAGGGAACTGGACTTGGGAGAAAGTGAAGTGGAAGATTTGAGTGGTCATTGGCTTAGTCATTTTCCTGATAGCTGCACATCGCTCGTGTCACTTAACATTGCTTGTTTGGCTTCTGAGGTCAGCTTTTCAGCTTTGGAACGTCTAGTTGCTCGCTCTCCTCATTTGAGAACTCTTCGGCTCAATCGTGCTGTGTCCATCGAGAAACTTCCAAAGCTACTTCGCCATGCTTCCCAGTTGGTTGAATTTGGTACCGGGTCCTACTCTGCTGACATACAGGCTGATGTTTCTGAAGTTTTCGTAAACGTATCTCAAGCTTTTTCGGGCTGCAATAAACTCAATGGCTTGAGTGGGTTTTGGGAAGCAGTGCCAGCCTACTTTCCAACTATATATCCAGTCCACTCCAAACTCACTTCTTTGAATTTAAGCTATGCGACTGTTCAAATACCCGATCTTGGCAAGCTCATCAGTGACTGTCACAATTTGCAGCGGTTATGGGTAAGGTTTGCGTGTTTTCGATAGTTGAGACGCAATACATTAACTGTGTTTTAGCCAAAATTGTCCCCAGTTTCTTATTTTTCCGGTTTTTGGCTAAAAAAAAAACGACCAAGCTCCGTCGGTTTATTTAAAAAAATTATAATTTTTCTTGGATCAAAACGACCGACCAAAAATTTTCTGGTTGATTTTTGCCTGCGTTTTTTGGTAGTTGCCATTAGTTTTTAAGTCCATTATGTTAGTTGGACCAAAGGTGCTCCACTTTAGCAAACTTAAGGGGGACTAAAGATGCTCAAGGTTATATTTGAAGGACTAAAATAGACCTACTCCCAAAGACAAGGGACAATTTTGGCTAAAAACTCAAATAAAAAGCGTAGATAAACTTCGGTTATACAGAAATAACGTAGCTAAACGATTAATGTCAAGTCAATGCTCTGAATAATTTGCTGTTCAGCCATATGGAGAATAGCTTAACATTGAAGCTTAATGTTGCATAGTTGTTATCTGGACTAAAGTTTTTTCAGTCATTTAATTCTTGACTATTGGCATGTTTATCTCTCTGAATTAGATGCTTCCATAAGTTTTTAAGTCATTTGGAATGTATGTGACTGCAGGTGCTAGATTACGTTGAAGATAGCGGTCTTGAGGAGATTGCCAACTCTTGTAAAGAACTTCAAGAGCTTAGGGTTTTTCCTTCTGATCCATTTGCTCCGGGACCGAATGTATCCTTGACAGAGCAAGGTCTTGTAGCTGTCTCAGCTGGCTGCCCTAAACTTCAGTCGGTTTTATACTTCTGCCGCCAAATGACAAATGCCGCCTTAGTTTCTATTGCAAGGAACCGACCTAACATGATCCGATTTCGTTTGTGTATTATCGAGCCTCGAACTCCCGATTACTTAACCCTTGAACCGCTCGATTCCGGTTTCGGTGCCATTGTTCAACACTGCAAGGAATTGCGACGACTCTCTCTTTCCGGCCTCCTTACGGATCATGTGTTCGAGTACATCGGGGCCCATGCTAAGAAGTTAGAGATGCTTTCCTTAGCTTTTGCCGGGGATAGCGATCTAGGCCTCCACTATGTGCTCTCTGGTTGCGAAAGCCTTCGTAAGTTGGAGATTAGAGACTGCCCCTTTGGCGACGAGGCTCTGTTGGCTAATGCTGCAAAGCTGGAGACAATGCGATCCCTTTGGATGTCTAATTGTTCGGTAAGTTTTGAAGCATGTAAGCTGCTAGCTCGAAAGTTGCCAGAGCTTAATGTTGAAGTTATAGATGAGAGGGGTCATCCGGATACGAGACCGGAAAGTTGCCCAGTTGAGAAACTTTACATATACAGGACAGTGTCGGGACGCAGGTTCGACACACCCGGTTTTGTTTGGATAATCGATGAAGATGCAGCTTTGATTCCATATAGCAACGGGAATTGCTCGGTGGCTTCTGCTTAGGGAAGACTTCAGGTATTAGTTCTATGTTAATCTTTCTCCCGCATTTATGATAAGTTAGCATCTCTTCTTTCTATTTAGACTTTTGTGAATAATGTTGATAAAAATAGTGCACTAATTGTGATTTTATTGTATATTAAAGGGGTTTTATATGGTTGAGAAGAGCATTGGAAGAAACCAAGTGAAAAACAAGTCAAAAAATTGAAGAAAAATGAGAAAACTGCTAGGATTCAACTCCGACTCATAGTTGGGTTAACTATATTGTTGACGATCGTGTACTTTTTCACTTTGAGGAATGGATTTGGACGTGATCAATTTACTTGCTTGAGCCTTGTGTAGTTACAGTGCTGGTTATGGTGGGATTGAAGCTCGCGTGCCATCGATTTTACCCTTTGTCGAGCGATTCACAGCTTTCAATTTTGTATGCTATTTATAGACATGTATCATTATGTATCAGTTTTAACTTTCTCTAGTGACTTGTTCTTCTGGTCATGTATGGTTGAACTTTAGTTGTTATTCTCATTGAAGATTAATGTGAATCAAGTCATTCATTTGAGTACATCTCAAATGCATTTCATGACCTTGCAGCATGATGCAAATGGAAACCCATTTGTTCAACTTTTAGAATGTATTTTAGTGTTTTACCATTCTTTCTTCTATATTGATAAAATTGCATTACAACTACGAAGTTAGAAGTTTTGTGAGTGAAAGTTCAGAAAAATCTTCAAAAATTGGAAACTTAGTTTTCAAATTTCAAATTTTACATTTCAAGTTTCAAGTTAAAGTTTTGAGTCAGTTTGATAAAAAAACACTTAATTGAAATAATCTCCAAATGTTGTTTCAAGGGTTCGATGAACGTCTCCGGTTATGGTGGGATTTCGACCTAAGTTGTATTATTTTTCAGCTAGTTTTTTTTATTACAAAAGCGGAATTCAAAAGAAAAAGTAGTAAGAGGGGCTTGCCTAAGTTAGTTGAATGATTCCGTCTCAATTTATCTAATGTAGTTTGACTTGACGTGAAGTTTAAGAACTAAAAGAAGATTTTTGATTTTTGTGATCTAAAATAAGCTAAAGATATTTGTATGGTTATAAATTATCTCGTTAAATATAAAATGTAAAGTTTAAAGTTTAAATTATTATCAAATACGGAAATGTGTCATTTTTTTTGGGACTGATAAAAAAAAAAATGTCATATAAATTGAAACAAAAATAATATTAATATTAACTTGAGGTCGTTGTTGAAACTTATAAAATTCAAATTCTGGATCCGATAACTTATAAGCAGTCCACAAGAAAATTTTAGGAGATGAGAATGTTAGAAAATTATTATGTGTAAGAATGACAGATTGAAAACAACATAGCATAGAATAATAGATACCTACTGGCAGAAAGTAACAAAATACTGCTACTATACTATTTGTAAGAAAAGCAAAAGCATGATCAATGTATCTGCTCACTTTGTCTGCCAAAAAAGTCTATAAAGGAAAGCAGTGATAGAAATAGTAGTTAGTTGAACAAAAATAATTTTCAAAATTCCAAACTAAATTTTCCAATCTTGTGACCATATCATGATTGTATACCTCACGTGTGACTTGGAATTGTGGATGATGTGTGTATTTTTTATTAAAAAAATTTGTATCTCTTTTATTAAGGAAAAACAGGAAGAAGACCCTCTTCTACTTCTGCAATCTAGCATTTGATGTTTCTAAACAATAATTAATCTTAAATGCTGTAGCATTTGAAATTTGATGCTCCTACGTGGTGAGAATATGGGAGCAAAAAATTTCCAAGTCTTTCTTTGTTTCTTAAATTTCGTAGCCAGCTAATTGGAGGAAGTAACTTTGTTTTTTGATGATTTTCAGATCTTTCAAAACTCAAAATTTTAGTTTTTGTTGTTATTAAAATATTTTTTACGCTAATATGATAAGTTATACTATTTTGAGTTTTGATGATTGTCAAACATCTATGAAGAACCAGATAAGGACCGGTTGCAATCGGTTCTCTTGCTTGATCGTCACTGTTGCAAAAGTTGTTGCATCAGCATCGACTAGCAAAGAATGCAAAGAAGACAACCGCAAATCACTTTGGACCAACCGATGCAATGTCTCTCTCACTTGCCCTTATATATAAACAATATGTTACAAGTGCAAACTCACCACTTGAAAACCTAAAAAGATTTTTCTCTCAAGTGTCAATCGACGGCTGCCCTCAAGACTCTCTCAAGTACAAAGCTTCAACAAACTCAAGGACATGTTCTCCATCACTGAAGATGTCTTAAGTTCTTAAGTTTGTGTCTCTGTCTTTTGATCTTTAACATGTAAACCTACTCTTCTCTTGAGAAGCTATATGTAGGTAGCTTGTTTGTTCTAAGTCTTTGAGTTGTATACTTGACTAGAGTTAGTCAAGAAGTGTCATTGCAATAGAGTCGTTGTAGAGAAGAGTGCAATAGAGTTGTTGCACTGAGATAACAATAGAGTTATTACTTCAAACTTGCAATAGAAGTAATGTAAGTGTTGAAGGATTAATAGTTTAATTTCTAGATTGCAAGAGATTGTAATCTAAATATTGCTCAGTCGTAGTGGAGTTTGGGAAATCCTACTAGGGTAGGTCGTAGTTTTTAATCTCTTGAGCAAGGAGTTTTCCACATAAACATCTTGTGTTATTTACATTATGTCTTTACTCTGTAAAACAGAAGAGAACCTGGTTCTCTACTGTATTTTGGTGGATCCATATATTTCATCAATTGGTATCAGAGTGGGTTCTTTCTAAAAGGTTAACACATAGAAATGATCACTCTTATGACTGCTCCACCGAATCTAGAGGAAGGACAGTCCACCACAAGATCACCAAAATTCAATGGAAAGTATTATGGATGGTGGAAGACAAGGATGCACGATTTCACTATGATTGAAGATTCTGGGTTGTGGGACATCATTCGTGATGGTCTTCATGTTCTAACGAACACGAATTTGGCGGGATTTCCATCAACTCCGAAGGCAAGAAAGGAGTACAATGATGCTGATAAGAAAGCTTGTGGAGAAAAAATTCAAGGCAAAGAAAATCCTATTGTGTGGAATTGGATGAGATGAATACAACCGCATCTCAGCTTGTCAAACGTCGAAAGAAATCTAGGAGGCCTTACAAACTGCTCATTAGGGAACCAACCAAGTAAAACAATCTAAAATAGACATGCTCACCACTGAGTATGAACTATTTAAAATGAAAGATGGTGAGTCCATTCAGGAAATGCATACCAGATTCACCTCCATAATCAATAAACTCCATTCTCATGTTGAAGTTATTAAAACGAAAAAACTAGTTCCTAAGCTGCTAAGTGCTCTGCCTACTTCTTGGGAAAGCAAAGTCAATACTTTCTCAGAAGCTAAGGACTTGCACACAATGAGCATTGATGAGCTTATTGAAAATCTTAAGACTTACGAGCTGAAGAAACAAAAAGATGATGCAAGAAGGGAGCCAAAGAAGGACAAGACCTTGGTTCTCAAGGCTGCCAAAAGTGACACAAGCAGTGATGAATCTGATATGACATATCTTAATCGAATATTTCAGAAGATGGTTTGAAAAAATGGCGGTGTTCCACAAAAAGAAATCTCTAGCAAGAGCTTTAAGGAAAACGACTACTGTCACAAGTGTGGAAAGGCCGACCACTTTATCAGAGAGTGTCCTCTTCACAAGCAGTACTAGTACAAAAACAACACTGAAAAGGTGATTAAGAAGAACCTGGTTTCGGAGAAAAGGTTCACAAGGAGAGATGAAGTTGACAATCTGGTGAAACAAGCTCTGGTGGCATAGGGAGATCCATCTAGTGAGTCTGAAGGTGGAGTTGATCAAGATGATGCATCCATGATGGCTGTAAAAAATAGACCTCTAGAATATGAGTCAATATTTGCACTAATGGTCAAGTTTGAGGCTGATGACAACTGTGATCAAGCCGAGGTAAATTTTCTTGACGTTTAGAAAAACTTGAAAATCTATTCTCATAGAAAATTGATGTCATGAGCAAATGTGCTAATTGATACATATCATAGCATTATCAGTGAGAAAGGCAACTTAATTGAAGAAATTGAGAGTTTAGAGCAAGAAAGGGATGATATAGTGGTCTGCATTGTAGATCCGAGGGAACATGTCATTGAAGTAACCAGAGAGAACTCTATGTTAAAAAATCAAATGAAAAAATAGTTGAATACTTTTGCAAAAGGAAAGGAAGCGACTAGTGAGACTCAGATTGAGCTTGAAAATGAGCTCAAGAAAATCAAGACGAGTCTCACTACAAAGCTAGAGAGGAACAAACAGTTACATGAGAATCTATATATGGTAAAAATTGATCTTGACAAGTCTTTTCACTGGACCTGGTCCTCTAATGTAATTACCTCCATGTTCAAGAGTAAAGGAGGAGGCAAGGATGGACTTGGTTTCCAAAAGACCAAAACTCCCTATGATCCTCACAACAAGTATACCACTACTACTGAAAATTGGTTGTGTACTCATTGTGGTCAGACTGGACATTACTAAGATTCTTGTAAAGCAAGCTCTCAGTTTGAGCAGAAAAATAAGAAGTTTATTGAAAAGAAATCCAGAACTGAGGGACATGGTGCCAACAAGAAAAGTTAGATTGCCTGCATGGACGAAAAAAGTCTAATTCATCCCTTTTATCATACAAAAGGACCCAAATTGATTTGAGTTCCTAAACTCAGTCAGTGACCTGGTCCGCAGGCTAGAGTGAGAGGAGAGAGTAAAAAATGGAACATTATTATTGAATTATCTAAGTATGTAGCGGGAGTCTCTCGCACTCAGAGCCTTTCAAGTAGGGAGTATGTCCATGAAAATGTCAAGAAAGGTTACTTTCTTGGCATGAGCGAAATTCACAAGACACTCTCCCATACGTTTTAAAGATGTGTACAATATGGATGACCTCATGAATAGTTGGTCAATCGTATCTCATATCTAAAGTTGGTCCTAATAGAAATAAGGGACAAGAGCACCAATGAGGGTAATATTGATGAGATCCATGGGCAGGACCTAACATGTCTCAGTGTTCGAATTAGTGATGTTGAACTTGAGCACAATCGACTGGGGCACACAAACTTTCTACTGCTGAACAAGTTCACCATGAAGAACCTAATGTGTAAGAAGTCAAGTCAAGTTCAAGGGGGACGAGTCGTGAGAAGCTTGTGCTAAAAGGAAGCAGTACCAGATACTCGAGGGTATGGACAACGGAACTATGAAAATCAAGCATATTGATGGACTAGGTATGCAGACATGGCTATCTCAGGACAACTCAAGTATAAGTAGAATTGCATTATTCAGAGTGCTTGCCTTCTCGCTTAAAATATGGTCTATGAACCTGGTTCTTATGACTCAGGTTAGTGGTATTTTCAATACCTATGTGTGCATTAAACTGTCTAGAATGCCTCAACATTAACTTCTTCCCACCTCTACTTTTAAATTAGTTGTTAATGGTCATGTCGTGTATGAGATATTATGAGAAACAATGAGTCTTTCTTTATTTTCTTTTCTTCTTCCTTCACCAATCACAACCGGTTCCTTCACCTACCTTGTGCACCAAACCCCTCTTTCTCAGTTCTTCCAAACTCCAACAACAAAACTTTCATATTCACTCTCTCTCTCAAACCAAACGACTACCAAACTCTCATACTTTCCAAGCCCTTTTTTCGATAAAAAAAATATCGCAATCTTCTCCACCCAACTCACCAAAATCATTCACCACTGCGTCCTCTCCAAAATCCCTAAATTCGCCTGAACAATACCCCAATTCTTCATCCCTAACATTATCTCTTTCGTCTCCAACATCACTAGTTCATATCACTTCACCTAGTTCTCTGTGCATTCCGGAGGACCAAACACCCAAGAAAATCTTGCTTG
Source organism: Anisodus acutangulus (assembly GCA_029783415.1). Classification (NCBI taxonomy): domain Eukaryota; kingdom Viridiplantae; phylum Streptophyta; class Magnoliopsida; order Solanales; family Solanaceae; genus Anisodus; species Anisodus acutangulus. Next base: position 47,095,868 of record CM056506.1, on the reverse strand, counting down.
AGACAACCTCTATCACTCATAAGGGACAACCCTCAATTATAAACATCACACAGTCAGAAGCTTTGCTCGGAACATGGGATAAACCTAAGGAATTAGTATATGATTATCTTGAGCCAAACTCCTCCGATGCTGCTGAGGATCAAAAGAAAGATGATGATTCGGCTAAGGAATCATGTAATACTACTTCTGTTGTTGATATAACTCTTATTGATTCAGACAAAGGACACTCTGAGTCCTATGTAGATAATTTATTTGATGGTAGTTTGGATGAGGGATAAAAAGGAAGGGGGAACATTTTGGAAAGTGAGGCTGGAGAGACCATATCAGGATTTGTAGACTCCTTGGATAGATTAAGCAGCAAAGAAACTGATAAGGGAACTGGTACCCTCACTCAAGGGGAATCTATGACTTCACTTAAAGAAGGAACTAGTTTGTCAACCCAGGGAGCGTCTCACACTCCTAAGTTCAAGACTGCTCCTTTCTAGATGGGACACCAGGTTCCTCGAAGGCAATGATGGATATCACACCTCAATCTGTAACCACTATCACCGTACCCTAGAGAGAGCTCTCTCCTGAAGGTGAAATCGGTGCTGCCAGCCTTTCTCAGCTGGTCGATATTGATGATGAATTGGTTTTGAGTGTTGTGTTCAAAAGAAAGCCTAAGACATCCTTTAAGGCTCTTTTGAGTGAAAATGAGAGAAAACATATTGCATACAAAGCACCAACCACTTGACTAAGGAAGAAAGCCCAACTAGAATCTACGTAAAAAGCTAACAAAGACAAAAGATCAACAAGGAAACAGACACGACTGGTAAAAAGATTATTAGTTGATGAGGAGAAGTGTCACCTGATAACGTGGTGACTGTTGAAAATGAAGAAAGTGTGGTGGAGGAATCATCTCTTGTAAGAAATAATTCCAAAAAGAAGAACATTATGAAGGAAAATTTGCTGAGGGTAGTGACCCAGATGATAAAACTGGAGAGTCTCAGAGGAAGAAAAATGAGGTCCGCTCTCTAAGAAAGAGGAAGGGAGCTGTAGAAGAGGAACCTGGTTGGACATACACTAAAACAATCTTTTCTCTTTAAGAGTTGGTGCAAGAAGGCCTCCGGACAAAGGCATTAATACTAAGAGAGGAAAACAAGAAACCTCCCAAAATTTGTGTTGTACTGTATTAGTGGAGGCGGTAGAAGCCTATATATAAATATAATATAACGCGATATAAAGAGAAAAAATGGTCATGGTTTAAACTAGATTGTCCCAGTTGGAGTTATGACTATAGCAGCAACCTATCTCATATTAGAGAGAAGTGTACTACCCTCGATCAAAGAAACAAAAGAAAGAGCTAACTAAGTGGGAGATAAAAGAGATCCTCAAATCTATAAAAGTGCTGCGTGGGAGAGTTTGTGATCATGAGATTATAGAAATATGTGGTATGAAGGAACTGTTGGAAATAATTGAGTTTCAGAAGTGGAATCATCTCCTTGCTCCTCTAGTTCCCAGTGTGTTTGAAGAAGTTGCAAGTTTCTATGAGAACTTGATTGCTACTAAATATGATACTCTAATAGAAGTATTGTAAGAGTTGAGGGATTAATAGTTTAATTCCTAGGTTGCAAGAGGTTGTAATCTAAACATTGCTCAGTCATAATGGAGTTTGGCAAATCCTACTAGGGTAGGTCGTGATTTTTAATCCCTTGAGCAAAGAGTTTTCCATGTAAACATTTTGCGTTATTTACATTCTGTCTTTACTCTGCAGAACAGAAGAGACCTGGTTCTCTACTGTGTTTTGGTGGATCCATATATTTCATCATAATACCACCGAGGCAGAGTACTTGCGTGGACTTCTATTAATAATAAAAACCCTCAGAGAAGAAAGTACAAGTAGGGAGAGTTAGACCTTACCTTAGTAATTCTAGTGAGGGATAAACCCTTCCTTAACAAGCATGTAAAAAGTACGGACCATTCCCGAAAAATCAACTTTGTTATAATCATCACAATGTTTATAATATATTTTATGATGATATTACCAATGATAATGGAAAAATAACGGTGTGAAATTTGAAAGAAAGAAAGTGGAGTAGGTATACTCACACTAGTTCCTTGTACATGTGCTATTGTTTGAAATAAGAAATGGCCCTATCAAATCATGTTGCTTCAAAGTAACTTGATGACATTGCTCTATGTTTTGCAGATCAATATATCAAGCCCACCTTTAGTTGCACATGGTCATTGCCACAACCTGTTGATCTTGTGGAAGTGGCTCTTGGAGCAATATCAAATTTCTTAGAGTCGATATACCTACATGTCTTGCTTTTACTGTTATATTGGGAGTTACTCCACATATTGCTCGACTTAAAACGGATATTGGATTCCTCTTGGATGAGCAGATGCTCTGGTGATATGTCCGCTGCTCTAGCCACACTTGAATAATTCCGAGCAACAGATTCGTCATCCCCATCTGAAGCTTCCTGCATTAGATTTTTAACAGCTATTTCAAAGCTATCGTCTATCGGAACAAGAGTAGCAGCCTGTGCAGCTAAGTTATCTCCTCATATAGAGCTAATCTGCAACAGCAACTATATTCTAACATATCTTTTTCTTCTGTTATGTTAAAGTGAATCCACATTGTCAAATTTGTACTTCAAAAGTACTAAAGAATTAACCATATATAACATAAGAACTCCTACATGATTAGTCCACATTATGAAACTGAAGATACATTTATAGCAAAGGAAATAGGAGAAACTGGGAAAAAAAAAGTTTAAGATGATCAAAGTTACTAAGCAATAGTATACTTAGACAAACCTAAGGCAACACTTCCAAACCAGCACAGATAACAAACTTGGAAACAACATAACAAAGGCCAGATAGCATTTATCGGAACACTAACCATATGGAACAGAAAAAGGAAGGAGATATGCTTCAATTGCTTTGTACATTTCCAAGACTTTGAAATCGCCCTCCGTGTAGTATGTGCTTGTCATCTGGTGATTTCTTAAACTTCACCTCATTATGTTATTTTTTCTAGTTTATCTACCAAAGCTCATAAATCCTATACTTAGTGGACTTAGAGTTTCCCACCTGCAGAAAAGAAGCCACCACCTGCAGAAAAGAAGCCACGGTTAGAAGATATTAGTGATGAAAATGAGAGTATCCAAAATTGAAAAATAATTACTCCACTAGGTAATAACACTTACTGTTGCACATGAGGCCAAATGTTTTTACAGCAGCAACTATTGGAACATCTTGATCATGGCTGATTCTTGGTGCGCGTGAATTCCACCAGCGTGCATCACAATAAGGACTCTTTGCACGCAAAGATCCAACTTCTTGTTGGATTGAAATCTCTCGATAACTTCATTACCTAAAGAGTTTTCACATGTTTGTGAAGATGGTATTTCTTGCAAGATTTACAAAAACTTGAAAAAACTGAGATATAGGATAATTTTCATAATCGTACAGAGGTTGCCAACCTTTTTGTTTCACTTCCTTCTTGCCCATCATAGCAGAGACTCAGTACTATATATGAAAGTATATTTATGTCCTAGAGACAATCTGTATTAGGACAAATGTACTTTATACACATTCATATTATTATTAATGGAGATTAATATTTTGGCATTTGCAATTATTGAATTATTATTTGATTGTTTGTAATTATTCATTAATGTGCATCCCTTGAGCTTACGTTGTCATTAATAGAGTGAGATATTTTATGATAGAGCGTAACTCTTAAAATAGCCTCGACTAATGATCATCGAGAATGGGATATCGATGATATGTGATAAGTCGACATGTGGTCTGCATCACATCCTTAGAGGATGTAGTATGTCTCACCTGCTACGAGTAATGGTTACTCGTGATGGACACATGGATACTTTAGAAGTATTGGTATACCCTGCTGATATACTGTTATACTTGTCTAACATATGATCAGCGAGTGAGAGATAAAAGTCCTTAGACTTGAGGTAAATACGCGCCTTATCTACAAAGTAATGTACTTTGATCCCGTCCTAAGCTCAAATGCCTTGTAGGTTGAGATATGGCTTGTATTGGGTACATTACGATGTGGATTGAAGGTGATAGTTGAGCCAAGATTACGATTCATTCCTCGAATGTATGTTCGAGAGAACACTCGGATTCTCAGTGATATTAGGTTGACTAAGTCGTTGGCCAACGCAATAGACATATTTAGAATATGGTTTAGTCGTCGACTAATATAGATGAGATACAATGATTAAGTCATTTGGATAGACACTTGACAAATCCTAAGCTTGATCGGGTGTGTCGTGAATGAAAGGATTTTATCTTACCACATAAAGGTTAAGTTTACTGGATTCACATAACCGTACTTCACATATTGAGTTCGTCTTCCGGCGCCGTCTAGGAGTTCCGCGTAGACCTTAATTTGATTAATGTCAATATGAGAAGGCCTGTAGGGTCACACTATGTCGATTGTCCGTTTCGATCTAAGGATGTAATTAAAATGTTCGATTTGGAATCGAGACATTTAAATGAATAATGATTATGTTAATTAAGTTAAAATTGGATTTTGGATTTAATTAAGAATGCACGGAAATTAAATCGAGACAGTGCAAGTGCACGTCGAGCGCCGTTGCGCCCATACCCTAGGGCCACGGCACAGTGCAGAAATTCATCAAGCGCCGCGACGCCCATACCCTAGGGCTGCGGCGCCTCTGCGTCGATTTTGGGCCAGGCTCAAGGTAAAACCCTAATCCGATTTTTTGACCTAATTTTCAACTATAAATAGAGGCATTCACTTTCATTATTCTACACTAATTTTCAGAATAACATTCTACGCCTTAGAGACTAAGAATAAAATACCCTCTCGAACCTCTGCCGGATTTCCTAGCTTTCTGAAGGAGGAGTACATTGAAGCTTGGAGCTTGCAATTGAAAGGGCAACCGCGTGTGCACCTTATAGTAGATAAAGATTCCAGATACTATAACTTGTAAGTTTATGCTTTATGTTACAAGTTTAATTGTTGTATAACCATACCAGAAATGTTGTATAACGGTATAATATTTCGGTTGGGGTCATGTTATGAAGAGTACTAGTAGGTAAAATATTAAGGACATATTATACCATTTTGACTGCATAGACCCAAAAAGAGGGGGGTAGAGAGGCATGAAACAGGAAAGTACATACCATGTTATTAATGGTGCGAATGATTCGTTCAACTTTGCCATTCTTAGGGGAGGTGTGAGGAGATGAAAACCAAAAAACCATGCCATTATTTTTGCAAAATTTTTGAAACGTGGAATTATTAAATTCACGGCCATTATCACATTGAAAAGATTTGATGGCTTTTTCAAATTGCGTTTTAATAAAATTGTGAAATTCAAGAAATTTGGCAAACACTTCTGACTTGAACTTTAATGGGTAAATCCAAATAAAGTGAGAATAATCATCTAATAAGACGAGATAATATTTATGACCAAGAGAGATGGTAACGGGAGACATCCATAAATCAACATGAACAATCTCGAAAGGAGCAAATGTAACACTAAGAAATGATTTAAACGGAAGGCGAACATGTTTGCCTAACTGACAAGAAACACAATTTTGGGCAAGTTTTCCATTATTATAACGAATAAAATTATTACTTCAAAGAAAATTAAAGACAGGAGCTCCTGGTTGTCCAAGCCTATTGTGCCAAGTCGACGGAGATATAGCAGCAAGGGAGGTGTGGGAGCGGGAACTGGTAGCGGAGGTGGATGGGAAATGATAGAGATCTCCCGTGCTATTGCATCTCGTAAGAGGTGTCCCCGTATGAAGATCCTTCAGAGTAAAACCAAAAGGGTCAAAGTCAATAGAGATAAAATGATTACGAGTAAATTTCCGGACATATATTAGGTTCTTAGTAATGTTGGAAGCATAGAGGACGTTATTTAGAGAAAAATATGGGTGTGGCGGTTGAGTGTAGGTTGTACCATAGCCCTGAATTGGAATGCAATGTCCATTACCAACAGTAATATAATGAGGATACTTTAACTGAAACAGTTTAGAAAGATTACCTACCGAGCGGGTGAGGTGAGATGTGGCACTCGTGTCCATGTACTAATTTTCATCAGGCTGCTGCACGTTTAAAGTACCGAAAGCCTGGCCCAAATCAGATTGGGCCAGATCGTGGTTCTGCTAGGTTGGACTGGCGGCATATATGTGGGCCTGTTGGGCATTCGGTATTTGCTGTTTTGGGCCTGTTTCCTGGCCCAAAATGCTAGGTGGCCAGGCCTGCGGGTACTGTGCAACGGCTGCAAGAAGTGGGCCGTAGGCTGAGGCCCAATTTCCTGAATTTGACCAGGGATATGGGCCAGGCCATGGACACTGCTGCTGGGCCTTGCCTCTGCCATGACCCTTGTCACTTTTACCATTACCGCGACCTTTGCCGCCCCTGCCTCTACCGCGGCTGTCATGAGACTGGTGGTAGTCCGGCGGTGGTGGCCGCTTTTGTGACTAGATTCTCAACCGCTAATGCTTTTTGATTGTTGGCGTCCTGCTTGGCACGTTGGGTTTCCTCCAGAAGTAATTGTGACCGTGCTCTGTTGAAACTTGTTAGTGGGTTGGCTTGTTGAATCATAGTAGCTAGCATATCATATTCTCCTTTCGATAAGCTAGCAACAAGTTATATGACCATCTTTGTTTCGGATACGGGTATCCCCACGTTGGATAATTGGTATGCAACTAGTTTCAACTGTTTACAATATTCGGACATGTTGGAAAAATTCTCGAGACGTGTATTATTTAACTGTTCCTCCAAATACACAATCCGAGTATTTTTGTTGTCCTGAAATATTTCTTCCAATCGTACCCATAATTCATGAGCCGAGGCACCTATTTTCATAATTGTATGAAGCAAATCTTTGGAGATGATGCCGTAAATCCACTTTTTAACTATAGAGTCAAGACGACGCCAAGTAGAGTCTCCAATGTCAATGGGACAGGAAAGAGAGTCGTCAATGTGGTCAAGCACGTTATACGCGATGGCGTGAATACGAAAAATTTCGACCCACGAGGAGTATTGACCGTCTTCTTGATCAAGAATGATGGGAATGAAATTCTTGATATTTGTAACGGCAAATGCCGGATGGAAAGAAGATGGGGAGGTGGGAGTTTTAGGACTAGGAGGAGTAGGCATGGTAGCCACAAGAATTGGACACAAAACATGAAATAAGACAAAAAATTAATCAAAGCCGATTGCCCGAGGGGGAAGGGGGGTGGCCGACGACTTTGGGTAGAAGAAAGTAGGGTTTAGGTGTTTTAGGGTTTGATTCTTGATACCATGTAAGATTGTATTAATCTCCCTTGGGGAGTCTTTTTCATTAATACAAACACATATAGTGTGTACAATGCGGAATTTTAATACAATAAAGATCTTATATCTATCATAATTATACAAACACTAAATATTATAAAATATATGGATTATATTTTTAATATATGTTAATACCTTCCTTGCTATGACTCCCTCGATCAGATCATCCATCAAAGGAAGCCCTTTACAATTTTGGGCTATTTCTTTTCCAACATCCAATAGTTCATCAGGGCAACATTCATTTCCAAATACCCTTTTTTCTAATAATTCCCAACTTTCTTTTATTCTTAGCAATCGAAGGTTAAGAGTATCACTATGGCGTTTTCCATGCAAAGCCACTTTCTTTTCTGGAGTCGTCAAAATAACTCTACTTCCTTTCTACTTCAGGAAAAGGTCTTGTTAACTCATCCCATGTGTTAGTATCCCCCAAGTAATCTAAGACTATAAGGTACCTCTTCCCAAACAGATGTTTCCGTAGCTTATCAGCAACATCACAAATCGCATCCGAGCCAGTAACTTGATTAAAGATTTTCTCCAACAACTTCTTCTTGTCACATTCTTGGTCGACTGTGCACCATGCACGAATGTCAAAATGACAAGAAACTGATTTTTCATTGTATACTTTAGTACGCCAAAGTAGTTTTACCTGAACCCGGCATACCAGTGATCGAAATGACATCTAGATTTGCCGGTCCACTAGTATCCAGTTTGTCTCCTCCTCAAAACCTACAATTATTTTACTAACTGTCAATGACTTGCTCTCAACTGGCTTCTTGGGAGAGTTATGAGGCCCCTGGGCTTGGGAATCTTCTCATGTAAATTGGAGACCTCTTCTTTGATAAGCTTAATCTTCTCTATGGCAATGGGAAGTGAGAAAATAAGATGTAAGAGACCATTATCTCTGACAATAATTGAATCAATGTCCTCTTTTGCCTCATATGCCACATCTAGAACACGTTTCCAGAGATCTTTATATAAATCTTGTTCAACATTCACGAAGAAAGATATAACAAATTCTAGGTCTTCTTTCACCAGTCCAATTTCTTCTTTTATCAAAGCAACTGAATAAGCATTGGAATCTAGCAAGTCATTTAAGTGTCTTTGTAGCAAATGCATGAAGAGCGGCGCGTCACTCGTGGGGAAGCAACATTGAGATGAGGCAGGGGCTTTAAAGTAAACATGTTTGAGATATTCCTTGATGAGTTCAATATTTTCCAGCAAGTCTAGACTTGCATGATTTGTTTCATCGGTACTCTCTTTAATTCTTGATCTCTCTTCTAAGTCGCGAACAACAGTTGAAACCCTGGTGGTAAGTGCCCCAACACAAATAATTTGTCGTGATGAATAAAGTCCTTGGGCATATTGTAAGATTCTAATAATTTTCCTTGGGGAGTATTCTCATTATTACAAAATATATATACTGTGTACAAGAGAGGAATCCTAATTCGGTAAGAATCCTAATATACCATAAATATATATGAATAATAATTACACAATATATGACGAATATTTAGAGAATATTCATTAATACACCCCCTCAGTCTAAGCGGGAGGAGGTCGGACACTGAGGCTGGATCTGAAGTTAAGAAATAATTGTCTGTGAAGTCCTTTTGTGAATATATCTGCATACTGGTATGAAGAAGGTACATGGAAGACTCGAACTTGACCCAGTGCAACCTTTTCACGAACAAAATGAATATCCATCTCAATGTGTTTCGTTCGCTGATGTTGAACTGGGTTGTGAGAGAGATATATGACAGATATGTTATCACAGTATACAATGGACGACTGATGCAAGGGACACTGGAGCTCCAAAATTAGATTTCGGAGCCAACAAATCTCAGCAACAGCATTGGCGACGCCTCTATATTCTGCTTCGACACCCGAGCGGGATAAGATGGCTTGTCTCTTGGCAGACCATGAAATAAGGTTATCCCCTAAAAATACACATAGCCGGAAGTGGAGCGTCGCGTGTTCGGACACCCTGCCCAATCTGCGTCCGTATAAGATAGTAACATGGTAGGTGCAGAAGGGTATAAGTGTAATCCATAATCAAGAGTGCCCTTAATGTACCTAATGATACGCTTAAGAGCAGTGAAGTGAGACTCCCTGAGGGCATGCATAAACAAGCATACATGCTGAACCGCATAGGCAATATCAGGCCTGGTGAAAGTAAGATACTGTAATGCACCTGCAAGGCTCCTATATAGAGTAGGATCAGAAATCGGAGCACCATCCATAACACTAAGCTTAGATTTAGAATCCACTGGAGTAGGCATGATTTTGCAATTAGCCATCTTGGCCCTGTACACTATCTCCTCTGTATACTTGCGCTGACTCAAGAACATGTGATATTTGGATCTGGTCACTGATATACCCAAGAAGTAACTCAACTTGCCCAAGTCAGTCATAGTAAATTCAGCGCTAAGCAATGCAATAATCTCATTCTTCAACCCATCAGATGAAGCAGTGAGAACAATATCATCCACATACAATAGTAAGTAAGCTGTGCTAGTGCCTCGGTGAAAAATAAACAGAAAGTTATCACACCTGCTGCATACGAACCCAATATGCAAAATATACCTAGCAAGTCGATTATACCATACTCGGGGTACTTGTTTCAAAACATACAATGACTTGCGGAGACGACAAACATGATGAGGTGCCGCAGGATGAACAAAACCAGTTGGCTGGTGCATGTAGACAGTTTATTTCAAGTCCCCATGTAAAAATACATTTTTCACATCAAGCTGATGTATCGGCCAGTGCTTACCCATGACTATACTCAGGACTGTGTGGATGGTAGACGGTTTTACAACCGGGCTGAATATCTCTCCACAATCAATACCCTCATGCTGATTTGTGCCATTAGCCACAAGTCGTGCCTTATACCTCTCTAATTCTCCACTCTATCTGAATTTGTGACGAAAAAGCCACATGCAACAGATCACATTCACCCCTTCCGATTTGGGTACCAAATCCCACGTGTGTTGTTTCATTAAAATATTAAATTTCTCACACATCGCGGCATTCCAATTAGGGTCCAGTTTGGCTAATTTGGGGTTTTTAATTGGGGAAACTGTTTGGACGGACAGGTTAAACTGGTTTTGGGTTTAAAAATCTCATGCTTGACACGAGTTTCCATTTGGTGGGTGGGAGCAGCGGGTGGGTTGGTCATCTGATTGTTGACTGGTTTCGGTAGCTGGGGTTGCGGGATGGGTATGGGTGTTGAGGTGTCGGAATAGTGTGTCGGGGCTGGTGACTGAACTGGGTATTGTGGGTCTGGTGTGGTCGATAGTGGTGGGTTGGTGTCAAGAATGTTGGAATATTTGATTTGTGACGGAGATAAATCCGATGGGTGATGTGGTCGGAGGCCGGTGCTCTGCTGGTGGTGGTCTTGTGGTGAGCCAATGGTGGTGTGTCGGTGACCGGGGTTAGGGGAAACTAATGGAGAGAGGGAAGGGGACATCGCCGGTGGACATGCCACCGGTGGACTGACGGCTGAGGTGGAAACAAGTGGCAGAGGGTTGTTTCCAGCGGTGGGTTGAGTGATTTGACTGAGAATGACAGGTGAAACGGCAGGCTCGTCAAAAAAGGAGTAGTCCGGTTTTCGGAATTTTTGCAGATTCAAAAATGGGAATGTGATCTCGTCGAATGTGACATGACGAGAGATGTGTATTTGACGAGTGGATAGGTCAAAGCACAAATATCCCCTATGATTAGGCGGGAAACCTACTAAGACACACGGAGTGGTTCGGGGTGCTAGTTTGTAAGGGGAGGTGGAGGCAAGATTGTGATAGCACAGACAACCGAATATCCTTAGGTGGTCGTAGGAGGGAATCATGCGGTATAAATTTTGGTTGGAGTCATGTTGTGAAGGGTACTAGTGGATAGAATATTTAGAATATATTCGGACATTTTGACGGCATAGACCCAGAAAGACGGAGGAAGAGAGGTATTAGAGTACGAACCATGTTATTAATGGTGCGGATGATGCGTTCAGCCTTACCATTTTGAGGTGAGGTGTGCGAGCAGGAGAAACAAAAAACCATGCCATTGTTACTACAAAATCGGTGAAACGTAGAATTATTGAATTCACGACTATTATCGCACTGAGGTGTGCAGGCAGGAGAAACAAAAAACCATGCCATTATAAAACTAACAGATTTATTAAATGTTTGATTGTTTGTCAATTCTCTTTCTTTTTGGATTGTTACCAAATTTATTTGTGGCTACACGTCTTTTTTTATAAGCATTTCAGTAACTTATTTATAACAATTGTTATTGCTATTCCTATAATGGGATTATGATCAATTAAAGTATATATAGATCACTGTATTGAAACTGTCAGTTTGGTTTCTTTACGCTATTATCCTAATGGTTTCTAACTTGAACATTTTTTTTGATAAGTTTTCATTATTTAAATTTATCAAAGTTTGAATTAGTGGTTATTAAAAAATATTATGTTCATTTCCTGAAGTAAATGCAACAAATTATAAATACAGATTTATTTCCTCTAGTGAATGTGATAATGTTAAGTAAATATAGATGTTTTCTTAGTTGTGAAAATATCATGTCTCAGCTTCAGAAGAGATAGAATAATTGAGAAGAAATATTTTGAATATTATTATTTACTCTTGAAGCAGTAAAATTTTGAAATTTACTCATAAAGTAATAAAACTTTGGATTTTACTCCTGAAGTAGTAAAACTTTGAATATACTCCCGAAGTGGTGAACCTTTGAATTTTATTGTCGAAGTAGTAAAATTGTAAAATTTACTCCAGAAGTAGTAGAATTGTGAGATTTACTCCCGAAGTAGGAGAACTTTAAAATTTACTCTCGAAGTGGTAAAACTTTGAACTTTACTCGCGAAGTGGTAAAACTTTAAACTTTACTCTTGAATGCTGTAAAGCTTTGAACTTTACTCCCGAATAAGTTTAACTTTAAAATTTACTCCTGAAGTAGTAAGACATTGAAAAGTGTCTAAGAAATAGTTGACAGTACAAATTAATGATCAAGATCTCCAGAAGAGCTTAATTATTTGGCTACAAGGATCACGACACCATCAATATTCAAATAATATTTGATTATTAAAAATAGATTGACACTCGAAGAGCTTATACTATCATGTCATTCGTTCTACATTGTAATATACGAAGTTGTTATGATCGAAACACATGTTGTAGTAAATCCGAAGATTACTAAAGTAAATGACTATCATATTAAAACTATAAATGATGGGAGCATTAAATATCTCCAAAATTATTGTGGGTAAGAAATATGTATGTGAAAAGTTATGTGCATTATTGTTCAAATTGTACTACAAATATAAGTATGATGAAATCACATGCCTCAGTAAACCAGAAGTTTATTGGTACAAAAAAAGACAATTCATGTCATTGTAAATCAGAAGTTTACTAAAACAAATAACACATGGCGTGGTAAACTTGAAATTTACTAGTATAAATAATTTAGTCGTCGTCATGAGCGATTTGACCATCCCGATTCAAATATGATGTGCAGATTGAGTATTTGACATATATTGAAGAACTAAAAGATTCTTCAAGAATTTATGTTTGTTGTTTGTTCTCATGATAAGTTGATTATACTGGCTAATGTTGGGATTGAATTCCCTAAATTCTAAAAAAATATAAAAGGTGAATATGGGCCCGTTCACCTATTATGTGATGTCTTAAATAGATGCATCGATAAGAAGGTCACATGTGCGTTCATTGTCAACCCGCAGTTTGACATATGCAAAGTTACTTGCTCAAAATAATTGAGTTGAGAGCACAATTTTTAGATTATGTAAATCAAGATAATTCATCTTGTTAATGCTAATTTATATTCAAGCTGGTTTAGCGTTGAATGCCTTCGATAAATAGATAAACCATTACGAATAAGAACAAAGCTTCACGTGTTGATCTGAAATATGATACATTGCATACAATAATACTTATATACTTTAGACCAATAAATTATGATAAATTTTCCTCTCACAATTGGTTCAGGGTTAGGAATCAAATATTTCCATCTAACAGTTTTTATAAGTGGTATATGATTAATTAATCTACCATGATGCACAAAGATGGATTCTCCCCAAAAAATGAAATATATGCTAGTTTTTCTAACATAAGGGGGAGGAATAAGGAGTTATGAAGCATGTTGTAAATTATCATTAGAATGATCCTCATTCAAAGATAAGACTTTGAGTATTTTAGGTGCATAAAGGTTGCAGAGGTTAGTGGGGCTATTTGTAAAATGAGGAAAGGAAGAGCGACCAGGCCAAATGAGATCCCGGTGGACTTTTGGAAGAACGCAGGGGAGAGAGGTACGAAGTGGCTGACTGTATTATTTAACATCATATTTAGGATGGCTAGGATGACAAAGAAATGAAGGTGGAGTACAATTATCCCATTGTATAAGAATAAAGACCATATTTAAAATTGCAATAACTATAGGGGTATCAAACTGCTAAGCCAAACTACGAAAGTTTGAGAGAGGGTAGTCGAGATGAGGATGAGGAGGAATGTGTTGATATCTGAAACTAGTTTGGATTCATGTCGGGACACTCTACCACAGAATCTATTCATCTCATCAGGAGATTGACGGAGCAGTATAGGGACAAAAAAAGAGACCTTCACATGGTGTTCATTGATTTAGAAAGTGCATATGATAAATTCCCTAGGGAGGTCCTTTGGAGATGTTTGGAGTCTTGAGGTGTGCATGTGGCCTACATCAGGGCGATTAAGGACATGTACGAGGGTGACAAGACCCGAGTTTGGACATTAAGAGGTGATTCTAAACACTTTTCGATCATGATGGGGTTACATCAGGAATCAACCATTATCCCATTTCTATTTACCTTAGTTATAGATGAATTGACACGGCATATTCAAGCGGAGGTGCCATGGTGTATGTTATTGGCAGAAAATATGGTTCTGATCTATGTTGTTTGGACTCTTTCAAATTGTCAATGGGTGCATGTCGGATACTCCAAAAGTAGTGTATATTTGGAGAATCCGACACGAGTGCGACATCGAAAGTGAAGAGTCCACACAACTTAGGTTTTGATTGACGAGATGCGCAGTGGGGTTAACGATATGTTAGAAGTTTGGAGATTGACTTCAGAGTCTAAAGGTTTTAGATTAAGAGGGACTAAGACGGAGTATACAGAGTGCAAGTTTAGTGACGTGTCACATGAGAAAACATATGTGGAAGTGAAGATTGAGGCACAAACTATACCTAAAAAAGGAAGCTTCAAGTATCTTGGGTCCATAATACAAAGAGACAGGGAGATTGACGATAATGTCGCACACCGTATTGGAGTAGGGTGGAGGAAATGGAGGCTCACCTCCGGGGTGCTTTATGATAAAAAGTTTCTGCCTAGGCTGAAAGGTAAGTTCTATAGAGTGGTGGTTAGACCAGTGTTGTTGTATGGGGCAGAATGCTGGTCAGTTAAGACCATCCACGTGTAAAAGATGCATGCAGTAGAGTTGAGGATGCTCAGATGGATGTGTGGTCATACTAGAAGAGACATGATTAGAAATACAGTTATACGGGACAAGGTCGGAGTGACCTCGGTGGCAGACAAAATGAGAGAAGAAAGACTGAGGTGGTTCAGACATGTGAAGAGGAGGTGTGAGAGACTGTCGATAGTAGGAGCTAAGAGAGGTAGAGGTAGGCCAAAAAGAACTGGGGAGAGGTGATTAGACAAGACATGGCACTACTCCAGCTGACTAAGGACATGTCACTACTCCAGCTGACTAAGGACATGGCCCTAGATAGGAAAATTTGGAGGTCGAGGATTAGGATAGAAGGTTAGTATGTAGTTGAGTTTTTTCGCATCGTGTGTGAGAGGTGTAAGGGGCTAGCCTCTCCATCTCCTCTTCTCATTTTCTTTGTAGTATTATTTAAGTTTCGCGTAGATCCATACTCTTTTGTGTGTATTCCTATGTGTTTCTTTATTTGTTTTGTTATTGTGATATCTTTTTGTCTTATTTTTCTTGAATTTCTGCATTGACTATGTTCTTTTGAGCCGATGGTCTACTGGAAACAACCTCTCTACCCCACAAAAAGTAGAGGTAAGGTATGTGTACATTTACCCTCCCTAGACCCCACTGTGCGAGACTACACTTGGTATGTTGTTGTAATTCGATTGAATTCTTCTGCTAATTAGTTATCAAAGACTTAATAATTTGTTCTCAATATTATAAAATATAAATTAATTTTTGTTAATTCAAATTATTAATATAAAAAATTTTAAACATTAACTATAATTATAACTTTATCCATTAAAAAAGTTATCTCAAATAGTTAAAAATCATTAGTATTGTTATGAAATACATATCCTTTGTATGGATGTCCATACACATTCATTAACCTTTTGTATGTTACATGTACCTATTAATTTGGGCACGTAATATTTGTAACCTCCATTGGGTAGTTTCATCCTATAAATTGGGATGTTATTCACCTTTGAAGGATGACTAATATACACTTGAAATAAGAAAAAAGTCTCCTCCTCGTCTCTACTTATTTGTCTACATCTCTTGTCCTATATTGCTATTGCTATCATTTTATAACACGTTATTAGCACGAGACTCTACCGACTCAAGAAATTTTAAGAGGCTAAGGTACTATTTTTATTCTCTCTATTTTATGGCTAACCTTACAAAACTTGAGTTCGTTGCCCTCGATATTTTGGGCAAGAACTACCTATCATGGGTGCTAGATGCTGAAATACATTTGGATGCTATGTGTCTTGGAGACACTATTAAATAAAATAATGAAGCATCCAACCAAGAAAACGCCAAGGCTATGATATTCATACGCCATCACCTTGATGAGGCCCTGAAGATGGAATATCTTACTATTAAAGATCCGCTCGTTTTATGGAAAGACATGAAAGAAGGGTATGACCACCTGAAGATGGTCTTCCTCCCAAAAACACGATACGAATGGATCAATCTAAGGCTACAAGATTTCAAGTCAGTTATGAAGTACAATTCTGAGATGTTCATAATTACTTTTATATTGACACTATGTGGAGAAAATATTAGTGATTCTAATATGCTGAAAAAGACGTTCTCCACCTTTCATGCCTCGAATGTGCTCCTATAGCAGCAATATCGAGAGAAAGGTTTCACAAAGTATTGTGATTTGATTGCTCACCTTCTAGTGGCTGAACAAAATAACGATTTGCTGATGAAAAGTCATGAGAATCGACCTACTGGCGTTGCACCACTCCCCGAAGTGAATGAGGTGTACGCCCACTACTTTAGGCGTGGAAAACGATGTGGCCCTAGGTGTGGTCATGGCTGTGGTCGTGATAATGGTCAAGGAAGAAATACTTTCCTTAGTGTTAATCATTCGTCAAAGAAAAATCACTACCAGAAGGGAAAAAAGAAGGATGAGAGGCATGAAGTGCCAGAAGCACGTAGCTCAGAAAATAAATGCTATCGATGTGGTGGAAGAGGACACTGGTCACATACATGTCGTACGGAAAAGGACTTGATTGAGCTTTATCAAGCATCAATGAAAAATAAAGAGAAAAATCCTGAAGCGAATTTTATCTCTGAAAATCAATTTGACATCACACACTTGGATGTAGCAAATTTCTTTGAGCACCCTGAAGTAAAGATAGATCACTTGATTGGTGATGGTTATATGTTTAGAGATGATTAATTTGTTTTTTTATGTATTATTTTTGCTAGTCACAGTAGTTAATGAATAAAAGATCATATAACAATAGTTGTTTATGTGATTACTTAAAATTGTGCTTGTAATCTTCTATTGAAATCTGTACTGCTGATGCTCTATTTCGTGTGTATAATTTTGTTGTGGATTGAAGTCATATGTTACTTATTGCTTTGATTTAAACTGAATGGGGAATTGCTAATAAAATAATTATTATATCTTAAAATAAGTGAAACATGTTCTTTATTCTAATATCATACAATTATGAGTCTTAATATTCCTCCATTTAGTCCTTGTATTTAATTGAATTGATACAAATATTGAATTGTCTTAATGACATTTATTATGAGAATATTTGATCCGTTTGCCAGATGATTTTCTTCAAACAATTGAATCTCATATATTATTTTTAATGAACATTATATTGTCAATTTCTAACATATCATTTGAATTTGTTGCAATTCAATTGATAACGTATTTGACCTCTTAAATAGCCATCATTGACTTATATTTTATTTCAAAATGAAACGTTGACTTATATATAGTTCTATATTTATAATTTTGTATTACTATTTTTTTAACGCTAGTTTGTTGGGCATATGAAAAATATTATGTACGGAATATATATCTGGTATGTGGTGAGAATGATTTGATGTAAATTAATGAATTTAATTTGTAGTAGTTGATATATGTGTTTAAAGGTATGGACGTTACATTTGAGAGGGTGATTAATGAGAATTAAATGGATTTATTTTTTTGCAAAATATTAAGGTAACAATTAAAGGCAAAGACACAAAAACTTTTAAAGAATGATAATAATTATACAGATCATGGCCTGCCGAGAGTTTTTGCATTGGTGTGTATCCATATTTGTGGTTATATTTCTTCTAAATGCTTTTTATGGCCAATGCCTTTATGACCTTTAATAAAATATTACTAATATCTCAAAAAGAATAAGAATCAATTTTGGAATTTCTTACTATGTTCATTCAGTAATATGTCATGTAGTTTATTGAGTAACGATTACTTCGTTATATTACTTAATTTCCACTTTGTATTTTATGACAATGCTAGTAGTTAATATGTATTAGTTTTACTTTGTGTATGCCATTCTATTTGAATATATGAATAAGATATGGATAACTTTCAAAGCAAGTTTGGATTAGAATTGAATTATGCAATTGTTATTTCTAAATATTCATTCGTTTACCGTTTCCTTTCATGACATCAGAAGTGTCTAATTAAATTTTCTTCATGACACCAACAGTGACTAAGAAATATTTGATAGTACAAAGCCAATTAAGGGCTCTAGAAGAGCTAACTATTTATCAAGAAGATCATGTCATTAGTAGTGTCCAAGCAATATGTGATTATGGAGAATATATTAAATTCTCCTGAAGAGCTTATATACTATTAAAGTTGTTATGATCGAAGCACAAGTTATAGTAAACCCGAAGTTTACCAAAGTAAATGGCTATCATATTGAAGCTATAAATGATTGGATGAATATATATCTACAAAATCATAGTGGGTAAGAAATATGTATTTGAAATGTTACCCTCTTTATTCTCCAAATTGCATTGCACAAATATAAGCATGATGAAACCACATGTCACGATAAACCAGAAGTTTATTGTACAAAATATAATTCATGTCATAGTAAACCAGAAGTTTATTAAAATAAATAGCACATGACATGGTAAACCTGAAGTTTACCAGTACAAATAATTTTATCAATTGACGTGACAATTTTGGTTGTCTGATTTAAATCTGATGTGCTAAGTTTGTATTCAATATATTGAAGAACTAGAAGATTCTTGAAGAATTAATTTGCTTATTCTCATGATAAGTTGATTATACTGACTAATGATGGGATTGGATTTCCTAAATTCTAAAAAATATAAAAGGTGAATAAGGGCCCGTTCACCTGTTATGTGATGTCTTAAATAGATGCATCGATAAGACGGTCACATGTGCGTTTATTGTCAATCCACAATTTGACATATGCAAAATTTTTTGCTCAAAATAATTGAGTTGAGAGCACAATTTTCAGATTATGTAATCAAGATAATTCATCTTATTAATACTTGTTTATATTCAAGCTGGTTTAGCATTGAATGCCTATGATAAATAGCTAAATCATTGAGAATGAGAACAAAGCTTCATCTGTTGATCTGAAATATGATATATTGCATACAACGACGTTTGTATGCTTCAAACTAATAAATTATGATAAATTCTCCCCTCATAATTGGTTCAAGGTCAGGAACTAAATGTTTTCATCTAATAGTTTTGTTGTGCGGTATATGATTAATGAATCTATCGCGATGCACACAGATGGATTTTTCAAAGAAGGTAAAAATGTATGTTTGTTTTTCTAACATAAGGGTAGAGAGAATAAACAACTAAGAAATATATTGTGAATTATCACCAGTATGATCCTTGTTCAAACGATAATTCAAGTCAAATGCTAGAAGCATTTGCTGACCCAACTATTTGATATTCCAGCTGCAAGATGCTCCTAAATATCCCTGAAGGACAAGGTTTACAACATGCGTGAAGCATGGTAGGAAAATCGGTTTCAAACACAATAATCCTTGAAAAAGGAGAGGAGCAAATGATCAAAATGATTATAATGAGGCAATGTGCTCTTGAAGAGACTACGACATAACACTTCATAAAACCTCATACGAGGTTCAGGTACCTGTAAAAATAATGAAGTAATAAAATCTCAGTAAGTTGTGTCTAATTGCAAACCGATACAAAATGATATCTCGTCGATGATATATTTGATACAATATAGTGCATAATATTGTATAATATTATGAGGATATGAATTCTACGCCTCTTAAAGCATATTTATGTGAGAATAATTACCAAGTAGATACATCTTGGTAAATTTACTGGACCTGCAGTCCTGACATGAGAAAATGTCATGAAAATTAAATACTAAATGAAAATTGTCTCAGTCTATATGGCTAACGTGATAAAATTATATGAATTATTTTTTGAAGGATTCAAAATGCCTAAAGCATAAACAAGTTATTGAAAAACTTGTTTGTAATCCATAAATGGATTAAATGAACTAAGATTGTTGTAATGATATCACCTTAATAAATATTTATTGATGAGGGGTACAAAGATGACTCTGTTTACCTTTATCCATTTACGATATTCAAAATCTTTCATAAGGTTCTGCAAGTTGCTGACTTGAATGTGATTGGAGATTTTGAAGAGTTTTCAAAAAGCAGTGAACTACCTGCTAAAAGAAGTTGAAATGAGAAAACTAGATTGGTCCTGAAGTACCATATATTTGTTGAATTGATGCATTTATTTATCTTGCTATAACTATGACCATGATATAATTTCTTCCTTACACGAAGATACTGAAACAAGATCAATTGCATATTGTCGATTTGATGAGAGAATTTTCCAAAATTAGGGGGGAGAATAATGAAATGAAAAGAGAAATTTTGTGGAAAAATCCATCATCGTCTCATCTTGATATACGTGCTTCTATTAGTGAGCAAGAGGTCCAAAAGATTATTCACTTACAGAAAATAGCAAATCAAATGCCAGCCGCATTTCTCCTTCCGACCTTCCAGCATCGGGAAGGTGTCAGACTCTATACATCGTGTTACCACTTAGCAGAGTCCTGTGTTTTTAATAAACAGTCGCTACCCCCTGGTATGTGCCGCTTTCCTAATAAAAAGACAGGAGAGCACCCCTTCTCCACAGTTGAAAAGGATTACCGAATCACATATTCCTACAGAGAATGTTCCAATTTGGATTGATGTCCCTGTAGGACCATCTACTAGTGTCATAGCAAATAATTCCAAAAGCACGCCAGAAGCGTGATAGACCATTGGGTTCTAAGGATCGGAATCCTAGAAAAAGAAAAATAAATGGTCAAGATGACACTAAGAAATAATCTGATAAAGAAATGCAAGATTTGATCAGTCATGATATTCTTGAAGAAATCAATGAGCCGCAAACTCAAGAAAATGAAGAAATATCAATAAATCTAATTGATGTTATGACTATTTGAATCGCTTGGAAGTAAATGTGGTTTGAAATACCCACAACCTTATATGAAGATAATGCATCATGCATTGCTCAATTGGAGGGAGGATTCAGAAAAGGAGATAGGACAAAAGCACATTTCACCAAAGTTGTTCTTCACACACGAGCTCTAAAAGAATGGTGATATCAACGTGCAACAAATTCATTCAACTGATAATATGACTGATTTGTTCACTAAGTCTATACCAACTGCAACTTTCGAGAAGATGGTACACAAGATTGGAATGCGAAGACTCAAGTATTTGGCCTGAATTTCTCATCAGGGGGAGTTAATACATGGTGTACTCTTTTTTTCGTATAAGATTTTATTCCACTGGGTTTTCTTTGTTAGATTTTTAATGAGGAAATCAAAATATGTATTATTAGAAATGTGTACTCTTTTTCCTTCACTAGAATTTTTTCACTGATTTTTTTTTCTAGTAAGGTTTTAACGAGGCACATTATCTATGGACATCCAAAGGGGAGTGTTATGAAATACATATCCTTTGTATGGATGTCCATACACATTCACTAACCTTTTGTATGTTACATGTATCTATTAATTTAGACACTTAATATTTGTAACCTCCATTGGGTGGTTTCATCCTATAAAGTGGGATGTTATTCACATTTGAAGGATGACTAATATACACTTGAAATAAGAAAAAAGTCTCCTCATCCTCTCTACTTCTTTGTCTACATCTCTTGTCTTATATTGCTATTGCTATCATTTTATAACAAGTATTTCAATTTTGGAATTTGGAATTTGTGCTTCGGGAATCATTGTGCTTTTGACTCCTACAAAATTTTTGCTATACGTTTTGCATATAAAATAATCTACTTTTATATTAACGGTCTTTAGATAGAGCTATCAAAATGGGTCAGCCCAACCCAGCCAGTCCAAGCTTTGCGGGCCAAGGAATTTGATGGGTTGGGACGACCCTTCATTTAAAAGGGCCTTAAAATGGCCATCCCTACAAGGGCCGTGGGCTGGGGCGGGCCAGCCTTTCATTTTTTTAATACTTTTTATAAGAAAATTTATTTTCAATCTAAATTCGAACCTATAAGTATGCTAATTTGTTAACATTTCTAACATATAATTTTATGGAAGTACATAATTCCACGATAACTTATATCATATTCAACACCTATTCATCAAGCACATTTGAATTTTGTTTGTGATAAAATTGTCTTAATTAACATCTCCATTTTCGACATTCATATGCAAAGTTAATTAGTGAAACATTACCAAATAACTATATTTTAGAAACTAATAATATTTAAATTAACCTAAAAATATTATCACTTTTAATTTGGTAAAGCTCTGCAACTAATTTCGAGTTTTGAGAATTTCATGATGGATGCAACTTATATGCTTTGTGATTAGAAATTTTAGTATTATGGTATACTTGGTGATTAGGAATTTAGTATTAGGAATTTAACACTAAATGAGAAAAGTATTGTGTAAGATACTAAAACTAATTTGGTAATCACTATTCCTATTTTTTATTTCTTTTTTATATTTTTCTTTTAAATTTCGAGTTAAAATTAAATTGCAATCATGAATACAACTTCTAACTTGGTGATTAGGATTTAACGTTAAATGAGTAAAGTATTGTGTAAGATACTAATACTTATTCGGTAATCACTATTCGTAATTTTTACTTCCTTTTTCACAATCTTTTTATCTAAATAGCTTTTTGGCCCACCGGCCAGCCTTGGCCCACCTCGATCAGGCCTCAAGGGCCAACGGGCTGACTTGGGCTGGGCTTATAAGCCTCACTTTTAAATGGGCTTAAAAATCTTAGCCCGACCCTATTCCAATATCGGACTGGGTTGGGCTAGCCTGAAAGCCTAAGCCCATTTTGAGGGCTCTATCTTTAGATATATATTAGGTAAAAAGGTTAATATTTTAAAGTCCATGACTTCTTACCTAATTCAATAAGGAATTATTTAATAAGCAAAATATTAAATGAATTTATAGTCCTAAAATTTAGAAAAGCAACTTAAAATAACAAAAATATTATGTTAAATTATTTTGTTTGATTTATTAGATAAAAGTATATGCTTCATAAAATAATGAATGTTGATCCTATATACCTAATAACTCAATAAATAAAAAGAAATTACCCCCTAGAAGTTTTGAGTAATCAGTCAATATATTGAACTAAAAGTTTGTTCCAGTTTTATAATTCCATCACTTGAAATTCAAGTTATCATATAATAATTTTCTCATAATTAAATATTCCGTTGTACCCATCAAATACAAGGCACTACTATTTGCATTTATCTATTACCCAACTATTAAGAAAACGTCTTTCAACACATATCGATGATTACTTTTTCCTCCGATCGTCAGACTCCTAAAAATTTAAATCCAATTATAATGAAGAACAAAACGTTTAATCAACATTTAAAGCCCCTTCGTGCTTTTAATATAATATAGATTAATAATAATAAGGTTAAGAAGTTATTATAAAAATTAAAATAAGAGAGGTAAGCATAACCACAAAGGAAGTGTAACGAAATCAAATTTGATTGATCTAACGACCCCGTGCTGACGTTTTTGGCTAAATACCTTTACTTGACCAAATTACCCTTTTTTTGTAGACTTTGTATGGGGTTTTTGAATTGCGGGGATGGGTAGCACGATTCCCAAGGTGCATTAGATAGGTTTCGGCAGAAAAACCCAAGTTTGATAGTTTAGAAATGAAAAGAGTTGACTCAAAGTTGAATTTTGAGTATATGGATTCGTTTCTGAGTTTCGTCGCTTCCGATAGTTTCGGAACGTCATTTGTGACTTAGCAGACTCTTTGGTTCACTTCTCAAGGCGTTCGAATGTGTTTTGAGTCCTTATTTGCTAGATTGTGAAATTTAAGGATTTTGGGTGAATTCGTAGAAAAGTGGACCTTAGCTTATGAGAATTCTGAGTGCGTGAGCAAGCTCATAGCATTATTTACACTTGGGTAACACATTTGGTTTATGTCTGGGAGGGCCTCGGGTGAGTTTCAAGTATTTGATGGAAGTTTGGAGTTTTTGCTATAACTGTTGGTTCTGGTGTACCACACCAGCGAACTTTGACCACTCCATAAATCGATTTTCTTCCCTATGAGTTATAGTCTCAATAAGAATGCTAGTTCTTACTGTTCATATATTATGATATAAATATACCACATCAATTCGTTATGTATGGATGCTGAAGTTGGTCTGCATATGCGAGCCATGAGGATCTTGGGAAAGTACGCTTCTGCAGTATTTTATGCATAGAGGCGAGCCACCTCTGCGGAGTAGTCTTCACTTTTATGAGATTTCGGTACATTAAGTTGGGCCGATTTTGTGGTCATTTTTTTCGTAGAAGCGAGCCACTTCAGCGAGGTCGATTCCGCTTCTGCGGAATCGCTGTATCAGACCTAAAAATAAAAGATCAATTTTGAAATCACTTTTCATATTCGTCCTTTTTACAACTTGAGCTCGGTTGGGAAGGAATTTGTAGGTTCTTCATCATTTTTTTACTTGGGGTAAGTTTTCTATCCTAATTCTTTTATATATTCATGATTATATGATTAAATTTAGGTTTATTATCATGTCTTGGGTAGTTGAGACCTAGGGTTATGCTTAATGATAAGAGAGCTTACGGGGTGAAATTAAGAGCCAAGATAGAGGCATTTTGATATGATATTTCAGATTTAAGTTGTGTAATGATGGGATGGCTTATTACTAAGTTTAATTTATTGTTTCAATTTCATTAATTTTGGGTGAAAATCAGAGGTTCTTCCAAATTGGGAATTTTAGTTAATTAAGGCAATTGAAGGCCTAAATGTGACTAGTTTCTTATTAAACATAATATTATGACTTATTAGATCTCTATCATGTCTTTTTAGAACATTAAAGTTTGTTTTAATCCCTGTGGGGCTGGGATCGATTTGACGGTCGGGTATTCAGTTTCTTTGAAGAGTTGTACCTTTTTGTATGTGTTAGAATACTTTGTTAACATAAAATCTATATAATAGACTATGAACGTTCGGAGGTACTTTGCATGGGAAGGCCTTGGATGAGGGTTAGTTCATGGCACCTGTTCGGCTTTAAGGTAGTCTACTATTTTCTTTTCTACACTTCGATAAAAGCATGTAATTTATATAAATATTGAGGGGTATTGGGCGTGATGGGGGTCCCACCTTAGTAACTGTGATGAGCACTTGGGTGAGTACCAGTGTTGAACTGTTTTATGGGAATCATCCTTAGGATTGATCCCGACTGCTGTTATGTTATCTTTTTGCCATTACGTGGGCTTATCGCTATTTTTGATATTACTTGTGTTGTTGTTTAAATTACTCATCACATATGCCTTCTCATATGAAAAACTTATTTTGTGAAATTATGTTCTATTGATAATTATGAGGCATGTGATATTCATCTCTTGAACTTGATTGCATCTCATACTTAATGACTACTTGCCTTATTACTATTGCATTCATACACTCATGTTATTCTGATATTGAAATGGAGTAGTATGGAATATCATTGGTCTGTTGAGACTTGGAAATGAATGTAATGATACAGTTAAAAGATGGTTTGGAACTTAGATAATGATTATTGATATAACTCGATAAATGAGTCTGAGGCTCTAGCCAGACCGGATCATTCCAGTAGGTTGCGAGCGGTATATGGACTACGCGGATCCCCCATGGGTCATATCTATATGACAAAGTACGATAGCGTGTATATACTGGTTAATGGAAAGGTACCGTTGCATTCATGCATATCATCTATTTACATAAATTATGATCATGATATCTGGACTTGATTGAACTTACAATTGTGATAAGGTGATTACATGTTGAGCTGTACTTCTATGATTATGAGTTGATTTAAGTGTTGAACCATATATGTTATTGAAGATGACTTGTGTGCTTAATCAGACTGTGTAGGTTAGAAATATTTGTGTGTCAATTTGATATTTATGTCCGTTACATGTATTTCGTCATTGTCGGCTTATAGTGCTTAGGGAGTACGTTGTATATCCATACTACACTTGCTGCATTCTTTTTAGAGGTAGATACAACGCCTTCGATCAATACGGACCTCGTGGCTAACGAGTTGATAGATTTGAGTATTTAGGGTGAGACCATCCATCCTCAGCATGTCCTCGATGCTTCTTCTTACTTCCTGTCTTAGTTTGGTTCTTATGAGGCAGTTTTATTATGTTTTAGTGGCTTTTGTACTGACTAGATCTGATCTTTGGGAATGTAATAAGTAGATTTTCAGTATCTTGTTACTCCTTTTATTTTATCTAGCAAGACAATTTAATTAGCTATTTCTTTTAATTCCGCTTATTTTTTTGTTTGTGATTGTTGGGTTGAAAAGTGGTTCGCCTACCAGTGGGGAGAGAGTAAGTGTCACCATGATGCACGGAAGGATCGTGACAATTGAAAGTTTGTGTAATTCTTTCTTTAGATTTTTGGTTGTACTTATTTTGTAGATAAGTCAAATCTAATTTGAGTGACTTTTGTTGATACAAAGCAAACAGAAATGATTTTAGTAGGGAAATTTCTATAGTTGGATGACCATTTAAGTTATTCACTCCGGTATTAAATATGTATTCACAATTGTTTAAGGGCGTTTTGTGAACACTTAGGAGTTGTTTGGTATAATGTATAGTTGTACATGGATTAGTTATACATATACTAGTAATACATGGATTATTTCTTTTTGGGTGTTCGATTCCTTGCACTAAAATTGGATATGCAAGAATCATTTATAATATTTATTTATTTTTAAATAAAAAAGTAATTAATTTATAATTTTACCCTCGGACGCTTGACCTTCATTGGTTTCTAGTTCAAAGATTAAAAGATAATTAGTTGACTTTTCATGTATTTTTAATAACATTATCATCTTAGTCTTCTTAATCAATTGTGAAAATATGTACTACGTCTTCCTAATATTCATATTACAAGTTGACTTAGATTTGTGGAGATTGTTTGCTTTCTATTCAAAGGGTTGAGTTACATTACATCTCTTTTTTGGTATTATGAGAATTCGAACCTCTAATTAAGAATGAAAGATTCTAAACACTCTAAATCTTTTGTGTTTACCTTGGTTACATATTACTTGTTCTAACATTACAAATTATTTTCTTTATTTCTTAAACTCTGTGTTCGATCAAAAAGTGCCACATAATAATACGGAGGAAGTATAAGTTATTAGAGAGTACTAACCTTTTTCACTTCATGTTGAAGATGAAAAGTATGTTTTGTGTGTATGATTCCTCGATCCCCTTTCCAACAAACTAAGAAAGTTTCCTAGTCATTCAGGCACATCATGCGATTTACTGGTAATAGTGCTGAAGGACCGGGACTACTATCTCCAGGAATAGTCTGGCGTAAGTCGGGAAGCTGAATATAAAAAAAAAGGAAAGAAAGAGAAGGGCTGGGGTGGGGTAATAGGACACCAAATCATTGATGTTAGGTAGAAAATGACAAAAAATCTAATATAGTATTGTGGATTTATTGGAGAAAAACTAATTAAAGGTACCTTTTTAGTGTACTAATTAGAAAAATGTGACAACTTTGACCATCTAAGGTCAAAGCCCGCTTGAAAATCTAATTAAGTTAATTGGGGTCTGAAATTTAATTTTTAAAAGTTGTTAATATTTTATAAAATATAAAAACACCCACATTATACAAACCAACCCCATGACCCCACTTCTTTCATATTTCAAAATAAAAAAACTCTCCAGTTCTCTCATTAAATAAAATGCTCAAACCCTCCCTCTTCTTCACGTTTTGCTTTTCAAATTCAAAACCAGCGATTTGTTCTTCCTCTTCACCGGATCATTTACTGTCTCCATTGTCTCTCGTTTCTCTCTCTCGTTGTTGCTGCTGCTTCTACCTCGTCTCAGGTAAACTTTCTCTTTCACTTCGTTCAAAAGTTAAGGTTTTGAAATCAAAGTGTGAAAATGATAATTTTAGTTAGAGAAGAAGAAGACCATGAGTTTGTCTTCAATGTTATTTATTTTATTATTTCATGCTTGAGAAACTCTTATTTGGAGTATTTGTTTCACTTGTTGGGGTTTGTGTGTTTGTAAATAGTGTATGTGGTTGTGAAATTATGACTTTTGATGTTGTTTTTGTTCTTGTTCTCCTTAGGATTTTGAGAAAAGGCCTTGCAATTTTGTTGATTTTTTTCAACAGCTGAGTAAGTTGTTGTAGCAACTTTAGCACTTGTTTGACAGTTGCAAATATTTGTTGAGGTTGCATGCTTAAAAAATCACTATTTTGTGTATTTTGTTTAACTTATGATAGTTGGTTGTGTGTTTATAGTAAAATAGATGTTATTGTTGTTGTTGTCCTGGTATGGTATTGTTTAGGAAAAGTTTGAATTTTATCCAACAACTGATGAACTTGGGGGCAACAGATTTCTTAGCTGTTGAAAAAAATCAAAACAACTGCTGAGATTTTTGCAGCAATTGAAGCAGTTGTTGCAACATTTTCACAATCTGGTGTAAAAAGTTAAAACATATGCTAAGATTGATACTGAGGTGTTGCAACTGTTTTATTTCTTCAACAGCTGCAACAACTTCCTTAGTTGTTGCAATAGATTTATTAATTGTTGCAACAAATTCTTCAGTTGTTGAAAAATTCGGTTACTTGTTGTATTTTGTTTGATCAATTGATGAAGTTCTTTTTTCATATTTACTTTGAATGATGCACAAACCAATTGAAATTGTATTTATTTATCTCTTGTGTGCAGATAAAATGGCTCAAACAAAAAAAATGAAGGTAAATCAATTGAAGAATCTAGAGAGTAAACGACCCAAGGGTCAAACACTATTAGAAGAGCTTGCTGAACAAGATGTTTCAGAATCAGCAAATGTGGATGCAAGTAATAATCGTAATGAACCACAATCTTCTAATAAAGAGGAGGGCTCAGAGTCTAAGAAAACTTCTAAAGTAGAAATGTCTGGAGATGGCCATAATGAACATCCTAAAGATGGCCAAGAATTAGGAGATAAAACTGAAGAAAATGAAGAAGATAAGGAAGATGAAGAAAAAGATGAAGAAGATAAGGAAGATGAAGAAAATGATGAAGAAGAGCAAGAAGATGTAGAAACTGAAAATGGCTGATGAGGAAGAATGAAGAAAAAGATGAAGAAGATAAGGAAGATGAAGAAAATGATGAAGAAGAGCAAGAAGATGTAGAAACTGAAAATGGCTGATGAGGAAGATGAAGAGGAAGAAGAAATTACAGATGAAAGGTCTACGACCGTACATGAAATAAGACAAAAACCTACATAATGTAGATTCCAATATTGTTGAGTATTCTAGTATTAGCATAGATCCTAACAAGCTTTCCACTGAAGACATAGTAATTTTTTTTAGTATTGACAAGTACGGCGTACGGACGCCGCTAGATGACCATATGATTTAACCGGTCACATTATGGTCAAATCAAGCCTGAGAAAGAGTTTTGATAACTTTAGGGGCACACTTAAAGAATTTGAGTTGGAGGATTTTTTTAGGGCTTAGCTGTTTTGGGTATTTTTTAGATTTTTCAGAAGGAATCGTTGCGCGGTTTAAGATGAAAGTGGTGTATAGACTTCTGAAACGTAGGATTATTTGTACCTCAAAGGATGAGGTTTGGATAAATTATTGTGAAATGTCGATTTGTTTTGGCATGAAGGAGTTTGCTATAGTTACTGGCTTGAGATGTTATCATCCTCCTGAGCCTCTTTCTACTGTTACATTAAAGAATCCAGCCGGGTCAGCCAAGCCGGCACCAGCCAAGAAAGCAAAGGGTGCAAAAGATAAGAAGAATGTTGATTTGGTTGATTTAATGGGAAAGAGCTGCAAAGAGAAGCAGTTACTTGGGCATTTAAAGTCCAGAACTATGTCCAGAAAGCACAACGAGTCTCTTCGCTTAGTTTGGTTTATCCAAAGTGTTCTTTGGGCAAAAGAGACAGACCTTAACATACCACTTGGTTTGTTTAAACTTGCGGTGTACTGAGAGGAATTCAACAACTACCTATGGGGTTTTGAAAGCTATAGGTTGACTGTTAATTATTTGTTGAGAGAATTAAAGTCAACTGTGAAGACGGTCAGCCTATATAGCTTCCCTTGGGATTTCATGGTAAACTTTTTTAATGTTTTATCTTTTTATTTTTTTTGCATTTTAATCATTATTCTAATTTTTTCTAGCATATTTTTTTCTAGGATTGGGCATTTGAAGTCATTCCTCACCTCCGGCATTAAGTGAAGGGTTACTCCAAAAACATTTCTTGTCCAAGGATCCTTAGATGACTGGATGCCAAAATAACACTAAATTGAGTGTTGATCTTTTTAACCTCCTAAGGATGATGAGGTAAGCCTCATTAACACATTTATATAGCATAAACTTACTTCTATAGCCTTGTATATTTTACAACGGATAACTAGTTATTGCAACAACTTTTATAATCTTCTTCAACAACCTCTGAATATGTTGCGACAACTTATGCATATGTTGGACAATGTCCAACAACTATGACATATGTTGCAACATATTGCAGTATTTATTACTCTGTTGACTTCTGAATGTTTCACAGCTACACGTAACTAATTTTTACAACAAGTACCAAATATGTTGCAACAACCTCTCAATCTGTTGGACAATGTCCAACCAGAATGACATCTGCTGCAATAGGTCTTATAACTTTTTTAAATAGGTGTCATTTTTCATCATATATATATATATATATATATACGTTTTTATTATATGTTGTGCACCCGTGACTTGTTCTGACATATTGATTGATCATTTAAAGTAGAATTGGCTGGAGTGACAACCATTAAAAGGGAATCAAGTGGTGCTAATAATGTTGATGGTGTTGATGGTATTGCTGGTGATGTTGATGTTGTAGGTGATGGTGTTGGTGTTGGTGTTGGTGATGATGTTGTAGGTGAAGGTGTTAGTGGGGTTGAGATAGTGATACTGTAGGTGACGGTGTTAGTGGGGTTGAGATGGTGATACTATAGGTGATGGTGTTAGTGGGATTGATGATGTTGTGGCAGATACTACCGGTGAAAAAAATTAGAGATGATAATGATGTTCATGATGGATTTGGTATTGGAGTTGGTGGATATACTCCGCTTAGTGGTAGATTTTTTTTTATTGGGGTCGGTATCTCTAAGGTGCCTTTATGTGCTTGTCAATGCAAAATTTGCAAGAACAAAATGAATGAGTTGATTACGAAGGTTGAGGAGTTGACTAAGGCTAAAAAAGACAATAATGCTCTCATCCAAAGTCTGATATCTAAGAGGGGTGTCAATCCATCTAAGTGGCTTTTAGATCCATATACTCCTATTGAGATTAGGAAGAAGCGGAGAACAATTACAAGGGCACTTGCCGGTAGTAGCTCAAGAAAATCTGCCCAAAAGAATACTCCTCAATCTCCACTTGCTAATGTTGGGCCAATTATTTTGAAATACGTAGACATTTACAAGAACGTGCCCAAAAGAAGAAAAAAGTTATTGCCTTAATCAATTCCAAAAAGGCGTCTCAGCTCTACTCAATGCATTCATTTAGCCCAATGCCTTCAGGGTGATGACAACCATGCATGAGTGATGGTTGGACATTGTAAGTCTTGGAAGAATACTTGAGGTATCTGTTGTTGCAGATCAAGCATCCACTGCAACAGATCCTTCAACTTTAGCAATAACTTACACATCCGTTGCAACATATCCTTGCAACAACTCACATTTTTTATATTTTTACTCATCTGTTCTTGCAACTAGTGACTGACTATTTTAATGTGATTAAGGAAAGTCTTGCTTTATTTGTGTGGGATGAGGATCAAGTCAAGTATTATTTGGGCGGTAGACCCTTTTTAGTACTTTAAAATAAGATACTAATATGTTGCAACAGAATACTAATCAGTTGATAAAAATCAAACAACTGATGCACTTGTTGTAACATATTCGTTATTTGTTACAATAGTCTCTGCAACTATTGGATAAAAATCATAACAGTAAGCCATTAGATTTTCACATTATGTTCAGTAGTTTCAAATAAGTCAATAATCAAACAATTGTTGCAGATGATGCAATAGATGAGTAAAGTTGTTGCAACAAATTTTCTATCTGTTGCATTATATTAAGTAACAACTTAGAAAATCGTTGCAACAACTGACTATTTTGTTTCAACAGATATAGCAGTTGTTGCAACAAATCAAATATTTGTTGCACCTGTTTCAACAAGTAAGAAATCTATTACAATAGATATTGTAGTAGTTGCAACAAGTTTCTCAATTGTAGCAACATATTACTAAGTTGTTGCGACAATGTACTTAGTTGTTGCAACAATGTACTTAGTTGTAATGTTGTCACTCTATTGGTCACTAAATATCATTGATTTCAATTGTTTATCACTAAATATGGGTGAATCAAGTATTTTACGTCAAATCACTCCTATAATCACTCCTTTTAGTGCATAGTCGTATATTTGATCATCCGTCCTGACTCAAAATACCATCAACTTGATTGAGTATCATTGATTTCAATTGTTTATCACTAAATATCATTGATTTCAATTATTTATCACTAGATATCATAGATTTCAATTGTTTATCACTAAATATGTATAAATCAAGTATTTTACATCAATTCATTCTTATGATCACTCGTTTTAGTGCATAGTCACGTAGTTGATCATCCGCACTAACTCAAAATACCATCAAATTAATTAAGTATCATTGATTTCAATTGTTTATCACTAAATATCATTGATTTCAATTGTTTATCTCTAAATTGGGTGAATCAAGTATTTCACATCAAATCACTCTTATGATCGCTTGTTTTAGTGCACAATCACGTAGTTGATCATCCGTCTTGACTCAAATACCATCAAATTGATTAAGTATCATTGATTTCAATTGTTTATCATTAAATATCATTAATTTCAATTGTTTATATTTATATATGGGTGAATCATATATTTCACATCAAATCACTCTTATGATCACTCGTTTTAGTGTATAGTCACGTAGTTGATCATCCATGCTGACTCAAAATACCATCAAATTGATTAAGTATCATTGATAATAATTGTTTATTACTAAATATTATAGATTCCAGTTGTTTATCTCTAAATATGAGTGAATCAAATATTTCACATCAAATTACTCATATGGTCACTTCATTTAGTGCATAGTCACGTAGTTGATCATCCATCTTGACTCAAAATACCATCAAATTGATTAAGTATCATTGATTTCAATTGTTTATCACTAAATATCATTTATTTTAATTTTTTATATATAAATATGAGTGAATCAAATATTTCACATCAAATTACTTTTATGATCACCCATTTTAGTGTATAGTTACATAGTTGATCATTCGTCATGACTCAAAATACCATCAAATTGATTAAGTGTCATTAATTTCAATTGTTCATCACTAAATACCATTTATTTCAATTATTTATCACTAAATATAATTGATTCCCTTTGTTGATCACTAAAAATGAGTTTATGAAGTAGAATTTGTTGCAACAAGTACCAAATATGTTACAACAAGTAACTTAGCTGTTGAACAAGTCATATCACTTGTTGGATAAAACACAACAACTTACTTAGTTATTGCACTAAGTGTTTTTACTTGTTGGAAAAACTCGAACAACCAACCAGTTGGTTAACAAGTCGTGTCACTTGTTGGATAAACCCCAACAACTAACTTAGTTACTGCAACAGATTTGGTATATCTTAAAAACTCATATTTGTTGTAATATGTCCAACAACTTACTAGTTGCAACAACGCATGTCACTTGTTGGAAAAATACCAACAAGTAATAAAGTTGTTGCAACAGATTCCTTACTTGTTGAAAATTATTCAGCAATTCATTAACAACAAAAATGTCAACAGAACATATATTTGTGATTTAAACAAGATCAACATCTATTATAAATCAGGTTCATAAGCACCAACAACAGAGTTTATCATTACAAAAAGAACAAAATTAAAATATTTTAAAACCCAAGTTCACAAATACCAACAAAAGTAATTACTATTACAAGATAGTGCAAGATTAACAACTATGGAGCAACTCGGGATGAGCATGTAATTTTTTTTTGGCCAGCTGTTTTGTATATGGAGCATTTGATTTTCCTCGTTGGAAATGTTTCCCTGATTTCACGCCTCCTCTTTGTCCGCCTTCTTCCGGGTTTGCTCGGGTCAATATACGGAGGAGGTATTTCTCTCTCTAAAATTTCCTAAAGAACTTCCCATGATTCTTCAGAAGGCACTAGATGAATTTTCTCATAGTATGCAATTATATATTTTTCCATCGTATAATATAGAGATGAGTACTCATAAATCCACCTTCCAAAGTCTTCACAATACTGGACTCTAAGCGCTGCCATAGCATGTGAACACGATATTTTATCCAAGTCAAAAATTCTACAAGTACAAAATCTCATTTGAAGATTCACCGTTGCAACTTGACCATGACCGGTGACACTGAACCAATAGTTGGCAATTTGATGGGCCAATAACTTATTCCCTAGGTTGACATACTTTGATATTTTTTTCCATTGAAGGAACAAAGATGGTTGGCGAGTCGATGAACTCCATACGCCTCTCATAAAATTTTTCTGCAAACCTCATGTTGATGAAATCAAATAGAGCAGTAATGAGAAATTCTCTTTCAACATTGAATAGTGTGTTCACTGACTCAGCAATGTTAGTCATCATAATATTATACATGTTAAAATAAATAATCAATTATTCTAAAAATTTGAAAGTTGATTAATATACAAATAAAAAAACACAACAGTAACATAGTTGTTCCAACAAGTATTGTAACTTGTTTAAAAAACTCAAACAAGTCACTCAGTTATTGCAACAAGTTAAATACTTAATGAAATAATAAGGTATAAATATACCTATTCGGGTAGAATGCGCTGCTCCATCTATGGAATCCAACACGTTCAAGATGTTCGGCGACCCTAGGTACCATATCTCTGATTTGATTGCAATGGTCATTGAACACATCTATCTTGTATGCTTTTGCTGCTTTATAAAACTAAGATACAATCTTATCATTGTGAAAGGTGGTTCGGATATTTTTCCCCAAGGTGCATAAAACAACTATAATGAGATGTAGGGTAGACAATCAAAACCACCTTTTTGATACTTGAATTCCTATCAGAAATTATACACAACTCAATGGTATCATCTACATTGCTTCTCATTTGTTCAAAGAAATATTTGTACGAGGCATCACACTCCTTGTCCACTACACAAAAAGCCACCAGAAAAATATGATTCTTTGCATCATGTGCCACAACCGACAACAACACTTCTTTGTACTTACTCCTCAAGAATGTCCCATCGACAGCTATAACTTTTCTCATTTGTGCAAAACTAAGCATTCAAGCAGCATATAATAAAAAAAATACTTGAACTTCCCATTTTCATCAACCTTCAATGTCGTCTTACTTCCTAGATTTACAGACTGAAGCATATAACGGTGCGCATCAAGCATTGCATACCCGTGCTCATGTGTCCCCTTAGTCAGAGCCTTTGCAATCTCCATGCCCTTCCTAACTTTCCAATAACTAACCTAACAACCCAATTCTGTAATTAACCTTGTATGTGTGAAGCATATTGAAAGTGACATTGACAAAGCAAAGCACAGATTCCCTAGACTGTTAAAACTCTGACATGACATAGAAGGTAGTCGCATTAAATGACTCATATCTTTTGTAGAGGGGCCTTTATCATCGGAACACCTATCTTTGAAGTATTCACCGATCACTTTCATTGTGGCGTGTGAATTATGGCTCGTAATATGCTCAAAATCACACATGTGATACTTTACATAGGTTCTGATACATAATCTGTCAGAACTTATAAGCTTCACAACCCTTAGCCACCACTTGCACTCTGGATGTACATATAAAAAATAATACACAGTATGCGAATTAATCACCTTATTGAGTCTAAAATCCTTCTTCATACAAGAAAGTTCAACGAAGTTGCTAGTACTTTCTTATTCTTGAATGACATTCCTTTATAAAAATATGTTTCAACTTCTTGAACATGGCTGAACTGTGTTAATTGTGTAGTGCTTGCAACTTCGGGTATAGAAATTTGGTCACCCCTACTTCCATTATCTAGAATATACATATCCATATCCATCCCATCCAATTCATCATTTAACATATCTTGTTTGTCCTGATCTAAATTGTGGTTCACTACCGAGCTTCCAACCACGTACACCCTTAAAATGGGCATAGCTACATCATTCAAATAAGCACGTAAATGAACCTGATCGGTTATCGTAAAAGGAAAGACCCCCTGATTTTAAAAAAATTTGTGCATGTAAGTGATGGCAAGATCTTTCGATTCACAAGTTAATTCACAATAGGTGATAATTAAGTTCACAAAATCATCAAACACAACATCTCTTTGGATAGTCATCGCAATCGTCTCTAACATGTCACTACCCTTCCAGTGCCTTATATATCGATGGTTCTTCTAGATCCATTCACCATGGTAATAGTCCCCAATTAATGGTACCTGAAGATATTTTATTTTAAGAAAATCAGTCATGACAATATAGTAACAAAATGAAACAATTAAATGACTAGTTGCAACAACTCACTTAGTTGTTGGAGACAACTTTACTTATAGTCTTTGTTTCATAACAACCGTAAATATGTCCACCAACTAATGTAGTTGTTGCAACAAGTAGATGACTTGTTGCAACAAGTCACTTAATTGTTAGAGACAACTTCAGTTTTTGTCTCTGTTTCATCCAACAACTATAAAATATATCCAACATCTGTTGTACTTATTGCAACAAGTAACCTATTTGTTATAACAAGTTAGTGATTTATTTGAAAGAGTAGAAGCTGTCCAACAACTTACACAGTTGCAAAAAGTACAACAACTGTTGTAAATTGTCTATACACATATTTAGCAGCTGTTGCAATAGATTAGTATAGAAGTTGCAACAACTGCATAACTTACTGCAACTGTTGGAGAAATTACAACAGTTGTTGTAATAAATTCAGAAGCTCTTATCCATCATCTTTATCACTTGTTGCAACAACTATAACTGCTACTGTAAATTGTTGGAAAATCAACAATTATACCCAGATGAATAACTGAAACAAAAGAGCATTGGTTTACTTACAAATGAGCGAAAATCACTTATGAAGTTGCTACACGAACGAAATTCAGTCAAAAATTGCAAAATCGGGTGGTTTCATTTTTTTTCTTTCTTGAGCAAGTTTTTCAAAATGTAGAAGAAAGCAGCACCAATAGTAGCAGAAGAAGAGAAGGAGAACAAGAAGAGAGCAGCAACATCATGCGAAGAAGAAGAAGCAAGAAAAATAGAAAAATCGATGCTGAAGGGATTGGGTTCGTTGGCTCGCTTTTAATTTTTACCCCTTTCGAGTATTTTAGGGTTTATATTAGTTGGGTCAAAGTGTTAAAAATAAAATTTGGGGGCAAGTCCGAAAATGGTCAAAACTCCTTAATCACTAATCCAAATTTTATCACCCTTACCCAATAAAAATAACTTGAATTACTCCCACTCAATTTTAAAATTCTTGTCACCTTAATGAATTGTCCCGAATTTCTGGGTAGGGCCAAGGATATTTCTTGTATTATTTCAAGATAACAAAAAATTATGTCCCGTAACCCTTGAGCAAGAATTTTCTCACATTAATATGGAGGATTTTCTGAATGCCTCTGCTTATTGTTAAA
The DNA here is from genome assembly GCA_029783415.1 of Anisodus acutangulus. Taxonomy (NCBI): domain Eukaryota; kingdom Viridiplantae; phylum Streptophyta; class Magnoliopsida; order Solanales; family Solanaceae; genus Anisodus; species Anisodus acutangulus. The sequence goes on along the minus strand of CM056506.1, from coordinate 47,058,023 downwards.
AGCTCAAGGAGTTGTCGAATCAACTCAAAAATGTTGGCGCGCCGATCATGAATGATCATCTTTTTCTTCAGATGGTTGTGGGCCTCTCCGAGGCGTACAATGATGTTGGCACTCTCCTTCGCCAAAGCAATCCTCTCCCGTCGTTCTTTAAGCACGTTCCATGCTCACCCTCGAAGGAGCATGGTTGGCTAAAAAGGCCGCAACCGAAACACATTCCGTCATGATGGTAGCCACGTCATGCGACACGGGTGACCCTCACTCCTTCCCTGAAAATTCTAGCCAAAACGGTAACAATAGTGGTGGCAAAAAGGGCCAAAATCGGAAAAATAGTGGCAAGAACCACTGCGGTGGAAACGGTGGCAGCTGCGACGGTGGCGGAAGTGGGGGACGAGGTGGCGGCCAGCAGGGGCCTGGGCCGCAGCACCAATGGCAGCAGCCTTGGGCCAGTGGGCAGTGGCCCATTCCTCCTTGCCCTATTCCAACTCAATATTGGGCCAGGCCCAATGGTCACCACCAGCAGCAGGCTTGGCAGAACCAGGCCTTTGCTACTGCGGGCCCAACAGCAGCCCCGATCGATACAAATATCGAGGCAGCGATGCATACACTTGGGCTAAATCCTTCGAATGCGAATTGGTACATGGACACCAGTGCTACTTCTCACATGACATCCGCACAAGGTAATCTCTCATCTTATTTCAATTTGAGCAAAAATCATGGCATAATTATTGGTAATGGTAATTCAATTCCAATTCGTGGTTATGGTCACACAAATTTGTCTCCCCCGAACCCACCTTTATCCTTAAAAATGTCCTTCATGCTCCTTAATTAATTAAATATTTGGTGTCTGTTTGAAAATTTACAACTGATAACTCTATTTTTGTTGAATTTGATACTTTTGGATTTTCTATGAAGGATTTTTGGACGGGGATGCATCTAATGAGATGTGATAGTCAGGGCGAGCTCTATCCCATCACCACCACCATCACCATTAAACAAGCCACACGTCCACGTTTGCAGCTTTAGCACCTTCCTTATGGCATGCACATTTGGGTCATCCGGGAGCATCTGTATTTTCCTCCCTTAAAAATAATAAATTTATTAAGTGTAATAGTGATCATTGCACTAATGTTTATCCTTCTTGTCCGCTTGGGAAACATGTTAAATTTCCGTTTGTTGCCTCAAATTCTAGTACTTTATTGCCATTTGATATTATTCATAGTGATATTTGGACGTCTCCCGTTTCGAACTCTTTGGGCCACCGTTAGTATGTGTTATTTTTGGATGATTATTCTAATTTTTGTGGACATTTTCGTTATCTAAAAAGTCTCAAGTTTTTTCCACATTCTATCATTTAGAGCATTTATCCGTACTCAATTTGAATGGAAAATTAAGAACATTCAATGTGATAATGGAAGGGAATTTGATAATGGGCCATTTAGAGAATTTTGTAAGGTTAATGGTACATCTTTTCAGTTTTCATGTCCACATACGTCATCACAAAATGGGACGCCGAGAGAAAAATCCGTACCATTAATAATATAGTTCGTACATTACTAGCCCATGCTTCATTATCACCTTCATTTTGGAATCATGCATTACAAATGACGACTTACCTTCTTAACATACTCCCTAGCAAAGGATTAGCATACCAATCACCACTCAAAATTCTTTATCACAAAGACCCTTCGTATTCTCATCTTAGAGTGTTTGGGTGTTTATGTTATCCTCTCTTCCCCTCCACTACAATAAACAAACTTCAAGCCCTCTCTATCACGTGTGTTTTTGGGTTACCCGTCTAATCATCGTGGTTATAAATGTTATGATTTATCCTCTAATAAAATCATAATTAGTCGCCATGTCATTTTTTATGAAACCTAATTTTTATTTGCTAAGTTGCATAATTCTGTGTCCACTTCTTATAATTTTTTGCATGATGGACTCTCACAGTATGTGGTCCACCAGTTGGTCCGGCCCACACCTCAACATTTGGACAAGTAGACACCGGCAGGCCCATTGCCTGCTGGCCCGATCACTCCCCGTCATCAAAATCTGCCAGCAAGCCCACTGCCTGTTGGCCCAACTCCCTTCATCCCTGAATCTCTGCCAGCAGGCCCACTTCCTACTGGCCTAAATTTTTCCAGCCTCCAGCCGGTCCAAATCCTCCCAACCCAGAATGATACCGAGAATACTACACTGACACAGCTCCAGCCCAATTCCATTTGTGACTCGTAGCCAATGGGGTATTTTTAGACCAAAATGAAAATTTAATCTCAACTCTAATGGCACTAAATTACCCTTACCACGTAACTCCGTGTTTACCCTTCGTGACCGAATTGGAAAATGGTCATGGATGATGAATATAATGCTCTTATTCAAAATAAGATGTGGGAGTTGGTGCCTCGTCCGCCTGGTGTCAATGTGATTTTTCCTTATGAGTAAAAATTTGATGGTTGTTTTGAGAGGAATAAGGCATGTCTTGTAGGTGATGGCAAAACTCAACAGGTTGGCGTGGATTATGGCGAGACATTTAGTCCGGTGGTCAAACCGACAACTATTCGCACTGTTATCAGTCTGGCTCTATCAAAAGCATGGCTCATTCATCAACAATACGTGAAAAATGCGTTCTTTCACGGTGACCTCAAGGAAATGGTATACATGCATCAACCTTTGGTTTCAGGGACCCCGATCATCCTAACCATGTGTGCTTGCTGAAGAAGTCCTTGTATGGGCTAAAATAGGCCCCTCGGGCTTGGTACAAAAGGTTTGCAGATTATGTGTCTACTCTTGGGTTTTCTCATAGCATGTCTGATCATTCTCTGTTCATCTACCATCACGGTACTTCTATGTCATACAATCTGTTATATGTGGATGATATTATATTGACTGCTTCCTCTGACAAACTGTGCAAGTCTATCATATTCCTTATCAGCTCCGAATTTGCTATGAAGGACTTGGGGCCGTTGAGTTATATTTTAGGTATTGTTGTCACTCGTCATGTTGGTGGTCTATTTCTATCTCAGAGAAAGTATGCAGCAGAGATTATTGAACGGGTTGACATGTCATCATATAAGTCATCCTCTACTCCTGTTGACACTAAACCGAAGGTGAATGCTACTTCTAGCACACTATACGAGGATCCCTCCCACTATCGTAGTCTTGCGGGGGCTCTTCAATATCTCACGTTTCAGAGGCTCGATATTACTTATGCAGTGTACAATGCGTATTTATTCATGCATGATCCGAGGGAAGAACACATACACACTCTCAAACGTATTATGTGTTACATTCAGGGCACTCTTGATTACGGTTTACACTTATATCCATCATCAGTCTCTACTCTCATGTCTTTTACAAATGTTGGTTGGCGTGGATGTCCAGATACTAGGCATTCGACATCTGGTTATTGTATATTTCTTAGTGATAACTTGGTCTCTTGGTTGGCTAAACGCCAGACTACTTTGTCGTGATCCAGCATGGAGGCCGAATATCGAGGGGTAGCCAATGTGGTGTCTGAGTCCTGTTGGTTGCGTAACCTCCTCTTAGAGCTTCATTTCCCTATTCGGAAAGATACCTTAGTCTACTGCGATAATGTTAGTGCGATATATCTCTCGGAGAATTCTGTCCAACATCAGCGCACTAAACATATCGAGATGGATATTCACTTTGTTCGTGAAAAGGTAGCTCGTGGACAAGTACGTGTCTTGCACGTCCCCTTAAGTTATCAAATTGCTGACATCTTTACTAAGGGTCTTCCCTTAGTTCTGTTTGAAGATTTTAGGGACAGTCTCAGCGTACGACAACCGCCCGCTATGACTGCGGGGGTGTGATAGAATATACTATGTATATTCCTTTGATATTATTAGTGATCTTGTACATCGGTAATTGTGGTATTAATCTTTTATATTAGGAAAATGTATATTTGATTTCCGTAATTATAGGCTAGGTTTACTATTGTATATCATGTATATAAACCAATTACATTAATGAAAATAATCAAAGAATTATTCTCTTTCAATATATCTAGCAAAATACTATGGGGGTGGATGAGGTGGGGAGTTGGGATTTCGAAAAAATACTCACTCAAGTCCCACTACCCTACCACCCACAACGCATCCCAAGCACCACCACCCCAAACACCCACCCTCCACCACCCACCCCACCAACCAACCAAATCTTACCCCTATCCAACAACCACATTCGGACGCACTTCATCTCCATTCACTCCTACCCCATACCACCACTCACCCCGACTCTAACCCCGCCCAACACCATTGTTTCACCCAACCACTCTCAAATATTCTATTTTATGTATTATATTTTATTTTTATAAAAAATGAGAAATTTTATCTTACCCCCGCCCCACCCCTTACTCCCCCCTCCCCCAACCACAATCCACCCACACCAAATTTAACCATGCAATAATTTAATTTTTTATAAAAGTAAAATAAAATATATGAACTAGAAAATCCGGAGGGGTAGGGGTGCGGGACGCGGAGGGGTTGGGGGGTGGGGGTGCATAGGGTGCTGGGAGTGGTTGGGTTTGGTGGAGTGAGTAGTTGGGGGTGGGTTGGGTGGCGGTGAATTAGTTGATTGAATGCAACTTGTGAGACTTGTTTTTTCTACTTTTATTGGGGAAGTCATTTTTCTCATTTTTAAGAAACTTGTTTTCCTAAACAAAATGTTTTCCAAAATTTCTAATCAGTACTATTAACAACCAGAAACAACCACCAGTCTTTGGTGCAGCACTTGCATTTTGGTATATTCTTCTTTCTTTCCTTGGTCCTGCTGCAGTTACCTCTCTTTTTTTAAAAGTATATAAAATTGATAGGCACTGGGAGTGAGTCAGAAGAAAATGATCGGGTAAGGATGCACATCAGGAACTTGCAAGTCAAAATCTTATCATGAATTTGTGCGCACTGTTTACTCAGAGAAATTTTGTTCATGTAATTGGCAGGGTATTTAATTAGGGAATTTTCAGATAGTTGAAGTTGCAGATTTGATGAAAGAGGTTACAACAGTCACTAATATGTAGATGAGTGAAATTTCATCACTACTATGTTAGAACAGCCTGCTGTAGACGTTCCACTGATATCGCTAATATGTGGGAACTTTAATTTGAAGGAGTTCTTCCATGTTTTGCATGCTTATGGTGAAATTATTGTGGTACAAAATGGTATTGTTATGTTTGCATATACTAGTTTATAAAAGGAGAAAAAGATGGCAAGTATTGGAGTGGCGGCAACGGATAGTTGTGGTCATTTGCTTCAAGCGCAATTCAATTTGTTGGGAAGGCTATCACCGTTGAAGCACTAGCAATTCGTGAAGCATTGGAGAATGTTAAGGAAAATGGATGGTCAAATGTGCAAATCTTGTCGCAAAAAACTTTGGTAAATATGATATTGAAAGAAGTGTAATTTCATGAGAGATAGAGACTACTTTAGAAGATATATGAAAGTTTATGAATTTCTTTAAAGACGTACATGTTGTATATATTTCTGGATCTTGGAATATGCTAGCGCACAATTTATTCAATTTTTTTTTTAATTTCATTGTTAAGTAAGGTTATTTGACTTTCTATTTTCTCTAGTTGTAGTTGAATTGTAATTGATGTTGCTGCATCATTGAACTCTTTTACACTGTTTCTGTATTAATACAGTAAAGTTGTTTTTGTATTATGTATCTTGTTCAATTTTTGTGATTTGTCAACAAAATTGCAATTTCTTCCATAGTTCCAACCATTTGTATCCATTTTCGTAAGTTGGTTAATTCCTAAATATATAGCAACGGAGGACGATTATCAATTTAATTCAATTTCAATTAATTTTAATTCTAAATATTTTTCGTCACCAGATAGGATAATTAATTAACAGTCTATTAATTTAGTAACTGATGATTTTCGTAATAGATCAGTTAAATCATTCGCGAAGATGAGAAGACATGATGATTATTGATTAAGAAAATCAAAATTCACTGAACAAATATAACTCTTTAGCTTAGGAGGGCAAACGATTAGATTCATAATTGTGATTAAATTATTTTCATTCACACGTTCCCATAATTTACCATTTAATAGCCAATTACATTAAGTAACACAATTAAATCATTTAGTGTGAGGTAATTTTACTTTTGATTGAGAGTAATTTAGTCGATGATCTTAGGAAGATTATTTTCATCGTAATCTAACTTTCAACTATAAGGCTTCTCACTTATAGAATGCCTAGTCTCCGAACACGTGCATTGTACGTGTATCCCACGACAAGAGTGTTTGGACTATTTGAGTAAAAATGCAACCAATCATTTTTCTACCTTACACATCATTCGTAACTTTTAAAACCTTGCCTTTTACTTTCAAACCCCTTTCACATTTTCTTTTTACTTCAACCAATTTATTGAAATTCCATTGAGAAAGTTTTATTAACTATGATCCACATGGTAGTTTAGTTGCGGGTAGCTAATTCGTACAAGAAGAGTAAAGTATTAAAACTAATTATATGATAAGTAAAAAGCAAGCAGCGATAAGAAGTGTTGTGAAATTGTTGGCCTGAAGCTACAACCATTTTGAATACTTTTACTACGTAAACTCTTGTACTGAAAATTTCTTCTCACTTTTCTATTTAGTTTAAAAAATTCCCCTTTTCTCATTAAAGATCATTAAAAATTTTAAACCCTTTCCTTTTATATATGTCCTGCCATTCGTCCTACAATTCCAGGCAAATGAACATCAATTTAGCAATATGATTTCTTGAAAATCTCAAAATCATAGAACATTTATCTTCTTACAATGGTTTTCTTCAACAATATGGTATAATGCAAATAAAATATTCCACAAGATAGTAGGATCAATGATGTCTTGAAATCTATATATAATATAAAGCTATGAATAGACAATCATATGTTGCATCTCTCTACTGTTAAAAATTCTATTTATCTTTCTTCTCCTTTTTTGACTTTTTATATCATTTTAATTATTTTATTTTAATTTAAAAAATCATCTCCATAACTCATACTTCTTCATCTTCATAACTTCTACTCTTAATTAGTATTAGTAATTAATTTCATAATTTCTAATTTAATATATAAGTTATGTCACCTAATTAAAATCACACCAACATGATATTCTCATTCCAATAAATGAAAAGTATTGTAGAATAGTTGAGGAGATTATCCCTTTCTCCTTTTATTTTGGCTTTTTATAATTTTAAATTATTTTATTTTAATTTACAAAGTCATCTCCATAACTCACACCCCTTCATCTTCATAATTTCTACTCTTAATTAGTATTAGTAATTAATTCATAATTCATTATTTAATGTACAAGTTATGACACTTAATTAAAATCACATCAACATGGTATTCTCATTCAAATAAATGGAGAGTATTGTAGAATGGATGAGAAGACCAAAAACACAAAGTTGTAGAACTAAGGAGGAGATGAAAAGAAAAAAATGAAGAAAATATTGATGGAGAAGGAACTGTTCTCATGTCAGGTACTCAAATATTTATTTTAACAAGTGAGTGAGTATCTTGATACTTTTGTTATATGAATATCTTTTAGAATGTTTAATTTTTCATCCTTTAAATTATTATATTGTAGAACTTCTATTGTTGATCTTCTTTTGACACAAAATTATTGAGAATGATCATCATACCTTTTAGTTTAGTCTATAGTTTTTATATTTATACTCGTTAATAAATGAAAATATATAGAATTTGTTGCTTAGATAATTATGATTGGCTAGCAAAATCTACTACCATCTATATCCATATACATTATAAAGCTAGGCAAAGGAGAGTGACATGACACTTTTCTTTGGCCAAAAAATACAATTATCTTTTTTCTCCTTTTTAAAAAAATTCCCCCCCCCCCCCCATATTTCCTATTTATCTTATTGTTGGCATGAACGTCCTAATTATTTTTATAAGAATAAGTGATGTTTTTAGAAGATCATATGGCACCATTTATTAATCAGGATTTTGGTTTTTCATTTTCCCTAGATTTTACACTTTTACCTTCAAAATTCTCAATTTAGGTGCTCCACAAAAAAATCACGTCTATCTCTTCCACAAAGCCTCCACTTCTTTATCGAAAATGACATTTGATACAAAGTATGTTGCTATTTTTGTTCTCCTTCGTGCTCTTTATAATACACTTTAGTTTATTTAAAAATTGCTAAAATATTACTGATTTATGAACTTTTTTTTCAATATTTGCGAAAAATCTATATTTTTTCCCCTCTCTGGCCAAGAACAATTATTTTTTTCTTCGTTTTTTGGCATTTTTTCTATGTGCTATGTTAAAAAAAAAAGCTCAAAAGTCACTTCTTTAGCTCTCTTAATTATGATTAATTACAAATATTAAATGAGGAAGACGTTTAGGAAAATGAATGATCAGAATGTCCTCGTTCCCTATTTAAGATGTTTATACACAATAACTTTCAAAATCAAAGTGAAAAAGGATAAATTAAACTTACATGTTTTCTAACTCTGTCTTCTTGCAGTTCGTTCATATTTAATTCTATATGAGAAAAAGGTGAACATGGAATTGCACAACAACTACAAAGTATTTGAAATTGGATTCTACATAGCAATTGACAAAAATGAATAAAGAAGATCGACTTTCTCATCTTTTAAATGTGTTTCATACATTATTCATCTCTTCAAGTTTAGAAGTTTAGTTAAAAAGAAAGTCATTTAGGTGCTCAAATGTTCTAATTTTAATTACATATAGTATAATTGAGAGTCAATACTAAGTTTAACATCATTTGTTTGTACGAAATTAAAGAGAATACTACTCAGATTTCATAAATATAAGAGGGTTACCGCTTTCAGCTACTTTATCTCCTCTTTTATAAAGTTGTATTTTCCTCCTTGTCTTGACACAACCAACCCAAAAATATCATTATCTGTATACATTTCTTTCTGATTGTTTTCAATGGTGTTGCATATAATAATTATATAATTTTTTAATAAGAAAAATAAGTTCGGATCTAAGCAAAATAAATTATCTTATTTATCTCGACGTAATTTATAAAAGATTATTTTTAAATTTACTAAGATACCACATTCACTGGTTATAAAATAGTGTTGGATTGCCAGTGTCTTAGTTCCTTGATCTCGTTGCCTTTGCATCTAACTGTTTATGTTCATCCACAATATTACACTGATAAAATTTGATCACAATGGAAAGCAAGATGGTGAATACATATATTTTGTCTGTTTATATAGTGGTGTTCAATTTTTTATGGTTAATAATCTTTTCAAATTCTGTAACTAAGTAATGATGCATGAACCTGTAACTGAAAGCATAGGAAAAAGTTTAACTGAAACTTAATGTTATAAAGGAATTAAAGGATGAGAGGAATCGATTAGTAGATGGAAAGAAGATAATAAATTCTGAAAGAAACGGCATTATGGACTATTTATTTCATTAATGTGTGAATCTTTTATCAGGGCATTAATTAGTATTAAAATATTATTTAATGAAAGGCAATTTTACTTATAAGTAAAGAGTAGAATTGTCATTTAATATTAAGGTATTATTGTAATCTAACTTTCAAGTATGAGGCTTTCCGATTTTAGTATATTATGATTATGATATGATGATTAGGTAGAAAAGGCTTGAGGAGTTGAATTAGAGAAATTATCTAATAACTAAGCTGCATATATATGTTTCATGATAACTAATCAAATGACTAATTAGGATCAGTTAATACCTCACAAAGTACATATATAAAAATTATAATCACAGCTACTAGCTATTACAACATTCATATACTACCATGACTATGATCTATATGACAAGTGTCAAGTTGATCGAGCCACTAATTTTTATTCGTCTGTAAGTTGTTACTTTAATCTTTTAATTTCTTTAATTTCCTCCTAATTCATTGACTTTTCTTTTCTTAATTCCCTTAAAGGAGAATAATTTTACCCTTCAAGTCTCAAATTATTTGTTTTAATCAGGTATATAAGGCTTGAGGAGTTGAATATTTAGGGAGCATTTTAGGCGAAGAGACATAACTTCATTAGTAGATCCTACTAACTTTCCATCTATGAATATATATGGTTCATGAAAGCTAACCAAATGACTAATTAGGATCAGTTAATTATATCTCACGAAGTACCTATAATAACAAAATTACTAGTTATTACAACATTCATAATATACTACCATGACCTTGATCTACATGACTAGTGTCGGTCGATCGAGCCACTAACTTTTATTCACGTTACCTTAATCTTTTAATTTCTCCTAATTGATAGACATGGTTTTCGTAATTCTCTTGAAAGTAGAATAATATTCACTCTTCAACTCGCAAATTATTTATTTTAATCAGGTAGATAAGGCTTGAGGAGTTGAATTAGGGAGCCTTTTAGGTGAAGAGACATAACTTCATTTGTTGATCCAACTAATTCCCCTCCTATGAAAACTGCTGGAACTGAGGCATTACAACTCATCCTCATAAGAGCTTTCTCCATATCTTTTCCGTCAGAATCATGATCAAGTTCATGCACGTATGGATCAACACCAAGATCTCGAAATAGTATAGTGACCGCGTAGCATAAACAACATGTACTCTTGCTGAAGATCACTACCCCGTGCTCCGATGCCATTCGTTGTACCTTGTCCATGTCTTGATAATTAAGTCGTGAAAGAATTGTCGTATGCCCTGAGTTAACAACACCAGCTAGCAGTACGATAAAATCTGATATAAAAGGGTTGGGAGTGGGTAGTCTTAAAATATTAGGGTTTCTTTCTCTGTTTGGTTCAATTCGCTACTGACCAAACCGTCCAACTCTCAATTGCTATTGATGTTGATTGCGTTAAGCTTTCAGCTAGGCCTTTTGAAAGATAGATTGTTACGAGCTATATTTGAAATTCAGATATTTGAAAACTAAATGATCAAAAATAGGGGTAAATGGAGGTAGTCTTTAGTATACCATCGGATGTAAGGTCAACAGAACTTAAACATCGATCCGATGGTTGATTGTTTGAGGCTAGAAGAGATGAAGGAAGAAGAAAAAGCTTGAAAAATATTAGGGTTAATTTTTTGAGAGGTTGCTTGGAAATGGAGGGTTTTCATGGCTACACTATTTATAAAAGAAAAAATATGGAACATCTTCTAAGTAGCTAAATGAAAGTGGAGTGCCTCTATCTAAATTGTAAAGATTCAAAAGATGGTGTGATTTATTTTAGATGCTCCAAGAACAGCACTAAAGCTTTACTAAAGAGAATTTTTATAAAATAAAATAAAAAATAGATACTGTTTTATTCCACAAATTTTGAACAAGTTGGAGGATAGTACATATTAGCGAAATATTCTCCGTATATTTTATAATTATGATAGATGTATATTTAATGTAACGTAGGATTCTAATTGTATTAGGAATCAACTTTTGTAAGGTAAGTTAGGATTCATACCATATTAGGAATCAACCTTGTACAACTATATATATTGTGAATAATGAAAGGAATCCCCAAGGAAAATTATTATATCTTTCATGTTATCAAGAGCCTAAAACCTAAATCCCTTCTCTTCCGCATTCTCGGCCGAAATCAACATTTTTCTTCTGATTTCACAGAAATTTTTTTTTTGGTTTCTTCCCTTTCTCGGCCAAACCAAAAAATTCCCTTCCCTCGGCAGGCGGCAACCATGTCTTCCCCCACAAATTCCGGTTCATCCACTGGCACACTTGACAACCCCTCTCAACGTTCAGTATCTTCTTTTCATCCGGCATTCGCCGTTAACAACATCAAGAATTTTATCCCTATAATTCTTGACCAAGAAGACTGTCAATATTCCATGTGGATGGAACTATTCTACATTCATGCATGTGCATACAACGTGCTCGATCATATTGACGAATCTGTTCCTCGTTCCACCGATGTTACAGACTCAATCTGGCGTCGTCTTGACGCCATCGTCAAACAATGGATCTACGGCAACATCTCCAAAGACCTGTTGTGCACTATCATGAAAACAAGTGCTACGGCACGTGAACTTTGGGTCCGGCTAGAAGAAATCTTTCAGGACAATAAAAATACGCGGGCCGTATATTTGGAAGAGCAATTCAATAATACCGCCTCGAGAATTTTAACAACATGTCCAAACATTGTAAGCAACTGAAACTCATAACCGATCAACTATCCAACGTCGGGACTTCTGTTTCAGAAACCAAGATGGTGCTTTAACTTGTTGCGGATTTACCAAAAGGTGAATATGACACACTCGCAACAATGAATCAACAAGCCGACCCTCTCCCAAGTTTCAACAAGGCACGCTCACAACTATTGTTGGAAGAAACTAGAAGTGCTAAACAAGAGGAACACAATCAAAAGGCCTTAGCCATTGACGGGATGACAACACCTGCGCCAAAGAAGAACCAAAGAATGCAAAGAGTCCAAAGAAATGCAAAGAGTCCAAAGAAAGAAGAGTCCAAAGAAAAGAGTCCAAAGAATGCAAAGCAGTCCAGCAGCCAGCAGCAGATCAAGTGGCGGAGGTCGTGGCGGCAGAGGTCGCAACAACAAAGGCAAGGGCCGCGAAAGGGCCAACGCAACAAAGAAGCAGCCTAGGCCAGCAGAATCGAACCAAAGAAGAAGCAGGGCACAACCAAAGAAGAAGAATCGCAGAAAAGACTAACGCAGGGCCCAATTCCAGAAATGTGGTCGACTTGCCTCTTGGGCCCTGTCCCCACCACTGTGCAAAGCCAACCAAAGAAGAAGAAGAGCCTACCCGATCGCAGCCTAGCAAAGAACAAGACAACACTGCCCCGACTGCTTTGGGCCAGGCCTACACCACCGTGAACCTTCAACAGCCCGACGACAATTGGTACATGGACACCGGAGCCACATCTCACCTCACCCCGTCGTCAGGTAACCTATCTCAACTATGTCGGTTAAAGTGTCCTCAATTTATTACTGTCGGCAATGGTCATCGCATTCCAATTGAAGGTTACGGTAACACCCACACCGAACATCCACACCCACCTTTCTCCCTAAACCACGTCCTATACACACCTAACATCATTAAAAACTTAATCTCTATTAGAAAATTCACTAGCAATAATTCTGTGTCTGTCGAATTTGACCCTTTTGGTTTTTCTGTGAAAGAACTCAATACGTGGAAAATTCTTACATGCTGCAATAGTGTGGGAGACCTCTACCCATTCACTCAATCTTCTGCTGTCAGACCGCAAGCACCTCTATCCCTTGTGGCGATCTCTCCCTCAACTTGGCACAACAGACTCGGACACCCCGAAGACCCAATTTTTACTTTTCTTAGGACTTCTAAGCGTATTCAATGTAATAATGGAAAAATTGCCCAACACTGTTTTTCTTGTCCACTAGGCAAACATACTCGTCTTCCCTTTATGTCATCAAACAGTGTTACTTTTTCTCCATTTGATATTGTTCATGCTGATTTGTGGACATCTCCGATTGCTAGCTCTTTGGGTCATAAATTCTATCTAGTATTCTTGGATGATTTTTCACATTTTTTCTGGATTTACCCACTGAAATTCAAATCTGAGTTTTTGCAAAATTCCTTGAGTTTCAAAAATTCATTAAGACACAATTTGAAAACCTATTAAATCATTCCAATGTGATAATGGATGTGAATTTAATAACTCGGCATTTCACAATTTCTGTTCTAAACAAGGCATGGTTTTCCATTTTTCTTATCCCTATACTTCTTCTCAAAACGGAAAGGCTGAAAGAATTATACGTACCATTAATAACATGGTCTGCACACTTCTGTTTCATGCCTGCCTACCACCGCCTTTTTGGGTCTATGCTGTCAAAATGGTAGAATCCCTTCTAAATATTTTACCAACTAGCACACTCCAAAACAAACTACAGAAATCTTATAATCAGAGGGCCCATCATATGATCACCTACGTATTTTTGGATGCTTATGCTACCCCAACATAGCCTCCACTGCACCCCACAAACTTGCCCCTCGCACTCTTCCATGTGTCTTCCTTGGTCTATCTACTAATCATCGGGGCTACTTATGCTATGACATTGCTACTCGCAACATCATCGTCTCCCATCACGTCACCTTTGATGAGACAACCTTTCCTTTTTCAAATCTCCGGAAATTTCAGACCACCGATTACATCTTTTTCGATGAACCAAGTCTGTCCCCGGTCATCCAAAATCTATACCAACAGCAGCCCACTGTTCCGACAGTCTCTCCACTGTCCGGCACCACCCCACCAGCTCCATGCTCACCCCTACAACCCCTAGTCGAGTCACCTGCACCACCAAATGACATCGCCGCCTGACCAAAGAACCTCACCCGACCCACCACCACTGCCCTCACATCGCATGGAGACTCGTGCACAACACGGGATCTTCAAACCCAAGGTTCAAATCAATCTCTCCTCACAAACCTTATCACCCATTCCAAAAAATCCAAAACTAGCAAAACTGGACCCAAATTGGAATGCGGCCATGTGCGAGGAATTTAACGCTTTAACCAAGCAGAACACTTGGGATTTGGTACCTAGACCAGCTGGTGTGAATGTTATCCGGTGTATGTGGCTATTTCGTCACAAGTTCAGAGACAGTGGTGACTTAGAGAGGTATAAGGCAAGACTAGTTGCCAATGACACTAATCAGCAGGAGGGTATTGATTGTGGTGAGACATTCAGTCCGGTTGTTAAACCGGCCACTATTCGGACTGTTCTCAGTATTGCTATGGGCATGCATTGGCCGATTCATCAGCTTGATGTCAAGAATGCGTTTCTTCATGGGGATTTGAAAGAGACTGTGTACATGCATCAGCCTACTGGCTTTGTTCATCCGGCAGTTCCGCAGTTTGTGTGTCGTCTCAAGAAGTTATTGTATGGATTAAAAAGGCACCCCGCGCTTGGTATGATCGGTTCGCCAGATATCTTCTGCAGATTGGTTTTGTATGTAGCAGGTGTGATACATCTCTCTTCACTTTTCACCGAGGTAGCAACACTGCATATTTTCTATTATATGTCGATGCCATTGTTCTTACTGCCTCATCTGACGGGTTGAAGAATGAAATCATTTCTCTACTCAAAACTGAATTTGCTATGACTGACTTGGGCAAGCTAAGTTATTTTTTGGGTATATCGGTGACAATATCTGCAGCCACTATGTTCCTGTGTCAGCGTAAGTATGCAGAAGAGATAGTGTACAGGGCCAAGATGGCAAATTGTAAAATTATGCCAACTCCGGTGGACTCAAAATCCAAGCTTAGTGCTAATGACGGTGCGCCAGTTTCTGATCCCAATCTCTATCGGAGTCTAGCAGGTGCTCTTCAGTATCTTACATTTACTAGGCCTGATATTGCATATGTCGTTCAGTAGGTGTGTATGTTCATGCACGACCCCCGAAAGTCCCATTTTGCCGCCCTCAAACGTATTATCAGATATGTTAAGGGCACACTAGACTTTGGTTTACATCTATACACTTTTGCCCCAACCAAGTTGCTAGCCTACACGGATGCAGATTGGGCAGGATGCCCCGACACACGTCGCTCCACCTCAGGGTACTGTGTATTTCTTGGGGATAATCTTATCTCATGGTCCGCCAAGCGGCAGGCCACGCTATCCCGTTCGAGTGCTGAAGCAGAATATCGCGGAGTTGCTAATGTCGCCGCTGAGATCTGTTGGCTCCGAAATCTTCTTTTGGATCTCCAGTGTTCATTACGCAAGGTGTCTATAGTCTATTGTGACAACATATCTGCTATCTTTATGTCTCATAATCCAGCCCAACATCAGCGGACTAAGCATATTGAGATGGATATCCACTTTGTGCGAGAGAAGTTTGCCCGTGGTCAGGTCAAAATTTTACACGTGCCTTCATCTTATCAGTATGCAGACATTTTTACAAAGGGACTACCGCAACAGCTCTTCACCGACTTTCGATCCAGCCTTAGCATTCGGCCTCCTCCCGCTCCGTCTGAGGGGGAGTATTAACGAATATTCTCCGTATATTTTGCAATTATGATAGATGTATATTTAAGGTAACTTAGGATTCTAATTGTATTAGGAATCAACCTTTGTAAGGTAAGTTAGGATTCGTACCATATTAGGAATCAACCTTGTACAGCTATATATATTGTGAATAATGAAAGGAATCCCCAAGAAAAATTATTCTATCTTTCAGTACATATATTCTATTTGGTCATGCACTTTTTGAATTAGAATCTTTTGGTGGAAAAGGCTTATTTGAACCACCTAAAAATATATACCTATATGCATTTTCCATATAATTAATTAGGATTTAACTTAAAGAACTTCTATACTAGGAAGGCAGGGAAAAGAGTCGAGTCCTCAGGCTCGACAATCAGGAGAAGCAAAACAAAATCAGAATTTAGCCAAACAAGAAGTAAGGTTGTTCTGAATTGAGTTGTCTTTGATTTTGAAAGATTGTAGCAATACATGGCAAATAAGAGTTCATTGAACCGTCATTCTTTACTTCCGAGATTAAGTGTATTTTAACCTATTGTAATAGATAAGCTACACTTTTTAGGTTGCTAATATATTTCATTTTTATATGGACAATTGTCTATCACTATTAAAAAATCACTATTTTCTCATTGAAAATTATTCAATGGCTATTCCTACTGAATGTCATTGGGAAAAATCTAAATAATAATGTTTTCAAACGGAAAAATTAAGAAGTTTTCCACCGTTTCAATGAGAATATGTTTCCCACCATGCGTTTTTCCATTGGTTCAGTAGGAATGAGATGAAAATCATGTTTTATAACACAAATTTCTCACTGAATATCGATAGAAAAGACATTTGTTTCTATATATTAAGTGATCTAATAGTATTCAATTTCTTTCCATTTGTTAACTAGCTTCTTGTTCACACATTGGTAATTGTGTGTTAAAATAATTAATTAGCCTGATGATTATTCCATAATTACTCATCAACTCATACTATAAGAAATTCTATAGACAACGTGGACAAACAACTGGCCGTGCAAGATTAGACTATAAAAGAATAATTACATGTGACAGCTAATTCTAAGAGTTATTTAGAGATAATAATTATTTTTTAATTTAATTATCTATCATAGCTATAACAAATAAATATTATTCTACTGTATCAATCTTTTCCTCAACCCCTCCTCTCTCTTCTCCCTCGGCTGCCCCCAGTCAACTTCTCCGGCGGAGCTTTACCGAAATTCAACCAAAAAAGCCACCTCTCTCTCTTCCCTTCTCTCATCTGCATCTGCACCTGCATCGCCGGAGTTGTATCTGATCTGAGTTGATTTTATTTTACAGTAGGAGCTTCCTTAGGGCATGTTTTTACAAGCCCAACTAAGAGCGAGTAGATCCATCAGTCTCAATGCATTCAATTTGAAACAAGTTGTTCACCTCTTTTTTAATTTCAGTTATTCTTAGTCCTAATATTTGATTTCTAGGCGGTCTTTATTTTTGTATATATTATTTATTGGAATTCGCTTGGGATTTTCTTCGGATCTCAGATTTGAAGATACAAATTTTTTTGTAATTGAAATCTAAGCTTCCATTTTATTTTGCTTTTCGATTATGTTCCCTTTGAATAAATACAGTGTTTTTAAAAAGTATTTGAATGTATCCTTTATTTATATGAGTGTAAATACATTTAAATACAGTCGAATAAAAGGTTTTCTGAGCGTAAATATAGTGATATACATTCAAAATGATTATTCTTCATTAATTAAAAGGATTTATGAGAATAAACACATTCAACCTTGCAACATTCGACGACGACTTTATTAATCGGAGCTCGAATATATTCAAATACATCAAAAATAAAAGGTTGGATACAGCTCACGAATACATGTATTTTTAAAAAATATAATCATTTTGAATACACATGTATTTAAAAATTTTAAGGTTGCATATATTTGATTGTATGTGTTGTTTGAATGATCTATATATATATACACATATATATATATATATATATATATGTTTGTATACAATTTTTCGAGTAAATACAGTGTATTTAAAAGTTTGCATCTGAAATTTTGTTGAAATGCATTCAAACACAATCAAATACATTCAACTATGCCCAAAACAAAATGATACATTAATATATAAATATACTAAAATACACTGTCCCGTCGTGTATTTAAATGCACTTAAATACACCATTTTGAATACACATGTATTCAGAGAAATTAAGATTGCACGTATTTAAATACATGTGACATCAGATAAAATTGAATATAATTGAACAGCGTATTTAAATACACTAAAATACAATCAAATACCATGAAAATGTTAAAATATAGCTATGAATTGTAAATAGTAAAAATATAGCTATAAATGGTTAATTGCTCCTAAAATTTAATCATTTGTGTAAGTTACTCTACTGTAAAAGCAAGACCAGAAAAAAAGACTATAATAAAAGTTTTATTCCTGAAGATGCATTATAATTATTTATATAATGTATAGTCAATTTATTGAGATTCTTTTTCTCAATATTCTTGGATTATATTCTTTACTTGTTGAAAAGTTTTGCGGTGGCTTTGATTCTTTGTGGGTCCACTCCCAACTTGAATTATTCTTCTCTCATAAACACATACAAATTGATCAATGGCCGTACACTTGCACATATATTAGGCATAAAATAAGCATTCCTAATCTTCCATGTGAGTTAAAGGGTTAATAGCTAATTAAGTTGCTCTTTGTGTAATTTGGTGTGAAGATATTTAACTAGGAACAAAGTTAAACAAAATAATAGTAGCAACAATAACAATCTCGATATTTTTTCTCCGACTACGGATCCCATACTACCTCCATAAACTGAAAATTCATAACCCCAATTGCTACGGGAATGCTGTTTAGTTGGCCTATGCCTAAGAATTTTATATAAAAAGCATCTATGTAAGCACGATTATATAACCAATCATATATGCTATTGAGAATTTTGTCCCATGGAATTCCTTTTATCATTTACCAAAAAGTTGATAAACTTGGCAAGTACGTAAAATATATTCTTTGTTTTCCATCACTTTTACACGTGTCAAAAAAATATTGTGATATTTCAGTTCTTACGGTCTAATAGGACTCTCAGTTACTGCGCGTGATCGTATATTGAGGTGCTCCTCGCAAGTTGTTGGAACGACGCGAGTCGGGCCGAGTCTCGATTCAAAAAGATGAAAGGCTCAAAAGTCTAAATAGGGGGTTACACATTCCTCATCTCATTGGGGGCGTAAAACGAATCGAGACCCCTCATTTTAAGTATTTGTGAACATATTTATATTTTGAGCAATTACCTATATTGATATGATCTTTTATGACTTGTAAATATAATTTGGAAACTCAAAATGGTGCTGAAATTTGTGGTGCACAAATTTAGTGCAAAGAGGAAGCAGGGTTGGCCGGTCCAAGCTGAAAAGCCTCGTGAGACTTGTCACAAACGCGTGTGGAGAAGAACTGGAGTTGACCAAGATATTGATCCATGGGATCGTGTGAGATTGTCTACGAATGCTTGAGCTAATCCACGATCGCGAAGAACACCTAGTTAGTATAAAAATTAGCATGCAGTGACGAAATTCATATTAGATTTTGATCAATTTTGGCACAAGATAGCTAATGGGTTGATTCAATTTTGAAATAATTTCGACCCAAATACTTACGGTAATGATTCTCTAACATCCTATGATGATCATTCCTGAATTTAGAGGATTTTTAGCCGCAGAATCATGTGATTCAAGTGTTAAAGTTGGAAATTTTGACCAAGTTCCTAAAATAGAAAACTAGGAATTTGGCCTAGTAAATGAAACCAAAATTGAAACTTGATTATTGATTTGGACTCACAAGCTCATAGGCACGTTCATGTAATTGTTTCGAATTTTGACGGGGTTGACTTCTACTTTTTCAAAAAATCATGATGATCCGTCCGAAATGTATGTAGTCTATCGGCTGACTTCCAGCAATGGGTTTCCCAACTACTCCAGAAAGCGTTAGGACGGTGATTGAGTAAACTAAATGGTAAGAAACATAAATATAGCTAGCGTGCAGTAAAGACGATAAAGATAAAATGAAGATATGTTAAATCAGTTGTTTGATTAATTGGTTGTCTCTATTCTGTACAAATGATCCTATATTTATAGTACAAGAAAAATAAAACGTGGTCCCCCTATGTTATTCATTAAATTACCGACTAAATCCACTAGCTAACTATGAGGAGGTGGTGCAAATTTTTTACTCCTTCTTTTCCTCTTGCACGATTAATGACACTTCCTTCTAACTGTTGTTGGTTGTTATCGTTTCTTGGTGTCTAGAAGATTCTTTGACTTGGTCTTTGAGACGTCCAAATATGTGTGGGTCTCAGTCGTTACTTGGAATTATGACTCGGCTAGGCTACCGTAATAGTCGATGAAGCTTTTCTAGCCGAGAGCTAGGACTAATAGATTCGACTACGAGTCAGTTCGGTTATCGACTTAGATTTCTGTTGCCTGCTCATTTTGAGGTTTCCACCTTCGACTAGTCACTTGATTCGGCTAAACACTTAAAAGTATTTTTGAGTGTTAACAATTACCCCCCTACATTAACTCGAGTGCGGCTGTTGAGTTGATGTATTAAAAAATAGCCGTCGTTTCGTGTGGCAGCTGCGGGTGTCATTTCAATCACTTTTGCCCTAAATGCATGCAATGATGATTTTCTCTGAAAAGTTTCTTCCTTTCAACCGAGGCGTCTCGGCTTCCACACCTGAATTCTGATGTATTTCAGCCACACATTTGAAATAAAGTAGTCCCAATACGTGTCATCCACATCTCCAAAAAAAAGATATTTAAGGAGAGACACCACCCATAGGTTTCTCACTTAATCTTCAGCCGTTCCCAAATTCCTTTCATTTTCCAAAGAACCCTATTTCCTTAATCAGAAAACCATGTCTTTATCTTCCTCTCCATCTCATGGATTAGATAACACTAATTTGGATGTTGATGACCTAACCCCTACCTTTGCCTTCATCGATGAACAATTGGTTCTTGCTCCCTACGGTACATCTGTACAGGGTGACCTCCTTCTTTCTCGATATCTTAGCCCGGCAAACTATGACCTTCCTATTACCTACGATTGGTTCACCGACAATCATTTTCTGGCTAGCCTGCGTACCTGGCCGTCCAAGATTACCAACTACTATGATTGGTTGACACGAGTGAAGTCGGCCAGAGAGGCCGAATGGAAAAACATGGGTCTCTATGATGCCATTGCGATGTCGGAGTTTGACCTCTCCTATAACATTGGTCTTAGATACGATTTCCTCGGTTACTGGTCGACCACTGCCAACGCCTTTGTTTTCCCCTGGGGAATGATAACCCCTACACTACTCGACGTGACGGCGATACTTGGCCTTTCGATACTATGAGCTGAAGCGCTTGTCTTAAGCGACATTGATGTTTCCGACTTGGGCATCAAGGTCTCAAAGACTTTTTTCGGCTATGGCCACTTCATGACCAACAACAATCGAATATCGCCTCTTCCAGTCGATGATGCCGAGCATCATGCTTTCCTGCTATTTTGGTTCAGCCGATATTTTGTCTGCACGGGATCTTATGCAGTAGTGAAGGAGCTGGGAATTTATGCGGCGTTAGCCGTTTCGGGGGAAGATGTCAAATGGGCATCTCTCTTCCTGACTTATCTTTATATGGCTCTTGGCGATGCACAGGCAAGGTTAAGGGACTCCAGAAATTTGGATACCTTAGTCGGTCCCATGTGGTTCCTTCAGCTGTGGATCACCATGTATTTCCCAGAGTTTATTCCTGATGATTTTGATGACCGCCGTTTTCCATTAAACCCGCCGGTGCTAACCGATACTCTTCGGAAAACACCCTTCGTGCCCCATGATGCTTTCACTGCAGTCTCCACCCTGCATGGTCTGTCTCGAGACCATTTCACAGATTGGCAACCAGTCCTTGAAATATGGGTCACCCCCGATCGGGTCCGTCAAGGATGACAACGTTACATTCTCTCAGCGGAGAACTATGGCCATCACATGAGGCGTATTCTTACGGCTAGGGATCTATTGGGTGACTTGAATCCCACCTCTATGAACAATAAGTTGACCACGGAGCCCTATCGTCCAAACTTTGTGGCAAGGCAATTCGGTCTCACTCAGCACGTACCATAGCTTTACCGCAGTATTGTTTGTTTAACCCAACGTTGCATTCTTGATGCAAAACAGGTAAGGAAATATAGCCGATCACAATCTTGATAGGCTTGCCCTATTTGACTGGTATCCATTTCCCCCGAAAGCAAATACTACTGTTGCTTTTGACGATTGGTGGAACACGATCAAAGAGAAATTCTTCCAGTCTCCTCTAGATGTCTACTGTGATCGGCTGGTCCTGTTAAAGAAATAAAATACCAAGAAACCTCTAAACCGTGGATGAAAGAGACCTCTCTGAAAGCTGCTCCCCTTAAATCGGCTAAACCTGCCGCCTCAATGTCTTCCATCAGGTTGCGGCAAACGAAGAAAAAAGGTAAATTGCTTTCTACATATGTGTCAGCCAGATTATTCTTGTGAATTTTTGACTAACATCTCTTATGTGTCTTTCAGCAACTCAATCCCCCAGCGTTTGTCGATCTGGAGACCACTTCTAATAATGAATCCCCGTCACCCAGGAAATTTGTTCCTAAGAAACCTAGGCAAAGTGGAGGGGTTGTCATCTGAGGTCATAGTGAGGAAGAAATCCACAGAACCAGAGTTCCTATTTCTGCTGAGGAAGAGGAGGAAATTGATGTATATCATTTCTCTGGCTTAAATATATTCGCATCGGCTATTTTTCAATATTTATGTTTTCTATTTGCCCTTCAGAGACCACAACTAACAAGACGCAGACGGTCGCAGAAAGTGTTCGATGCCCCTCTTCATATTAGAGGGTCATCCTCTTCGGCTCATGCTTCCACGCTTCCGTAGGAGCCATTATCGGCTGTCCTCAAGGCCAAAATTTCTCCTGTCAAGGCAGCCGAAGATTTTTATATTGATGCAGCCGTAGAGGTATACCTTTTCTCTTATGCTTGGTCCTTCACTGTTCCCAAACTCTTGCCTCTATTCTGAACCTATCCTTTCTGTACAAGAGACAGTTGGAGATAATCCTTCGACTGAAACCAACCCAATTGATGACTCAGAAGTGCCAGTCGAGATCATCCCTGAAGACGTGCTTCTAAAATATTTTGGCTCAATCGACATTTCACCTTTACCACCTTCGCCTGTTGGCATTCATCAAGAGCAAGTTGAGGAGTCTCTTGTCAGGGGAATCCCAACCAGCAAAGAAGAGTTCCATGCTTTGAGGGCTTCTCTGTTCCGATTGTCAAAAGAAGCAAATGATTCTCTAATTTTGGCAACCGTCTGTAATGACATGGCTTTGGCTCTAAATGACTTATTTGCTTTACACAAAATAGCCAAAGATAGCCATGATGAGGAGGTCGCTGCTCCTCAACACTTGGGGTCTCTTCGAAAAGAGAAGAACCACATTCAGACTTCTTTCAATAGGTAAATGCAGAAAGGCAGCAGAAAGTCAGCCGAAGGAATGACATGCAGGAGCAGCTGTCAAAATTGCGAGCCGATTTGGAGAGGATCCAAGTGTAGATAAAGATTATTACTCCATCCATATACGTCTTGGAATCGACTATTAAAGCCCAAGATTCCTCCCGCTCTTCTTTGTTTCGGCAGGGCATTCATTTGGATAACAAGATTCGGGAACTTGGTAACCAATATGTGTTTTGGGAATTGGAGCAGAAAGCGGGCAGTGAACGATTGACTCAACTGGAGAATGAGTGAACTACGTGGAAAAATATAATTGCTCAAGTAACGCCAACACTCTCTGCTAGTTTTTTTGAAGTGGTATCCGAGGGAACTTATTCTTCGGTTATGACTACTCCTTTGCTAGTTGATCCCGTTGCTCAGTTTTCAGCCGACATCCTCATGGACTTGCAATCCGAAGCCATTCACTTCTTCTGTTACTCAGGAGGTATTGTCAGAAGCTGAACAACAGCTAGATGATACTCTAGCGTCCGACACTCAAGCTTTTATCGAGACCCCATCAGTTGTAGTAGTTGAGCCTTTGTTGGATGCGAAAAGGGGAGTCCAAGAAGAAGTAGGAGCGGATGAGGTAGTAGTCATTGGTGCGGCTGAGGATGAGAAAGAGACTGCGGCTACCCAAGACGATCAAGCAGCCGTAGATTTGGCTAATCCTGAGACCTCTGTAACTGATGATGTAGTGCAACCTCTAGCTAGTGAAATGCCAATCAACTTAGTTTCCTAGTTTTATTGACCCCAAATCGAAGGGTCTATTTTTGTGACCAGGCAGCCGGTCTGTGGCTGATGTTTACTCCTGCATACCCTAAATCGAAGGGTAATACTTTTTTAAGTATTTTCCATTTATGTTTCTGTCAAGCGCTTCATCATACATGTCTATTAGTCGATAAGCATTGCCAGCAATCAGTTGGCTTACTATGAAGGGTCCTTCCCAATTTGGCGACCATTTGCTGAATTTACGATCTTTCATTCCAAGTGGCAACACGGTTTTCCAAACCAAATCTCATTCGACGAACCTCTTAGTCTTAACATGTTTGTTGTATGCTTTGGCCATTTTCCATTTACCGACTTCGATTCTTTCTAGGGACATCAGTCGATCTTCATCTAGCTGATCTAACTCTATTAGCATGGCTGCTGATATTCTTCTAAGCTTAAAGAATTATGTTTGGCCATCCGTAATGACTTAACATTAATCTCCAAGGGCAACACTGCATCTTGGCCATAGGTTAGCCGATAAGGTATTGTCCCAGTAGTTGTAGACATAGAGTTTCTGATTGCCCAAATAGATTAATCTAAAGTGAGATGCCATATTGTCGGTCTATCGTCCATATTTTTACTGATTATGTCCACAATAAGCTTGTTAGCTTCCTCGGCTTGTCCATTCTCCTGTGCATAATAAGGCGCGGATGTGATCATCTTGATCCCAAATTTCTCAACAAAGGCTGTCACCTTAGAACCAGTGAACATCGTCCCTTGATCGGTTGTAATCGTCTCAGGAATACCATATCTATATGTGATCTTGTGTTGGATAAACTGAATGACATCTGTCTGATGAACCCTCTTCATCGATTGTGCCTCTACCAATTTAGTGAAGTAATCGGTAGACACAATAATGAAATTATGTCCTTTAGTTGATTGCGGGTGAATCTTGCCTATGAGGTCCATAGCCCATTCTTTGAAAGGCCAGGGCTTCACGATCGAGTGCAACAACTCGGTTGATACCCGTTGGATTGGTCCATTTCTCTGACACTCTTCACACCCTTTTGCATATTGAAATCAGTTGGCCATGATGGTAGGCCAATAATAGCCATGGCAATAAATCAACCACTTCATCGTTGGCCCATCTCTGTGTGATCCACAAATTCCTTCATGAACTTCTCCCATGACTCTTAAGGCCTCTGCCTTATCAATGCACTTGAGGAGCACTCCACTTACGCTACTTTTGTAAAGATCATCATCAATGAGAACATACTTCAAGGCTCTCCTCTTAACCTTAAGGTCCTTGCAAGTGGAAGGATTTTTTAAGTAGCCGATTAACACCTGTTTCCACGAGTCGATATGGTCCATGGCTAGCACTTCGGCTGGTAGCTCAGTATACTCTAGAGTGAGTAGAGACTTCTTAAAGCCAGAAGGTTCTTGTGCTAAGTCATTTGCCTCAACATTCATGCCCCTGGGAACATAAGTTAACATAGATGATGTGAACCCACTAAGTAACCTGCTATCCGTTCTGTAACGGGCCAACAAATTTAGATCTTTGCAGTCATATTCCCTAGCCAGCTGCTTGATAACCAGCTGGGAGACTCCACAAATCTTGATGTACTTCGCTTTCATATAGACTAGGAGTTTGAGTCCCATGATGAAAGCATCGTATTCAACTTGGTTATTTGTCAATTCAGAATCTAGCCGATAAGAGAACCTCCACATTTTATCTCTAGGATTGATTATCGTTATTCTGGCTCCAACTCCTTTCTGGGTTCTTGACTCATCAAAAATCAGCGTCCAAGGGACGATAGCCATACACACAGTAGAGGGGTGCATGGGTCCTCCGCATCTACACAAGGGTGGTCTGCCAAGAAATCGTCTAACGCCTGGCCTTTAATAGCCTTGAGTGGCCTATACTCGAGAGAAAATGCAGTGAGCTTGATTGCCCATTTTATTAATCGTCCTTATAAAACATGTCTATTTAATAAGTACCGGACGGTGTCAATTTTGCACAAAATGTGAACCACATGTGGCATTAAATAATGTTCAAGTTTTGTACAAGCATAGAATAAGGATAAAAAAAAGCTTCTCTATAGGGGTATATCTAGTTTCAGCCTCATTGAGCATTCGGTTAAGGTAGTAAACTGCCTTTTCGATTCCATCATCGGCATCCTGTGCTAACAGGCAGCCGATAGACAAATCTACAACCGAGATGTACAACTTCAATGGTTTCCCTTGCATAGGAGGAACCGTCATAGGAGGAGTTGCTAAGGCCTTTTAAATTTGGTCAAATGCCTCTTGCTGTTTTGGGCCCCATACTAGCTCTTCTGACCCTTTAAGCCTAAGCAAAGGTGAGAAAGCCTTCATTTTACCAGTTGAATTAGATATGAACCTCCTTAGGAAGTTGATATTCCCTAACAAGCTTTGTAACTCCTTCTTTATTCTGGGTGGTGCAGATTCCATTACTGCTCGGGTTTTGTTATGTCATATCTCAATACCTTTCTTATGTACCAAGAAACCAAGGAAGTTGCCAGCCGATACTCCGAACACGCACTTGGCTGGATTCATTTTAAGATTATGAATACTCATTCTTTTTAGTTCTTGTTCAAGATTGGCTAAATGATCTTTGAAGTCCTTAGACGTTACTACCACATCATCAATGTAGACCTCCACAGTCTTGCCGATCAAATCATGGAAGATGGTGTTCAATGCCCTCTAATAAGTAGCACCAACATTCTTCAGACCAAACAACATAACTACCTACTCGTAAATGACCAAGGCTCCTGGACACCTAAAAACAGTCATGTGAATGTCCTCTTCGGCTACAGCTATCTGATTATAGCTGGAGTATCCATCTATGAATGTCAACACACCATTAGAGGCTGCTGAATCGACTAGCATATCGGCTATAGGCATGACGTATTCATCTTTGGGAGTGGCTAGATTTAGGTTCCTGTAATCAATACATACCCGAACCTTACTATTCTTCTTCTTGACTGGCATAATATTTGCCAACCATTCCACATACCTAGCCGTTCTGATAAACCCGGCCTTCAGCAACCGTTCAATCTCAGGTTTAATTTGAGGCATCAGCTGAGGGTGATATCTTCTGGCATTGTTTATGAGGTATGAAACCCTCCTTAATTGACAATCTATGCTCTAGCAAAGTACGTGCCAGCCCAGGCATCTCATGATAATCCTACATACTGTAGTAGAAGAGCCGTTATGCTTTGTTTATCCTCCTCATTCAGCAAGCCACCAATATGTGTTAGTCGAGGGACTTCCTCAGTACCAAAGTTGATATATTCCAAGGTATCCTGAGACTCAAAACTAGGCATAGCCCTTCTTATGGGTAATTTAAGTTCCATCGACAACTCAATATCATCGGCTGCCAGTGTTGGTTCTTTATTGTAGTACTCTACCTGTAATGCCTCAGCTATCTTTACTTCAGAACTTAGAGAAGTCAGCCGATGCCACATATCACGTATGATTTAGGTCTCCTCAATCATCTAACTCTTCCAAGGTAAGTCGTGGTTCGGCTAATTGTTTTATTTCAAAACCTCATGGAGTAAGATTGCAGTATTCCCAAGATCCTTCTTTGTATTGTTCCGCGACAGCTATTGGAGACACATATGGTGAATATAAGACAACCTCCAAGTTCTTAATCCCTACTTGAAATGGGTTATCATCGGTTGAGACAATTTCTATCTTGTCTCATTCCCAGAAAATGAGCTTTTGATGCATGGTAGAAGAAAGGTACCGGCTGGTGTGAATCCAGTCTCTGCCCAACAGAATGGTGTAGGATGGTTTTCCATCTATTAAAAAAAGGCAGATCTGACCGTTTTAGGACCTACGGTGATTTCTGCTATTAAGATCCCCAAAGCTTCGGAGGCCTCTCCCATAAAGCTAGTAATTTTCATGTTAGTTGGGATGAGATCCTTCATGGTTTTGTTGAGGTTTTTTAAAGTAAGCAGCGGCATCACATCCCCATTGTCGATGAACACTCGGCTGATAGTTTTGCCGTTAATGTAAGCCTTAACATAGAGGGGTTTAATGTGTTTAACCATCTCTTCAGTAGGTGCACCAAATACAGTTCTTAAAGCGTCCCTAGTTATGGTATCAGCTATAGTCGCCCATTTAGTGTCTTCCATACATACATCACATTCTAGGCTATCCAGCGTAGAGCGGCCAGCCCAGAATTCATATGGAATCAGGCTGACCATTTCAATAACTGCCCAAATCTCATCAGCCGAATCATGCTTAAATAAATCAAGGATGGAGTCTCTCACCTCGTCCAATTCGGGAACAACTCGCCACCAGAACTACCCCCGGAATCCAGCGCCAATTCAGCCCCCAAGCCTTTGCCGCCGCCAAACCCTAATCTTCTACCTCCCAAAAACCCTACCCGGGAAACCCCTACCCGATCCAGTCCCAACCCGACACCCAACCCAGCAGCCCACCCGGCCTCACCCAACCCGACACTCGGCCCAACCCCCACACGCAACCCATACCCGAGCCCAACCCAATAAATACCTTCGGGACCCACAACCCCGAGACACACAAACCCAATCCCAAGCCCAAGCCCACCTAATTCTTCAAAGCCTAATCCTTCACCAAAGATGCCACATTTTCTACCTCATCGGATTTCGCCTCCTAACAAATTGGTAGTGCTAAATCAAACATGCTTGGATTTGCCCACTACTAGTAGTAAAGGAAGGAAATGGGGAGATGAAAAAGAGGAGGAAGTAACAGACAATGAAGAAAGTCCGGGGGGACTTCAAAAAGGAAAGGAACCAATGGAGAGTCAGATTGCTGATGACATGACTGAATCAACCGAAGACAGAATGGCCTACACAGCCGGCCCAAGGAGAAGCAGACGAGCAAGGAATAGGGCAGCAGCCCGGATGACATATGCAAGCAAGTGATGATTTTGTTTCATGACTACTTGGAGGATGCACAAGAAAAGGTACACCGTATTGAAGACTTTATAAGGCCAGAGGTAGATTATAGCTTTGTTCTTATATTAGTTTTTCTCTATGTTAGTATCATCATTTGTAATATCATCATAGAGTGTATTATAAACTCTATGATGATCATAGAATATCTAGTTGTAGCTAGTTCTTTCTTTTTGCATTCGGGCTAGGAGGCTTGCCTCAATAGGAGTAGCCAGGTGGGGAAGTCTCCCCCGTGCTTGTACTTTCCATTTGGGTCCCCATATTTCCTTTTATATTATTAATAAAACTCCACATGCCGCGAGGCTGTGGCTTCCAAAAAAACCCTAAACCCCACTTTTCACCGAAACACGGTCCGAAAAAACGCTCTCAACTTAAGGCGATTTTCGGTGACTTTTCCCAAAAAGCCTTTCCGGCCACTGGCCGGCCTCCTCCTGAGGTCGGCCATCACCCCCCCACTCCCGCGCAACCCCTCAACTACGCTAACCTCTTCAAATCAGCCCCCAACATCCCGACTTTGCAGTTTTCTAAAACTGCCAATGGCGGAAACCTTAGCCCTTGAGGCGTCCTTTCTCCCATGTCCATGGAAATTCTAATCAAGTCTATTGTTTACCTACATGGTGAGCCAACGGTTAGGTTTGAGAAGAAGGAAGTGGAGGTGATGATTCATCAACAAGATTTAAATCTTGCGGTTATTGGCAAGTTTAGCCATGGTTGGCCAGAAATTGGCCTCTTGAGAACCGTGATTCCAAAGCAATGTGGTTTGAAGGCGGAGGTAAATATTGGATTGCTTTGTGATAGACATATTTTGATTCGATGCACAATTGCGGAGGATTATGGTACTTTGATGTCGAGACAGACCTTTGAAATCAAGAAGAAGAACAAGCCTTATTTGATGAGAACTTTCAAATGGGATGTTACTTTCAACCCGGAAGAGGAGACATGATTTGCTTATGAATGGATCTCCTTCCCTGGATTGCCTCCATACTTCCATGGCGAATCCACTCTCTTCTCTATGGCGGCTTCAGTGGGCATGCCCATATCCACAGATTCGGCCACAAGGAATAAAACAAGGCCTAGTAGTGCTAGAGTCAAGGTAGAAGTTGATTTGCTAAAAGTTCATCCCAAGAGTTTGTTAATTCAAGTGGGTGAAGGGGCTGAAATTACATCTACACAACAAAAGATTAGATATGATTTCTTGCTCAAATATTCTACCAATTACAAGCTACAAGGGCATGACTCAACTGGATGTTGGAAACTCAATCCGGAATTGAGACCAAACAAGGTAGATCCGATGGTGGCAGGAGGATCGACGGCGGCAGGTGGAGAAAAAAGTAAGTCTCAAAACCCTACTCGTCTCCCCTCTCTTCTAACTCTCACACCACCAATTCCGAATGGCAAACCGTCAATCATAGACGGAAAACCACTGGAAGTGTACAGTGCATTTCCCAACATTCCTTCTGAATCTCTCGATATAATCGGTAGCCGACTCATCGACCTGTTGCTTGAGATTCGTCAAATCGATTACAGTGACCTGAGGTTGGGGCCAATAAAATCTATTATAGAAACAATGCTCCATGTCTGCCCAGCTCTGTACAGAGTTGGGGGTCAAGGATGAGTACCAGACAAATATTGTTCCGGTTAGAGAAACGAGGAATAACTACAGCTTGTGATACTCGTTCTGGCCAACCTCGCCACATTGGGCGGTAAATCTGCCGATGTGCTCAATGGTAGATTTGTCATCATCACTCGAGAAGGTGGCAAAATCAGGCATTTTGAAGCCTCTTGGCAATGGTGCTATCCGATCTACCCAATCGGGGTAGGGCTTCCTGTAAACAGGCATGTCCAAGGGTTTCAGTTGGATGCCAAAGTACCTCTTCATGGTATTCGCGTTAGTTTCAGGGTTCATCAGCTGTGAAGTCCCCTGTTGATTCTCAGCTGGAACCGGCTGGTAGGCGTTCTGAATTGGAGGCCTCCATTATGTACCTTGTTGAGCAGGGTTTTGAAACTTATAGGTATTCTGCTAGCCATTACCAATAGGTGGGGTATATCCCCATTGTTGTTGTTGGGCATAGCTACCAAAGCCTACAACCTAAGCTCCTGGAACAGCCGACGGAGCCTGAGGATAAGGTGGAATAGTGTTCCATGTCTGCTCTCCCCGGATATCAGCCGTTCTTGGAAAGTTTGCACTTTCTGGATGGTATGGATTGGGTACCGACTGTGACTGCTGGAATGGTGTCCCATTGTAGACAATGTCACTAGACAAACGAGCAGGGTCATAGCCAAGGGCCACTGGCTGCCAATTCGGCTGGCAAACATTGGTCGCATGTACCGTAAATCCATTTACAGGAGCGTACGGCATAATGGGCGGCAACCTAAGGTGTCTGAATGCCTGAACTGGTCTCCGAGTCATATTGATCTGCCCATATTGCAGACTCGCTTAGTCGAGTGACATAGCTTGTCCCCCAATATTTGGTGGCAACCATATAGTAGACTAGTTGTTACCAAGTGACTGGGCTTGTGCTCCTAGGAGTGCTATCAGATGTACCTGATTAGGTACTGACTAATACATATTCGGTTGAAGAGCAACACCTGAAGTCACAGTTGCATGTTGCACATTGCTACTCGTCAGAAAGATGGCAGAACTAGCCGAACATTCTCCTGGATGCAGTCGATTGTCTTCCAGTTCCCTCGCATGCTGAACCTCATTATGCACAATTGGCTTGACAATGTCAGCCAACTATTTAGAAACCTGGTACATAATGTCGTGGATGCCTAAGTCAATCTATTGTCTAATGAATTATGTGGTCATTACAGTTGGACCTTCAGGTTGGCTAAGTTCACCCAGAACTTGGGTTGATGAAGGAAGTAGAGGGGTATCAACTGATGTACGCATACCCGAGGAAAAATGGTGGCTTGTTGTTCCTTCTGGGAGGATTATGTTTAGGATGTGGACTGGACTCTGGGTTCATTTTCTCACCAGACCTTAAGCGCATACGCCAAGCGTTATCCTGACCTGGAGAATCAAACTTTGATATGGAGTCACCTATGGTCTCGTTGGGCGTGCCAAATTTGTTCCCGTCCGAAATATCTGTCGTCTATCGGCTGACGAAATTAGATGACAAATTTATTCCTTAACTAAGCGATTTCGGCTGAAAGTGAAACTCTAACTTCCAGCAATGGGTTCCCCAACTACTCCAGAAAGCGTTAGGACGGTGATTGAGTAAACTAAGTGGTAAGAAACATAAATACAGCTAGAGTGCAGTAAAGGCGATAAGGATAAAATGAAGATATGTAAAATTAGTTGTTTGATTGATTGGTTGTCTCTATTCTGTACAAATGATCCTATATTTATAGTACAAGAAAAATAAAATGTGATCCCCTTATGTTAGCCATTAAATTACCCACTAAATCCACTGGCCAACTATGAGGAGGTGGTGCCAATTTTTACTCCTTGTTTTCCTCATGCACGATTAATGGCACTTCCTTCAAGCTGTTGCTAGTTGTTACCATTTCTTGGAGTCTAGAAGATTCTTTGACTTGGTCTTCGAGGCATCCAAATATGTGTGGGTCTTAGTCATTCCTCGGAATTATGACTCGACTAGGATACCTTAATAACCGATGAAGCTTTTCTAGCTGAGGGCTAGGACTAATAGATTCGGCTACGAGTCAGTTCGGTTATCGACTTAGAATTTTGTTGCTTGCTCATTTTGAGGGTTCCATCTTCGGCTGTCACTTGATTCAGCTAAACCATTAAAAGTATTTTTGAGGGTTAACACATGAAAATGAATCACCTAACCTAATTTGACGTGTTATTTGATATTTTGCATAATTAAACTAAGGTCGTTGAAAGTCGTTTGCTTGGAGAGTTGGACAATGTTAGGTAACTGAAAATCTAACTTACTTTTAGGTGATTGAGATTTTAACTTTGGATTGTTTGCTTTTCTAAAAGTATGATTAGTCATTTATACTATTTCGATCTATTACTGTATATTATACTCACATATGATTATGACATGATGCCATTGAGGCTTGAAGTATAATTTAGAACTGCTTTTTCGACAAATGAGCATGGCATCTGTTGAAGAATGAAAAAAGTAGCACATCAGTGATTAATGAGATGAGTGATCTTTTTATATGTACTTGGACAATCCTCCCCTCAAGAGATAGCTTTTGAGGTTGAGTTAGGCCCATGATCCATTTCACATCGATAACAAACTGTCCGGTTTCCACTTTCTAGTACCCTTGAAGAGCATGGATGTAAGTCTATCGAATCCAATATCTATGAAGGCCCGTGGATATAGGTCTAGCAGATCCAAATCTCCGTAAGGACCTATATGATTTCGATCAAGTAGATTACCTAGTATTCCCAAAGGTCAATGGACTGGAATTATCGGTCTAGTGGTCTTAACTCATATATCCCCATGATTGGTTATTTGATGTGGTTTGACATGTACATGCTTGCTACTTGTCTTATTTGTTGTGTCATAAATAAAATGACAGAACCCGTGTATATACACGGTATACCAAACCAACAATATTTAGGTTACTTACCATAATTTATAGAATTCTTATGCAAGTGTAATTATGATATTAGTAGTATAGTAGGAATATTATTTTCCATATTTAGAGAATGTAATTGTATATATAGACCCCTTCATTAATGAAAATAATCAAGAGATTATTCTCTTTCATGGTATCAGAAGTCTAGGAAAAATATTTTCCTTCTCCCCGCATTCCGCAGCCCTCTCGGAAACTGTGCCTTTAGCAACGGCCAGCTTTCTTCTTTTCTTCCCAATATTTTCTTCCAAACCCCTAAATTCTCCTCTTGTTATTTCAGTATGTCTACCTCAAATAACACGTTTCATCCTGCCCTTATAGTCTCCAACATCAAAACCACATCTCTATTGTTCTTGAGATGGAAAACGTCCAATACGTGACGTGGGCGGAATTATTTAAAGTTCACACACGCTCGCATCAAGTCTTTCATCACATCATCCCGGCAATAGGCAGGGAGAAAGTGCCTACCCCCGAGGATGACCTTGCGGTATGGATGACTCTTGATGCTACCGTTCTCTAGTAGATTTATTCCACTATCTCTACGGACCTCTTGCAGATGATTATTGAACCTGACGCCATGGCGATGGAAACTTGGAATAGGGTGCATGATATATTCCAAGATAACAAGAATTCCCGTGTTGTCACTCTTGAGCATGAATTTTCCCATGTCAACATGGAGGATTTTCTGAATGTTTCGGCCTATTGTAAAAGATTGAAGGGATTGGCGGATCAACTTAAAAATGTTGGTACGCCCATCACCAATGATTGTCTTGTTCTTCAAATGGTTGCAGGCCTATCCAAGGACTATAATGGCGTGAGGGACGCTTCTTTGTCAAAGTAATCCACTACCACCGTTATATCAGACCCGTTCCATGCTCACACTAAAAGAGGTCAGCTTGGCCACGTCAGACGATCCTCACTCATTCACGGATAATTCTAGCAAAATCGTAATAACGGTGGTGGCAAAAAGGGACAAACTCAAAAAAATAAAGGGAAAAACTGCGGCGGTGGCAGTGGCAGTGGCATTGGTGGTGGCGGGGGTTGGAGTAGTGGCAGCAGTGGCGGATGTGGTGGCAGTGGGCCAGCTGGGCTGCAGAACCAATGGCCCCAGCCTTGGGCCAATTAGAAGTGGGGCTGGGCCTGTGGCCAGCGGCCCAACTCCCCTTTCGTCTCGGTAACTCCAGCAAACTGGGCCAATTTCCAACATTGGCCCAAGCCCAGTTTTTCACCTAATTCAGCAAAATGGCATGCCCCAACAGTAGTACCGACGCCTACGAATATCGAGACCGCGATGCACACATTTGTATTAAATCTTTCGGATGCAAATTGGTATATGGACACTGGTACCACTTCTCATATGATATCCGCACTAGGTAATCTCCCGTCTTTTTTCAATTTAAGAAATAATCATGGTATAATTGTTGGTAATGGTTAGTCAATTCCAATTCGTGATTATGGTCACGTAAATTTGTCCCCCCCCCCCCCGCATCCACCTCTCGTCTTAAAAAATGTTCTTCATACCCTTCACTTAATTAAAAATTTGATGTCTGTTCGAAAATTCACAATTGATAATTGGGTCTCTGTTAATTTTGACCCTTTGGATTTTCTGTGAAGGATTTCAAGATGGAAATATCTCTAATGAGATGTAATAGTAGGGGAGAGCTTTATCCAATCACCACCACCACTATTTCCACGAGTCAAGCCACACATGCAACGCGTGCCGCTCTTGCTCCTTCTTTGTGGCATGCACGTTTGTGTCATCCAGGATCGTCTATTATTTCTTCTTTGCAAAATAATAATTTTATTGATTGTAAGATTACACATATTACTCATATTTGTCCTTCTTGTCCTCTAGGGAAACATGTTAGATTACCGTTTGTAGCCTCTGCTTCTAGTACGTCGATGCCTTTTGAAATTATTCATAGTGATATATGGACATCTCCCGTTTTGAGTTATGTGGGCCATCGTTATTATATTTTATTTTTGGATGATTATTCTCATTTTTTGTGGACTTTTCCTTTGTCTAGAAAGTCTCATGTTTTTTTCTACATTCTTAAAAAATTTTAGAGCTTTCATCTGTACCCAATTTAAATGGAAAATTAAAAACATTCAATGTGATAATAGTAGAGAATATGATAATGGGTCATTTCGGGAATTTTGTGACACTCGTGGCATATCTTTTCGATTTTCCTTTCCTCATACGTCCTCACAGAATGGGAAGGCCGAAAGAAAAATTCGTATCATTAATAATATTATCCGAACCTTGTTAGCCCATGCTTCACTACCTCCTTCTTTTTGGCATCATGCATTACAAATGGCTACTTACCTCCTTAACATTCTCCCTAACAAAGGTTTAGCATATCGCTCCCCACTTAAAAGTCTTTATGATAAAGATCCCTCGTATTCTCATCTTCGGGTATTTGGGTGTTTGTGCTATCCACTTTTTCCGTCCACTACAATCAATAAATTTCAAGCCCGGTCTACCGCTTGTGTATTTTTGGGTTATCCGTCGAATCATCGTAGGTACAAATATTTTGATTTATCTTCAAATAAAATCATA
This sequence comes from Anisodus acutangulus, assembly GCA_029783415.1. Taxonomy (NCBI): domain Eukaryota; kingdom Viridiplantae; phylum Streptophyta; class Magnoliopsida; order Solanales; family Solanaceae; genus Anisodus; species Anisodus acutangulus. The sequence continues at coordinate 47,021,720 of CM056506.1, read as the reverse complement.
ATTAGTCGCCATGTTATTTTTAACGAAACCCAATTTTCGTTTGCTAAATTGTCCACTTCCGTGTCTAGTAATTGCCCACTGCCTGCTGGCCTAAATAATCTGCTTACCGCACCATCCAGTGACCCGGGTCCATCACCCACTATTCCATGGCCAGCAGGCCCACTAATTCCTCCTTCAGTTCAGTCCGTCTCTCCAGTCCAGTCGAATTTTCCAAGCCAGCAGACCCACTGCCTGCTGGCCTAGTAAATCACCCATCTGACCCAGTGTCACGACCAGCAGGCCCACTACCTGTTGGCCAGTCCCGAGGGAGTCCGCCAATATCCTCGGTCCAGTCCGTTTCTATTCCAAGTCAAGGGCCCGTTACTTGTAGCCAAAGGGGTATTTTTAAACCTAAACAACATTTTAATTTAAATTCTAATGCCATTAAATCACCCCTACGACGTAACCTATTGTCTGCCCTTCATGACACGAATTGGAAAATGGCCATGGATGATGAATATAATGCTCTTATTGAAAATAAGATGTAAGAGTTGGTGCCCCGTCCGTCCGGTGTCAGTATTATTCGTTCTATGTGGATCTTTACTCATAAGATAAATTTTGACGGTTCATTTGAGAGGCATAAGGCCCATCTTGTAGGTGATGGTAAAACTCAACAGGTTGGCGTGGATTGTGGTGAGACATTTAGTCCGGTGGTCAAAACATCTACTATTCACATTATTCTCAGTCTGGCTCTCTCAAAAGCATGGCACATTCATCAGTTGGATGTGAGCAATACTTTTTTACACGGTGATCTTAAGGAGACAGTCTACATGCATCAACTCTTAGGATTTATGGACCCTAATTATCCTCATCATGTCTGTTTGCTGAAGAAGTCATTGTATGGGCTTAAGTAGGACCCTAGGCTTGGTATAAGAGGTTTGCAGATTTTGTGTCTACTATTGGGTTTTCTCACAGCAGGTCTGATCACTCTCTATTCAATTATCGTTGTGGTACTTCTATGGCATACATTCTGTTATATGTGGATGATATTATTTTGACTGCCTCTTCTGATAATCTACGCAAGTCAATCATGATCCTTATAAGTTCAGAGTTTGCTATGAAAGACTTGGGTCCCTTGAGCTATTTTTTGGGTATCGTTGTCACTCGTCATGCAAGTGGTCTATTTTTATTACATAAAAAGTATGTAGCCGAGATCATTGAAAGAGCTGGCATGTCATCTTGTAAGTCCTCGACAACTTCGATTGATACCGAACCGAAGCTCAGTGCTCATACTAGCACACCATACGAGGATGCCACCCACTATCGCAGTCTTGTAGGGACTCTTTAGTATCTTACCTTCACGAGGCCAAATATTACTTATACAGTCCATCATGTGTGTTTATTCATGCATGATCTGAGGATTTAGCACATGCATGCGCTCAAACGCATTATATGATACATACATGGCACACTTGATTATGGTTTGCATTTATATCCATCCTCCGTCTCTACTCTGGTGTCTTATACAAATGCTGATTGTGGTGGATGTCCAGATACTAGGCGTGCGACCTCTGGTTATTGTATGTTTCTGGGTGACAACTTGGTTTTTTGGTCAGCGAAACGCCAGGCTACTTTACCGCGATCCAGTGCGGAGGCCGAGTATCAATGGGTATCCAATGTGGTGTCTGAGTCATGTTGGCTACGTAATCTTCTATTAGAGCTACACTTTCCAATTCAGAAAGCTACCTTGGTTTACTGTGATAATGTCAGTGCAGTCTATCTCTCTGGAAATCCGTTCCAACATTAGCGCACTAAACATATCGAGATGGATATTCACTTTGTTAGAGAAAAGGTAGCTCATGGACAAATTGCTGACATCTTTACTAAGGGTCTTCCCTTAGTTCTGTTTGAAGATTTTAGGGACAGTCTCAGAGTAAGACAACTGCCCGCTATGACTGCGGGGGTGTGATAGAACCCATGTATTAACACAGTATACCAAACCAACAATATTTAGGTTACTTACCATAATTTGTAGAATTCTTGTACAAGTGTAATTATGATATTAATAGTATAGTAGTAATATGATTTTCCATATTTAGAGATTATAAATTGTATATATAAATTTCTTCATTAATGAAATAATTAAGGGATTATTCTCTTTCATAAAACAGTCGAAAGTTTTAAATTAATAGGCACCAATGATTTAGCGGTAGAAAAGTATCTTACTACTATAAAACGGTTTGATCTCTGAATAGTGGATTTTATTATAATTATGTAATTTTTAAAAAAAAACCAACTTTAAAAATATATTTTTTTTTAAAAACCGACCCACTGCAGTCGGTTTTTACCTTTTTTTTAGTAATGTATTTTCTGGTTCCTTTACTAAAGTGAGTCGAGGTATCGAATATATGTCAAGTTGGGTGGTAGAATCTCTGAGAAAACATTAATTTGTGAGATTCACAGAGCATGAAATGACATCTGTTAACGTAGGGATAAGTTCTTGTCCATCTTTAGCTTTGATTCCAAGAAGATGATAAGTTCTTCTCATGGCTATTTCTTTATATTCTTTTCCTCACTACTCGGAGGAAAAGATAAGATATTCGTTTGAGGACGAATTCAGAATTTAAAATTAATATATCTTGCCTTTTATATATGTGTTAGATTCTTTTTCTGCACACGATAGTAATTTTTATTCTTTCTTAAGTGACTTCAAACGCTCCATGTCCTAGGAATACGGTTGCTTTCGCAAATTTCTGACGCATATTTTTGTGCTATTGTTACTTAATTACATCTTTTCTTCTCGTACAAAAGTCATTGCTTAGTACGTTTAATATATTTATTGCTATACTTTAGGCCTCAATTAGCAGTTATCAGGCCGACATGTCTTTATTATGAAATAAATAGATGTGGAATCTCGTTTAAAAGGTAACTTGAATTAGAAGTTGGTGTTGGTTATTTTTGCTCTATGATACTTTATAAAGCAGTACGGGAAGTATATAACTATTACAAGTATTCGAAAGGCTAAACAAAGATTCAATAATTCAACTAGTATTCTGAAAATTACAATAGATCCACAAAACTGAAATTATAATTTTGTTGAATACGGAAAAATGGAAACTGGTTTTGCTGAGTCAAGTGTGGCACTCTGTCCTTAAGACAATATTGCCCCGTATGTATCCTTTATACGTCCTGGACAATTTGTCTCCCAAGATAAAACAGCAATGGAACACTTGAGCAAAGAAAACTCAAGAGCTACCGTGAAGAATATTGAGTAACGAAATGATGCCTTGGAAGTTGTAGGAAGAAGAAATCTTTCTGCTTGTGTAAGCTTCTGAATTTCGTGTATATTATATGTGTGTTCTTGGTGCTCAACAATGGTGTAAGGGGGTGTTTATATAGGTGATGGAGGGGCTGAAAAACTGCCTCGATAATGGCCATTATTATGGAGGTAGTAAAGTCACCAACATAAATGGTGAAAGACCAACGGATTTGGCCATTATAGGAGGAGTAATTCAGCCAAAATAAATGGCTGAATTGAGAGCTTGGCGTTTCAGCTTTGACTGTCCAAATTCTGACGTTCTGGAAAGGGACCAAACTGTACATCTTGAAACTTCAGGGACCAAATTGTACATCTGAAAGAATTCTGGTCCGAACTGTACATCTGGAACTTCTGGGATCAAGCGTATACGGAAAAGTTCTGCGGCCCAAAAAGATAATATCGAAGGCCCACCCACGACCCCACAGCCCACGACCCGTGGACCGTGAACGAGAACCGGAACTTCGGGCGGGCCGGACAGACGGGCGGCGGCGGCAGCAGCGTGTGGTCTTTCCTTGAACCGAAGCACATCTAGGTCCTCCCTCCTTTAAACACATGGGATACCCCTTGGGGTCCCAAACCCCAAACCAATTTCGAGTCTTATATACACAACAATTCTTTGTTACTCTACCGATGAGGGAGAATTGAACACAACACCACACTTTCCATGCTTCAAACACCTCACTTCGTGAACCAATATCTCTTTCATTTCTCAATGAAATTTGACGATTCTTGGCCCTACGGTTATCTACGTACTTAGTAGATCATGCATGTGTGAAGAACCGGATTCTCCAACATACGTAACACTAGTGTTTAAGCCGTTAAAGTTGGTCGGTCGCAACTCCCGCCAAAGGCAAATTTCCAACAATCCCCTCTTGAAAGAGATTTTGGCGCACTCACATGGTGTCTTTTTCATTTCCAGCAATATTTCAGCGGACCGATGTTGCATAAGGAGAGGTAGCCTCAGCTTTGAACCTTCCATAGTTGAATACCATCGGACATACTTACTGCGCGGTGAACGTGATGTCTTAAACCGTCAGTTTTTAGTGTAAGCCAAGACAATGATACCAACACAACAAATTCCCTTACTCTCTTCTTCGTAATGTTTTGTCCGTTTTGGCCATGGACAACGTCTTGGATTCTTAAGCGCGTTCATTTTGAGGCGGCCCGTCCTCACACTTAAATAGGTGGTCTCCTACAAGGTATCCTGCTATACCCCACTTCACAAGTGTTAGGAACCATTAAAAGTTTCCCAAAAAACCTAACCTCAACTGTTGAGGAGCATTACAGGTTTTGAAAACTTAACCTTTACCCACACTGCAGATAGCACTTAAAGTCTATCGCGGGAACGGCTTTGGATTTGGTATCTCTTTTCAGAAATCACTATCCGAAGTGCTCATGTTTCCACTGAAGCGATCAACTGAACCTTTACAGCTTAGTTTTCCCATTGAACCAAATTACTGGGATCTCCAGTTAGTAAGGTTAGGTTACCACTGTATTGGTCCGTATATTTTGGGTTTTAAGCCCATTCCCCTAGACAGGCAGAACATTTGATCTCCGGGTAGTCCCTTAGTTAGTAACCAAGGAAGTGACACCCGAGATGATCAACTGACATACGGTCTTATGTCTCCTGACAAATCCTGACAGATATGTCCAGACGCCGTCATCCGTGTCCTTCCTAAAGCCGACCGGCTAGCCACAGTGTATAACTGCTGAAGGCACGGGTTTCTCCCAATAAGGGACGTCCTCTAAAGAGTCGTGAAGTTACTCAACTTCTTTCATGCTTTGTATAAAGCGATAAACTCCGATTCTATCATGAATCGGCCGATGCAAGTTTGCTTAGAGGATTTTCCAAGAACCACCATACACATTTACTTGTGGCTTTGGTGTTCTTCAAATATGATGTCCAGTTTGCATCACTGTGTTCTCTCAGAACCGCTGGACATCCAGAATACTATAATCCGTAGATAAGCGAATAATTCAGATATCGTCATATCCGACTTAGCGTCTTCTATTGATCATGTATTAAGATTATCAGTGAACCTTAGTTCAACTGATTTGATTGTAGGACGATACCAGGTCAGTTGTAGTGTGTACAATACATTGAACTACACGTGATCTGTGCGTATCGCTCCTTGTCTATGGGTGTACCATGATTCCAATCAGTTCTATGATTCATATCCATTGATGGCTTCAATGAGACTGTCAACTATCGACCAGTCCGTTAGATGTCTTTAGAAATCCAATTCCTAAGATGTCATCTGTGATATCCATATCTTTCATATCGAGACTTTGTTTCAATATGACTTTTACTTTCAGACTGTTAATTCTCCAACTGTTGGCTTTCTAACTTCAGAATCAATGTTTCTGTGGTCAGATTCATTGTTTCTGTTTTATCTGAAACTTTCAGGACCAAAATGTAAACATTTTAGGGACCAAGATGGAAGTTCAGGAAGAAGCCCAACAGTCCAGAAAACCAACTCTGATTCTCTTCGTCCAACTCTCCGGTTGGGAAGGTTGTTTTAACATTCATGCCACGCAAGACTGCAATGGCCCATTATGTTAAGCTACTCCCAGGGGAGCACATGTACAAGTAGCCGAGGCTTTGAACTCGTCAGTAGATCCATCTACTTTGTACTCAATTTTGAGTATCATTTTTCACAACCCAAAGGTTCTTTTCCCGGAGGAAGATCAACCATTACGCAAGTATGGTTCTATATAATGGAATATATTTCTCTCTTTAGCTTTTTTCCAAAACAGCGCTTTTGGAGATAACAATTATTTGTTAATTATCCATGGTTCGTTCTTAACCATACAAGCTAGAAGGACTGGAACAAGTCTTTGTCCCCTCTTTGCTCCGTCTTGGTTCAACATCTAGAATTCCTGAGTTCTGCAGATCTGGAATATTAAGTTCCGGATAGCCAGCAACTTTCGAGTCCTGTAGATACGGAACGTCTAGTTCCGGACAGTCAGGCCCTCGCGGGTTCTTGTTAAACTTAAGCAATTACTCTTTTTTCCTTTTCAAGGAAAGTTATCTTATAAGAATTCAGCATTCTTTGACGCCAAGAGGCGATAAGTACTACTGTTATTTACAAATTCAGTGGATATGCAATCTACAGTCTTAAGTCGAACTTGACCTGTTTCGGTAGTCCAACTTCTACCAAGCCACCCCACATCACAACTTTTGTATGTGAGATCATTTCCATGTCTCACACGGAGAGTTATCCTTATCTTTATGCGGAGTTCTGTTGAGAATCACATTAGCGGTAAGGATCGCCTTGCCCCACATAATTTGGGCGTACGGATTTGCGCTTGGCTAATACCGTTGGATTGAGGTGAGTAATGAACAGTCGTTTAATGAACGCTGCTTCACATTCTCCCCCTCTATCGCTATGAATTTCGCAATCCATAGGCTTAGTTGATTTTCAACTTCTGCTTTGTAGCGCCTATCCGCTTCAACAACTTCATCTTTGCTTTTTAACAAACAAAGGATTCCATACGTTGTACCATCTTCAATGAAGATCACAACGTATTTGTCTCCCCCCCCTCTATTTTGTATAAACTTCAAATCACCCAAGTAGGTGCGACTAAGTTCTAGAGGAGCGGTGCTTCTTTCGCTATTCCCTTGACGGAATTTGGAAAGGTGATTTTGCCTCTTCGCCTACCTCACATTCATTTTGAGGGTTTATGTCGAAAGGAGGCAACAATCTCAACATCGCTAGCTTTTGAATGACTTGCTATTTAACGTGTCTAAATCTATGATGGCATAGATGCACGGATTACAAATATATCATTCATTTGGCTATAGACATATTGTACCATTCTTAGTTATTACAGACTTGTTGGACTAGTCTCAAACCAACTTGACCAACAACGTCCCTTAAACCAAGTTCGGAACATGTATCACCTCTTTTTAGAGTGATCCATTCCTTGAAGTCCTATTGAGGACAACCTCTCCAGCCCCTTTGATTTTAGAGGTGGCGTTGCTTCACATGAACAACCTCTTGCCCGTGGTTAGGGCGTAACCGGATCATATGTGATCTCGATACTCAGCCCACTTGTTGCTTTGGCGGCATCGAGTGTCTAATTTCTTTCTTGCCTTTCTTTAGGCCTTGAGATCATTAAGACACAGGAACTCGGCCCACCACACTAGGTGTCCATTACTTTTCCTATGAAATGAATTAGGCCCCACTCAGTCACCGGAGGCTTTGTATGGCCGAGAGTGTCCAATATCATCATATCAAAGGAATTTTGGCCCACTGATCGCTTGGAGGCTTTGTATGACTGAGTGTCCAATATCATCCTATGAAGGATCTTGTGCCAAATAGTATGACAGGTTCTACGTCTTTAACTTTTAGACTCCTTCCGTTAAGATCGGTGCCCAGATAATTCTTGGCACTTACTTAAGAGTGGTCACAGTTTTGGCACAGTTAGTGGATCTTTCTCCATCGTATGTGCGAACCTACTTTACATACGTTAACAATTACACTTGAAAGAACGGATCTTTTTAAGTCGTTTACAATCCAATCTTTAAACGGAAAAGAAGATAAGATTAAACCGATTTTAAAGCGTAAGGAATATAAATTATTTTCATATTCGTCCTTACTTTAATCCATTTTTAATCGGACATCATTTAATCTTTATTATTGACAAGTAAGAAAAACTACTTATCCCAATTTCGGATTACGGCTCACTTGATCACTTCATCAAACCGAGTGTCGGTTCCTTCTTACCATTATTCGGATATTTTATGCAGGATAGATACAGGGCCTTACATTTGCAAGATAGAAGTACATCTTGATCTTCTCTGTTGTCCCCGATTGACATCCTCAGGCTCTCGAGAGCGCTTGTTCCCACCAGTCTTGGTAGCGGTGACACTATGAATACGTTCATCATCATCACTCTCTTCTACCAGAAAACCATTTCCATATCCCGATTTGGTCACACAACTTTTGACCGACATCTTTCGAACACTAATAGTAATACTATACAAATATTGTCTTAAGTTGTTGGTTATTTTTGCTCTATGGTACTTTATAAAGCAGTACGGGAAGTATATAACTATTACAAGTATTCGAAAGGCTAAATAAAGATTCAATAATTCAACTAGTATTCTGAAAATTACAATAGATCCACAAAACTGAAATTACAATTTTGTTGAAGACGGAAAAATGGAAACTGGTTTTGCTGAGTCGAGTGTGGCACTCTGTCCTTAAGACAATATTGCCCCGTATGTATCCTTTATACGTCCTGGACAATTTGTCTCCCAAGATAAAACAGTAATGGAACACTTGAGCAAAGGAAACTCAAGAGCTACCGTGAAGAATATTTAGTAACGAAATGATGTCTTGGAAGTTGTAGGAAGAAGAAATCTTTCTGCTTGTGTAAGATTCTGAATTTCGTGTATATTATATGTGTGTTCTTGGTGCTCAAACAATGGTGTAAGGGGGTGTTTATATAGGTGATGTAGGGGCTGAAAAACTGCCTCCATAATGGCCATTATTATGGAGGTAGTAAAGTCACCAACATAAATGGTGAAAGACCAACGGATTTGCCCATTATAGGAGGAGTAATTCAGCCAAAATAAATGGCTGAATTGAGAGCTTGGCGTTTCAGCTTTGACTATCCAAATTCTGACGTTACGAAACTTGAGGACCAAACGTACATCTGGAACTTCGGGATCAAAGCGTACTTACGAAAAAGTTCTCTGGCCCTAAAGATAATATCGAAGGCCTACGACCTACGACCTACGACCCACGACCCGTGGACCGAAACCGGAACTCGGCAGGAATACGGCCGGACGGGCGGCGGCGCGCGTGTGGTCTTTCCTTGAACCGAAGCACATCTAGGTCCTCCCTCCTTTAAACACATGGGATACCCCTTGGGGTCCCAAACCCCAAACCAATTTCGAGTCTTATATACACAACAATTCTTTGTTCCTCTACCGATGAGGGAGAATTGAACACAATACCACACTTTCCATGCTTCAAACACCTTACTTCGTGGACCAATATCTCTTTCATTTCTCAATGAAATTTGACGATTCTTGGCCCTACGGTTATCTACGTACTTAGTAGATCATGCATGTGTGAAGAACCGGATTCTCCAACATACGTAACACTAGTGTTTAAGCCGTTAAAGTTGGTCGGTCGCAACTCTCGCCAAAGGCAAATTTCCAACAGTTGGACTGGAAACTATTGTCACTCATTATTAAGTCTCCCAATAGAAAAGTCACTTGACTGTAAGGAGAGGAGCTTCAACCACTCTATTTCCACCAACATGTAGCCCTGCAGATAATTCGAACACGTCGACATCCTTCCAATCCCTCATTCAATTTGATCTACTAGCTCTAAAACCGACTAAATGGGAGGAATCATATCAATCTTAGAGCTTTGATTTCAATGCCTCGATAGCAATTTCGACACAATTATTGACTAATCGTAGTTTTTCTAAGGCTCAAAATAAGAGGTTTCGGCTTTTCCGAATATATAACATGACTAATAAGGGTGGAAAATAGATTAGAGAGAAAAAAGTCCCTCTTAAATCATGCATGTCGAAGTATTCGTTTGTAACATTTAATTATACATAGATTGGGATCTGAATATTTGAAATTGAAAGTACTAAGAAAGACTGACTTAATTATTGGAAACATATTGATTGTTTTGTAAGGAATTCAATTCGTGCTACATATAATATAACCTCCAAGACTTTGAAAAGTTAAATCTTTATCTTAGTTCATGTTAGAACTTCAATTTCAATATGAAAGTTGCATATATAGGAAAGATTATCTCAATTCGAATTGTTTTTTGCAATCGGAAAACGTAAGTTGAAATAGCTAGTAATGGCATATCAATATGCCGTTGTGAATGTCTCGGGCCCTGTATGCACCGGTCGTCACACTTTGGAAATTGATTGCGCTCGAAGCATCGAATCAATGATCATCTATATTTGACTTCTTTGACACTATTCCAATGCAAATTGACTAAAAATTTTGGGGTTGGAGGCTTGATGGCAAGTGATTAATTAATAAGAAAACTTTAATTGCATATCCTCGTATATGAATCATATCACATGGTTTTTAGTACGCAAAATCATTGGAATTGATTGTAACGGACAAGAATTAACTAGATAATTCAAATAAGTTGGGATCAAGTAAACATAAAATTTTACAAGCTATATATATATAATATGTTTCTTCTACACATGTTAAGTATGTGATATTCAAACTTTAAAGGCGGATTCATGAATTTTTAAGTTTATGAGTTCTGACAACTTCTTGTTTGCCACCGTACACATATATCCGCCTCTTTTTGAATTCAATTGTCACAACAAATTAAACAGGAAGAAAAAAAGCTTGAGAACATTCAACATCTATGCTTTAGTCTCAAACAAGTTGAAATTGACGAAACATAAAATTTTACTAGTCGAGAAAAGTTTTCCATTATCAGCCATTTTGACAAAACATGGCTTCCTTTTCTCCCTCAACTCCCATTCCTTTTAAAGGAAAAGAGGATTAAAAGGGGGGGGGGGGGGGAAACACTGGGTTAAAGTTGACACACACAAAAAAAGATTGTGTACAAACTAAGAACCTAGAGGTTTTTTTTTACAAAAACTTACAATATTAAACCTAATTTGGTTCGGCCCTTCTCCGGATCTACGCACAGTGAAAATCTAGTACATTGTGTTGGAAATTTGCCTTTGGTGGGGAGATGCGTCCACCCATATTTAATGACTTAAACACTGGGGTTCCGCATGTTTGAGGCTTTTTCTCTTCACACGTGCATAATCTACTAAGTGAGTAGATGACCGTAGGGCCAAGAATAGTCAAATTTTGTTGAGAAATGAAAGAGATATTGGTCCACGAAGTAAGGTGTTTGAGGCATGGAAATATGGTGTGGGACAAATCTACCACATCGGTGGGAAAAGGAAGAATTCTTCTCTTTATAAGTCTCAAAATTGGCTAAGGGTTTGGGACCCCAAGGGGTAACCCATGTGTTTGAAGGAGGGAGAACCTAGATGTGCTTGGGTTCAAGGCTAAGTCCACACATGCGCCGCCGTCGTCTGTCCAGTCTGGTCCGGGGTCGTGGGAGGCTTCTTCTGATGGACCCCCAAATTGTTTAATATTTACATTTTGGTCCCTGAAGTTTCTGAAAAGATGAAACTGGGAACGATGGAATTTTTGGAGCGTTAAAACTCCATTAATCTGCACTTAATCTCCTCCCTAAAAGCTTATTTATGTTGCACATTAAATCAACCATTACTTGGCTGATAACTCCCTCACTCATGGCCATAAACAACCATTACTTGGCAGTTGAGAAGTCCCTCCCCTTATACTATATATTGAAGCCTTTTGGATCAATTGTTGAGACTACAAGACTACACTATATACTACACAGAGACATACAGAAGAGAGAACAACACAAATTCTGTCCAAAACGTGAGTAGAAACAGTGGACGAAAATAGAAAACTCTTCCTTCCTTTTCCATTCTTCATCAAGTCGTTTCGTGTTTGTTTTCTCCATCAGAATCAACCTATTTGCTTTGTAGTGTTGATTAGTTGTTGTTTTATCTTGGAAGACTATTGCCCGTTAACGTAAAAGCATATATATGGGGCAATCTTGTCTTAAAGACAGAGAGTCATCTCTCAACTCAGCCACAGTTGTAACAATCCAGATTTAGTGTTTCTTGATTTCAGGTTATCAAGATTCAACATTCAACATTCAACAAGCTTGCGGCAGTTCTGAATATTGGCTATTTGTTTATCCTTTCGAACACTTGTAATATTTATTTACTTCCCATACTGCTTTACATATCCAACACACTTGACTATTTTTTTTTACTATTAGAAATCAGTCAATTTCAGATAGATAATCCGTAGAAATTTGGCTGGATTTCCACGAAAAGTCCGTCTGAAAATGATTTAACGCCGTTGGAAAATTGACTGATTTCTAGTAGTGTTTTGACTTAGAACCAAATAGCTTTGGCATCAATGAGCATTTGTTTGAGTGATCCATCAACTTGTAAGGATATAATATCCTTAGATGATCCAACATATTTCCCACCAATAAAAACAGCAGGGACACATGGATTACAACCTAAACTTCTCAATGCCCATTCCATTTCTTTCCCCTTTGGATCTTGATCAAGTTCATGAATTTCTGGACTTGCACCAATGTCATAAAATAATGCTTTAATACTATGACACATAAAACATGAACTCTTTGTGAATATTACTGCTGCCTTCTTTGATGCCAAGTCTCCTATTCTATCCATCTCGATCGATACAAATTAAATTGATACGATGACCACAATTATATAGATATGTAGTTATTATACGAGGACGAATTATGTATATAAGAAGTTGGAGAAATTATGAAGAATTGATCACTATGCTAGTAGTGTTATAAGCTCTGTGGTAGATGGTGATGATATTTGAGTGTTCATACACTTGCTTATTTATAGGGATTTTAGATAGATATGGATTATACTGTTTATCCAGAAAAAGAAAATGAAATTATACTGATGCATAAATGAAAAGGCAATGTTCCTTAAAGATATTTTTTCTTTGGATAAAGGAAAGTTGGGGGAAAATGCCCATACATCGTTTGAGGAACGAGTTTAACTTATGTGCACTGATAATATAAATAAATTTTTTAAGTGTCCGTAAAGGTGGAGCCAACTTTGCCAAAAGAGAGTCAACTGACTTCCCTTCATTGACTATCTATTGAATCATGTTGACTTCTTTCTGAGTTTACTTATTCTGAATTTCTTAGTGAAAATACTGACTCAATTGGTGAGTTCAAATTCCGATCATTTAAAAGATTACATGTACATAAATTGTCATAACAAATTCAACATTTGGATATTCTTGTACAATTTTAGTCAAATACCTATTTTTTCAACTCCAACCAAATATTGTCCAAACGAGCTGTAAATAATTAGAAGTATACATTATATTTTATTCTTTTGTGTGCTTTTTGTCAAATTATCACATTATGCAAAGATATATATGGGTCTTATCAAATACTCCCTCTATTTTAATTTAGGTGTCGTAATTTCTTATTTAATCTATTTTAAAAATGCATCTTTCTATATTAATAAAAACTCTAATCCTACTATCTGTTTTAGCCTTAATGACATTTTCTTATAGGACTAACTATTGGATTTGAACCAATGACTCCCGCCGTATGAAAGCAGTACTCTAACCACTGAGTTAAGTAGGTCATTTATCATCCCAAAGAGAACCAAATGAAACCCATCCTGTCGATGGATTATAAATATCATTTTACTTATAAGCAATACTAATCTAAGGAATACCACTCAAAGAGATCAAAGATTGTTGATGTTAACCTAACATATTTAAAACCACAAAATTCAGAGAATATTTTTGGTATGTTATATACATCTTTAATTTAAGATAATTATATTAAAAGTCATTTATATATCTTAAACTTCATGTCGAGTTAGATATATAAAATGAAATGAATGATATATATTTAAAGCCTTTTTTAAGGTTCGGTTTTAAGCCATTTATTCCGTTAAGCCGCTTTTGCAATTACAACTGGTTAAAATACACTAGTAGTGTAAAATTTTCTTATAATTTCAGTGTAAATTAATGCTATGAAAAGTTGACACAGAGAGCCGACCATAACGGTAATACCAGACTCCTGTAGAATCCGTACAACAATGTTATTGTTATTAATTAGTTATGCTATGAAAGGCAAAAGTATTATTCCTCTTGATTTTTCGTGAGAAATTCTTTGTTTAGTGGGAAAAGTACTTCTAATTTTGGAGACCTAGAAACTAATACAATAATATATAGATTTTTTTCAAAACTTTAATGATGTGTAAAGACAATGCTACTGGCACAAGAGATGTAGAGGAATATCGAATAAAGAAAAAAAAATATGTTCCATATATAATTACAATTAATTTATATGGAAAGAGGAAGTATATACAGCTCTCATTAAAACTTAATGGTGGAGAATTTAATATTATTTTTGCGAAAGTCAAATTTCTAGGGACCAATGCTATTAATAAGTGAATTTGACTCTTATACAGGAACAGTAAAAAAGATTTTTTTTCTTTATGAATCATCTAAAAGATAAATACAGATAACTACTCATAACATAATTTAATTTTCTATAGATGGACGGTATAAAAGAGTTTTTTTTTTACCATCAGATCACCTAATAAATAATTTCAACTAACGGGCAATAATACGTGAAACTAATTATCTGAAAAATAAAGCAAACAATACATGCTAAGTTAATCTGATAGTCTAATTCTTTTTTACATCATTAGTGTATATATAAGTTAAATTCTTCCATAATAAATGAAATTAGTAACTTAAAAAATTAAATAAATACCTAGATAAATAAAAGTATGGTTTCTCTAATATTTTAATCTTTTAGAAGAGATTGCTTACACTTCAACATTTTATTTGACAAATCGAAGTTTTCGCCGCCACCCTTTAATATCCAAAAGAATTTTCACATGTCTAGGTCATATAACTTAGACGAAGCGAATATGCTGGAGTATACTCAGTCAACCGTCAATCTCCAGCTTAAAACTAACCATCACAATCATGTATCACCCTACATGTTTCTTCGTAACCTACCTACTCATCCATGCATATTTGTTCTCAGCTACAAGCTATCACCTTAGGCCGAAGATCTCCTAGCTAGGTCAATCATCACTTGTCTCTCTTTGCTTATATATATCGGGGCTTAGAGAGGAGGGGATGATCACATCAAGTCGATTTTATGTTTACTGTAACAGGTTAAATTATACAAATAATATAAAAATTATTTATATTGTTAGTGTATATAAATTAAAGGAGAGATATTTTCATTATTACAAGCTAAGTGTGCTGGTCCAATATGATGAATATTGATTGAAAACATAGAGGATCCTTTGATGATGTGGAAAAGATAAGAGCTTATCCATTTTTGTTCTCTTATAACCTTTCTCTATCTATGAGATTCAATATTCTTTGTTCACCATGTAGGGGATGTGTCACAATTTTAACCAAGTTGAGTACTCTTGATTTTCTACTAATGTGTGGTAGATAATACTAGATATTCTTGTTTCGTGTTGTTGAATCTGTATTCTACTTATGCTTCCATTTTTTTCCTTTTTTTTCTCTACTTCATCATAAACTTTTCTTAGTTTTGAAGAAACTAAGAGAGATTTATAGTGAATGAAAGAGAAAATTAAGAGTATCTTGTAGAGAAAAGATATTTTGGAGCAACAGTAAAGTGTTCTTCATGTAACCTATAGATCACTGATTTGAGCCGTGAAAGTAATTAATAATACTTGCAATAGGATTAGTTATCTACATCACAAAGGAATGTACGATCATTCCTCAAACCCTGCTAACGTTGGATGTTTTGTGCACCGAGCTGTCCGATCTTGTAGTGATAGAGATGCATCTTAATTTACTCATCTCTTTCTATATTGTACGAGATGATGTTTACCCATAAAGAATCTTAAGAGTTTACCCCTAAGTTTTTCGCTCCAACAATCACTTAATTATTGTTGACTCCTTTAAGTTATCTTTAACGTGAATTAATATATATATTCAAAGTAAATTCTACAACTTGCTTTAAAATATGGTTTTTAATATATTTGGTTGCTGGATCAAAAATAATTACAGTTACTAATCAATATACAAAAAAAATTAAAATATATAATTATTTTGTATATTAAAATTAATATATAAAAATTATATATTTACTGGCTATTATTTTGATCGGAGGCTCTATGATGTAAAAATCTCTTTGAAAGGGCTATGCAGAAAAGATTACAACTCGATCACCTAATATAAGAAATTAGAACTAGAATCAATGGCTTTTTTTTTTTTTGCTTAAACGGAAGGTTTTATTTATATTTAAGGTTCGTCCGTATAAAAAGGAACTGATCTGTATGAAATAGTTTCACTAACATCTCTATCAAGAGTATCAATTACAAAAGAATGAAATGCTTCAAAAATATAAAGGTTGTTTCTATCCATATCAGGACCCATGGACTTCTTTCCATATTTCGCTAGCATGTCTGCAATCAGTGGCGGAGCTAGGTGGACGATAGGGGTTCATCCGAACCCTCTTCGTCGAAAAATACATTGTATATACAAAGTCAAATTCCAAATTTATGATTATATATATTATAATGGATATATCTGAAAAGTTTAGCTCAGTGGTTAAGGGGGTTCATATTTCGCCCAGGGTTGCCGGTTTTATTCACGACACCTACATTATTATTTTCCCCCCTTTTTTTGCTTTGGCTTTACCCACAGCAGAGGCAGAGATTGGGCTCAGAATCCCAACCCAATGGAAAAGCTAGAGGTGGCAAATTTGACCCATAAATGTGTGACCCGCTCAACCCGTTCAATCTTTAACGGGTTGGGTCAGTGTCATTTCCTTGTCGGGTCAATTTGGGTCCTTGAGATCTTCTAAAGGCAAACCAGAGCTTCTCTAAATGCCTTCAAGCTTCAATGAATGACGTTTTCCTTCTGTGCAGCTTTTATAGGTAAAAATGACCTACACTATCTTGGTAAATAATAATTGGAAACATTTATTAAAGTCATTAAACTTCTAATCTCATATTCTATGATTTAGTGAATCTTCATTTACAACTATAGTGTTTGGTAAATTATTATATTGGAATCTTTATAAATTAATGATTGGAAGATGTGAAAAAACATATACACTGTAAGAATAGCCAATATATATTTGTGTAGAGTGGAATTTAACGATGATAACATCTGTTTTACTTAATTATTAACATTAAAATACCTTTTTATTTAAGTTGTAGAAGATAAAATAGTTATATCTTAAAATTAACATTTGACTAGAATAGATGTTGAGTAATTGTAACTTGCTACAGACTTGCTTGGATTGGAGTAATAATTGGACGGACTGAATTACAACCCATTATTTGACTCATCTTAACTCAATCCGTTTTGATCTAAGCAAATTTTGGGTGAGTTGGGTCATGACCCGCCTAGCGATGCAATCCGTTTTGACCCGCCTAAATTTGATCCAACCCGCTCATTTACCACCCCAGAAAAAGCCAACGAGCAGCTTTAATCTTGGGTTGCTTCTTCTTTTTATTATTTTTCTCTACTATTCTATTTTTCCTTTTCAATTTGCTTTTGTTCAAATTTATTAGGTATATTCCTTTTTATTTTTTGCATTTTATTCTTCTTGTCCTATTGCTCATTTTGTTTCTGCGTAACATTCTTTCCATGTGCTTACTCGAAGAAGCTCTTTAAGATAATGATGAATTGTTATTAAACTTGAAATTGAGATATAAAAATATTTTAAGAAAATAAGGTAAATTAAATTTAATCGAATAAGGAAATTTAGATTATAAAGATCCCTTTTATTAATATATATTTAATTGAATTTACTTTCTTTGATTTCATGATATTTCTTTTCTATCTTTTTGTAACTCTATTCTCCAGAGAGGAAAACTGAACTAACTAAACTTATTTGCTTTGTTCATTAATTGTCTTTTTTTTCAAATGAATACCCTAGTAGATTGAACTAAATGAACTTAAAAATTGGTGATGCCATTTATTTAGCCTCTGAATATGTATATAATATTAGCAACTCAATCCTCACATCTTTTGAAAGAAACTTGGCGATTTTCAAAGAAATATATGATCAAATGGGCATTAATTCGGAATTAAAAAAAAAGTAGAACACTACAAATAAAAAAAAACAAGAAATTTTAAGAAAGCTCGATAGAGCAGGGTAAAATAAGAAAGAAATGTTAAACGGTCGTGACAAGACAAGTCAAATTTAGAGGGTTAAGGCTAGTGTTTCCCTTCCCCGTCCCGCTCTGTCTTTCATCCTGTAATTTTTACTTGTTTGCTTTTTCATGTTGAACTCCTTGGTGAAAATTCTGGCTCCGTCACTGTCTGCAATCATGTTAGTTTCCCTTGGAATGTGGCAGAGCGTATCCCAGTACTAGCAATAGTTGTGTATAGATATTTTGTGCACCGAGCTACCCTATCCTGTAGTAACAGAGATGCATCTTAATTTACTTCATCTCTTTGTATATCGTAGGAGATGATGTTTACCCGGAAAGAATCTTAAGAGTTTACCCCTAAGTTTTTCGCCCAACAATCACTTAATTGTTGTTGACTCCTTTAAGTTATCTTTAATTGAATTAATATATATATTCAAAGTAATTCTACATCTTGCTTTAAAATATGGTTTTTAACATATTTGGTTGCTCTGATAAAAATAATTACAGTTACTAGTCAATATACAAAAAATATATAATTGTTTTGTATATTAAATTAATATATAAAAATTATATATTTATTGGCTATTATTTTAATCGGAGATTATATGATGTAAAAATTTCTTTTAAAGGGCTATGCAGAAAAGATTACAACTCGATCACCTAATATAAGAAATTAGAACTGAACTCAATGGCTTCTTTTTTTTTTTTGCTTAAACGGAAGGTTTTGTTTGTATTTAAGGAACTGGTCTATATGAAACAGTTCCACTAACTTATGCCTATTGACTAGTGGACATTAGTTCTTTAATGACAAAAGTCATGTGACACATAACTTATGAATATTATGATGCGAAAATGTATACATGTAAAAAAGTTATTTGTTATGAAGGGTAAAAGTTAAAGACCGGCACAAAATAAGAACAAAAGTGCCAATGTCCCTCTCCATTTTCCCCCCTTCTTCTCAATTAAGCCCAATCCATATTGCATCTGCATCCGTCTGATAGCATTTATATAGGGAGAAATTGGCAAATATTCATTTTTTGGACCGCTAAGTATACGTTTAGCTAGTATTTTGAACTTATTCAAGTTTAAACATTTTTTAATGATAAAATAATTTTTTGACAAAATCATATCAAGTTAAAACACGAAAAAAGTTTCAAGAATTTCTTATTAGAGTTTGAAAATTTATCAGAGTAAATCCATGAATTTTTTCCGGAGTTTGAACAAATAAATGTTTATACTCCATAAATCGTTCATTGTGTTTGAAACTCTAGACCATTTTTACACTTAGATTGCGAACGTCATGTATCGTTCATGGAGTATGAACTGGTATATAAAGGCTTGAACTCGATTATCCCGTACATGGAGTTTGAAGTTCCAGCAGATTTTCAAACTCTAGCACATTGTGTCGGAGGTCTACTTGTCAAAGTTTCTAATTCCAGCACGGTGTGCTAGAGTTATTCTGTATTTTAGCTAGGAGTTATTAAAAATAATTTTATCTTCGTATTAAAAATTAAAGTGGTTACTTTCTAATTATATTTAAAATGGTGGCTAAACTTTAATTGATGAATAAACAACTGGTTATTTCACCTGATTTTTCCATTTATTTATCTAGTTCAGATTTCAATGTTTATGATCATACAACATCCCAATTCATATTGTTCTTCTCTAGATGAAACAAGGGGAGGAGCTAGCCTTGGAGATACTGATTGGGCTGGACTCAATATTTAGTCAAAATTATGTATTTGTCTTAAGAAATTTATTAATATATATAACTTATTAGTTTAGAACCCAATAGCTTAAATAACTAGAATTTCATATCTATAAATTTTAAATCTTGAATCCACCGTTGTGTTTAAGTTTACTCATAAGTTACTCTGAAAACCCAAGTGGCTTTTGGCTATTTTCTTGAGCCACTTATCAAAATTGATCTCACATATTTAATATTCCTGAGTAGAATCATCACTATTCTCTTTTCATACATAAAAATAAACACTCTCTTTTCATATATGAATAAAGTGTTCCATTTTTCCTTTCATGGCCAGACAGAAATATATTGATCTCATCAACTTACAGCTTAAAAGGGATGCATCTTATACCCCAAGATGCTAATTCATGACATAGTGCCTTTTAAGGCATATAAGTGAATTTAATTTATATATATTTGCATTTTATTACGGGAAAAATACAAATTTGTAACGGGACATTTATGATCGACGGGCCTGCCACAATCATATAACACAATTCTGACGATTTTATGATAAAAATCATTATAAATGTGAACGAATTTGCGACTGATTTGTGACGATTTTATTCTTCCGTCCCAAAGTTTTTGGACACCACAAAATTTAACTGATTCTCCCGTCACAAACGTTGTGTTTTTGTCTGGTAATGTTTACTGAGTGAATTTAGCTTATATACAATGATAGTGTGCAAAATTTTACACTATTTATGTATTTTAATATGTTGTAGCTCTGCAAGTAATCTACCTTTACAAATAGTTGATCTCGTTTTTTATGGACGATTACCTGTAATTATCTTTCATCTCGATAATATAAAAGAAATAATTTATTTGTGTGTGGAAGCTATACTTTTATTGAATTGTGCCATGCATGTATTTACTCGTAAACTCCCTAGATATTAAATACTAATAGAATATAAGTTTGTAACGTTGATATGCAAATATTCTTTTTAGACAATCGAGTATTCAAATGATGATTAAGATCATGTTGGACTCATTGTTAAGGTGAATCGAAACTTTTAAGAATTTAACTTTCATACGTGAGGGACCGTGTTAAAAGAATTTTTACACTAATAAGTAACTTAAACGATAATTTCATGTAATCATTCATAATAAGTTAAATTAGTAATTCAAAAATAAGACATATTATTCACTATAATATGTTAAAAGACACTAGTTATGTAAAATACTTTACATTAAGTATATATAATTCAAATTCAATTTCTAAAGAGGTAAAGAATCCTAACATTTTTAGTAGAGTCAACATGATATGCTTGATTAATTAATTTAATTAGAATATTTAAGGCACCGCCAACTCAAAGTATGACTAATTACAAACAAAGTTTTCCTCGACAAAATTAACCGAACTAATTAGTAGAAGCCTAAGAGCATATTTTTTAGCCAAAAGAGAACTACATAATGATAGAACAATTAATATAATAATTATATACCAACAATATACTATTTAATGAAGATAATGGATACTAATTCTCCCATGATTTTGATTTGATTAGTGGGTAATTTTTCTAGGACTTGCATTTCTCTCCATGCAACGTGTTAAGAGTAAAGGATATATCAAGGTATCTTCTTTTATGTACGGACATTTCCATTAGAAAAATGATTCAATTTATGCACTGATAGTCTAAAAAAAGTATCTATTACTAATATAATTTTACCTGTTGTAATATATTTTATGTCTTTTATTGCACTATCGGTGCATCGAAATTAAGCTCTTGAAAAATCTATAATATAATCGGTTAGTGCTAATTTGGAGTTAGTTGAGTGATTCTCGTATCATGAGCACTTTATTCGTGAAAGACCATTTTCACTAATATGATTATAGTGATCATGTGATTGTTTCCGCTTGTTGCTACTGTCTCTTTTTCTTCTTTCTTTGAGTCGAGAGTCTCACGGAAATAGCATTTCTTCCTTATTCAAGCAGGAATAAGGTCTGCGTACATTCTCCCCAGATCC
Organism: Anisodus acutangulus; assembly: GCA_029783415.1. Taxonomy (NCBI): domain Eukaryota; kingdom Viridiplantae; phylum Streptophyta; class Magnoliopsida; order Solanales; family Solanaceae; genus Anisodus; species Anisodus acutangulus. Next base: position 46,999,956 of record CM056506.1, on the reverse strand, counting down.
ACTTGTAAGATTACACGAAGTTTGTTGTTGTTATTGTTTTTAGGTTATAGTGATCAGCTTAATCAAATTTTACCCCTCGCAAAAGTTTTGAGTTGAAGTGGACAGCAATATCTTGTATTGGATAACATCAGATATCTTTCTCCACCTCAATTGATGCTTCCATGTTGGCCTATAGTATATCATAATATCACCACCGTTTTGTAACGATGGTTGTGTCCGAATCAACTTATACGTACTTTGATTATATCACTATCATTTATAATAATAGTGGTGTTTGAATCGGTTTATACGTACCTCGACTATTAACACAATTTTATATAGCCAACCCAATATCCAATCATACACAAACCCCCAATACCTTTTTCTTGACAAGGATTACATTCTTTTGGATATCTCGAAGGCCATTAGAGTCTCTTCAATAACCTCAAATGGCTACCTAAAACATACAGTATTAGCACATTTGCTTACTATTACTGCAACTAGTAATTCACTTTTAGTGAAATCATGAAATAGTCATGGATCAAAACTCAAAAGGTAATTCAGGAATATTTTGCAAACTACATCTTTCCAAAAAAATTATTTCCTTCCCCCCCACACCTTCATTTTTTCTCTAGGCTAGTGTATATATAAAGCTCCATAGTGAGATCAAGTTCCTCACCTCAACAATTAAATTAACCTGATCAACTAAAGTATATCAATCATACCCTTCATCTTCAACAAAGTTATAGTTACACACTCTTTTCAATCAAGCATTATCCAAAGTACAGTCAGATCTCTCTATAACAATCATCTTCTATAATATTTTTTTTTGGGCAACCGACTTTTCATGCTATATTATATTACATGAGCCACCGATTCCAACTATTGTCCACGTACGATCCATACTAGATCTGACCAACTGTCCATCAAACCTCCCCTACATTCTTGACATTCTCTATAACAATATTTCGCTATAGCAGTCAGAAAATATCCAAACAAACAACGCCATTATAGAGAAGTTTGACTGTACTTATAAGCTCATAGTCTGTTCCATAGTCTATAAGATGGAGTCAGTAATTAACAAGATGGCAGCTGAGAAGCCTGTGGTGATCTTTAGTAGGAGCAATTGTGGCATGTGCCACTCAATAAAGACACTAATTAGTTGTTTTGGTGCCAATCCAACAGTGTATGAATTGGATGAACTTCCCAATGGGCAACAACTTGAGAGGGCATTGATGGCATATTCAGGGCAAAGGCCAAGCACTCCAACAGTGTTCACAGGAAAAGAATTAGTTGGTGGTGCCAATGAGATCACGAGTCTCCATCTCAAGGGAAAGCTTGTCCCACTTCTAAAGAAGGTTATAGTTTTGGTTATAGTTTTCTCCGACTTAAGTGACCATTTGAGGAATTAACTCGTATATTATGCAAAATTGCAGTCAGAGATATCTTTTTCTTTCGTTTTTTGTTTGTTTGTTTGAATAAACGAGAAATCGCTGAGGGCCAGTGACGCACGGTATGAAACCAGTAAATAATGGTCGGCCCTTCACCCTTCTCCACTTAAATACCAGGCTTTTGCTTGCAGCATGATTCAAACCCATGACGTTCCTGTAACACACACATCATGAGTTGCGGTCTTACCACTATACTATAGAGCCTGAGGACAGTCATGGAGATATAGTCTTGACATGTATATCCAATAAAATGACCATTACTAGCAGAGCTTAATGTAGTCATTGAGCACCTTTTATCTAACAAACTCAATGACTACTTTGTTTTATCTAACAAACTCAGTGACTACTTTGTTTTGTTACATATAAAAGTGCTCTTAATGTTGTCACTAAGACACTTTCATCTAACAAGCCTGTAAAATACAGGGTCAATGGAGCAATATTATCCATATTGTATTATTCCCAGAGCGAAAGCTATTTGTAGGTGTACTCACATAGCCAGTAGAGATCATGTTTTATTAAATCTTTTTACGGACAAAGTGATAGTCAACCTTAATATGTTTCGTTCGTTCATGGTATACTGGATTTGAGGCAATGTATAGAGCATTATCACACCAAAGTTTTGTTGGAGACAAAGGCTTCATTAGAAGAAGTTGAGAGAATTGGAGAGGCTGATAAAGTCACCAAATTGGAAGCTTATTACTTCACAAGACACAGATTTTGCTTTTCGTCTCGATAAGTTCTAACTTCATACCATTGATAAAATGGGACAATAAGGAGATACTTCAATTTAAAGAAACATAACATTAAGCTATTTATTGATAATATATACAGAAATTACTAGGAAAAAACATAAATAGGGCTTGTGCTGTTTACATTAACATTGCTGGTTAACTTCCCCGACTTGACAGCTGCATATTCGCGATTGAAGAAGGACCATACTCTACACTATAAGGTGTTGGAAAACTTACGGAAAATACTTGATCACAAACACTTGTATGTAATTCTTCAAAGCTTGAGGCGTGTCAAAGACACTGTCCTTAAGGATATTTAACTCGATATGGGTGTCCTGGGATTCAACAAGCTCTTCTAGTATAAAACTAGGAGTCAAAATCTAATAAAGATTTCACAAAGTAGATAACCCAGCAAAAAAAAATGAGAAGAAGAAGGAATATGGTTCTTCGTATCACTGTCTCCTTTGTAAGGAAGAAGACTTCCCAATATATAGCAGCTAGTAGTCCAACAGACAAATAATCTTAAGAGCTCCAACGGACAAAATCAGCACCAATCGTGTTTCGGGCAACGAAGCTTTGATGATCCGAGGATTCTTACTCAGGGAATCCTTGATTAATGGAGTAAAGGCTAAAGACAATTAAGAGTATTAAAGGCAATTAATAGTGGATATCAATTTGATGCATTTGATCAAATTGAACGTTGGAAGAATTAAACACACGCAAGGCTGAATCTTTGCAAGGCTGCACCCCCTGCTTTCAAAAATGAAATTAGTGAAGTACTCAAGCAAATAATGAATTAAACACACGCAATACTTTGAGGCTCAAGAAAGATCATTTTCTACACACAAAACCAACACTAAAACCCAAGGTGGTGCACCAAACAAGGTCACCATTCTTGGGGGGGATGGGGGTTCATCTCAACCCCCTTTGCCAGGAAATCATACTATATATACAAGGTGAAAACTTTCTTTATATATTGAGAGAATTCAACCCTTATATTTTGTGGAGACAAACATTAACTCTCGATGTTGTGACATGTTCAAATTACAACATTTTCTTTTTCATTTCTTAGGACCGATGCCCAATAAGGCTGCATTTGTTTTCATTAAGATTAAGACGTCTGAATCTGAATACATATCTGAATTATTAAGATGTTGTCTTTAGATCTGAACAATTAAGACTGTTTGTTTTTCAACATCGAAATGTGCATAATTATACAATTCAAATAAAAAAGTAAATAAATTTTAAAAAAGATTAATTTAATAAAATAAAATTATTATTTTATTTCAAAATTAATGAACATAATCAAAAAGGAAAAAATATACCATCTCAACTTTTAACCCTAGCAGCCCACACCAGCACATAGAAATTTCCCTACTGTCGCAGCCCTTGTAAATCCACCGACAAATTTGAACTTTCAAATTACCGCTAAAATTCTTTTTTTAAGCTTTAAAACTCAAATTTCAAAGAAGAAGAAGAAGAAAATAGATTCAATTTTAACTTTTTTTTTCAATCCCCAAATCCATTTCACCGCCTACTTGCACTATCAGACCCACCATGTTTGCCGCTGTAACTGAACGAAAACTACCACTATCAAGGTGGTGGTGGGTCACCCCTATTCTACTGCATTTTTGGAAGAGTTCAATTTCGGATACAAAAACTGATTCTCGTGTCATTTGTATTAAGTGACTAAATTTTAATAAAAACAAATGTATTTAATGGATTGAGATCTGAATCATTTAAATTTAGACATTCATTAAGTGCAAACAAATGAGGCGTAAGTCACATATGGACCAGTTCCACTATATGGCACAAAGCATGCAATAAGCAAGTATCTCTTTAGCTCCAAGAAAAAACCATTAGTTTAGGTTCAATAAAGTAAAAATACTTGGATTCGGTGGCAACCATGCAGTAGAGCACGCAAAGAACGGCATGCATACAAAACCCTTCCAAATCACATTGTCCAACAGCATAGTAAGGCTTGGCATGATCTCAATATCAGGCAGGACAAATAGGTGATAGCCAACCATGCCACTCACAAGAAGTACACGACCTTAGCTAAAGAGTATATAGATTATAAAAAAAGGGTAGCCCGGTACACTAAGCTCTCGCTATGAGCGGGATCCGGGGAAGGGCTGAACAACAAGGGTAGACCTGTCCAAAGATCGGGTCGGGCCGGGTCGGGTGGCTTTTTTTTCCTGCTTGCCTTACCCTGGCCCGACCCTTACCCTATTTTTTTTTAAAAATTCCGACCCTGGCCCTGACCCTTCGGGGACCCTACGGGTCACGGGTCGGCCCTGACCCGTAGGAATTTTTTGGCGGGCCAAGGTCGGGTCAAAATTAATGAACATAATCAAAAAGGAAAAAATGTAGATTAGAGCAATACATATATTATAAAAACATGCATTATATCACTTATTAATGGCAAAAATATATATAAGTACAAAATAAATATTAATGAAGGAAAAATAATATAAATTATATTAAAAAAATATGCGGGTCGGGGTCGGGCCAGGTCAAACGGGTAAAATATTCTGACCCTGGCCCTGGTTTTTTCAGTTCGGGTCGGGTCGGGCCGGGCGGGTCCCCTGCCCGATGGACAGGTCTAAACAAAAGTGATCTGTTGTACGCAGTCTTATAATGCATTTCTGCAAGAGCCTATTTTCACGGTTTGAACTCATGATCACATGACAACAACTTTATCCAGATTGGATTCTAAATGCATGATGACAAGTCAAACAAAGGGGAGAAAAAGACGGATATTTTAGTCATACCGGGCGCAAAGGAAAGCCTAAGGAGCTAAAAGCACAATTTGTATTTGATGCAATCCAGTCAGCAGGATGGTGATACCTACAGGATGATCCAATTTTACAATCCCCGGTTTTCATGTAATATTGACATACTGGTTCGACTGGTCTCTCTGGAAAACGTTTTTCCTCCAATGGCGAAGATGCTAGTTGTGATATTCCATAAATAGATGCCACCCCAGCAGAGGGTTGAGCACCAGGAGATAGCGCAGGACTTGCTTGTCCCTGCAAAAAGCAAATAAATCACCCAAAAAGATTGTTATTTACATGAGAAAATGACAAAAGTCTCTTTATGTTTGAGGGTAGGTTCGAAATAGTCTCTTAAGTATGCATTGAACAGTTTTAGTCCTCTAAGTTTGTCAAAAGTTATAACACTTTTAGTCTCCGTTAAATATTTAACAATTTATGTTCGTTAGATTTGACGGAAATAATTAAAAGAAAGATTTAAGCATAAACACCAAGAAAGTCCCGTCAGATTTTAAAAAAATAGAAGAATATACCTTGAAAAGCTGCACAAGACTCTAGATATAAATTAAAAGTAGCAGAAACTACAAAAACTATACCTCTAAATGTGAGTTCACGCTAATTTCCTTTTTTCATAGTTCCCACAAAATCTAACAGAAAGAGTTCGATATATATTTGACAGAAGACTAAAAGTGTTAAATTTTTGGCAAACTTAAACGATCAAAACTGTTCGGTGCATACTTAAGAGACTATTTTGAACCTACCTTCAAACATAGGGGCCATTTTTGCCATTGTTATTTACGACGTATTAGATTAGTGATTGAGAGAATATCTCTATATTTACCGAGTATGTACTCCAATTCTGAATCGCCACCACTCCTGGGTGAAGCAGAACCGGACCATAAGTACCAGGTACATAAGAACCAGGTAAGAGTGGAGGCCTTTCTACTTTAGAGCTAATTGATGTACTGTTATATTCTTTAGGGGGAGCTGGAAGAGACGACGACACTGTCGGATAAAATGGATGTGCAGTTGCTGGTGCTGATACCTCAGCAGCAGGGTAAGGATGATGGAATTTACATGTTATACCTGAAAGAAATAATTCCCTTGATTATTTTCATTGATTGAAATACTATATATACAAGTTACAAATTTTCATAATAGGAGAATCATATTCCTATTCTACTCCTAGAACCTTATTCTACTTGGATACTAAATATACATTTATGGTAATACAAATATTATGGTAAGTATAAATACTAATTACATTACAATATTACCTAAACTAGGATACTAAATATTACCTAAACTACACTGGACAAAGGGGAAGAATCCGAAAGCCACGAGAGCCCAATATATGTGTGTATATTGTGTATATTTAACACACCCCGCAGTCATAACGGGTGGTCTTCGAACGCTGAGACTGTCCCTAAAATCTTCAAAAAGGACCGAGGGAAGACCCTTTGTAAAGATGTCGGCAATTTGATATCTTAACGGGACATGGCAGACGCGTACCTGACCCCGAGCAATCTTTTTGCGGACAAAGTGAATGTCCATCTCGATATGCTTAGTGCGTTGGTGCTGAATCGGATTACCAGAAAGGTAGATGGCACTAATATTATCGCAATAAACCAAGGTTGCTTTCTGAAAGGGACAATGAAGCTCCAAAAGCAAATTACGTAACCAACATGATTCCGAGACCACATTAGCTACCCCTAGATACTCGGCCTCGGCACTGGATCAGGACAATGTCGACTGACGTTTGGCAGACCATGAGACCAGGTTATTGCCAAGAAACATACAATAGCCAGACGTAGACCGTCTAGTGTCTGGACAGCCACCCCAATCAGCATCCGTATACGAGACAAGTGTGGACGTCGAGGAGGGATATAAATGCAACCCATAGTCAAGTGTACCCTGAATATACCGAATGATGCGTTTGAGTGCATTCATGTGCTCAACTCTGGGATCATGCATGAACAAACACACCTGCTGGACATCATACGTAATATCTGGTCTCATAAATGTAAGTTACTGAAGGGCCCCTGCAAGACTGCGATAGCGGGTCAGATCCTCGTATGGTAAGTCGGTCGCGGCCCTAAGCTTGGGCTTATTATCAACTGGAGTGGAAGTGGACTTACAGGATGACATCACATCCCTCTCAATGATCTCAGCTGCATACTTCTTTTGAGATAAGAACAACCCATCTGAATGACGAGTGACAGCAATCCCTAAAAAGTAAATCAAGGACCCCAAGTCTTTAACAGCAAACTCAGAGCTAGGCATGGTCATGATAGACTGGCGTAAGACATCGGAAGAGGAAGTCAAAATAATATCATCCACATATAACAGAATATAGGCCAAGAACGAACCACGACGGTAGATGAACAAGAAATTATCCGACCTGCTGTGAGTGAACCCAATAGTCGAAACATAGTCTGCAAATCTCGTATACCAGGCTCGGGGAGACTGGTTAAGCCCATATAAGGACTTCTTCAACAAACAGACATGATGAGAATTTTTGGGATCCCTGAATCCCAAAGGCTGATGCATATAGACTGTTTCGTTGAGATCCCCATGTAGGAAAACATTTTTTACATCTAACTGATGAATAGGCCATGCCTTCGAAAGAGCCAAGCTAAGCACAGTGCGAATGGTAGCTGGCTTGACCACCGGACTAAACGTCTCACCACAAGCTACACCAACCTGCTGAGTCTTACTATCACCCACAAGTCGTGCCTTATGTCGAGCAAATAAGCCATCTGAATTCTCCTTATGAGCAAAAATCCACATAGACCTGATAATATTAATACCAGATGGACGGGGCACCAACTCCCACGTCTTATTATCAATAAGAGCATTATATTCATCGGTCATAGCAATTTTCCAATTCGAGTCATTTAAGGCAGACAGAGGATTATGGGGTAAGGGGGATTTAGGGACATTAGAATGTAAATTAAAATGTCTTTTTGGTTTAAAAACACCCTGTTGACTACGAGTGACCAATCTATGACTCGAGAAAGAATTGGGCGGATTTCGGGATTTTGCTAGGCTTGGGATGGGTCAAGCGGTGATGGGCCTGGCCGCCCAACTCAAGAACATGAGCAGAGGCTGGACCGCCTGCATTAGTGGCTCGACCCAATCGCCGAATCGCCCGGTGGCATCGGACTGGCAGTGGGTGATGGACCAGTGGGACTAGCGGGCAGTGGGCCCGCTGGAGAATTTTGGGTGCGGAATACGTCCGAAAAATATTGAATAATATACGGAGATATACTATCATACAAAACATTATACGAACTAGGCACGAGAGTATTAACTTTAGCAAATGGAAAATGGAATTCATCAAAAATTACATGGCGATTAATAATGATTTTATTAGAGGATAAATCAAAGCATTTGTAACCACGATGATTAGACGAAAAACCCAAAAACACACACGGAGTAGACCGTGCGTGAAGTTTGTTAATTGTGGTGGACGGGAATAACGGATAACACAAACACCCAAAAATTCAAAGATGTGAATACGAATGAATTTTATTATATAAAATTTGAACGGGGGGGGGGGGGGAATATGTCAAATATTTGGAAGAAATTATGTTAAGAAGATAGGTAGCCATTTGTAGAGCATGATGCCAAAAAACTGGGGTACGGAAGCATGAATCAATAAAGTTCTGACAATGTTATTTATGGTACGATTTTGCGTTCGATTTTCCCATTTTGCGAAGACGTATGAAAACAAGAAAATAAAAATTGATCACATTATTAGCACAGAATTCCTGCAACACACCATTGTCATATTCTTTGCCATTATCACACTGAATATTTTTTATTTTTCGTTCGAACTGGGTTCTAATGAATGCTCTAAATTTTAGGAAGACGGAGAAAACTTGAGATTTCTTCGCTATCGGAAAAGTCCATAAAAAATTAAAATAATCATCCAAAAAGAGAACATAATACTGATGGCCCAATGAACTAAGAACGGGAGACGTCCATAAGTCGCTATGAATAATATCAAATGGCATTAAAGTATGAGAATTTGAGTCTACAAATGGCAACCTAATAATTTTTCCTAAAGAACAAGACTGACAATTTGGAGTACTACGCTACCCTTATACAAAATAAAATTATTTTTATCTAATGACGACAAAATAGAAGACCCCGGATGACCAAGACGAGCATGCCACAAGGAAAGAGCAAGGGCTGCAAACGCTGACGGCAAGGCTTGACTCAATGGACTGAAATCGGGTGTGATAGGATAAAGATCTCCCCTACTATCACACCTCATGAGAGGACTCCTCGTCTTGAAATCCTTCACAGAGAAATCAAAAGGATCAAATTCAACAGAAACGGAATTGTCAGTGGTGAATTTACGGACATACACTAAGTTTTTAATCAATTTGGGGGCATGTAAGGTATTTTTCAAGATAAGGGGTGGATTAGGGGGAGACAAAGTTTTATGACCATAACCCTAAATTGGAATAGAGTTACCATTACTAGCAATTATACTACGAGGGTTTCTCAAATTAGAATAAGACGAGAGAGTACCCTGATCGGATGTCATGTGTGTAGTCGCGCCGATGTCCATGTACCAATTAGGATCTGGTTGCGTCAACCCAAGCATATGCATTGCGGCCTCAATGTCGGTGTGAGTAGATGTGGGGCCCACTGCCGAGAATGCTTGTGTGGGTTGAGGCCCAAGCAGTCCACCTTGCTGCCCCAGCCCAGTGCTGAAACGAGAAGAAGGGGCCTGACTGTTGGGCCTGAATTGGGGTTGTCCAGCCCATTGCCCGTTGGAAGAACTTGGAAAATAGGGGTTGTTGGGACACGGCCCACTACCCCAGTCCCACTGCCATGGGTCCCACGTTGGGACCAGTAGGGAGGTGGCCCACTGTTGACTGGACGGGGCCCACTGCCGGAATGTTGTCCACCGGAACCGTCGCGTTTTCCCCTGCGGTTTTTGCCATTATTCTTACGATTATTTTTGCCACCACTATGAGCATGGTTTTGGCCTGAATTATCAGCAAAACCCAAAGAATTTGTGGAGGACGTCATCATGATATAGGACTTGCACCGGTAGTTGGGAGTGGTCAACCGATCGTCTGTAAGAGGTCAACCGAAATAGTGGAATAAATCCACTGGAGAACGGTAGCATAAAGAGTAATCCATAACTGAGGATCCTCTGCGGGAATAGATGCAGCAGGAGGAATTATGTGATGGATGACTTGATGGGAGATAGCGTGAATTTTAAACAATTCTGCCCACGTCGCATATTGGACATTTTCCATCTCAAGAACAATAGGGATGTTGTTCTTGATGTTAGAAACTGTGAGGGCATGATGAAAAGTGTTCTTAGACATAACGAAAGAACAAAGGGAGAGGAGGGAAAATTTGGGAGTGGAGGTAAAAAAATATCACGAATTCCGGTGAAGGGGGACAGAAATCGAGGCAGTTGTGGCCGAGAAGTGGCACAAAAACCGAGAGCAAGGCGGAAGCAAGTTTAGACCTAGTCTCTTGGTACCATGAAATAAATAATCCCCTTGATTATTTTCATTGATTGAAAGACTATATATACAAGTTACATATTTTCATAATAGGAGAATCATATTCTTATTCTACTTCTAAAACCTTATTCTACTTGGATACTAAATATACATTTATGGTAATACAAATATTATGGTAAGTATACAATACTAATTACATTACAACATTACCTAAATTAGGATACTAAATATTACCTAAACTACACGGTACAAAGGGGAAGAATCTGAGAGCCACGAAAGCCCATTGTGTGTATATTGTGTATATTTAACAATACCGAATTTGCAATGCCCCGTTTTCAAATAATAGGTGCATTCTCTTTCTTCCCATTTTAATTAATAAAGTTTGACAACTCTTAGTTAAACTTATCGACAGAGTACACAAGTGCATACAGTCATACCTCTCTATAATAACGTCATTTGTTGTGTTCTTTTGTGGTTGCTATAGAGAAATGTTGTTATAGAGAAAATATAATATAACTTAATATGAAAGATTGGTTCCACAGAAAACATGATTGTCATAGCAAAAAGTTGTTATAGAGGATGACTGTTATAAAGATGTCTTACTCTACATACAATACGATAGATCAATTATTACCGGGTGTAATGGGTATCCGTAAACATTTAGTGGTATATTGTTCGAGGATCCACCCGAGTTTCTTGGATGGTGGAACTTGCATGATGCACCAAATTTACAGGTCTCTGTTCTTAGATAGTACTGTAAATAGAAATTATCCATCCATCACACACGAAATCAATATGTTATCTACAAAATAGATATGTAAGACTCGTAAATCTCGGGATCAGAAATAGAGTTACCTGGCATGTAAGCTCTCCTATTTGTTCTGGGTATTCACTTCCTCCCAACTGCACCGAACCAGCGTGAAATCCGAGCAACTCCCAAGTAAGGGTTGAAGGAACTCATTCTTTCCATCCCAATAAACTAAAAGAATATCCACGAGACGAGAAAATCTACTCCTTCAATCTCAATTTATGTGAAGGTGTTTGACTAGACACGAAATTTAAGAGAAAAGCGAAGACTTTTGAAATTTGTCGTCTAAATTTTGTGGCTATAAATTACCTTATTAAGGGTAAAAGGGGAAGTTTGAAGTGAAATTATTACTAAATATAAAAAGATTTATTCTTTTTGGGACAGACTAAAAACGAAAGAACATCACATAAATTGGGACAGAGAAAATACTAAAAATAGTCCATTTATATTTCATCTTGTTAGGACAGTAAAAACAAGAGCTAAACACAAAAACATAAAATGCTTGGAAATCATATGACCAATATTAGTATCTTTGTAATAGTTCTTCGCAGACTCATGTTTCTAAGGCGATCTATTACATGGACTATTTTTATTGCCTTAGTTTTTCCGGGAGCTCATTCTTAGCTACATCTCAGCCCCAAACTAGTCTAACTCAACAATATAAACTCTATATATCCGTCCTACTTCATATAAATCTTCTATATCCATTCTGCTCTAATCAAGATTATTTCATTCTAAATATTCATTCTCTACTAGCATACTTAAAAGGCATAATACATAAACAAACCCTCAAACTTTTCCACAGTTGGCAAGTATGCCCTCAAACTTTGGGTGTGCACAAGTAGGCACCTCAACTTGTCTCCACTTTATCAGTTTAACCCTCCAGCTTACAAAATGATCATCTAGATACCTCTAAAATTTATATGTCACGTCAATACCACGTCAGCATTTGTGTTTACGTGTTCAAATTTATACAAACTGAGGTGCCTATTTATGCACACCCAAAGTTGGAGGGCATACTTGCCGGCTAAGGTCAAGTTTGAAGGCTCGTTTCTGTATTATGCCTAGTTAAAATGTAAAGTAACTTTTAAGTTACTGATGGACGTAGTTTTTTCACATTTTTCAAACAACAATAGGTAGCTATATATAGTAAGACTAATTCAATGAGCTAAAAAGTAACCTACTTTAACCAGTTAGAATATACACTGGTAGGTAGGAATGGCAGGTGGGTATAATTTTACGGATTCCGCACCACACCGCCCCCAGTTGGGGCGGGTATGGATATAAATTTAGCGGGTAGTAGGCGGGTATGTGTATATCTTTGGCGGGTATGGGTAGGTGGTAGATTTACAGTTATACCTGCCTCATACACGCCTGCCCCATCCCGCATCTAATCGCCCACCCCATACTCGCACCCATCAGCCTTATATCCGCCCAAAGCCCAAAATATTAGTAGCCCATAAGTCGTGCCTTCAGCCCATAAGTCACGACAAACACGACAAGTCTCTCATTCTTTGTCAAAACTCAAAACCCTACGCCTCTTTAGTCCTTCACGCCTCCCTATCTCATTCCCCTTCATGCGGTCTCTCCTACCTCTCTCATTCTCCGTCACGCCGATATCAAAGAGTTTTTTCCACTTGTAGTTATACATTTCACAAACTACCTCGATGTCTTTACCTTTTTCTTTAAAGGAGATGTTGATTGTGAAATATTGTTGTCTTTTCTTTGTGCTTTTGATTTATTAATGTGTTTGGTCTGATTCATAATATGTCCATTTGTGTCTGTTATGGCTCATCCAATTTTGGTTTGAGAATAGTGCATATCTAGGTTGTTTGACTCATCTCGCAATTTATATTGTGTTCATTTGGCTATCTGTATTTAAGAGTTGGTCTAATTAGGCCTTTTACACTTTATCTAGTTGTGAAATGTAAACGTTTTTAAATTTGTGTACCTATTTGGTATCCCCTGCCAGCCTAGAATCCATGTTGGTCTGATTTGAGTCATGTAAGAGGGTCATGATCTGTATTGATAGCTTGGAACCAAGTAATGTTACAGGACTATTATGATTTCCCCCTGTTTACATATAGTTTCTCATGTGTGTCATCCCTGATATTATAATGTCACCATGATGTTCTGTGGATTTGAAGTCCTGATTGAATGACTTGTTTTTTGCACTTTAATTTATGTTAATAGGTATTAGATCTTTTAGAAGCTCAAAATGATGTCTAGATGTGATGAAATGTTATGTTGAATATCATGTCTGTATATTTCAGTGTTCATGTTGAATTTGTTAGTTTAAAGTCTGAGTCACCTAGTTTAATGCCTAGTTTGAATGAGTTCTAAATCAGAATGTTGCATGCCATATAATAATGTTGTGCTAAGTACTTTGATGTGCATCTGTTTGGTTTAAAGTTAAGATGAATCGTTGATTGTTTGTTTAGAAGAATAGATAAAAAGGTTGGTTTGATTATATGAATTTGACTAGGTAAAACAGTCAATAGACTGTATGAACCTGTCAAGTTTGATATCTATCTTGATTGTTTTGTCTGCTCTATGAATTTTTCCATTAGATGCATATCAAATTTTTATGATGGAAACTTGAATCTGTCCATTAGATGTCCATTGTCTGCTCTGTACTTGTTTATGATAGTCATCATCCTGAATATGTCCTCAAATTCTGAATCATTAAGATGAATCATTGCTTGTTTGTTTAGAAGAATAAATTAAAAGTTGGTTTGATTATATAAACTTGACTAGGTAAAACAGTAACAAAATTATTCAATTTGATTTGATTAACCTGCTCTTAGTTCTATACTATGTATGAATTTGCTAATGTTAAACATGATTAGACTTTAAGATGTCTGAAGGCTGTTGTCTGCTCTGTGAATCTGTCTGCTCTATGAACATATCTGCTCTGTGAATCTGTCCATTAGATGCATATGGAATTTTTATGAATCTATGAATCTGTCTGCTCTGTGAATCTATCTGCCTGAATCTGTCCTCAAATTCTGATTGTATATATGTAATTGCATAGGGAATAATGGTAAGCAAGAGTAATTCTGCAGATCCTTCTACGGCAAGTTATACTCTGAATACAGTAGAAAACAGTGAAGAAATTAAAGAGAGCCAAGAGCGAACTAATTCTGCAGATCCTTCTATTTTGCTCCGAACTAGTAGACATACATCAAAAGCTTGGGATGATTTTACAATGAAATGAGTAGGGGAAGAAATGAAAGCGGAGTGCAACCATTATTTGAAGCAACTTGCTGGAGGACCGAGAGCGGGAACAAGTCACTTGAAAGAGCATACAAGTAAATGTCCAAAAAAGAAATGCATGGATCTCCGACAAACAAGGATGTTTGGTACACTTGCTAGCCCATGTGATACGAATGAGACGCTGACATTGTCCCCGTATGAGTTCCGTCAAGATAATGGGAGACAAGAATTAGCGAAAATGATTATCTCCATGAATACCCACTAAGCATGGTTGAGCATTATGGATTTATAAAGTATTCTAAGACTCTTCAACCAGGTTTCAAGGTTCCCTGCTGCAACACAACAAAAAAAGACATTCTCCAACGATACAATGTTGAAAAATAGAGTATAAGTGTTTTGTTAAGGAAAAGTCAAAAGAAGGGTTGCATTGACTACCGACATGTGGACTGCAAACTATCAAAAAAAGGATACATGGCTGTCACTGCACACTTCGTTGATAATTCATGGAAACTCCAAAGCCGAATCATCAGGTATAATTTTGCTCCAAATTTTTATGCTTAATATTTCTCTTTCTTGTGTGATTATACAAGTTTTGATAGGTCTGGTCTTTTGTGATTATGCAAGTTTTTTATTTCTCTTTCTGGTGTTCATATCAATCTAATATGTTCTTGTATGTCCTGGCACCTCATACAGCTGAGGTGCTTGCTGAGTCTTTAAAATAATGCATTCAATCTTGGAATCTTGATCTTAGATTGTCTTCTATAATGGTTGATAATTGCACTACAAATGATGTGATGATGGATTTATTGTGTGAGGAGTTTCCTTATGGTTCATTGATGTTGCATGGGCGTTTTCTTCATATGCGTTGTTGTGCACACATACTTAATTTGATTGTTCAAAATGGCTTATGTTGAAAGAATTAGGGAAAGTGTTGCCTTTTGGACTTCATCACATAAGAGAGCTCAAAAATTTGATCAAGTAGCTAAGCAAGTTGTTCTTGATTGTTCAAAATCGCTAATACTTGATTGTAAACCTCGATGGAATTCGACGTATGCCATGCTTCTAGTTGCTATGAAGTTTAGGGAGGTGTTTGTTGTTTTAAGTGTTCGAGATAATTTGTACAAATATCCACCACTTAGTGAAGATTGGGATAAGGTTGTGAAAATATGTGAACTATTGAAAGTGTTTAATGATATTACACATCAATTTTCTACCTCAAAGTATCCTATTGCCAATATTTATTTACATATAATTTGTGAGATTAGAATCTTATTAACCAACTGGTTGTCCTCACCTACCATTTATATAGGAAAAATGGTCGAGGTAATGCTAGAGAAATACAATAAGTATTGGTTAGATGTTAATGGTCTTATGGGCGTGGCAACTATACTTGATCCTAGGTTCAAGTTGACTCTCATTCGGTTTTACTTTGCTAAAATTTATGATGCAAGTAATGTTGATATTGAGGTAAAAAAGATTTATGATTTTCTAAAGGAACTGGTGGATGAGTATTGGTACAAAAATGGTAATAATCCAGCTAGTAGTAGCCACGTGTCTTCAACTGATGTTACAAGTAGTATGGGAATGGGGTACATGCAAGAGTTTGCACAATTTGTGTCACAAGACAATAGTAAAGTTGGACTAAAATCTGATTTGGAGAAGTACTTGGAAGCTGAAACTATACCACTTGTGGATGATTTCGATATTCTTATTTGGTGGAAAACAAATGGAAATAATTATCTCGTTCTCCAACAAATAGCAAGAGATATATTGAGCATTCCAGTTTCTACCATCCCATCGGAATCCGCATTTAGCACTAATGGACGTGTACTTGATCCTTATCGTAGTCGACTTCTTCCAAAAACGGTGGAGGCATTGATGTGTGCTCAAAATTGGATTTGGGCTGATATTAAAGGTAACGTTGTTGTATTAAATTGAAGTTAGACTCTAATTACTTTGAGTATACATTATGCAGGTGGTAGTGATGTCAAGGAGATGGAAAAATGTGATCTTGAGGGTTAATATGATACAAGAATGGATACGGGAGCAAATGTTGTGTGTATCGATTGAGATTTTGTATTGCTTTAAGTATTTATGGAGACATTAGTATTTTTTATGTAGTTTGTCGTATTTATATAATGTACTAATTTAATTTATAAGACTATTTTGTTTTGGGTTTGATCACTAATTGACAAGTATGCTTGCTTTGTTGCCAATTTGCAATATTGGTAAAGTATAGTAGTAGTAGATACAGTATAGTAGATACAGTATAGTAGAGGTGTGACATGCACGCGGGTATTGGCGGGTACATACAGGTATTAACGGGTGGTGGATATCCACTTGGGTGGTGGAGCGGGAGTGAATTTAGAAATATACCCGCCTAGGCAGATATGGATGTTAAAAATGTACCCGCCACTGGTGGCGGGTATAAAATTATCTAACGGGTACGGGTGCGGAGGGCTACCCGCACCCTTCCCAATTGCCATCCCTACTAGGTATGTTGTCGGTGCATATAAGTTGAATACGATTTAAAAACATAAGCTTGACGGTTCACGATTCTCTATGAAACTATAGGCTCCAAATTAAACAAGTAACGAGGATAGTAAGCTTAATTAACACAATATACAGCAAAGACGAGATCAAAAGCTTGACGGTTCACGATTCTCTATGAAACTATAGGCTCCAAATTAAACAAGTAACGAGGATTGTAAGCTTAATTAACACAATATACAGCAAAGACGAGATCAAAAACTTACAGAGCTTCGATCAGGAGGATGATTATACCGACATTTAGCACCATATCCACAAGACCCAGTATGCATATAGAAGGAGCAATCGGGTGTCCCGGACCTCTCCAGGTATGCCTCCCCCAACCTTCTACATTGCCAAACACATACAAAAATAATAATAAATAAATAAACATTTCAGAAGTAAACCATTTGGATCATTAAAAACCCTAAAACACACACAATGTACACCAAAAAGAAAAGCATATACAACCCCCAAAGTCAAAATTCATCAAAGCAAAAATATAAAGGGAAATGTGTTCTTTTGGTGAACTATAGGTAACATAAAAGGAAACATACTAAGTACACTATATATCTACTAATTGTTTTTGAACCAATTGTGGTATTTTTCATCCCCCAGCATCTTTAGTTTCCCATTTATAAAAAAATACCACTATTGGTGAAAACAATCCCTCATTTCCATCCTAAAGAATATGTAGCCCCTTTATTTTATATATGCATGGATTCGGGTTTTAGGTAGCCTCCAAGTAATTCTAATGGGCCCAAGCATCTTTAATTTCCCATTTATCAAAATATACCTATATTGGTTCAAAAGAAAATCCTCACTTCCATCGTCGAGCATCTTTAATTTTCCATTTATAAAAAAATACCACTATTGGTTCAAAGGCATTCCTCATTTTCATCGCCGAGTATCTTTCCCATTTATCAAAAAATACCACTATCGGTTAAAATATCCATCATTTCCATCCCTGAGCATCTTTAATTTCCCATTTATAAAAAATATCACTATTGGTTAAAAAAAACTCATTTCCATCCCCGAGCATCTTTAATTTCCCATTTATCAAAAACTACCACTATTGGTTCACAAAGAAAAGTCCCCCATTTCCATCTCCGAGCATCTTTAATTTTCCATTTATATAAAAATACCACTATTGGTTCAAAAAATAAGTCCTCATTTCCATCGCCGAGCATCTTAAATTTCCCATTTATAAAAAAAATATCACTATTGGTTCAAAAAAGAATCCTCATTTCCATTGCCGAGCATCTTTAATTTCCAATTAATCAAAAAATACGACAATTGGTTTACCTAGTGTTTTTCCTCCTCCTGGTGCAGTGCAGTCCTTCTTCCAATGCCCCTTATTGGTACAGTTGAGGCATACATCCTTAGCCGGATTCACCCTCTTCTTCTTCACACCTCCTTTAGGCTTCGTAGCTAAAGGCGCAGCGAATGCTTTGCCCTTCTTCTTCTGCCATTCCTTACCTTTCGGCTTGGGTTAACTAGTAGAGCTCACCATAAGCACAATTTTGCCTTTGGTAGTTGAAGATTCAAAGGTCTTGAGCATGTTATGCAGCATGGTCTAGAGCTCCCTATGAGCACAACTTTGCTAATCCTTCTCTTAGCAATCTTCATTATTCGTGTTCTTCGCTGAGATTATTTGTGTAGGCTTTGCACACTTGATAGTTTGTTGTTTCATCTTGGGAGACTATTGTCCACACTTTCGTAAAGCCTATATACGGGGGTAATCTTATCTTAAAGACAGAGAGCCATCTCTCGACTCAGCCAGTGGTCTTGTGATTATCTAATTGGTTGCTAAGTGTTTCAGGTGTGAACTTGATTCTCAAAGGACTCTAACTGTTCGGATTCTCAACGGTTCAACAAGCCAGAAGTGTAGCAGTTCATGTTCTTGTATTTCCGATTACAAGATCCACATTTGAAGTTCCAATTAAAGATCAAGATATTGACAACTTATTGTAATCTTAGTTGTTTATCTTTCGATCACTGTAATAGTTATTTACTATTCCCATACGTGCTTTACATTTCCAACATATAATAATCTCCCTTGGGGAGTCTTTTTCATTAATACAAATATATATTGTGTACAATGTGGAATCCTATTACAATAAGGATCCTGAATCTACCATAATTATACATCACTAATTACTACACAATATATGGACATATTCTAATTATGGTATAATTATATGTACACGTTAATAGAATAAGTACTTTGAAGTAGATAGATTTATTTCTAGAGGTGATCTTTTTCAGTGTATTCATCAATTGGAACTGCAAATCGGCTTTGTTCATCCCTTGCCGTCAAAAGAAGCAAATTGGTGGTTCTCACCTCATATATTTCAAGGTTTAAGTTTTATTTCTTACTGTCATAGGTGAGAAATTGACAAAAAATCTTCCTTATGTTTGGGATAGGTTCAAAATAGTTGCTAAAGTATGCTCTGAACAATTTTAGTCCTTTAAGTTTTTCAAAAGTGCTACATAAAAATATTTAAGTTTTTTGACCGAAATTGTGAACAAAAAAAGATTTAACAAAATAACACTAGAAAAGTTCCATCAAATTCTAGAACTGCAACACAAGAAACTATATTAGACACCAAAAATAGCAGAAATTGCACCGCAAAAGCTACACCAAACTCTAGAAAGGGACCAAAAATAACATAAGCTGCAAAAACTGTACCTCCAAATGTGAGTTCCCGCTAATTTTTTTCCACAATCCCATCAAATCTAACATACATTTTGGTAAAACTTTGATTGGGCAAACTTAAAGGACCAAAAACCGTTCAGAGCATACTTAGGGACTATTTTGAAACTACTCCCAAACATAAGGACCATTTTTTGTCATTTTCTCGTCATAGGTTAATGAGTAACTTAAATGCCTTGACACTCACTCTTATAAGTAATTAAGCATCCTAGGTTGTGGCCATGGAACCTTCCGAAGAACATGTTCTAAGAGTCAACCGTACTCGAACTGCCCACTTAGAGGGAATGTACCTTCCGTTGTTCCTCCATATTTTATAAATATACGAATGCAGATTGGGCAGAGTGTCCGGACACACGAATTTGATGAGTGGACAAGTCATAACAAAGATAGCCCCTATGATTAGACGGGAAACCTTCAAAAACACACAGAGTAGTTCGAGGTGCTAATTTGTGAGGGACAATGGATGCAAGATTGGGATAACACATGCAACCGAATATCGTTAGGTGATCGTAAGAGGGGATCCTACGGTATAGAATTTTGGTTGGAGTCATATTGTGAAGGGTGCTAGTAGGTAAAATATTTAGAACGTATTCTACCATTTTGACTGCATAGACCCAAAAGGACAGAGGAAGGGAGGCATGAAACAGGAGAGTACGAACCATGTTATTAATGGTGTGAATGATACGTTCTTCTTTACCATTTTGAGGCGATGTGTGGAGGCACGAGAATCGGAAAATCATGTCATTATTTTTACAGAATCAGTGAAACATTGAATTATTGAATTCACGACCATTATCACACTGAAATAATTTTATGCATTTTCAAACTGTGTTTTGATAAAAGTACAAAACTCAAGAAATTTGGAAAATACTTCTGATTTAAATTTGAGTGGGTAGATCCAAATATAATGAGAAAAATCATCTAACAAGACAAGATAATATTTATGACCCAGTGAACTAGAAATAGGCGACGTCCACAAATCAGCATGAATAATATCAAACAGAGAAAACGTAATACTGGAAGATAATTTAAAAGGAAGACGAACATGTTTGCCTAAAGAATAAAAAACACAGTGCTGGGCAAGTTTTCCATTATTACCTCTAAGAAAATTTAAAACTGGGGATCCTGGGTAGCCAAGCCTAATTGTGACAAGTTGACGGAGAGATAGCAGTGTTAGATATGGGAGAGTATGAGCTGGCAGAGGAGGTGGATTGGAATGGGTAGAGATACCCCGTGCTATTGCATCTCGTAAGAGGTGTCCCCGAATGAAGATCCTTCACAGTAAAACCAAAAGGGTCAAAGTCAACAGAGACGAAATTATTACGAGTAAATTTACGGATATAAATTAAGTTTTGAATGATATTTGGGGCATACAGGACATTATTAATGGAAAATGATGGATGAGGCGGTGGTGTGTAGGTGGTACCATAACCCTGGATTGGAATGTGATGGACATTTCCAACAGTAATGTGTTGAGGATGCTTTGAACGACACATTTTGGTAATATTACCTGCAGAGCGGGTAAGGTGAGATGTGGCGTCTGAGTCCATGTACCAATTTTCATCGGGCTGCTGCAAGTTCAAACTGCTAAAAGCCTGGACCAAGTCAGTCGGGGCCAGACCAGAGAAATACTGCGGGTACTAGGCCTGCATGAAGTGGGCTTGGTGTGGCTGATAGTGGGTTGACCGAGTTGCTGGAGTGAGGCCCAATAATCCCTGCTGTGGGTAAGGAAAATGGGCCGATGTAGGGGCAGGATAGGTGGCCCAGTTCCCATTCTGAAATTTGGCAACTGGGCTGGTCCAATTCGCATAGGGACTGGGTTGTTGCGGCTGTGGATTCTGCTGCTGGCCACGACCCCCTTTCCCACGCCCTTTTTCACTGCCTCGGCCTCTTCCGCCCCTGCCGCCGCTGTTCTGCCACGACTGATTATTTTCTAGCGGATGCCAGCCGACGGTGATGTTATTTTGGGGAGACGTTTCGACTGCTAACGCCTTATGATTGTGCTCGTCCTATTTTGCACGTCGGGTTTCTTCTAGCAATAATTGCGAGCGGGCCTTGTTGAAAATGGGTAACGAATCAGCCTGCTGTATCATGGTGGCTAAAGCATCATATTCACCTTTGGCAGGCCTGCAACTAATTGTAGGACCATTATTGTTTCGAAAACAGGTGTGCCGACGTTGGATAATTGGTTCGCCACTAGTTTCAACTGCTTGCAATAATGGGACATGTTGGAGAAATTTTTAAGACGTGTATTATTGAATTGTTCTTCCAAATACATAGCACGAGTGTGCTTGTTATCTTGAAAAAATTCCTCCAACCGAATACATAAATCACGAGCCGAGGCACCGGATTTTCATTATAGTAAGGAGCAAGTCCTGAAAGTGCCATATATCCACTGTTTGACAACGACGTCTAGACGATGCCATGTTGAGTCATCAACCTTAGGGGGGCAAGGTAAGGAGTCGTCGATATGATCAAACACGTTATAGACACATGCATGAATACGAAAGAGTTCAACCCATAAAAGAATACTGACCATTTTTTTATCAAGAATTATGGGAAGAAAGTTCTTGATGTTGGTGACGGTGAGGGCTGGATGAACAGAGGGTGAAAAGGATGATTTTGGTATGTTGAGGCTACTGTGGGAGTTGTAAGAGGAGTCATTATAGTGGATAAATGTTATCGAATGAGGAGAAAGAAGACAAGGAAGAACAAAGAAAGAGAAGAGGGTCTTCTCGGCCAAAGGGTGGTGGCCGCCGATGTGAGAGATCCGAGGGGGGGTGGAAATTTTAGAGAAGACCTAGGGTTTTGGCTCTTGATATCATGTAAGATTGTAATAATCTCTCTTAGGGAGTCTTCTCATTATTACAAAGTATATATAGTGTGTACAAGGATGAAATCCTAATACATAAGGATCATAATATACCATAAATATACAATATTCATAATTACACAATATATGCGGAATATATGAAGAATATTCGCTAATAAAAATAAATGTCTGGGTGATTTCAAAATTTTTCTGCAGGATGTGGGAAGAGAACTGTCAATTAGGCCTTCACGTAGTGGAATATAACTGTCAGACATATTTGCAAATTCTGACAGAAAAACATCTGCTGCCCTAGCTGCAACCTTCAGTATGGCTCGCAGGTATTTTGGATTGCATAGGATTTATTGTCTATTATCTAATAAGTAACTAATTTGGAGCTCCACCACCACGTAGCAATAACATTTTGCAATTTGGAAACATACATTAGGGAATTCATCACTAGCTTCAGAGAATACATTACATATGAAGAATCTTCACGTTTAAATCATTACTCCTTGTTTTGGATTCTCATATATTTCATGATTGTCTCTAAATCATTCCTCTTTCCAATTTATATAAGTTGCTTTCCCTTTCACTTTATTTCAAGTTTATTTGGGCCTTATGCTAAGTGGAATCATCTTCCTTACCCGAGAAACCGAAATTATGGTCAATAAAGTGGGTCAAGAACCATAAGATCTCAAGTTTTAATCTAAGCAGAGGCAAAAAATGATTTATTTCCATCTGTCCAAGCCTAGGTGGACAGGTTACCCGATACCTGTGCTGGTGGGAGATAGCAGGTACATCGTGAAATTAGTCGAGACACCTGCAAGCTGGCCCGAACACCATGATTATAAAAAAATTAATAATAAAAAGAATACCTAATTTATATTCTTGGGAAAAGGGTCAAATATACCCCTCTATTTTCTTTTATTAAGTAATTTTACCATCCGTTAGCGATTGTGAACAAAAATACCCCTGTCGTTACGAAACTTTACACATATACCCTATTTGGATGGAAAACCACAAATCCTCCAAAATTACCCAATTTATAAGAAATTACCCTCTCCCATTTGTTAACCCGCTCCAAACCGCCTATCATCATCATCAAGCTTGAAACTTCTTTCATTAAAAAAAAAAGAAGCAAAAACACACACCCAAACAATGAAACCGAGCAAATATATTGTGAAACTTCTAAAATTTATAAACATTATTTTTTCAACCTTATACATCAGTGCTGCCATGTGATCAGAAGGTCATGGGTTCAAGTCGTGGAAACAGCCTCTTGCAGAAATGTGTGGTAAGTCTGTTGGAAATTTGCCTTTGGTGGGGGGTTGCGTCCACCCATATTTAATGACTTAAATATTAGGGTTCTGCATGTTGGAGGCTTTGTCTCTTCACACGTGCATAATCTACTAAGTGAGTAGATGACCGTAGGGCCAAGGATTGTCAAATTTTGTTAAGAAATGAAAGAGATATTGGTCCACGAAGTAAGGTGTTTGAGGCATGGAAATATGGTGTGAGACAAATCTACCACATCGGTGGAAAAAGGAAGAATTGTTCTTTTTATAAGCCTACAAATAGATAAGGGTTTGGGACCCCAAGGGGTAACCTATGTGTTTGAAGGAGGGAGGACCTAGGTGTGCTTGGGTTCGAGGCTAAGTCCACATGCGCCGCCGCCCGTTTCGTCCGGGCTCGGGCCTTGGGCCTTGGGCTTCTTCTGATATTATCTTTTACACCCCAAACTGTTTAGTACTTACAGTCTGGTCCCTGAAGTTTCAGGAAAGATAAAATTAGGAAGAGGAATGCAAAAGGTTTCTGCCTCTTGGGCTGGTTTTGGAGCATTGAATCTTCGTTACAAGGCACTTGAATTCGGCCATTACTTGGCTGAATATAACTCCTAAAAAGAATAGAAACTCTTTCTTTTCCTCTAAATTTTTCATTCTTCAGCAAGTCGTTTCATGTTTGTTTTCTTCGTCAGAATCGACCTATTTGTTTTGTAGTGTTGATTAGTTGTTGTTTTATCTTGAGAGACTATTGCCCGCTAACGTAAAAGCATATATACGGGGCAATCTTGTCTTAAAGACAGAGAGTCATCTCTCGACGCAACCACAATTGTAACAATCCAGATTTAGTGTTTTTTGATTTCAGGTTATCAAGATTCAAGACTCAACAAGCTTGCGGCAATTATAATCATGACTGTTAGTTTATCCTTTCGAACACTTATAATATTTATTTACTTTCCGTACTGCTTTGATTCCAACAATTATATCCAACAAAGTCTGCGTATAATAGACCCTTGTGATCCGGCTCTTTTCCAAACCTCGTGTATAACGGGAGATTAGTGCAACCGGCCGCCCTTTTATACATCAGTGTGCCCAAACTAGAAAATTAAGAATCTCTAAACCCACCAACCAGTCTTAGTTCCAACGTCACGTTTTTCTTACAGGAGATATTAAAGTCTTGTACAGAAATTCAATTATTAATACTAATAATAATACCCACAAGGTCAGCAGTAGCATCAAGAAAATCCAAAAAAAAAACTCTCTCCAAGATTCAGAAATGGCAATCATCTCATCTTCTGTAAAATAATTTGTTTACAGCAAAAACAACTTCAGAGTTACGCTCTTCAACATTCATTTAGAACAAGATAAAACTGAATTACCAAAAAGCTTATCTATTTTACCATGTAAAGTTTGCTTTCAGGCTTTTTTTTTAAAGTCATTTTATGCTCACAGAATTCGATTAACTTCGACTAATATTTACAGCTGTTGTTCGGGCAGATCTCCGTCCCATTTCACGGATGCATCGCATTGAGAATTGACTCGTCAGATTAACCACTTAGACGGAGAGTTCCCCGTTGTTCATTCATCCTTCTTTCAATTACCAAGAATTGGAGATGGGTTTTGGGGTTTCATCATTTGGGTGTTTTTTTTTTCAATGAAAAAGCTTCAAGCTTGATGATCATCATGATAGGCGGGTTGGAACGGATCAACAAATGAGAGTGGATAATTTTTTATAAATTTTCATCCAAATAGAGGTATAGGTAAGAAAGTAGAGAGATATATTTGACCTTTTTTTCCTATATTCTTTAATTAATATTTTTTGACATTTTCTGGATAGACCACTTATCTACTTTTAAGACATTTTGACAATGATTTTGAACATGTATTAAGCTAACCTCTTTTGAGGAGTACATTCGCCTTCCCTCAAGCGTGCATAAGGTAGCTTTTGAGTAACCGATAAAGTTTGTCTTACCTCAAGCCTTTAAAGTTTGTCTTACCTCAACCTCCACTTAGTGGAGCTTGAAGTAACTCGTAAAGTTTAATAAGTGGCCTATAAAAGAGGGCGCTGGGGTCAAATGCTCAACCCGTAAATCGGCACCTAGTGCTGTTAGTTGCTGCTGCTGATAGTCTTGAAGGCCTTCCCCCAACTATTCGGCGTTGTTTCAGTCATGAGATTAAGATGGATCCATTAAATGAAGAACAAAGGAAGGAAATGCTCTCCCAGTCTCTTCAACATGTTAGTGAACTACTTCAAAATGTAAGTGAAATTACTGTTTCCCTTTCTTAAGTGTCTGTGATCTTAATATTCACTAATATGTACAATACACGGGTCTAAGTGGCTATAGGCCAAAAGAGCCCTGTTGCAAATGAAAATCTCTATGTGAAAATGCCCATGAAATTGGGGAACTTGAGAAGTGTAAAGGGTGAGAGCGAAGGAGAGGGTGGGAAGGAGACAAGGAGTGAAAGGATTTTCATCTATTCTTTTCAGCTATTTTTTATTTAGTGAAGTTATGGTTGTCGTGTCGCCTTGGCTGAGTGTTAAGGCGTGTGCCTGCTAAGTACATGGGGTTTCCCGTGAGAGCGAGAGCTCAAATCTCGCAGACGACGTGTTTTTGTATTTTTGTATTTATTTAATTGTTATTTTTATTTTATGAAGGAGCCTTGGAGTAACTGGTAAAGTTGCTGCCATGTGGCTAGGAGGTCATGAGTTCAAGCGTGGAAACAACCTCTTGTAGAAATGTGAGTTAAGGCTGTGCACAATAGATTCTTGTGGTCCGGCCCTTCTCCGGACCCCGCACATAGCGGGAGCTTAGTGCACCGGGCTGCCTTTTTTTTATTGGCCTGAGATGAGTTTATATGAAATAACATGGTCAGTGATGATTCATCTAGCTGATCTCGACTTGTTTGGGGCTGAGGCAGTGAAAGGCGGAGCTAGGATTTTGAATTATGGCATCTGGATTCTAGAAAACGCCGCTCACTGTTTTCGTGATAGAGTTTCAGTATATCTAACATTAGTAACAAAATTGTTGTGAATTGTGAAGATAGGATCTTCGCAACTATTAAAGTTTTCTAGTACTTTCATAGCAATAAAGATATTTATGTGATGAACAAAATCGACGCAGGTGTTCCCTGTTGTCTTTCGCTTATCCCTTTTCGAGGTTAAGACCTCTCTTCTAGGCGGGAAGCTGTGTGACAACACTACAGAGAAAGCGACGCTTTCGTGTAACATGCTATGGTCTCAACGCCCTTACGAGGTAGTGATGAGTTTCACGCGCTCTAAGCCCGGCCCTTAGCGGTTACGAAGATTGGCCGCAGAGCGGTACCACCCACCCTACCCTACCACTTATAGGCGGCCGTCCTACAGCCTCCCGAAAAGGAACTGCAGTGTCTGCTCTTTAATCAGTAATTCACCGGCCACTAGATCCAGGAATCCCACCTTATTCTCAAACCTGGTGGCTCGGTTGATTGGCACTCCTGTAGGCTCATCTTGCATACAAATTCTGGGGGTCCCAAGTCCTGCCTCTACCAAGAACACAAGGAAATGCGGGCAGGGTAGAGCTCGACAGAGGGTTCGAGAATAGGGTAGGGTCCTGTCCTTAAGATTCAGATAAGAAAGAGTTCCAAACCTTTATGCTCCGTACAAGTGTTGCATACAGTCCATGAATATACCGCACCCAGCAGTTCGAGGAGTTGGCCAGATACGGGTCGAAGCCCTACCTCAAAAAAGTTATAGATGTCTCATTGTTTTATATGTTACTCGATGACTTGAGTAGGAGCTTTCCCTTTCTTTCCCGTCTGTGCTTTCCTCTCCTTCTTTGCCTTCTTTGAATAAAAAAAGCCAGGAAGTCAGCCAATCTGGAATCACCATCATTACACATTCATTCTTGGTCTGGCTGCTGGTTTAGCGAGCCTTCCTAGCCGCCTAGAGTGCAGCCTGCCTGCTGAAGACCGTAACGTAAGTAACTCAGTGCTCCGTACAGAGGATTGGACGTCTATCTATCTCACCACGCTCCCCTACTCCTATAAAGGCCGGCGGAAGGAATGCTCTGCTCATCTTTCTTACGGCTCGTTACCGCAGCGCAGCTTGTATTCGTATAATAAGAAGAATGCGGTGCTTCCCGCTTTCAGTCAAGTAAGGCACTACAGGTATTGGATTCTGCTTGAACTAAGAAACCTGCTTTGTTAAGAGTCTGGTTCTTTAGA